>OW240916.1:173185204-173250661 GCA_933207985.1 Pelobates cultripes | reverse complement strand
CAAGTTGTATTCTTTGTATCATCATCATAAGCTTTTTTGCCCTAGACAAGTTAATTCTCCTACAGAAGTATTATACATCATTCCTTTCCTCGCTATGCAAACATAACCTATGATGGAGGTCTTCAATCTCCACTCAGATTTACCTCTAACACTCATATGATAGTCGGCTTGTGTAGATATTAATTGGTCAACTGCCTTAGAACCGGACATTACCTCCTTTGCTTCCCAAGGCCATTGGTCTCCCATGTTAGTACCTCCACACACATAGCAGTTGGTAACATTAAGACTACCGGCAATACTCTCGGCTAAATCAATGAACAAGTTTTTAGCATTATGGGGATCTTATTATCTATGCTCATCTCTTCATAAAAGGAATGGTATACTTGATGAGTTTGGGAGGTTACCGTATCAGTCTCTATCCCTATAAACAATATTGTCCCAGGGTCTAAACCCGTCCCATATATTTGAAACCCAAATAAATTACCATATTTATCTAAGAACTTGTCAGGGTTACTTATAAGTATATGGATTGGATTGCATTCCATAGACTTACAATATGGATCAATAGGCAACTTAGTCACAATCATGTCCTTGTCTACTGTCTGTCCCCAAGTCGCCCACCCCACACAAGACCAATATGGGCAGAAGTTATAATCTCTATTTGGGCATCTTGGACTTACATATTTATTTTTACTACTGGGACAAATATATTTATCGTTAGACCCATACGTCCTCTCCCATCTAAGATCCCCACATACATTCCACGGCTTTCTACCACTTGATATTGCTTTACACGCATCAAATAGCAGAGCACCTGAAGAATATACGGATTCTAATACCGTCTTATTAATTAGGGTTCCCTGAGGATCTCCATTTCTGAGAGTCAACCAAATTGTACGGGGTTGATACTCAGGACTGAAGCACTCAGGTTCTCCTACTCCTAAATGACACACACTATATTCTATATTTAAGTATCTACATCTTGATACATCTCCTTTACACTCATATTGCGAATGCCAAATTAGGGTCTGGGATATATGGTTACCTGTTCTTGTAGTCTTAATGCATACCTCACAGCTAGGAGTGTCGGTACCTCTACCTTCCTGAATATAAAAATACACATAAATAAACATTATTAAAAATACATCTTTCGTCGTCATCCTCAGTCTTCGTCCGTGCGAAGGCACCTCAGCTTCCAGGATGTAAGGGCTGCAGGGAATGGAGTTCTGCTCGTCTTCACAGGGGTCCCCTCAAGACTTTCCCTGACTTATACACTCGTTGGTGAGTGGACAGGCTTTATTATGGCCTTCTCACTCACTTACCAAGTCTCTGAAACAATAAAATTTGTGATCCACAAGGTTCCTCGTCACTCCGACTGAGTTGTGCGTTTTAACCGGATTTTGCAGGGATTCTCTGGATTTGCTGTAACTTGCCAGGAATCGGCTGCTGCTGGTTTAACCCTGGAGTGATGTATCCACGGAGCCACTTCGGCTACTTTTATCGCTGTAGGGGTAGACAGAAGAACAACATAAGGACCTCTCCACTTGGGCCCTAACGGCACATTATTCCACTCTTTAATCCACACTTGGTCGCCTGGGTGGTAACTATGAATTGGGGGATAAATATTCACAGGTAATCTATCTTGTACCCATTTCTGTACCTCCTCCATAGTCTTACCCAACTCCACAACCTGCTGCCGGGTAATTCCTTCTCCCAACTGACTCAAATCCCCCCTTAAGTTACCAAGCACGGGAGGTGGTCGCCCGTACATGATTTCAAAAGGAGAGAGGCCCATCCTTCTGGTAGGTGTACTACGGATTCGCAATAGAGCTATGGGCAAGAGAACGTTCCACTTAAGTTGGGTTTCCTGACACATTTTAGCCAACTGATTCTTAATAGTTCTATTCATTCTCTCTACCTTACCAGAACTCTGGGGTCTATATGCCGTATGAAGCCTCCACTTTATACCAAGCATATGAGTCAATTGTTGTAGGCACTGATGAACAAAAGCTGGACCATTGTCCGATCCTATAGAGCAGGGTAGTCCATATCGGGGTATTATTTCTCGTAGCAGGAATCTCACGACTTCTCCTGCTTTCTCTGTACGAGTAGGACATGCTTCTACCCAGCCTGAATAGGTGCACACCACTACCAGCAGGTAGCGATGTCCACCCGATTTAGGCATCACTGTATAGTCAATTTGTAAATCGGACATGGGAAGTCCCCCCATAAACTGGACTCCTGGTGGCTTTACTGGTCCTTGTCTTGCATTATTTTTAGCACACGTTACACATCTACGTACAATGGCCTGAGTCAAGTTGGACAATCTTGGTATGTAAAAATGTTTTCTGAGAGATTCTTCTGTACTGTCTCTCCCAGAATGTGTCCCGTTATGATAGTTTTGGACAATTTCTACCGCTAGTGATGCTGGAATAACTATTCTTCCATCTTCTAACTGATACCATTTGTTCTCCAAATACTTTCCAGGTTCAGTCCTTAACCACTCCTCTTCCTGAGCTGTATAAATTGGAGTCCATTGAGACAGTGGAGCTGGTATAAGAGCAGCTATATGCCCCACATATTCCTGTCTTCCTGATTCAGCAGCACGCTTAGCTGCACTATCTGCCATCCGATTCCCTTTGGTTACATCACCATCTCCTCTCAGATGCGCCCGACAATGTATAATACCGACTTCTTTCGGCTCCCACACTGCTTCCAATAGTTGTAGGATCTCAGCTGCGTATTTGATTTCTTTGCCTTCTGAATTCAATAGTCCTCTTTCTTTATACAAAGCTCCGTGGGCATGAGTGGTTAAAAACGCATACTTGGAGTCCGTGTAGATGTTCACTCTTAAACCTTCAGCCAATTGTAACGCTCGTGTCAGTGCTATCAATTCTGCCTTTTGTGCTGATGTTCCTTTCGCCAGTGGCCAAGCTTCTATCACCTTGTCTATCGTTGTTACTGCATATCCTGCATAGCGGATCCCTTCTTTTACATAACTACTGCCGTCGGTGTAATATTGAACATCAGGGTTCTGGATGGGAAAATCACGAAGATCTGGTCTACTTGAAAATACTTCATCCATTACTTCCAAACAATCATGTTGACTTTCAGTAGGTTGTGGCAAAAGGGTAGCTGGATTTAAGGTATTTACAATCTCTAAATGCACTCTTGGGTTTTCACACAACATTGCTTGATACTTGGTCATACGGCTGTTACTAAACCAATGATTTCCTTTGTAATCCAACAACGTCTGTACTGCATGTGGAGCTCGTACATAAAGTTCTTGACCCAGAGTGAGTTTATCGGCTTCAGCTACTAGCAGGGCGGCTGCAGCTACAGCTCTTAGACAAGGTGGAAGTCCGCTGGCCACTGCATCCAGTTGCTTAGACATGTAGGCAACAGGTCTTTGCCATGATCCCAAGTACTGTGTCAATACTCCCACAGCCATTCTTCTTTGCTCATGTACATACAGGTAGAATGGCCGTGTGTGGTCAGGTAGACCTAATGCTGGGGCACTCATCAAAGCCCTCTTCACATCTTCGAATGCCGTTTGCTGTTCTTGAGTCCATAAGAAGGGGTCATGCTCTGTACCTTTGATAGCTGCATACAGAGGTTTTGCCAGTATCGCGTAGCTGGGAATCCATATCCTACAGAAGCCTGCTGCCCCCAAGAATTCTCGCACTTGTCTTCTATTCCTGGGTATCGGTATTTGGCACACAGCTTCTTTTCTCTCTGGCCCCATAATTCTTTGACCTTCAGAGATATGGAATCCCAGATATTTGACAGTTGGCAAACACAACTGAGCCTTCCTTCTTGACACCTTGTATCCTGCCTTCCAGAGGATGTGTAGTAGATCATGCGTTGCTTGCTGACATACTTCCTTTGTAACTGCTGCTATCAACAAGTCATCTACATATTGTAATAATACACACTCTCCTGGGATAGACTCAAAATCTAGTAGATCTTGGCTTAGAGCTGAACCAAATAGGGTAGGTGAATTTTTAAACCCCTGGGGCAATCTTGTCCAGGTCATTTGGCGTTTCGAGCCCGTTACAGCATTTTCCCATTGGAAAGCGAAGATACATTGGCTTTCTGCGGCAATTCGGAGGCAAAAGAAGGCATCTTTGAGATCTAAGACTGTAAAGTAAGTAGCCCCGCCCGGAATTAAAGCAAGCAGGTTATATGGATTGGGCACGACTGGATGTATACTAACAACCGCATCATTGACTGCTCTCAAGTCCTGCACAGGTCGATACTCATCTGTACCGGGCTTTTGAACAGGCAGCAATGGGGTGTTCCAGGGGGAAGTACAGAACTTTTAGGATACCATACCGTATGAACTTATCCAGATAAGATTGGATGTTCTTCTTAGCCTTCTGCGGAATATGATATTGTCTCAGGCTTACTGGATAAACCCCAAGTTTTAGTTCGATTTTAATAGGTGGAATATTGCGGGCCAGTCCTGGTGGGTTGTTCTCTGCCCAAACTCCTGGTATGTTAAATAAGGATTCATCACTCGGGTTTTGGCTAGTCAACACTGTATAAAGTCGCCACTCTTCTTCCTTTGGTACGGACAATGTCATAATACCTGAGGGTCCATTAAACTTTAAGGATGTTGTTCCATTTGGTAGGAACGTAATCTGCGCTTGTAATTTGGATAGCATATCACGTCCCAGCAATTGGACTGGACACTCAGGCATATAAAGGAATTGATGTTTTACTACGTGGCCTCCCAATGTACAGAGTCGACTTTTAAGAACCGGTTTTTCAGCACTTCTTCCAGTTGCTCCTATTACAGTAATAGTTCTTCCAGATGGAGGAGCAACTTGATTAGTCACCACCGAATGTTCAGCACCAGTGTCGATCATAAACGCACTCCTTTTTCCCCCTATTGATACATCGACCATAGGCTCCGCTCGACCAAGGGGGATGGAGCCGGTCGGTATCAATAGTCCTCCATGACCGTGTCAGCCAATCCCACAAAGTCCCTACCTTCTCTATCGCGGGACCTTTGCGCTGCTGGATAGTACCTATCTTCCCTTACACTTCCTCTGTTCCCATTACTCCCTCTATTACCATTACTCCCTCCGGGGCCTCCTCTACCTCTCGCTCTGCCTCTAAAGTTTCCGTAACCTGCCCTGGGTAAGTCTCTCTCATACTGCTCTCTTTGCGGACACTCATTCCTCCAATGCCCTTCTTCCTTGCAGTACGCGCACTGATTCCTACTCAAAGGCTCCCTATTCCATCTACCATCGCCTCTATCTGAGCCCCGTCTATCTACGCCTGCGATCGCTACCGCTAACATATCTGCCTTTCTACGCATCTTGCGCTCTTCCTCTTTCTTACTTTCTGTTTCCCTATTCATATATACTTTATTCGCTACCTCCATTAGTTGGGTGATAGACATACCTGCAAACCCTTCTAATTTCTGTAGCTTGCGCTTAATATCTCCGTAAGCTTGGCTGACAAAGGCGGAGTTTACCATTCGGAAATTATCAGCGTCTTCCGGATTAAAGGGGGTATACAAGCGGTATGCCTCCAGTAATCGGTCATAAAAGACACTGGGCACTTCATCACTTTTCTGAATCACCTCAACTGTCTTTGACATGTTAATAGCTTTCTTCCCTCCGGCTTTCATGCCAGCAATTATAGCGTCTCTATAGGCTTTAAGTTGAGCCATATCTGCGCCATTTACATTCCAGTCAGGATCGGTGTTAGGGTAATGTGTTGCGGCCCATGCTGCCGGATTGGCTTGATTTAAAGCACGGGCTCTCTCCTCTAGCGCCTTAATGGCCGCTTGGTTAATCCTTGTCCTTTCCTCATTATTGAACAATGTCATTAATAACTGCTGGCAATCAGCCCATGTCGGGTTATGTGTCTGAACTATCGAGGTGAACAGATCGGTCATAGCTTGTGGTTTCTCAGTGTACGAGGAATTGTGGGTCTTCCAATTCAAGAGATCGGTAGTCGTGAACGGGACATATACGAAGACTGGGTCAGCATGTGCCATTTGACCTGCGGCATCGATATAGGCTGACCCAGGATTCAGACGAAGAGGCATCTGATAATGTTTTAATTGTTGGGTACCGGTCAGTTGTCGGGTTAGTATGGGGCTACGTGGAGGGGCGTCAGTTAAAGGTTCCGGTCGAGAGGTAATAGGGCATGAGGATGTGGGAATTTGATTTTGTGAAAAATTAGTGAATAGTATACTCTGAGCCGAGCTAGAAGAAGCTTGACCGGAAGTTTGAAGTGGCGCCAAATCAGGATATTCAGATCTAATGGGGGTTGGTCCTGGTTCAGGAAGGGGAGTTTTAATACGAGGGGGGGTGGATTCTGTACTGGAGGAGGAAGCGGAAGTGGATGGGGGCAATAGGGGAAGGGGTGCAGAACTTCCTGCATTCGCGTCACTTCCTCTTAAAGGGAAGTAAGGGGGCGGCAAAGGGATCTCGGACTCAGGGGGCGTGTCCAAAATGGGCCTAACACCGGTCCTAGTGGACAAATAAGTCCTGGCCACCATGAGGCGACATTGCTCCTCGTGGCATATCCGGATCCATTTTGGCGAGTCGTTTACGGCCTGCCCCCAACAATCAATGTATGGAAACTGTCCGTAAAGTTCAGGCCTACCTGACACAGCCACGTCTACACGCTGTACCAGGGTTGGATCCAAACTGCCACGCGGCGGCCATGCCGCAACCAAAATAGGCCACTCCCTAGTGCACAAAGTGACCAAACGTACAGGAGACATTTTAACCCCAAAATCACATGTTTTGAATCCCTTTTTAAAATTCTTTACCATACAACCTAAGGGATCCGAAATCGTTGACTCTGACGCGCCCATACTTATCAATGGAACGTCGTTGACAACGAATACTATGCACGCGTTCTTATTCAACAGTCACACCCGTTTCCTCTGGCAACAGCACCACGTGGTACAGTTACCGAGTGAAACGTACACAATAACACAATAATCACTCAGGGAATTCCCGTACACACACAGCTGTTACACCAGTCACTAAATAATCAATATTATGCCCTTTGGCGAAACTATACAGTCACCCACGCTATAATTCTCTATATATGAATTACCCGTCTATAACACACCCCAGTAACATCGCCTTTTACTAGTATCGGTTACAGTACGGTTAGCATAGGTCAAAGCACAATTTAAGGTCACAATACAATTATTAGTGGTTATGGTGTTAAACATGCAATAGACGACAATGATTAGTACTTATATACAGTGTCAGTAAATATACAGGGTTATGGTACCGTGCACTATGATACAGCAACACACTATTAACACTCTCGCTAGACGGCTGAGCTCGCGCTATCTAACAAGATATACACTTTACTAACAATCTTTAACACATTTACAATCCCAACTAAACTATTGGCCAGTACCTTGAATGGACTACCTAAAACTATATACACCCGTTTTGGTTAGCCACACTGCCCAAACACCACATATAGCGAACTAGAGGGCGAAATTTACAAAATTGCCCTTCTAGTCTATTTACTCTATCAAAAGTCTAGTGGGTTCCAAATTTACACGCCTTCCCACTTAGCCAAGATAGGTTGAGAGCTAGCGAACCGAATTTACACAGGCGCCGCTTAGTCTCCCGGTCCCTCCGACCTAGCGAACGTAATATACACCCTAGAACGCTAGTCTAGACAAGACACCGGTGTCCGGCTAGGGCTATTTACACAGGACCCCGCCTGACTAACCAGATCAAACGGTCTTACTAAAGAGCGTTCGATCGAGCGGTGCGCCTTCGCTCCTTCCCTCCGACAGAGGGGGCAGATTCCATACACAGATTTAAACCCCTTTTGGGCCTACCGCACAATCGGTATACCCCTAGTGGGTCTGCCGTCTAAAACAGCAGTTGTCTTACCTCCTCGTTCCTGAACCTGAGTTCACACTCATCGACGGGGACACCCCAGCACTTCTTACGTAGAGGCCGATGATCTCCTGGACAACAGACCAGTGGCGCCGAGACGAAGGGAGGTCCACGCAGAAGTTCAGGGGTGCAGCCGTAGAGAACGTGGGCAAAGATAGACCGTCTCACGCCTCTGCCTCTCAGCTACCGTTGAACGATGAGCTTCCCGGCCAATGCACCAAATGATACCGGAGAAACTGACGGAAGCAAAGCACAGAGGGATGGACACAGGTTTCTTCAGGAAGGAAGAGATTCTTTATTGGATCACCGATCGGGACTCAGAGGGACTAATGTCACCAAAAATACAGCAAGTTCTGAGCCCTGAACAATGGTGCAGGCTCCCTATATAGGCACATAACTCCTCCCATATTAAGCTCCACCCGCACATTCTCTTGACCAATCATTACAAATAAGAATTAACTTCCTGCTTGACCACATGGCTCGTCCAGCACAATGGAGGAGGGGAATACTACATCCTGTATTCTTGCACATGCTCCGTACACTACTGATCGTATCTTGCCTCGTGCAACCAACTGATCGATACGTCAGCATATGCACGTACACATGCCATGTGGTAATCTCGGCCTACTAAATTTATTTTTACCGAGATTCCACCACAAGAGAATATTAAAAAAATTATTATTATTATTTCTATTATTTTATTATTTATATAGCGCCATTACATTCTGTAGAGCTGTACAATGGGTATGTTATACAGTAATTATCATGTTATAATAATGCTGTGGCGTGTTTCATCCATCTACGTTTTCTGTCATTATTTGGGGGGTGAATTGGGTTAGTTTATGTTATTATGCTGCACAGTGCCGGCCTTAGGGGTGAGCGAGCTGTGCGGCCGCACATGGGGTGCCTTGTAGCAGCTCACACATTGCCCGGGTGGAGGATTTCATTATTCTCCACCCGGGATTAAAAAACAAAACAAAAACATTGTTGTGGGGTGGGGCTTAGCATGCAGCGGGCGTGGTTAAATGACGGTGGGCGGGGCTAGAAGTACCGGGTAATTTCTGCATGGGAAGCAGGAAGGAGTCTCTGCTTCCCCAACAAGCAGAATCCAGGAGCTGCACTACTTCCACCTCCATAATGAATAGAGGTAACAGTGTGTGCTTGTCTGAATGTGTGTTTGTGACTGTTTGCCTGTGTGTGTGTGTGTGTGTGTGACTGTCTGCATGTGTGTGTGTGTGTGTAACTGTCTGCCTCTGTGTGTGTAACTGTCTGCCTCTGTGTGTGTGACTGACTGCCTGTGTGTGTGGCTGTCTGCCTGTGTGCGTGTGGCCGTCTGCCTGTGTACGTCTGTGTGGCTGTCTGCCTGTGTGTGTTTGTGTGTGGCTGTCTGCCTGTGTGTGTGTGTGTGTGTGCCTGTCTGCCTGTGTGTGTGGCTCTCTGACTGTGTATGTGTGGCTATCGCTTGTGTGTGTGGCAGTCTGCTTGTGTGTGTGTGGCAGTCCGCCTTTGTGAGTGTGTGGCTGTCTGCATGTAGTGGTGTGTGTTACACTGGCTGGCTGTATGTGCGTGACTGTCCATCTGTACCTGTGTGTGTTTGTAATTGTCTGCCTGTAACTCTGTGTGTGTATGTTTGTGTAATGAATATTTATTTTTAAATCAATATCTATTTAATATATCCCCTATACAATTACTACACTTCTATACACACAGTATACATGGATGATGGGGGGGGGGGGCACTGCGAAGATGTTCCGCACAGGGCGCCTAAAGGCCTAAGGCCGGCCCTGATGCTGCATCATGATTCCCCACTTTGTACATACAAGTATTTTTGCTACATTTGTTTACCTGATTGTGGATATCTAATTGCACTAAAAATATATATGAATACCGCACTCAATGTTGTAAAATAATCAACCGTAGGTAAAGAAGTGCTATAATTGAGTTTATTATGTTCAATTCTTAAATGTATAGTTATATAACTTAATATGTGAGATTATGATTTGATAAAAAGAATATATTACATCATATAGTCAATCGCTATTTACACAAATAACCTCCATAGGTGTTATATAAATAAATAATTAATGTATAAACACAGTTGTAAGTATTTCTGTTTGCAAAACTAAGGAGAACCTATCCATATGGATAATAGTCGAATCTGTGGTGTTCTATGTACATAGAAAAAAGAAAAAAGAAAAAAAGAGAAAAAAGAAGAAAAACTGAAAAAAATTTACAAAAATGATGAAAAAATTGAAAAAATATGTAAAAAATATACAGATAATAAATGTCCTGATGTACAATAGTCCAGAGAATAGTGCACTTGTAGATAATAAATAGGTGGATCTCACCAAGTTGGATATCCAGATGGATTGTAGCCTTAGTAGCAACTGGAAAAAATGAAGACTCTGTGAAGAATGGAAAAGTATCTATTGGAGGGTTTTTAAACCTGCTGAATTCCTGCTGTGCGTTGAAAAGAGGACTCAATGAAGGTGTCAGATGTGATCCTCGTATGTCTCCCTCAAGGTGTCGTCACAGTACTTGGGCTGCGCGCTCGGGACATCCATGTCCCTTCGAAGGCCCCTGTAATCTGTTGGAGAAATAAAATCATTTATATATCCTATCTTTGGCGGCAAAATCTCGCCGTGACCTGTGGAACTCCCCCACTTCCGGGTTTCGACGACTGTGTACGTGCGTGATTACGTCATCATATTCAAATGTATCTTTATTGTCCATATCAAACTGCACACGAACAAGGGGTGTAAATGAAAAGTCAATGTTTAATTGGTAAAATCCGTGATGAGGAGGACCCCAAGATAATATTGTTAATAACCATGATATGATTATATATATTTTTAAGTATTAGACTGTGACAGACCATGGATGATAGATAGTTAATAGTTAACAAAAGATTTAATGATCAGTGGGCTAGATAGGAGGTAACCCCACCTGGGGAAAAAAATCATAAAATAGATTAAATGATATATCATAAATATTGTATCCTCATACTGCTGGAAAGTATTAATGACTAAACAGTGCCAAAGTAAAGAACAGCATAGAAAGGTGTACTCCTACTGGGGACAATATATAAATATATAAATATATAAATATAAAGATATTAAGATATCTTGGCTGCCAATGTGAAGGAATCTATAAACATATATATATAAATAATTGTAAATAGAATATACATCTTGTATCAAAAATGATTTAAAGAGACAATAAGAAAAAATATATAATTAGAGAAATGGAGAAAAAAATATAAACAATTGAAAAAATAATGAAAAAATTAAAAAGTAAAAAAATATGAAAAATTAGAAAATTTAGTGATATATGACACTCTGCACATGTAACTCACCGGTAATGTAATAACTCTCAGTGATCCTGGGCTGTGCATGTGAGGGACCCTGCTGTATACACAGGTGGCGGACCCAGAAGGGTCATAGGACAGCGATCCAGAGCGACGGACCAATAATGGTCTAGAGAGGAAACTGTAAGGAGCGCAAAAGGGGGTAAAGAAAACCAACATGAGCCAATAATGCGAATAGTGAACCATATTACAGAAAATGTTTCAGGTCATAGTCCTCATTGAGACCTAATGGTGACAACGTTTCCAAGGTACTGATCCATTTGGTTTCCCTTTGGAGTAAGAGTTTCTGTCTGTCTCCACCTCTGCGTAGTGGTGGAATTCTATCTATAACTTGGAACCTTAATTGGTTCACATTATGGCCACAAGTTTTAAAATGTCTTGGTACTGGTGCTTCAACAGCATCATGCTGTAATGCTGCCCTAATGCTCCTCTTATGTTCCCCTATCCGTTCTTTGACCGGCCGAATAGTCTCCCCCACATACAGGAGACCACACGGACACTTGAGTATGTACACAACAAAATCTGAGTTACAAGTGTAGAAGTCCTTCACAAAAAACTTTTTACCAGATCGGGGGTGAACGAAATATTCCCCCTTGATCACACTGCTACAATGTGAGCAATTAAGGCAAGGGAAAGTGCCTTTCTTTGGTTCCGAAAACAAGTTAGATTTTTTTCGGAACCAAAGAAAGGCACTTTCCCTTGCCTTAATTGCTCACATTGTAGCAGTGTGATCAAGGGGGAATATTTCGTTCACCCCCGATCTGGTAAAAAGTTTTTTGTGAAGGACTTCTACACTTGTAACTCAGATTTTGTTGTGTACATACTCAAGTGTCCGTGTGGTCTCCTGTATGTGGGGGAGACTATTCGGCCGGTCAAAGAACGGATAGGGGAACATAAGAGGAGCATTAGGGCAGCATTACAGCATGATGCTGTTGAAGCACCAGTACCAAGACATTTTAAAACTTGTGGCCATAATGTGAACCAATTAAGGTTCCAAGTTATAGATAGAATTCCACCACTACGCAGAGGTGGAGACAGACAGAAACTCTTACTCCAAAGGGAAACCAAATGGATCAGTACCTTGGAAACGTTGTCACCATTAGGTCTCAATGAGGACTATGACCTGAAACATTTTCTGTAATATGGTTCACTATTCGCATTATTGGCTCATGTTGGTTTTCTTTACCCCCTTTTGCGCTCCTTACAGTTTCCTCTCTAGACCATTATTGGTCCGTCGCTCTGGATCGCTGTCCTATGACCCTTCTGGGTCCGCCACCTGTGTATACAGCAGGGTCCCTCACATGCACAGCCCAGGATCACTGAGAGTTATTACATTACCGGTGAGTTACATGTGCAGAGTGTCATATATCACTAAATTTTCTAATTTTTCATATTTTTTTATTTTTTTACTTTTTAATTTTTTCATTATTTTTTCAATTGTTTATATTTTTTTCTCCATTTCTCTAATTATATATTTTTTCTTATTGTCTCTTTAAATCATTTTTGATACAAGATGTATATTTCTATTTACAATTATTTATATATATATGTTTATAGATTCCTTCACATTGGCAGCCAAGATATCTTAATATCTTTATATTTATATATTGTCCCCAGTAGGAGTACACCTTTCTATGCTGTTCTTTACTTTGGCACTGTTTAGTCATTAATACTTTCCAGCAGTATGAGGATACATAATTTATGATATATAATTTAATCTATTTTATGATTTTTTCCCCAGGTGGGGTTACCTCCTATCTAGCCCACTGATCATTAAATCTTTTGTTAACTATTAACTATCTATTATCCATGGTCTGTCACAGTCTAATACTTAAAAATATATATAATCATATCATGGTTATTAACAATATTATCTTGGGGTCCTCCTCATCACGGATTTTACCAATTAAACATTGACTTTTCATTTACACCCCTTGTTCGTGTGCAGTTTGATATGGACAATAAAGATACATTTGAATATGATGACGTAATCACGCACGTACACAGTCGTCGAAACCCGGAAGTGGGGGAGTTCCACAGGTCACGGCGAGATTTTGCCGCCAAAGATAGGATATATAAATGATTTTATTTCTCCAACAGATTACAGGGGCCTTCGAAGGGACATGGATGTCCCGAGCGCGCAGCCCAAGTACTGTGACGACACCTTGAGGGAGACATACGAGGATCACATCTGACACCTTCATTGAGTCCTCTTTTCAACGCACAGCAGGAATTCAGCAGGTTTAAAAACCCTCCAATAGATACTTTTCCATTCTTCACAGAGTCTTCATTTTTTCCAGTTGCTACTAAGGCTACAATCCATCTGGATATCCAACTTGGTGAGATCCACCTATTTATTATCTACAAGTGCACTATTCTCTGGACTATTGTACATCAGGACATTTATTATCTGTATATTTTTTACATATTTTTTCAATTTTTTCATCATTTTTGTAATTTTTTTCAGTTTTTCTTCTTTTTTCTCTTTTTTCTTTTTTCTTTTTTCTATGTACATAGAACACCACAGATTCGACTATTATCCATATGGATAGGTTCTCCTTAGTTTTGCAAACAGAAATACTTACAACTGTGTTTATACATTAATTATTTATTTATATAACACCTATGGAGGTTATTTGTGTAAATAGCGATTGACTATATGATGTAATATATTCTTTTGATCAAATCATAATCTCACATATTAAGTTATATAACTATACATTAAAGAATTGAACATAATAAACTCAATTATAGCACTTCTTTACCTACGGTTGATTATTTTACAACATTGAGTGCGGTATTCATATATATTTTTTGTATGATATTTTTGGGGCTTTTGTAGGGATAACCTCGAATACCAGCACCACCTATGTGATTGAGTGCCAGCATAAATTATCTTTTTGTATCTAATTGCACTAGTCTGGACAGAGTGTGTGATATACATCATTTTTTTTCTTTTTACCTGACATAACTATAACTTGTTATAATTGCAATTAGAGTAGTGACATAAATGGCAATAATAATAATAAAGCATTTATGTTTCTAGTACCTTCATAATACTTTTCGTCAAGCTTTTACTACAAAATGTTAGTAGAAAAAACACAAAATATGTTATCAAAAGTAGCCCAGACAAAGTGTACATTTTGACAGGCTTAAACTAAAAACCAAAATGTTAACTTTTTATATAGATGGTTGTGTATTAAAATACATTGTAGGCAGTACAGCAAAGTACAAAAATAGTTTTCATTAAGATATCAGCATTTGCCAAAATAAATATAGGACTGCAAATAATAAAATTTCAAAACTGGTTTTATAATTTTGAAATGTCCTATTTGTACTTTTTAAATAGGTTTAAAGGTTTTCCAGAGTAAGCAAGACCAAACTACAATGAATGAAAATCAAACAAAATTGACAGAATTCCTCATTTTAGGATTATCGAACCTTCCCATCCTCAAGATTTTTCTGTTTTTTGTTCTACTTCTTATCTATGTGTTGACTCTATCAGGTAATATTGCCATCATATTGGTATCAAAATTGGATAATATTCTTCACACGCCTATGTATTTCTTTTTGAGTAACTTGTCTTTCCTGGATATTTGTTATACAACAACCACCATGCCCAAAATGTTACAAATTCTTCTAATGGAAAGAAAATCCATTTCATTTAATAGTTGTATTTCTCAAATGTATTTTTTTATGGCCTTTGTGGGCACAGAGTGTGTTTTGCTTGGCGTTATGTCCTATGATCGCTTTCAAGCCATTTGCAATCCTCTAAGATATTCTGCCATTCTGAACAAAAAACTTTGCATTAGTCTTGCAGGATTTTCGTGGCTGAGTGGATTTTTGAATTCTTTAATCCATACCATCTTCACATTAGATTTAAATTTTTGTGGTTCAAAACAAATTAATTATTTTTATTGTGATTTACCCCCTCTACTCTCCATGTCTTGTGATGATACATTTGTTAATGAAGTCTTGTTATTGTCCGTTGCAGTTTTTATAGGGTATACACCGTTTTTTGGAATCATTGTTTCATATATATGCATTATAAAGGCTATACTAAGAATCAAATCCACTGAAAGAAGACAAAAAGTTTATTATACCTGTGTCTCCCACATTACTGTGGTAATTTTATATTATGGTAGCACAATTTCCAGTTATGTAAGGCCTGTATCCACGTTCTCTGTGGGTAAGGATAAGCTAATATCTGTTCTGTACAGTGTGGTGACACCAATGCTGAACCCACTAATATATACATTGAAAAACAAGGATGTAAGCAAGGCAATGTATAGGCAGTTTATCTCTATGAAATTATTTAAGACAGTTTAACCCCTGCAAAAAACAATAAAGCATTATTTTGTAAATACCGGACCTCAATAATTAGCAAACTACAAACACGAACCTTGGTTGTCCACTAAAAACAAACAAAACAAGCGTTGAAAATATTGACAGGATTATATAAGAAATAGAGCTTTTGCATGATCACAAACTCATGTATCAAATTTCAAACTAAAACAAAATAATGCAGAATAATTGGAAATGTAGACACAGATGCTTTAATAGCACTTGGAATTAAATGTAAAGTAACATGCATGAAATCTAAATCATTAATTGTAATATGTTCTTATTTGTTCAACAGAAAATAAGCTTATAATAAAGTAATCATTTTGTAAAACAAGTTTTGTGTTAACGTGTTCTTACTTAAACTTGTATGCAATACATGCAGAAACACTTTGCAATTATTATTAATATTACTATTGCTATATTTCCAATAGACACAGTAAGCACCTGTCTATATGGCAATGCCCACTAGGTGGTGCCTACAGTCTTATAAAATAAAGTGCCTTTTTGGAGCTTAAGTATACTGGTGGGGAGAGAAGTATTAGGAACCTTGGCTAGTGTTGTCTTTAGCCCTTTCCACCTCCTATGCTTGATAACAGAACTGCATGAACTGTTTTAGAAGGGGTAAAGCTCAGTTCTATTCCAGAATTTCCAGTATCTGTGTGTTAGACAGGAAGTGAAATGCATAATTTCCTACCTGCCAACTAAAACATACCTCCCAACAATCTCACCGGAATAATAGGGATGTGATGGATCACCACTAACAAGGCCCATACTGGTGGTCACCATCAATGCCCATACTAGGTGGGCCCAAGGAAAAGCAGTTTGGTCAGCCCCAAGCCACTGCTGAAGTGCTCCCTGCATTGTCCTAATGCCTGCTTCACACCTTGAGTACCTCCAATGATGTGCTCTTGCTGTGCTGGCAGAGAATAGTTCCCTGGTGTTCCCAGATGAGGGACACTAGGGGATTAAGGTGGGATGGCACTAAAAGTCTCTCACACAGGAAGTGCCTTGCAGAAGAGGCAGGGACAGCATTGAGTGACGCACATTGTATAGGAGAATGACTGCATTACAGAAGGCATAGGACAGTGAGTACTTTACAAATAAACCTTCAAAATCCATGTGCCCTAAACACCATTTTCCCTCACACAAATCATCAATCATTTGGTAAAACAAGTTTTGTGTTAACACATTCTTACTTAAACCTTTATGCAATACATACTGAAACACCAATTTTAAAGATTGCATATTCTCAATTTATCATTCACTTGATTTCATGCAAGCAAACTATAAGTTTGAGTACTATTTACCCGCTGGTAGCACTAGCAGCCAGCAGGCAAATAGTTAAATAACCATTAATTAATTAACTATGTGGCTGACAGTGCTACTAGCCAGCTGTCACATTAAATATATAAAATAAATAAAAAGTCTATGGGGGTCAATAAAATACCCATATTACCATAAGGGAGGTTTAACCTAGAGAGCATGTATACTAAACTTTTAAAACTAGCAACTGAACAGCCATTGTTGCACAGTCACTTGTGATATAGTCCCACCCATGGGCATCAGGTTGGGGGCCTTGCGTTGGTAATAGGGGATGGACAGATTACGCTCATTTACTACAAAATTAATCAGAGAGCTCTGAGTTTACATTAACTATTTGAAATTGTCTCACTTGATGTATTAAGCTTGCATAGTGTGGGAAATCCTCTGTAATAATATGATATTACTAGAAATCCTATCTAAAAGCCAAATACCATTGGAACACAGTCAGCCCAAACAATTGTGCAGAAACCGCCCAAACGCATTCTGTGTCTAAATTGCAAATATACTTTCACATTCAAATCCTATACAAAAGTGTAGGATTCAGAGGATTCACAAATAATACAAAATAATTGGATATTTATTGATGTAGACAAAGATGCTTTTTTTAATGCATGAACTTCAATTTAATTAAACATGCATAGAATCTAAAACATTAATTTTAATATGTTCTTTTTTTTTGTTGTTTAATAGAGGATAAGATAATTATAAATGAATCATTATGTAAAATAAATTTTACAAAGATGTGTGGGGGCCATGGAGATTTATTATATCCCTACCCGCTGACAGTGACCTATCCACACCCTATGACTTATTTAAAAGTCCACTGCCTGATGCCTATGGATAGGCCAAGACTGGCTATCAGGCAAACTGGGCAAATGCCCGTTGAGCAACAATGGACATATGCCGAGGCAATAATTTCCCCTGCCGGCCCTAACCAAGCCCCAGCTTTGCTGTGTGCCTTTACAGGCCTGTGGCCCTCACTGGTTGACTGGAACTTCACTATGGAGAATAAGGGAATTGGACCTGGGAGGCTGAATGTTCCTCCTGCAAGCTGGCAGTTAATTTAGTCGACTAACAATTTTAGTCAGACTAACATTTTTTAGATTTAGTCGACTAAAACTGACTAAAAATCAAACAATTCAGATGACTAAAATATGACTAAAACTAAAATGGCTTTTTAATTAAAATACTGACTAAACCGAAATAGAAATCTGCTGCCAAAATAAACACTGGCATCCGGCAAAATTAACACATGGGGCAAGTAGGAGAAGAAATGAGACACATGGGGTGCTGAGAGAATGAGACACATGGGAGACTGCGGCATTTAAACACAGGGGCACTAGGGGGTTGAGACACATGGGTGTGTTGGGAGATTAGGATACATGGGGGGCTGGGAGAATTAGAAAAATAAGGGGGCTGGTAGATTAAGACACATGGGGGGGCAGGAAAGGAATTGAGACACATGGGCGGCTGGGTTAATTAGACACTGGGGGGGTTGAGATGCATGGAGGGGCTGGGGGTACACAAAGCGACATAGAGGTGTTGTGGGAGAAAGATGGTGCCTGGGGGGGATAGACACACATATGGGGAAAGAGCCACACAGAGGGGCTGGGAGGGGGCAAAGAGCCAAAGAAGTGCTGTGAAAGGGGCAAAAAACTGAGACACTCAGAGGGACTGGAGGGAAGTGCTGGGGGCCTCGTTTAGGTTGCCAGGAGGCTGGAGGGAGCCTCACAATTTGGTGCCTCTATGCCGTGCCCCTCCATTCAGGCCCCACCTCCATTACTCAACCCCCACCCCTCACAAGCTCTGCCCCTACACTCACGCTGCTGACCTCACCAGAGGGAAGAGGACAGACTTTGCCTCCCAGTGCTCCCAGTCTCCCACAGCTTTATTAATACATGGAGTTAAATTTCATTAAACATGCAGCCCATGAGGGTGATTGATTTTGTGTGTTTCTGTGAGTGTGTGTGTGCCTGATAGTGAGTGAACCTATATGTGTGTGTGTGCCTGATAGTGAGTGAGCGTGTGTGTGTTAGGGAATTTGTAATGAGCATGTGTGTGTCAGTGAGCTTGTCTGTAGTGAGCATGGGTGTCAGTTAGCCTGACTGTAGTGAGCATGTGTGTGTGTGTCAGTGAGCTTGTAGTGAGCATGTGTGTATGTGTGTCAATGAGCTTGTCTATAGTGAGCATGTGTGTGTGAGTTTGTAGTGAGCATGTGTGTGTCAGCAAGCATGTCTGTAGTGAGCATGTGTGTGTCAGTGACCGTGTCTGTAGTGAGTATTTGTATATGTGTCAGTGAGCTTGTGTGTGTCAGTGAGCTTTACTGTAGTGAGCATTTGTGTGTGTCAGTGAGCCTGTCTGTCGTGAGCGTGTGTGTGAGACAGTAAGTTTTGTAGTAAGTTTGTGTTTGTATACCAATTGGTTTGACTGTAGTTTGTGTTTGTGTACCAGCAAGCTTGTCTGTGTGTATCAGTGAGATTGTCTGTCAGTGAGCCTATTTGTGTGTATCAATGAGCTTGTGTTTTTATGTCAATGAGTTTGTGTATCAATGAGATTGTTTCTCTGCTTGTGCGCTTGTGTCAGTGAGATTATCTGAGTCTGCATGTGAGTCTGCTTACTGTATAATTCATTTTTTCTCACTGACTGAATCAATATTTTAATTAGGCAAATTAACATACAAATAATACATATTTATAAACACACACACACACACACTACATGCTACAATGACTCATGGCGCTGGCATACAATTTTTTCCAGGGCTGCTTTCTATCCCCAGTACACCCCTGCAAAAAGAATCCGAGCATTGCTGTCATTACAATTATTCCCACCCCACCCCTATGGAAAAATTCCTGCGGACGCCCATGCCTGCATGCTGGATCCCCTTTAGACACACACTGCACCACTTAGAAACACACTATATTCCTTACATGCACACTACATCCCCTATACACACTCTGGATTCTGTATACACACGATACCCTGTTCCAAATTATTATGCAAATTTTATTTAAGTGTCACAAAGATTAAATATTTTGTTTTTCAGTTTAACTCATGGATGGCATTGTGTCTCAGGGCTCTTTTGAACACTGAAAACTATCTCGGACACCTGTGATAATTAGATTTCCCCGTTGAGCCCAATTTAAGGAAAAACTACTAAAGGAGGTTGTTCCACATTATTAAGAAGAGCACCATTTTCATGCAATATGGGGAATAAAAAGGATATCTCTCCTGCCGAAAAGAGTGAAATAGTTCAATGCCCTGGATGAGGTATGAAAACATTAGATATTTCACGAAAACTTAAGCGTGGGCATCGCACTATTAAGAGATTTGTGGCTGATTCAGAGCACAGACAGGTTCGTGAAGATAAAGGCACATTGAGGAAGATTTCTGCCAGATCCATGCATCGGATCAAGACAGCAGCTGCTAAAATACCATTACATAGCAGCAAACAGATATTTGAAGCTGCTGGTGCCTCTGGAGTCCCACGGACATCAAGGTGTAGAGTCCTCCAGAGTCTTGCAACTGTGCATAAACCTTCTATTCGTCCACCACTAACCAATGCTCACAAGCAGAAACGGCTGCATTGGGCAGAAAAATACATGAAGACTAATTTTCAAACAGTCCTGTTCACTGATGAGTGCCGTGCAAGCCTGGATGGTCTAGATGGATGGAGTAGTGGATGGTTGGTGGACGGCTACCCTGTTCCAACAAGGCTGCAACGTCAGCAAGGCAGTGGTTTAGTCATGTTTTGGTCCGGAATCATGGGAAGAGAGCTGGTCGGCCTCTTTAGGGTCCTCGAAGGTGTAAAGATGACCTCTGCAAAATATGTGGAGTTTCTGACAGACCACTTTCTTCCCTGGTACAGAAGGAAGAACTATGCTTTCCGTAATAAAATCATCTTCATGCATGACAATGCACCATCTCATGCTGCAAAGAATACCTCTGCATCAATGGCTGCTATTGGGATAAAAAGAGAGAAAGTCATGGTGTGGCCTCCATCCTTCCCTGACCTCAATCCTATTGAGAACCTTTGGAGCATCCTCAAGCAAAAGATCTATGAGGGTGGGAGGCAGTTTACATCCAAACAGCAGCTCTGGGAGGCTATTCTGACATCTTGCAAACAAATTCAAACAGAAACTGTCCAAAAACTCACAAGTTCAATGGATGCAAGACTTGTGAAGCTGCTATCAAATAAGGGGTCCTATGTTAAAATGTAACGTGACCTGTGAAAATGTTTAAAAAGTTAAAATGTTGTTATAAATTTGATTGAAATAGCTTTTGATTTCAGTAAATATGCTGCAAACACAACAAATTACAATTTTCAGTTCTTTACAATCTATAAAGTGTTTTGAAATTTACTGTGCGTAATAATTTGGAACAGTGCAATGTAAGTTTTTTATGTTTAAAAAAATACTGTTATCATTAGGAGGTTTGTTCAATAAAATTTGAATTGTACTCTTAATAGTTGTTAACATGAGAATTATGCTAACTGTTATTTACATCAATTATTTAAGTAAATGAGAAAAATATAATTTGCATAATAATTTGGAACAGGGTGTAGATCCACTGTACTCAAAACACACACTACATTCCCTAAATACACACTCTCTTCTGTACTTACACACACTGTGTCACCTATACACCCATTAACTACATCTATATGTACAAATTTGCTGCATCCCCTACAGACACTATGCTCTCTATGCACACACAACAGCATATACATACATTCCCACAGCAGTCTGTGTGGACAGGTAAAGTTGCTAACAGTTTAACTGATATGCAGCCATAGAGAAGTTTTGAAGGTGGGAGTCAGAAAAGCGAGTACAAACAGAGGATAGCTAAAGGTCTTTAGCAGAGCATAGGTGCCTGAATGGGACACACTTGTGTATTAGAAGACAGATCACATGTTCAGACAAGTTCAACTTTAAATACAAATTTAAGGTATTAGCGAGGATTGGTAATTAGGAGCAGTGTTATTGAGAGATTTATAAATAAGTTCTGTCATTTTAAATTGAGCCCTATGGCTTATGGGAGGATTGATAGAGGCGGGAGGCATGGGAGATATGAAGATGAACCTTATTGCAGAATTAATTATACAGTGTAGCTGGGAAAGCTGGCAAGTGCCAAGATTTGGTGATTAAGTAGAAACAAGGGGTAAAAGAGAGGTTAGTTTGAAAGAGAACACAAACTTGTGATGTAGAACTGATGGTAATGCCATTAACTTGGTGGGATACAGACATGGTGATAGTTTAAGGAAGTGAGCAGCCATCCACTTAGAAATAGCAGAGAAGTAGTGGCAGTCTAAAACATTAATTAACAGCTACAGTGAGAGATCAGGAGAAGATAGATACATTTGTGTGTCATCTGCATAGCAGGGATATTGGAAGTAAGTGATGCGTTTACAAAAGGAGGCTGTATAAATTGAGCACAATGGGGAATCAAGGATTGACCTTTTGGGACCACCAAAGGGGTTGAGAGGTAAAGAAGAGCAAGAAAAAAAACACTGAAAAAGCACTGGGAGAGGAAGAAGAATAATAATTAGATAGCAGAGTCTTGTAGACTGGGGTTACAAAGGTTGAGCATAGGTTGGTTATGATCAATGGTATTAACTGCAGCAGAGAAGATGAAGAGAATTAGAAGAGCGTTATGAAAACAGTATTCAGAAGCAATTAAATAACTGGATACTTTGGTCAGGGCTGTTTTGACAGAGTGACAAGCACAGAAACCAGACTGAAGCGGTCAAGCAGAGAGTTAGATTCAAGGAAGTTGATTAATCTTGTGTACACAACTTTCTCAAGGATCTTGGAGGCAAATGCTAGTAGTGAGAAAGGGCAGTAGCTGTATGAGGAGTTTGGGTCGAGGGTGGGCTTTTTTAAAATCAGGGTTTTGGTTTCATGCTTGAAGGGTGAATATACAACAGGAGAGTGAGAGATTGAATATTTTAGCAAGTGGCAGAGCAAGAGAAGGAGACAGAGTGAAAATCAGAAGTACCCTGACACACACCTGAGAGGGAGCTTTGCAGCCTCCCATTTAAAAAGGGGGCACTCTGATACCACTAGCCAATGCAGTCCAGGTCAGAAACTTGTAGATACAGCTAACATTCCAACCAGACCAATAACCACTAAAGGGCCCCTGAACTGGACCAGTACCATGCCAGGGTACTATATGTACTTCCTGATGGCAACCCTGTGTACTGGTGTTGTTGCTTAGAGTACCGCTTTAATGCTGAATAATAATATTATTAATAATATTAGTATCAACACTATTTGACGTATTTTAAAAATAGTGAAGGCCATTGTTACTTTCCTGGTTAAATATTTTAATAACTTGATCACTGTGATTATTAATAAGACCTAAACTGAAACAAACAGGTTGAGATCATTAATTATGAAGAACATCTAATTTCCACTTTATCACATGGATTCCCCCAGGGAAGTAATTATCCTCAAAAGACTAGAATATAAGCAGTATTCTTAAGCAGTTTTTAAAATCAAATGCATTGTGCACAATGATAGCCACAAGTCTTCATTCAACTAACAAGTTAATAAGGACATTTAATCTGAAATTATACATTTATGGATTTCCTTTAAATGCGAAGTCAAATAATAAAAATTTGTGAACACAGGTAAACATCACAATGTATTGCACCAAATATATTTCTTATGTAAATGGATTTGACTTGTACTATATACAGTATACCCACAAAGCTGTTATTAGAATTGCTAATTACAATATAAAATTGATTTGCTGTTTTTCCATGTAAAACATTTTGAGTCACACCATAATAATAAGAAACATAGATTTCCAGCCAAACTCTACAAAGTATAGTGTTTGTAATCTTCATCTTGCATTAGGATTTTCCCATGGATGGCTACCTGTTACCATTAGATTTTGAAAGGGTAATCTTTCGTGTTTAACATTTGCAGCATAAAGCGAGCTTTGAATCTCTTCTCTTATTGCTATTTTTGTTCTTTACTTCTATGGCCAGGGTAACAAAACAACTCATATTAAATCATACTTTGCATATTTGTTTTAGTATACTCATATATACAAGAAATGATTCAGTTGTTCTATTTTCATTTTTAAACAAATATATACCGGTATATATATATATATATATATTAAATAATTTTTTTACCAGTGTCAAAATGCACCTTTAATACAAACTCATCCAACCATCCATTAATCTATCCATCTACTGTTGATCTGTCTTTGAATGTGTAAAGTGTATGAAAAAGGGAAGCCCTGGTTTTCCACGACATTGTGGATACACCAAAGCAGGTAATTCTTTTTATTAATCCTCATTTTGGAATTCAAATACGTTGTCTATGTCTTTTGTGAATATTTAAAGCAGATTTGTCATTTTTAAGTATGGTTAAATTTTTTTATTAAGTTTTGAATATAAATCTTCCATTTCTATATGCAATGATGGAGAGATTTCCTGTTATTCTTTTAGACAACAAAATTAATACATAAAATGCTATGCTTTTAATGTTTCTATTTAACAAAAGAGCTATCTAATTTTACTACATTTATATTGAACTTTAAACGCAGTGATGTCTGTGAAAAACCTGAAGATCATCCTTATGTCAACATGTTCAAATTAGCACAACTACCCACACATGCAGAAGATGTTAAACAACCTCTTAAAATAGGGGCACAACCATAAAATCTCTTTAATGTGTCTGCTATATGTATCCAGTAAAAACAGTAAATCTACCAAAACATCTATATCCTTTAATATCTCTGTTTATATCATTATTAACTACAAATTAAAAATTACATCTGTTGTCACTGATGTGGATCTGATTTGGCCACTTGCAAACTAGATAGTTACATAGTAATATAGACTAAAAATACTTATGTCCATCAAGGTCAGTCTTTCTCACATCTATTTTTGCTGTTGACCCAAAAGAAGGAAAAAAACAAGTTTGAAGCTCTTTCAATTTTGCAAAAAACTAGGGGGAAAAATCCTTCTTTGCCCCAGAATTACAGTCAGATCACTCCTTGGATCAAGACGCTATCACCCCACATATTAAAAACTATATTCCTGAATATTAATTTTAGCAATATGTCATCCAGTTGCTGTTTACTCATCTGTACAGATTGTAATAAAACCACCTCTTCAGGCAGAGACCTCTGTAATGCCAAAATATCATTCTTTAGAACAGGTGCCCAAAATTGCACGGCATTTTCAAGGTGTGGTCATACCATTGATTTATAAAGAGGCAAACTTATACTTTTATCCTAAGAATTAATTCCCCTTTTTATGCACAACAATACCTTTCAGGCCTTTGCAACTGCTGGTTAACATTGTACATTGGTGCCTAGTTTGTTGTCTATAACAATAGTCAAAACCTTCTCATGTTTTGTTATCCTTTATTCACTGTTGTTTAGGCTGTAAATTGCTTATGCATTATTCACATTTGAAGTGCATACCTTTGCATTTAGTTACATTAAATTAATCTATCTAAATTCCTCTGCAGTGAAGTATTATCCTGCTTACACTGAATATGCTTTAGATCAGGGGTTCCCAACCCAATCCTCAAGTCTCCCCTACCAGTCTAAGATTTAGGGATTATTCTGTTATACAATATGAATATATATATTTTTAATCAGTGTATATTTTTAAAGCAATTTTATATGAGGTTTACAAATATGTGTATTCCTGTCTGGTTACATTATTAGAATGGTGAATTTCTACCCAGTAATTTTACTAATGTAGAACACCAGTTTAAAGTAAGCAAAAAGTAAAAATATACATAATTCTGAAAATTAACAATTACGTACAGGAAGTTATTTCCTGATTATTAATATGCCAGGGCATTAAATAATAAAGACACAACTTTCCACCAGTGCCCCTTATCACATGTAGTCATTCAGGTGCTGACTTCCATATTTTTGCCATGTATTATAAATATTATTTTTTTTCAATTTGACAATTTTTATTTTTGTCAGAAGACAATGGTTCGGAGGGGTACAGAAAGGAAAAAAGGGGGGGGGGTTCAGGGGGGTGCATTTAAAACCTGTTAGGTTTGACATTACATTTGATCATACCATTTGTTAGCTTTCGTACAATTCCTGACAGTTCTATGTGCTTACATTGTGTAGTACTGATTGTGCTTCTTGACGTTTACATATGGGTTGTACAGTGGGTTGAGCGAATTATTGTACCCTGCCCTGCGCGTCCTCTGTGAGAGGAGGAGTGGTACTTATTGTCCCTACATGTGGGTCTTCCCATGGTGGCGAGCAGGGTGCGCCTGTCCCCTCAAAAGAGACACATATAGTATGCCCGTCCGAGGGGGAAAAAGGTCTCCGTTGTGGAGGGCTATGAGTTGTCTGGCCATCTTTCCCTTGCGGGCTAATTCGATCGCTGCTGGCCGGCCTGTCTGATCGTCTATGGTATATGTTTTTTTTTTTTTTTTCGCCTTCTCAGGCTATCTGAGGTTGTTCCTCAGGTGTGTACCCCTGAACGGGGCCAGGTATAAGAGGAGGAGGGGAGAGGCGGGGTGAAACAGGGGGGGGAAGGATAACTGGGATAACTAATGTGTCTTGTGTGGCTGCTATGAACCATCGAGGTTCTGTTCTTACGTAGTTGTATCAGTGTTGGCAGTGCCCCTAGCTGCAGCTTGGAGGGTTCTTTTATCTATGTATGTGGTCCACATCTTTCTCGCTGTATCGCTCCCTTTGCCAGTTTTTGTTTGGTTCCACAATATCACCTCATAGTCCAGGGTGGTAGTGACCATTGCTGTCACCTCCGCCATGGAGGGGATCTGGGGGGTTTTCCAGTATTTTGCCAGTAAGGTGGACGCTGAGGTGAGCGTGAGGAACATCAATTTAGTTATACTGTGGGGTATGTTGGCAGGCAGAAGTTTGAGCAAAAATGTTTCAGCGTTGTGTTCGAGGATGCAACCTGTGGCCCCTCTTATTATCTCTGCTATTCGTGACCAGTATGGTTGGACCTGGGTACATGACCACCAAATGTGTAGCATGGACCCTGTTTGGGTCAGACATCTCCAGCATTTGTCACTCATGTTAGGGTAGATTCTCTTATGTTTCGTAGGTACCAGGTACCACCTATATAGTAGTTTGTGTGAGGCTTCCAGGTGCGAGGCGCACGATGTGAGTCCCTTGTGGTTAGCATATATGTGGTTCCAGTCGTCTGGTGTGAGGGTTCTATTGATATCTCTGTGCCAGTCTTTTTGAAATTGCCACTCCGGATCTGGCTTATGTGCGTTTATGTGTCTGTAGCACACTGATAATGTTTTTTGGGTGGGGGTGAGGTGAAGGCACATTTTTTCGAATGGAGTGAGGTTGGGAACAAATTGGGGTGGTGGTTCCTTGCCCGTATTGCTGTCTAGGAGTGTTTTCAGTTGCCAGTGTGAGAATGTTAGTTTGGCTGAGATATTGTATTTGGTCTGCAGTGTTAAAAACGGGAGCGGGCCGTTTTCGGTGCAGATTTGGTGTAGGTGTGTGATGTTGTGGGCTTGCCATGTTCTGTAAGGGAACGTGTTGTTGTGGAGTGCAATTGTTTTTAGTGGTGTTGCCATCGACCACGGTGTGGCTGAGCAAAATGCAACCCTGTGGTTGTCCCATATGTTGTATAGGAGTTTCGTGGTGGGTAGGGTGTCTCGGGGAACATTGCGTAGTGTCTTAGGCATCCACATAGCAGCTGCAAGGTCTGTTTGTCCTCCGCAGCTGGCTTCGATGGAGATCCACTGGGGGGTGTAAGTGGTGGAGTGCATTTGGAGCATGTTGGCGATGTGTGTTGCATGGTAGTATGCCCTAAGGTCAGGGAATCCCAGACCTCCCTTTTCCGGGTGTCTCATTAATAAAGCTCGAGGGACTCTAGGGCGTTTTCCTCCCCAGCTAAATTTAATCAGGAGCGATTGTAGTCTTTGGATGTACGTCTGTTGTATGGGGATTTGTAGGGAGCGGAACATATAGAGGATTTTCGGTAATATCGTCATTTTGATGGCCGCAATGCGGCCTAGCCATGAAAGGAACTTGTTTTGCCATGAGTGTAGCGTTTGCTCCACTTCTTTGAGGAGCTTGATATAGTTGGTGGCAAATAAGCCTGAGTGGTGTTTTGTTAGCTTAATGCCTAAGAATGTCAAGTAGTCGGTCCTCCAGTCATAGTTGAAGTTGTGTTTGAAACGTTCCTCCTCCGATTTGGGCATGTTTATACACATGGCCTGTGTTTTGGTTAGGTTCAGCTGGTAATATGAGTGCGTGCTGTATTCTGTTATTTCTTTGTGGAGGTTGGGGAGTGAGATTGTCGGGTTGGTTATCGTGAGGAGTATGTCGTCCGCAAAAAGGTTCAGTGTGTATTCCCTGTCGCCTATTATTACCCCTTTGATGTTTTGGTTATTTCTGATGGCTATCGCTAGCGGTTCCAACGCTAGCACGTAGAGCAAGGGGGATAATGGGCAGCCTTGCCTGGTGCCGTTGGTTATTATAAAGGGGGCAGAACTGAACCCTGAATTGAGAACCGTGGCCGTTGGGGTGCTGTACAGAGCTCTTATCATGTTTTGGAAGTCCGGTGGGAACCCGTATGTCGACAACACCTCATGTAGGAATTGCCAGTTGAGACGGTCAAATGCCTTCTCAGCGTCTAGGGAGAGGAGCGTGCTCTGTAGTGTGGAGCGGTTAAGGTAATGAAGTATGTCCAATACTTTCCGGGAGTTGTCTGGGCCTTGTCTGCCTGCCACGAATCCTACTTGGTCTGTTGAGATCAAACTGGGCAGGAATGTTTTGAGCCTAGCCGCATATATTTTAGCATATAGCTTGGCGTCGGCATTTAGTAGGGAGATAGGTCTAAAATTTGGGCAGATCGTTGGTGGTTTACCCGGTTTGGGTAGGGTTATAATGTGTGCTGCTAGGAATTCGGGCGGTAGGGTTCCCTGTTGCATGGCTAGGTTGAGGGCTTGTGTAATGTAGGGGGTTAATATGTCCTTAAAAGTGGTGTAGTACAGATTGGTGAGGCCATCAGGGCCTGGGGCTTTGCCTTTTGGCATAGAATCAATGGTCTGTGCCACTTCTAGGGTGGTAATGGGGGTCGCGAGATCGGCTACTTGGTGTGCTTGGAGTTTGGGCATGTCAATTTTGTCGAGGTACTCCGAGATGGTGCGAGGGGTTGGCTGAGGTACTTGTGGGTTGTCCTTTAAGTTATATAGGGAGCTGTAGTACGTTGCAAATTCCTTGCAGATTTGAGTGGGTTGGGGCAGTTTCTGTCCCTGGGGAGAGAGTAAGTATGGGATCCTGGTTTGGGCTTGCTTATCCCTGAGTCTTTGGGCCAGAGTTTTGCTGGCTCTGTTACCCATGACAAAGGTGGTCGCTTTGAGTCGCTTCAGTGCATAGCTTGCCTTTTGGAAATTGGTAGTGTGGATTTGTCTTTACAGGACAGCGATCTCTTCCTGTGTGGCCTTGGAGGGAGCCATTTGTTTTGTCCTGTGTAGGTCTTGTAGTCTTTTGAGGTTCTGAATATGTGCATGTTGTTGTTGTTTTTTGAGGTGGGCTGCCCGTCTTATAAATATGCCCCTGATGACCAGTTTATGGGCCATCCAAAGGGTGAGCGAGGTAATGTCTGGGGTGTCATTGGTTTGAAAGTATGTCTGCATGTCTTGTCGTAGTGTTTGGGTGAATTGGTGATCAGTGAGAAGTTGCTCGTTGAGCCTCCAAGGGCCTCTGTTTTTGTAATTGTAGTGGTCTGCTAGTGTAAGTTCCACTGGGTTGTGATCTGACCAGGCAGAGGTACCTATCTCACACGCTACCGCACGGTTCAGATGTGCGCTTTGCAAGAGGAAGCCATCAATTCTTGAGTAGGTGTTGTGTACCTGGGAGAAGTGTGTGTATTCCCTCTCGGTTGGGTGCAGTGTGCGACATGCGTCGTATAAGCTGTGTGACTGTAGGAGCTTGGTTAGGGACTTACATTGCCTGTGGAGGACCTTGTGCCTATGAGGTGTATGCTTCGCTGTTGAGTCTAGCGCGGGGTCTTGGATCTGATTAAAATCTCCGCAAATGATCGTTGTGCCCGTTTGCGCTGAGGTTATGAGCCTCAAGAGGTTGTGGAGGTATCCACTTTGGTTTGTATTCGGCATGTACGTATTGACTATCGTGTATGTGGAGCTATTAATGGTGCAGATCAGTATAAGGTATCTCCCGTGTGGGTCTTTTGTGACCATTATTTCCTCAAATGCAAGGTGTCGGCTGATTAGGATGGAGACACCTTTACGTTTTGTGGGCACTGTGGCGTGATATTGGTGCGGGTATGTTGCTTTGCCCAGGACTGGGTTAGTGGTGGATTGGAAGTGTGTTTCTTGCAGGCAAATTATGTCTGCTTGGGCGTTTTTTAGATCTTTGAGTAGAATGTGTCTCTTGTGTGGGGTGTTCAGGCCCCTAACGTTGTGTGTGTATATCTTCATACTACGGTGTTAAGAGTGGGGTATGCTGTTCTGGAGCTCTGTGGATATCTTGGGGTGCACAGGGTGCGCAGCTAAAAGGGCTTGCCATGTGATGTTGGAGTGCAGTGCTGACACATTTGGTTAAAAAACATACAATCATAAACCATAACATAATTAATATAAACGTAAAACAACATGTGAACGCCACTATTGGGGCGTACAGAGGTATCAACTTGGAGGTCATGGGTATTATAAATATTTTTAACTTATTTTCTGACATTGTCTAATGATACCCAAGTGTCTTTATCTTGTCCTCCTTCAAAAGAATATAGTATTAGTGTTCCAACAGTTGTATACCCACCTTGCCCTGCTCTATTTAAATTTGTTTCAACAATGTTTTTATTACATTTAGTTCATATATATTTGAAGTATTTTTATTAAATAAGTAAAAACAATATGCTAATATGTACATTACGTTCAGGCATATAAATATATATATATATATATATATATATATATATATATATATATATATCTACTTTTAATTAGAGGCATACCTAGAGTATGTATTATATGTATCACCTTTGGCAAGGAGCTGTATTGCCCCACCTTCCCTGCACCCAATCATGAAAAAGTGAAAATGTAAAGGTTTTTCTTAGATCAATTTCAATCATTTTTTATTGTCTGCATTTCCATAGTGAGCATAGTACTGTCATTTGAGCAAAGTGTTCAAATGAGATTTAGGATAAACAAGTGGTATCACATTCAGAAGAAATATAAAAACTTGATGGGAGTCATTTTACATTTTTAAAGGTGTAATATCCAATATCTTAACATTATGTTCTTGCTCAAAAAAAGGAAAACCGTGCATTTTAAAGCACATTTGAAGAGTATTATTTATAAATAAGACTGATATAAATGCCTGCACAGGGCAATATATCCCCAGTATGTACACAAGGGTATACAGTTGTGCGCAAAAGTTTGCATACCCTGGCAGAAATTGTGAAATTTTGCCATTGATTTTTTAAATATAACTGATCAAGCAAAGAATTTATTTTATTGAAGGATAGTGGTAATATGAAGTCATTTATTATCACAAAGTTGTTTGGCTCCTTTTTAAATCACAATGATAACCCAAATGGTCACGATCATAAGTTTACATTGCCTTGAATGTTTGGCTTTGTTACAGACACACAAGGTGACACAAACAGGTTAAAATGACAATTAAAGGTTAATTTCCCACATATGTTTCTTTTTTAAATTGCAATTATTGTTTGTGTATAAATAGTCAATGAGTTTGTTAGCTCTAACGTGGATGAACTGAGCAGGCTAGATACTGAGCCATGGGGAGCAGAAAAGAACTGTCAAAAGACCTGCGTAACAATTTAATTTTTGTAACTTTATAAAAATGGAAAAGGATATAAAAAGATATCCAAAGCCTTGAAAATGCCAGTCAGTACTGTTCAATCACTTATTAACAAATGGAAAATTTGGGGATCTCTTGATACTAAGCCAAGGTCAGGTAGACCATTCAGCCACAACTGCCAGAAGAATTGTTTGGGATATAAAAAAAACAGGTAACCTCAGGAAAAATACAGGCTGCTCTGGAAAAATATGGTGTGGTTGTTTCAAGGAGCACAATATGACGATACTTTAACAAAAATGAGCTGCATGATCGAGTTCCAGAATAACGCCTTTACTGTGGCAATGCCACAAAAAAACCTTGTTGCAATATGCCCGACAACACCTTGACACACCTCAGCTTCTGACACACTGTAATTTGGAGTGACAAGACCAAAATACCATGGGCGCTATGTTTGGAGAAGGGTCAACAAGGTCTATAGTGAAAAGAATACCATCCACACTGTGAAGCATGGTAGTGGCTCACTGATGCTCTGAAGGCATGGGGAATCTTGTGAAAATTAATGGCAAGATGAATGCAGCATGTTATCAGAAAATACTGGCAGACACTTTGCATTATCCTGCACGAAGGCTGCGCATGGGATGCTCTTGGATTTTCCCGCATGATAATGACCCCAAGTACAAGGCCAAGATGACCCTCAGTATTTACAGGAGAAAAAGGTGAAAGTTCTGGAGTGGCCATTACAGTCTCCTGACCTTAATATCATTGAGCCACTCAGGAGAGCTCAAACGTGCGGTTCATGCAAGACAACCAAAGACTTTGCATGACCTCGAGGCATTTTGCCAAGGAAAATGGGCAGTTATACCACCTGCAAGAATTAGGGGCCTCATAGACAACTATTACAAAAGACTGCACGCTGTTTGCACTCACAGAATTGGCCCTAGCACCCAGGACTTACCCCCAGCATGCAGATTGCACTCACAGAACTTGTCCCAGCACCCAGGTCTTACCCCAACAGTGAGATAGCACTCACAGGACTTGCCCTAGCATCCAGAACTTGCCCCAACACTGAGACTGCACTCACATAACTTTCCCTAGCACTCAGAACTTATCCTACACAGAGAACTTACTCCAGGACTTCTAACAGCTTCCTGCATGCACTATGCAAGAGGGCAAAGATGCAGGATATAAGATTTCCAGCGGCAACAAAGGTGGCATCACATTGCCCGCAAGAGTGCTCTTTCACACTCTTGTAGCCACATCTGTATTCCGCCACAGCTGAACTCCTTAAGCGACCGTCACCAAACTTTTAAAGGAGGCCAAATTCTGAAATTGAAGTCACATCCCATGGCAGCCTTAGAGCAGCCCTTCCCTGCGCCATATTACAAACAGGTGTCTTTTCTGGTGTCACTATATTTATTTATAACTAATAAATACCTTGGTTAGGACCGATGTCTGATTATAGTGGGGAATGCAAGTGATGTATTGGGGTGTTTAGGTGTAATGGGGACTCTGTATTAGGCTGTCTGAGTGTAATGGATACAGTTTTTGTGTGACATAATTGGCTGTCTGAGTGTAATAGGGACTTCATGTGATGTTTTGGGTTGTCTGTGTGTGATAGGAATAGTTTTGTGTAAAGGTATTGGGCTGTGTACGCGTGATGAAAACTGTGTTCGCATTTGGCTGGCTGTGTGTGATAAGAATGTGTGTGATCATATTGTGCTGTCACTGCTTGCATTTGTGATGGTTTTGGGCTTGCTGTGTATAGTGGGACTATGTTTATCTTTATGTCATAGAAATAATCCCTGATGAGGGGATATCACCATGTAACAATTCATCTGTGTTGTCTGTGACCTGTATACAAGTTGGTAAATCCTAGACCAACACCTACTAAAATTACTTGTTTAATTCTTATGCAAACAATATGTAATCTTGGGTAATTTACTCAAAAGCTTACTTTCAAATTACCTACTGTCTGAGTAGTAATACCACTGTCTGGAGTGACCGACCCACTTGCTCCCCCAGTCCCTCTTCAAACTGCAGTCTCACCTAAGGTGTAGCTGCACTGTTAACTCAGCTTGCTCCCTAGTCCATCTGCAATCTCAAAGCATGGTAAGATATGGCTGCACTCTCCACTCCACTCACTTCACTCCACTCCCTTCCATCAATGTCTATGTTCCCCTCCCTTTCATTTCTCTCTCCCCTTCCATCCATTTCCCTCCCTCTTCCATCCATCTCCTTCTCTTCCATTATGTCTATTTTCCCTCCCTTCCATGTCTCTCCTCCCTTCCAGCCATACCTCCTTACATCCATGTCTCTACCCATGACACCTTCCCCTTTCTATCCATGGTTCTTCTCACCCTTCAATACATATATTACATTCATATCACCCACCCCCATGTCTCCCTCCCTGATTGCATCCGTATCTCTCCCCCATGTCTCCCTGACCCGTTTCATTCATAGTTTCCTACCCCTTCCATTCAAATCTCCCTCCATGTCACCTTCCCCAATTCCATCCATATCTCTCATGCCCATGTCTCCCTCCCCCTTCCATCCATATCTCTCCTTCCATGTCTCCCTCCCCAATCCACACATTTCTACCCCTTCCATCCATATCTCTATACCCATGTTTCCCTGTCCCCTTCCATCCATATCTCTCCTTCCATGTCTCCCTCCCCCAATCCACCCATGTCTCTCCCCCATGTCTCTCCCCCATGTCTTCCCCTTTCATCCATGTATCTCTTCCTCTCCCTCCCAAACACTCAGCAGCTTCCCTAACATAATTGGTGATGTGAAGATAGCCCTGGTTCTGAACACATACAGATAGATGGCCACCCTCCCTGCTGTTTTACATGTCATGGCAGTGGAGAGGGGTCTCTCGATGTCACACTGTGCCGGTTAGTCACGTAGTACCCTACACAGTGCCACAGGGGGAGGGACTCCCCTGCCCTGTGCATGTGGTTCCCTTATGGAATCAATCTGACAACTGATTTTTGCCAGCCCCTCCATGCCTGCCCCTCCAACAGGGGCCAGTTTTGTCAAACCCACGGTACACCCTTGCCTAAAGTGTGTTCAAGACAGTGCATTTTAGGTAATACAGATGTTAGAATTACTGTCATAGTAGCATGTTTGAAAAAGTAAATTGTCCTCTCCATATAGACAAGCTTCAACTGTTATTATATATAGGGTTTTATTTGCTATGAGAATCTTCCCACATTTTAAAACACTATATAAATTGATTTCATTTAATTTGAAGAATAATATCTATTATACCCCAAAAACATAACTATAGACCATGGAACATCTACATTTGTTAAATATAATTTATTATTTCTATATTTATGTTTTTCATAGATTTGGACTCTTTTTGAAGAAACGAAATAAACTAAAATGAGTAGAAATCAAACAAAATTAACAGAATTCATCATTCTAGGATTATCAGACATTCCCATTCTTAAGAATTTTCTATTTTTCATCCTCCTTCTTATCTATGTGTTGACTTTAACAGGTAATATTGCTATCATCTTGATATCAAAATTGGATACAAGTCTTCACACACCTATGTATTTCTTTTTGAGCAACTTGTCTTTCCTTGACCTTTGCTACACCACAACCACTATGCCCAAAATGTTACAAAATCTTCTATTGGAAAGAAAATCCATCTTGTTCAATAGTTGTGTAACTCAGATGTATTTCTTTGTGGCGTTTGTGGGTACAGAGTGTGTTCTACTTAGTGTGATGTCCTATGATCGCTTTCAAGCCATTTGCAACCCTCTCAGATATTCTGTCATTATGAGCAAAAAGGTTTGTGTCAGTCTTGCAGGCTTTTCATGGCTGAGTGGGTTTGTGAATTCTGTAATCCACACTATCTTTATATTACATCTAAATTTTTGTGGTTCTAACCAAATCAATTATTTTTATTGTGACTTACCCCCACTCATCACTTTGTCCTGTGATGATACATATGTTAATGAAGTTTTGTTATTGTCCATCGGGGTTTTTATAGGGTGGACACCCTTTTTACTCATTATCGTTTCATATATATGCATTATAACTGCTATATTAAACATCAAGTCCACTAATAAAAGACAGAAGGTTTTTTATACATGCACTTCACACCTTACTGTAGTTATTTTATACTACGGTAGTGCAATTTTTAGCTATGTGAGGCCAGTTTCTACCTACTCTATGAGTAAGGATAAATTAATTTCTGTTCTATACAGTGTGGTGACACCAATGCTAAATCCTCTCATTTATACTTTGAAAAACAAAGATGTAAGCAAGGCTATGTATAGGCAGTTTATTTCTAGGCAACAATTATAAGGCAGTTTAAAGCCCACATTAGGCAAAAGCACATTATTGTGTGCATCACAAATTAGTCCTCTTTTATAAAATCTGGCCAACATGGCTTCAAAAGGTCCACACACAGAAATATCAGCAACATCAATGCACCTTTCTGTCTCGATGTTCCGTTTGGGTAGAAGTGTGCTCTTTTATTCTGTACTTCCCTTCCTCTCCTTCAACAATTCCTATGTTAAATAACAAACACAATGCACCTATGTTACACGAATTACACAAACACAAATTCCTATGTTAATATCAAGCTGACTATTCCCTCCCTTCTGTCGACTCCAAGCCTTTTATTTTTTTTTTGTTGTTGCTTTGTAAAAGTATTATTTTGGGTTTAAATTCACCATACACTTGAATTTTTTAATGAATGAGTATAATATATTGTAAAGTTATCTGAGGTGAGCAAAAAGGCAAATTTGAAGGCAAATTTACTTAGTCAATAGCTCCTATTGATTCTCTTTACAGTTGCCACCCAACTAGCCTGTTAATATGAATTCACCTTGTGGCGGAACCAGCCACCTGTTTGGATTATTACCCTTCTGTTTATATACTTAGCTAGTTCGCTAATTGAGTCCACCGAACGGATTATAATTGTGGTGTTTGCATACCGAACAAACTCCCGAACAGGTAGACCACCCAGGGGAGTCGTGTGTTGCCAGTTGACCCTTTTGACCCACTTAACACTTCAAAATCCCAATGTTTTAAGTGGTCGGCTAGGTGGCCATTGTTCGTATGGCTGAACACGTGGTGGTGGCCATCTTTAGCCGCAAGCACGTACAGCGGTATTTAGTCGTCGAGTGCATGGAACTATAATCGGACACTCAATGGCGCAAATAACGCTGAGACTTCCACCTCCACGTAGATTCGGTTCCATTTGTCGAAGAAGAGTGGTGTTTGGTGGGATGTAACTCCCGAACAAGGGATACATAACCAGCTTACATATGAACAGTCATACTTGTTATTTTATTATGTTTCATACTCCTGAAAGAGACCGATCGCTCAGCCTGAATTTGTGGAAATCTTTTGGGCAGCGCCTCGTGTGCGGTCGGTCTAAACTATACCCCGGTGGAGTTACGGCTGCGTTTGTGGGATCTGAGTGCTTTCGGGATATGTTGGGCTCTCAGATGCAGGGTATCCAGGGATATAGGACTTGAGGGGGTACCTAATTGTAAAGTGTGTATTTTTTTTTTCTTTTGCATGTCCTGGACCTGAGAGTTAATATAATTATGAGTGTATTTTATAACAGTCTCCTATCAGGTCCAGTGGGGAAATGCCCCTGGAAAATGTTACACATGACTCCTTGCATGGGGACACACATAAAAGGCTGTGTGTGGCTCCCATTAAATCAGTTGACTCCCAAAACTGTGTGACGGCCAGTTACTGGGGGATTGGTGGTTATTCTGCTGAACTGCGCTTTCTTTCCTGCTTTACAGAACACTAGTGGAGATATTAGTTTTATTATTGCAGCTCCACTACACACCTTGCCTCTCTTAACATGCCCTTTCTGATGGCCATTCTAGTTTAATCCATCTGTCATACACTCTGCCACATACCTCCAACCAGTTGCATACCATCTCCAAATCACATTCCCTGTCACATATCCCTACACAAAGGCTTGATAAAGGCCTCTGTGTAAGCCGAAATGTTGCAGTTATGTTTCAATAAACATGCCTTCCTGCAGCTATCCTGAGTGCCTGAACCTAATTTGCTTTACCTACTAAACTGAGTTTTGCCAACCTTATATGCAATGATAAGCAACTGGATTCCTAAGTGTGAGTGCGGAATCTTCTGTTTGTGACTTACTACATATCCCTACACAGTCATATACCATCATCCACTTAATCACATTCACTTACACACATTTACCAACCCAGTCCCATTCACCTACCCAATCTTAACTGTCACTACCAGGATTTTATTATTACATTTAATTATCCCTGCATTTAATAAATATGTATTTATATGGTTTCAAAAATTAAATTGAATGCAGAAATTAACACCTCTATATCCTGCAAATGGATGTCTCCATCTTAGCTCCCTGTCAAACATTGATGCAAACTCTAGATTGTGCAGCTAGCCACCAACAGAGAAAAAGCATTCAGAGAAGAGGATGACTGAAACATACAGGCTTATTTGTATTCCAAAAGTGAAAATTAGTGGAAATTCAAAGTAATTTCATAGTGAAATTTATATTAAAGACGACATTTGCCAAACTGACTTCCAAAAGTTGATTATGCTTCCATTATAGCCTTACGTGTGAATTTGTATATTTTAAATGCATATTATTTTTGTTTTTAATAATTTCTTGCATTTGTATGTTGAACTAAGCATTAAACATTAATACAAAACAAACATGCATTTAAATATTGTTTTTAAACTGAGTGGGTCAATCCTTGCATTGTCATTTTAATGGATTCAGTGGCTGTTTGAATTAACCTTTATGCCATTGTTATGCTGACTTAAATTAAGGATAGCATCTAAACACAATTTGGAAATGTTAGCTCTAAAGTAGCAACAATAGTAATGTAAAAGAGAAAGAAATATATAAATAGTTAAAACTAAAACAAGTATCAAAAGTATGTTGTTCATCCCTAGATTTGGTAAAATGATGGGCTGAAAAATCTAGTAATGGCCTGTCAAATCTGATCAGAAGGACCTGGGTGATGATCCCTCCTAAAACTATATGGTGATATATATATATATATAGATATAGATATATATGTAAATGTAAAAAATAGATAAAATTTGTATCTTGTAATACCTTTTTTTATTGGACTAACAGAATTTTTAGTGACAAGCTTTCGGGAGAACCTCCTTTTCTCAAGTCTGAAGCATTTTTGAGGAAGATGACACATACAATTCAAAGTTGAGTTGTGATACAGGGGTTAAAGCAACATGAGTACAGATAACACAGGTTTGATAAAACATAGACACCATTCTTGCCGAGGACTGTAAATACTTGTATCTTATGTGAAGATCACAGAGTGAGGGGGGAGAGAAAGAGAAAAAAACAAGTGGACAGTGCAGAAAATGGGGCTAGGAGGGGGGAGTATTAATATAAAGAATGCCCAAACTCCCATCCAAGAGTTACAGGATATGCATGAAGGTCTATATCCAGCATACACAGACACACGTACACACTCACACTAATGTACATATACATATACACAAGTAGTGCATATGTACAAGTATACACAAGAACATACACACTATACACAAGTACATACAATATACATATTAATACAACCAAATGCCCAAATATATGTACATGCACACCTACACAACCATCCAAAGCACCATTACATGTACCTACACATATACCAATGTGCCTACACATACATAGACCCATATATATGTATATGTACACATACACCTGTACACACCTACACACACAGATACATACATGTATACGCATACACATAAATACATGAACACATATGCATACACACAAACACATATATATACATGCACATGAACGCATATATACAAATATAAATGCACAGTCACATAAATAAGCTTACATGCATAAGCGTATAGGAAAGCAAAGGTCTACACACAGTATGTTGTATATTGATAGAATAAACCTATTTTAAAATGTTGGTACATATGATAGAACAGTAAGATAATGCTGGGGGAGTGTTCATGTAAAGTGTTGATAGTGGGACAGGAAACCCAAATATTTAGTCCTCTATTCTTGCCAGGGCCGTCTTTAATAACTAATGGACCCTGGGCAAGTGTTTGCTTGGGCCCCCTGTGCCCTGCCGCTCTCGCCCCTCACTCCCTGGTATGCAATCACGGCATCCATCCCAACGCAGTGGCGGTACTAAAGTAGAATGAATTTTATTGGGACCCCCAATTGCAAGGTTGGACTAAAGGTAGAACCCCATCTGTCGTGCAACTCCAACAATGCTTTGACAGCTGGGACTCTACCAATTTCCCATGCTTGCAGGGTTGTATTTAGCACTGAGCCATGTTAGTATGTTTGAATGTAAGCATGTGTTTGTATGGAGTATGTTTGTGTGAATGTGTTTTGTATGTGGTACTGGAGTTTGAATGCAAGTGTGCATTTATGTGTAGTGTTTGTTTTTGAATGTAGGAGTGTGCTTGTATGTAGTGTTGGCGTTTCAATGCAGGAGTGTGTTTTATATGTAGTGTTGAAGTTTGAATGGAGGGGTGTATTTGTATTTAAAGTTGCGGCTCAGATGCACAGGTACACACTCTGACGCACAAGCAGATACACAGATACATACACTGACTACATACAGATAAACAGGCACATACACTGACAGACACACTGACACAGGTACATATATTGACACACACACAGACACATACACTGGTAGACGTACTGACAGACATACTGACACAGGCACATATACAGACATACTGACACACAGACACATATACCGACATACTGACACACACACACAGACACATACACTGATCAACATACTGACACACATACACTGACAGAAATACTGACACCCACACACTGACAGATATACTGACACCCACATACACTGAGAAATACTGACACACACACACAGGCACATACACTGACACACACAGACTGATATACTGACACACACACACACAGACATACTGGCACACAGACAGATATACTGACACATGCATACACATGCACTAACAGACATACTGACGCACTGACAGACATACTGACACATACACATACTGACACACACAGATATACACACATATATACTGACACACAGACAGACATACTGACACACACACAGACATACTGACACACACACATACACTAACACACACATACACTAACACACTACACTAACACACAAACACACATACACTAACACACACATACACACTAACACACATACACAAACACACACATAACACACATACACACACACACACACATAACACACACTAACACACATACACAAACACACTAACACACACACACACACACTAACACACATACACATACATACACTAACACACATACATAACACACCATACACTAACACACAACACATACACACACATACACTAACACACAACACACACACTAACACACACATACACTAACACACACACATTTTTTTAAATGTAATCCCCCAGCCTCCTTACCTTTTGGAGGCTGGGGGCCATTCCCTGGGGTCCAGTGGTGCTGCTGGGCTCCTGGGGGAGGCCGGTCGGGCAGGCAGGCGGGCGCGCGAGGAGCACTCAGTGCTTCCTCTTCAGCTCCTCACGGCGCCGCGTAGGGATGCCAGCGCCGGAAGATGACGTCATCTCCGGCTCCGGCATCAGTGCGGTGCGCGAGGGAGCTGAAGAGGAAGCAGTGAGTGCTCCTCAGCGCCGCCTTCCTGTTCGACCGCCACCACCGCCGTCAGCGGGCCCACGGGGCAGGTGCCTCGGGCCCCCCAAGAGAAACTGGGCCCGGGGCAGCTGCCCCGTTTGCCCCGCGTTAAAGACGGCCCTGATTCTTGCTGGTAAACAATTTGATCATTCTGGCTTCAAAAGCTTTTCTTTCTTGAGTATTTTTAAAAACCCCTTTCGGTAGTTTGATTTTTAGGTCCTTCATTATATTTACGGCCCTCTGCAAGAATGGTGTCTATTTTCTAACAAACTTGTGTTTTATCTGCACTCATGTTGCTTTAACCCCTGTATCACAACTCAACTTTGAATACCATGTGACGTCTTGCTCAGAAATGCTTCATACTTGATAAAGGCAGGTTCTCCCAAAAGCTTGTCACTAAAAAATTCTGTTAGTCCAATAAAAAAGGAATTACAAGATACAAATTGTATCTGTTTTTTACATCAACATCACTGGACTAATACGGCTACAATCTCTACTTTTATATATGTATATGTATATATAGGTTTGGGGGAGCATGAAGATATGCCCTGCTCCTCCCCATCCACTAGAGTGTTGGATGTAAATTTGAATAAACTGTGTGTTCTTTTTGGATTAATTTTTAAACAAAGTGGTTAATACTATCATATATTTAAATATGGTTCAAGGTATACAAATCTACATTAGCTTTCTTGACCCTTACTGTAACAACTAAAATTGTCTGGTCTCAAATTCAGTTAAGAACTTCAGGGCCTTCCTTGCAGGGGGTGGGGTGTAAAGCATATGTACCCTTTATAACATGTATTTCATCTAGACCCATTGCTGTTATATTTCCCCATTCACAGCCTGTGGGATATGTCCACAAGTCTACCTAGGCACAAATTGTGTACCTCCATAAGTATACCAACATGTAATTTACCAATTCTGTTTTTGTTTTTTTGTTTTCTAAATAAAACTATGCAGCTCATGGTTTGTTTGTTTTTTTTAGCTTGGTCACATTGATCCTTACTTTCAAGTGCCTGAAAATTATTGGAGTGGAATTAATAAACTCTGAAAATTGAACATTACAGAATATGTATAACAAAAGGTGCATTGTAAAAGGCAATTGTATTAATATGCTAGACATGTTGCTCAATATTTTGAATGAAGATATAAATACATTAAAATAGTAAAACAACAATAATCAGTAATAAATTACATAGTTACGTAGCTGAAAACAGACTTGCATTCATCAAGTTCAGCCTTCCCCTCGTTTGTTTTTTGCTGTTGATCCAAAAGAAGGCAAAAAAAAACCAACATTTTGAAGCACTTCCAATTTTGCAACAAGCTAGGAAAAAAATTCCTTCTTAACCCCAGAATGGCAATCAGATTTATCCTTGGATCAAGCAATTATTACCCTACATTGAAAGATTATATCCTTGAATATTCTGTTTTTGCAAGTATGCATCTAGTAGCTGTTTGAACATCTGTATGGACTCTGATAAAACCACGTCTTCAGGCAGAGAATTAAACATCCTTATTGTTCTTACAGTAAAAAAACCTTTCCTTTGCCTTAGACGAAATCTTCTTTCTTACAGTCTAAACGCATGACCTCGTGTTCCTCGTGTTATATTGTTGAACTGACGCTAGCTGCTATATTATTGTCCAATCCTAAAAAACAGTTTGGAAACATGCAAAGACCAGGACCGGACTGGCCCGCCGGGATACCGGGAAATGGAACAAATGGAACATATTGTTTTTCATAACTGTTTCTTTAAGCAATAACCTCAGTGCATAACATGTTTGCGGCATTTTGTAAAGTCCGGTTTGTGAATAGATTTCCACACAATGGTTTGTATTGGCCCCGAATATATTTGTATAATGTTATCATATCCCATCTCAGGCGACGTTTTTCTAAACTAAATAGGTTTAAATTTGTTAACCTTTCTTAACAGCTGATATGTTCCATTCCTTTTATTAATTTTGTAGTCCGCCTCTGCACTTTTTCTAGTGCCATAATATCCTTATTTAGAACTGGTGCCCAAAATTGCACAGCATATTCAATATGTGATCTTACCAGTGATTTATAAAGAGGCACGATTATATTCTCGTCTTGAGAATTAATGCCTTTTTCATGCATGACAATAACTTACTGGCCTTGGCCACTGCTGATTGACATTGCACATTGTTGCATAGTTTGTTGTCTATAACAATTCCCAAGTCCTTTTCGTGTGTTGTTATCCCTAATTCGCTTCCATTAAGGGTATACGTTGCTTGTGTATTCTTTACGCCAAAGTGCATAATAAAAAAAACTAAAGCTTTGTGACTTTTTGATTCCTTGATCCTTGAGGCTACATACAATCCAAGTTAATTGTCTTTGTTTTGGAGCAGGAACACAGCAGTCCCTACTAAACGATAGCACAATCATAGCAGCAAGAGACTTCTAAAATATTAAACATAACATATAGAGCAATCTGTACAAATGAATGTAATAAAGAGACGAATGAAACACACAAGCCATAGAGCCAATTGAATGTCCAAAGGTACATATCCAGGTTATTAGGATCCAAAAGAAGGAAGGAAGCAGGAATCCGGTAACTTTATTGAATACAAATGGAATAAAAAGGCTATGATAGACATCAATAAATTAAAATAATAGTGGACTATAATAGAGTATTATAGCCAAATGTACTGCTCAGTCCATTCTATATATGCACAAAACAATCATATTGTAAAACATTAAAACAATATGATTAGGCTATTGTTTATTGGAGACTATGTGTTCCTGCTCCATAAATAATATTGTTACTGTGTGTATTTACACATTGGTGCCTTATCAAATGATTTTTTAAAGTTTTTTTTAATTCTTTAATTTTATCGTGCAGTGATAATACAGAAGTATATAACTACATTGGTTGTGCTTGTAAACCAAGAAGCAAGATATTCCGATATTGCAAGTGATGTCAGGCTTACCTGCACTTTTTTTGATAGACAATAAGCATAAGATGATACTACAGCGTGATAGTTATAAACATGCTAGACTCGCAAGAAAAGTAGCAGTCAAAGAGAGATTGTGAAACAATAGTGTAATACATAGTAGTATAACATATAAGGAACTGATGTGGGTCAGTAAAGAGTAGAGTCATATGCTGTGGTCATTTGATCTGACGACATAGGTAGGTTTAGTAGATGAGGGTAAAGCCACCAGGATTTTTCACTAGACCTAAGTAGATAGTTATAATAGGTAACAGAATCAGGGGTGCAGAGGGTGATAGCACAGGAAGAGTACAGTAAGAGACAGGCCCAGAGCCCAGAAGGGAAGGAGAAGCACTAATGGAAACAGGCAACAGGCATGATCCCAGGGCTACTCATCTGATGCCCTTGGCAAACAGGCAAGTTCCAAGCTGGTGCATTTGGCTATCGGTTCTGCCAGGGCCTCCACAGCTTGCCTCTGCCGTCCAGCTCCGCTGCATGGCTTTCCCTCTACTTCCAGACAAAGTCCTTGTGAGTGTGGACTGCATGCGGCCTGATAAAGTCTGGAGGCGGTCTTAAGAGCAGGAGTACCCACAAGCAGGCTCCCGGGTGGTAGTTTTGCAAGCAGGCTTCCAAATGGGAGTGTTGCAAGCAACCTTCCGAGTGGGATTTTTGCGAGCAGACTTCCCGGCTAGAGGTGGGTAAGTGGGTTCAACCTCAGTAGCTGACAGCATGGATTGTATCCTCTCCAGGATCTGCCAGAACCTCTTACAGATGGCATCAAACTTTTTTTCCCAGCTTCGCACCATAAGCTGTGTAGCTTGCTTCATGGCAATGCCGACGAGAATCACCCAGAGGCAGCTGGAACATGAGTATACTCAGCTTAGTGGGGCCTGGGATAACCTTCAGTACCATTCAGTACCATTGTTTCTGACCCTCACTTTGTGGAATATAAATTGCCATTGTACTATACATTCTGGACTATTGTGTGTTTTATTTTTTTCTTAGGTTTTTAACTCCTGTGGAAGTTCTAATATTGCTACGTATAATCAAGTGAAACATTAATTGGCCCTTTATTTGGTGGCACTTACATTAGAAGCACTTCTATAAATTGTGTGTGTTTAACTTCTTCAGGATGGGACTGTTTTGGCAATGTTGTACGTTAAAGACCAGAGCTGTTTGTGTTTAGCTGCAATTTTCCACTCTCGCATCTACTGTTCCCATACAAGTTATATATTGGGTTTTTTTCAGGACAAGAAGGACGTTCTTTACATACCATTATTTGTATCATGTCATATAATTTACTTTGGTAATTGGTTCAGTAAGCCCCATTTATTGAACCAAGTAGGAGAAAGCCATAGACAAAGGGTTTTAAAGACATAATCTTAAAGGGGCATTGTCACACAAAGTCTCAATATGTCCCCAGACGGTTCTTAAAGGGCCTGCACGGTCCAATACAAGTCCATAAGCCACAATGCAGTTCGTAAAGGGCCAGCAGCAGCACAATAGAAATCCATTAGCCCCGGTACTGTTTTTAAAGTGCCTAATCTCCCAGGGGCCATACACCCCTGGGCCATTGTCATAAGGTAGGAGGCTGGCAATCATGCTCCTCCAAAAGCCAGGGGCAAAGGGCAGTGGGTCACATAAACAGCCAGTGACAAAAGGCAGTTTGTCACAGTAGACAACTCAAGGTATTCAATATGGGGTATGTCTAGTCTTTTTTTAGTAGCTACTTAGTCACAAACACTGGCAAACGTTAGCATTTATATTTGTTTGTGTGTTAAAAATGCAAAAAACAATAATGAACGCTAACTGTGGCCAGTGTTTGTGACTAAGTGGCTACTAAAAAATACTGGACATACCCCATTTGCAATACCTTGGGTTGTCTTCTTTTGCAAATGGTATGTCATAATGGGGGTAATTCTGATTCCTAGGCCACAATACGCTCTCAAAGGCAACATAACCAACCTGGCAATTTTCAACGTAAAACAATGTAACACTTATATTTGATCCTGTAACTTTCAAAAACACTATAAAACGTGTACATGGGTGGTACTGTTATATTTGGCAGACTTTGCTGAATACAAATATTAGTGTTTCAAAACCGTAAATTGTCTCACAACAATTATATAATTAATGAAAGTGCCATTTGTGTGTAAAAAATACAATAAATGTCGCTTATTGTCACTTACACTAATATTTGTGTTCGGCGAGGTCTCCAGAGTAAAAAAGTACCCCGCATGTACAGGTTTTAGGGTGCCACAGAAGGTTACAGGGTTAAACACAGTGCTAGCAAATTAAATTTGTTTTGACTTTCGGCATGGGTTGTCAGTAGTGATGTCCCAAACGGTTCACCGAACGGTTCGCGAACGGTTCACCATGAACGGTTCGCCACGACTCATCATTGAGTAAACTTTGACCCTGTACTTCACAGTCAGCAGACACATTCCAGCCAATCAGCTGCAGACCCTCCCTCCCAGACCCTCCCACCTCCTGGACAGCTCACTAAGAATGCAGCTTCACAATGAATGTAAAATGGATGCTGTCCAGGAGGTGGAGGGTCCGGGAGGGAGTGGCCCGCTGCTTGATTTGGTTGAATGTGTCTGCTGACTGTGAGGTACAGGGTCAAAGTTTACTCAATGATGAGTCCGTGGCAAACCGTTCGTGGCGAACCGTTCGCAAACCGTTCGGCGAACCGTTCGGGACATCACTAGTTATCAGGCAGGTCCCTCAAATTGCAAGCAATAAAATTACTTAATTATGTAAAAATATAACATAAATATGCACTTAGAATTTAAATATATATACATATTTATATATTTGAAGTCTACTTGTATATTTATTAAATTTTTTATGTAATTGTGTATATGGATATATATTTCGTATTATTTTTATTTACTTATATATATGGAAGGCTTGGCCTGTAATTGTGTGAGGGACTATTAGTCCTATTTAAATCCAGTAAGCCCCTGCTTACCTGTCATCGACAATATCGTAAGTTCTTCTGTTTACTTCCGGTTCACAGGACCCTAACGTCAGTTTTCCCGCCAGCCAGCAGTTCGTTCAAACTTTCTTTCGTATTGATTTTCGTGAGTATAACAGAGGAAGCCAACATACGAATGGCTAACTGTAAGTTATACTCAATTCCACGAACGCTATTATGTTCAATTCGTTAAATCACACGCGTTTGTTTAAAATTCCGTTCTCCTGAAACCGTTTATTCAAATACTTCTGCATTTCGTATAAACTTGATTTTCGTATAAACTTATGTCTGTTTCCACCCTCTCAGTTTCATTCGTACAATATCAATTAAATTCCGCTCGTCTGAAACTGTCATATAAAACCGTTCGTTTCAAATACTGCTGCATTTTGTGTAAACCTGCATTCTGTGTAATCTTTCATCTGTTTCCATGCTCACAATTTCATTTGCACAATATCATTTAATAGTTCCATTCATTTAAACTATCATGTTAAAAAAATATTTCATTCATTATTGCTGCACTTCATTTCAACATTCGTCTGATTTCCCTGGTCATTGCAATCAACTCCATTTACCACACTTATATTGTAATTCGTGCATAATTAAACGAACGGCACATAAATACCTCTAATGTACTGTATACATATTAAAAGCTTTTGTGTTCGCTTAATCACTATATTACTATTATTGTAAGCCTGTTCGGCTAAAATCCTGCAGGTTCATTCTCTTAAAGCTGTATCTAGTGTATATTGCATAGTAGTTTAAAAAATGCTAAATAGGATAATTAGGAGACTGTATTTACATTCCAGCTTTTATTTCTGTCTTATGCATCTTGGCACATTTACGGTCACATTCCCCTAATACATTTCATGTATTTTCATTTGGTTCTTTGGTCTATGCCAGTTATGCAAGTATATAAATTAAGCTATCAATTAAAATAAAATACAACTTGGCATTATTTAAGAGGTAGGCCTCTAAATTAATACCTACCTACCAGTGTTTTCCCATATAGTCCTTTCTGGTATAACCAGGACTATAAATTAAAACAAGTCACGGTTTGTCTCTCCAAACCATTAGTTCAAGTGACTGCCCTCCCAGGACAAGTCCAAGCTTCCCCAACTCTATTCAATTATATACATTAAGTATCTAGTTTCATTCCTAGATTTCTGGGGGTTTAGGTTATAACTCAATCATTATGACATGTTTTAGGATCAAGTAGAGGTCATTCTTACCGACTACGTCCTACAGGCCAACAGCAGGTATGTGTGTAAAAAAAAATAAAAAATAAAAAAAGTTAGGTAGGAACGTAAGGTTAACAAACCCTCGCCAATTAAGTAAAATTCCATAGGCCTCTTAGCCTTTAGTTGAGTGGTCTCGCAAGGCCAACACTCATCCCTACGCTCGGAGGTACAAGCCCAGTCGCCTTGCATCAAGTATTTGCTAGGGCATCACTCATCACGCCCAATCGATATTAAAATCTTATACGTGTCACCGAGAGGCAAACACACCCCCACCAACCTCAGTGGCACAAAGGCCCCACAAGCCAAATCATAGGTAGAGCCTCTTAAAGCCACTTGGCAAGTAGTAAGGGCATCATCCGTCACCTGAGATAGTAAGAATAATATAATTTCACCTTAGGGCACTAAACTAGTAAACAGGGTTACTTCATATCTACATGACTACCATATTAACTAAGTTATCTGCCTCACACCCATTGCATGTCTAATGCTTCCATACAAGGTGATGACCTGTCAGTTACCAGCACCCCGACCAGACCAGGCTCACAGACAAGGCAAACCATACTGTCCAGCTCAGCATCCAGCTATAGATCCTGGATAATACATAAAATTACTGCTGAACTTAAAAAGATAAATATTTCCTTCCCGGCCACAGCCAGGAAAGCCAATCTTTTTCGCCTATTAAATGTGAATGAGGACAATGAAAGACCTAGCCCTAGTTCGGAATATAATATTCAAAATAGCCTTTCAGAACTGCACAACATGATGGCCTCCCCAGTGTCTTCTGTAGCCACAATAAATAACAGGTTGGATAATTTGGAATCTAATAGCAGACCAACCATTCCAGAGACTCCAGTACCTATAGCCCAGCCAGAGCCTAACCCAGGAGGTAAGGCTAACCTTCTACCTGCTAAAAGTTCCAACATAATAAACCCAATTCATCTAATCCCACAAAACATTAAACGTGACATAATAGAGGGGAAATACATTAATCTGGCTTCTCTACTCATAGCTTCTCAAGACGCAATTGAGAACAAATCATACACGTTCGATGACTTGTCAATAGTTATGAAATCGAGAGACCCAAGACTGAACTGGAAGTTAAATATCCCTGAATTTGTCCTGGCTTTCGGCCTTTACAGGGACGTAATTTGTTCTGTTTTTCCCCACTGTAGAGAGTAACCTGATTTATATTTACATAAGATAATTGACTTGGAGTATAAATACGGAGGCTACGCCTTTTATGACTACCACAAGTCCTTCGCATTCAGATCGGCTGCATCACTGGCCCAATATAATACACCTACTGACTGGGGCCAGTTAGACACTGAGTTATTTTGTAGACACTCTGCGGGTCTCAAAACACCTTCTTGCGTAATATGTTCGTCATCAGCTCATACTGTTAACTTTTGTCCCAGCAACATAGCAATTCCCTCCACTAGCAATGCCAACCCTGGGTATCAACCCAACATGGCCCAAAGAGAATTGAGAGATAAACTAGGTAGGCCAATCGTTATTACTGGACGTGCCTGAGTTTTACTCAGAACTTTCAAATCACACACCTACATTTCCTTACCACATTAGATATCATATAGTGCTATATGTTTATTGTAAATAGATAAACTATGAAGGGACAAATAGGGTATGGAGGTTGGATGACAGAGAAGGGGTTAATTGTGAATAGCGAGGTTGTCTGACAGGGAAGGGGTTTACTGTGGGTAGTGGGGGTGGCTGACTTGGACTGGCAGGGAAGGTGTTAACTGTGGCAAGTAAGGTTGACTGACTGGGACGGGCAGGGAAGGGGTTAACTGTGGGTAGGGAGGTTGGCAGACAGAGACAGGCAGCCAAGGGGTGAACTGTGAGTAGGTGGATTGGCTAACATTGAAGGGGTTAACTGTGAGTAGTGAGGTTGGCTAACAGGGAAGGAGTTAACTGTGGTAGGGAGGTTGGCTGACAGAGACTGGCAGGGAAGGGGTTAACAGTGGGTAGAGAGGTTGGCTGAAATGGAAGGGGTTAACTGTGGGAAGTGAGGTTGGCTGACTGGGACTGGCAGAGAAGGGATTAACTGTAGGTAGTGAGATTGGCTGACAGAGAAGGTGTTCACTGTGAGTAGGTTGGTTGGCTGACAGGGCAGGTGTTAACTGTAGGTATGAAGATTGGCTGACAGGAAAGGGGTTAACTGTGCATAGAAAGGTTGGCTGACAGGGAAGGGGTAAACTGTGGGTAGGGATGTTGGCTGCCAGTGGGTAGTGAGGTTGGCTGACTGGGACTGGCAGGGAAGGGGTTAGCAGTGAGTAAGAGGGTTGGCAGACATGGAAGGGGTTAACAGTAGAAAGTGAGGTTGGCTGACAGGAACTGGCAGGGAGGGGGTTAACTCTGACTAGTGAGGTTGGCTGACTGGGACTGGCAGAAAAGGGATTAACTGTGGGTAGGGAGATTGTCTGATAGGGAAGGTGTTAACTGTGGGTAGGTTGGTTGGCTGACAGGGAAGGTATTAACTGTAGTTATGAAAGTTGGCTGACAGGAAAGGGGTTAACTGTGCATAGAAAGGTTGGCTGACTTGGAAGAGGTAAACTGTGGGTAGGGATGTTGGTTGCCAGTGGGTAGTGAGGTTGGCTGACTGGGACTGGCAGGGAAGGGCTTAACAGTGGGTAGTGAGGTTGACTGACTGTGACTAGTAGGGAATGGGGTTAACTGTGGGTAGTGGGTTGGCTGACTGGGAAGTTGTTAACTGTGGGTAGGAAGGTTGGATGGCAGAGAAGGTGTTGACTGTGGCTAGTGGGGTTGGCTGACTGGGGCTGGCAGTGAAGGTGTTAACTGTGGGTAGGGAGGTTGGCAGATAGAGACATACAGCCAAGGGGTGAACTGTGAGTAGGTGGGTTGGCTAACGTTGAAGGGGTTAACAGTGGATTGTGTGGTTGGCTGACAGGGAGGGAGCTAACTATGGTAGGGAGGTTGGCTGACAGAGACTGACAGGGGAGGTTAAGGAGGCTGGGTTACACTGCTGAAACAGAAAACAGGTATCCTCTCGGACAAAACCCAGAGGATAAGCAGGAAGTCCCTGAAGAACCTGTATGTACTAAAATATATCTTTTATTTGGATGACTTAAAAACTAATATAGGTAACAACAAAAAATATTAATAATGAGAAAAATAAAAAATTGAACCTAATGCTTATAGAAGAGTGTAGCCCTTTAAAGCAATAAATGATATGCTGGGCGTATCAACCACTTTTAACCGCTAGTCCTATATTGCTATTAGGATATCTAGTCACAAATTGTACAGATTTTGCCTTTATGTAGCATATATGTACGAGAAACACGTCATAAGTTTGCTCTATCTAGTCATGTTCTGGATATATCTAACAGAACAAGACTAAATCCTATACATACTGATACATTTATAAAAGGCAGATTAAGTTGGAACTATAGGTACAAATACAGTAACTTGTATGCCTGTGTAGCGAAACCCCTTTTTGGCTGTCCCATTCCCTTTTATTGATTGTTGGCCCTGCAGAGATTTTCCTGGGCCTGGAGTACACAAATCTCTAAGTAACTAGGTATGGACTTCTCTTAGACTGTGTATAGATTGTGTATAGGAAGGTGTACCCCTCCCCCGTTTCCTGTCCCATTGTTCTCCAGTAGGGCGTTGTCCCAGGCACACTGCCAGACTACTTGGAACTGGTTTGGGCTGGAAAGTCTGGGCTGATAGGGACCTCCACAAAACTTTAAACCCCAATAATGCCCGAACCCCTGATACGATCTGGGTGATTTTTGAATATGTTAATCACCCAGATCAGGGCTATCAGGGGATACCACATTTAGGGGTGTACCCTCTGTATTTGGGGTACATTTAGAACTTGGGGAAAATATGTACATTTTAATTCTGTTTACAGATAAGCTGATGGGAGGAGATGTGTGGGTTGTACCTTGGACTTTATTGGTTAATGTACTAATGATTGTGAATCCCTCCCTTGCATGGGAGAAAGCTTTAAAAGAAGGTTGTTGGGAATAAAAGTTCAGTTCAACTCCTGATACTGTGTGTCGTCCAGTGATTGGGGAAAGTGCTGGGATATTATTGGATTGTAATGCTGATTGTGCTGGATATTCTCTTGGATTTATTACTTGTTCTTGCATCCTCTTAAAGTACTTGCTGGAGTTTAGCTGTGAGAAATCAGCTCTCCGCTACAGCCTGGTTACTAAAAAAATTGACAACCCTAGTTACCAAAGTGAATTGGTGGTATAAATATAGCCAACTGAAGAAATGCTGCCTTCAAGCTACTGACGATTAAGCGTACATTCTGTAGATAGATACATTGTATCCATTGTTGTAGAATTATTAGGCCTCTATAAATCTGTAAGGCCCCTTTAAATCCTCTTGCTATACCTCTAGGAGGCCCCCATAGTTTTACAAGAAAGCTTTGTCTATAGAACATAGAATTTGAATGTCAGCAAGAAATAGCTTTGATAAAATGTGTATTTACTAAAAGCCTTGAAACCTAACCTTGAGAAACTAACCGTGCCAGCTACACTCTAAATGGATAGCTGCCAAAAGGCCCCTCCCGTCGAGTGAGCTCCTCATGTTAGCAAAATGGCGCTAAAACCTGGAGGCGATAATCATGACGAGGATAGTGACTTAAGATGGTACACCCCATAGGGAGGGCATTTTACTAACATCTTAGCACCTAAGCCAATTAACAATGTCTATTTGTCTATATCTTGATTTTCTTCAATGATGTAATAATGCCTTTAAAAGGGCCTGCGAGCCTGCTTTTTAATCAGAAGCCATTAAACTTCTCCGAAGTTCTTTCATTAACCTGAGCTCTGTGTCTCAGTGTGAATTTACTTCTGCGTGCACGCAACCTTATTATCTTTAATTTGGACAGGAACAGATAGTCATTCAAACTAATTGGTTTGCAGTAAATCATCTACTACAGTTTGGCGCCCAAAACGTGGGGCTCTGGGTTATGTCCTGCCTGGGCAGCTGTCCAAGAAGATGCTGGGGAGATGAATCCTGGGGGAAGGAAAAGAGCCTGATCACCTCTGAATACACGGTAGAGATTGCTGCAGCACCTAGCCGGTATGTTCCTGCCCCTGTGATTGACCTATCCCAGTGTCTGTGACTGCTGCCGAGAGGACATCAAAGTCAGGTAATAACTTGCCCAGAGTCTTTGTATTGTTAATGATACTTAATTTACCTGCATGTTGACTATCTGTTGCCTGGGTGTGTTTATATTGGTTTGTGTTTAACTTAGTACCCGGGGAGTGTAAGTGCCTGTTTAACTCCTTTTAGGTACCACGTGACTGTGGTAGTAAGGAAAAAGGGGGGTGGACCTGTGGAAGTTTTCCTGGGGGTCCTCTATTGCCTGTTTAACTCTTTTAGGAGCCACGTAGCTGTGGCTGTAAGGAAAAATAGTAGGGGGAATCTGTGGAGGGGTGTAGACTCACTGCTTCCTGGGGGTTCCCCATAGTGTCACTTTGACTGCTTAGCTAGCCTCATCGGACACTTCTTCTTGGTAAAATTCCAGCCTCGAGCGCTGAGGCAGGTAAGATTCCAATTCTTTAGGCTATACAGGATTCGGGTTGGAAGCTGTTGCTGTTTCCTGTGGCTGCTGGTAGTGAGACTTGTGGAAGTCATTCTCCGTGTGGGGACACTACGAGGTTGAGGGAGGTGGCTTTTGGCCACACGAGTAAAGGCAAGGGATAAAAACTGTTGAACTTATTTCAACTGTGATGCATGCACTGTATTTTATTTGAAATGTTGTCTTAATTGTCTGTCACACAGATTCCTGTGTTTACTTCTATCTTACTCACTGTACTATTTACACTTTCCCCTCCTAGTTCTCTTTCTCTGTTGAGAGAAGTGATTGGTCACACACTTCTCGCCACGCTCCAATCCGCGGCTACCACGGGTAGGCGGAATCAGTGACTAGTCTACGTTTTGGGAAGACGTACTTAAAGAGCTTGCTCTTAAAGTAGCAGTCGAGCACGGTAGACGTTCTGTTCCTTTCTCTCTCTATTGCTGGGACGCCTTGTATAGGGAGGATGGGACAGAAGTTAGATAAACCCAGTAAGGGTTGGTTAGCATGTGATCTAGTGGAAGACAGAGAAGGAGAAGAGATGGTTAAGAAAGTGAGGAAGATTGCTAAAGTATGTGGAATTACTGTACCTCCGTGCGGCAGATTGTAGCCAGAGAGCTGGCGTAAGTTACTGACAGAGAAGAAAGGGAAGCTGTCGGACCAAGATTTGGTTCGTACAGCAGAAGCCTGATACCGAGTAGCAAGAGCTATTCAGCAAAAGGGATAGGTTGAGGAAGAAATTGATCACAAAGGTTTAAGATTGTTTGTGTATTATAATAATTGTGTTACTGGGAAGTCCTCCCAGCCAGCGCCCTATGATGGCACCCAGGAGGTGACCACTCCCAACATCGCGTCAGCAATGACCGAAATGTAGCTGACCATGGTCCCCACCCCTGGTCCCCACCCTACCACCACCCCTGTTTGCCCAGTCCTGAATGCTGATGGATCCCTATTCTCCCCCCCATCAGTCCTACAGATCTCGTCACCCTCATCCTCTCTCTGCAGCTCCCTGCACCTCCAGTCCGTTTCTCCCGTCAAAGATTTCTGGTTTCCAAACGTATAAGTCTCTGTCCTTCTGTCTTGTTACTTTACAGCACTCACATGGTTAATCTTCATGCCTGCAGCTCTCTCTCCCTTTTTTGCACTGTCTCACTTTCTCCCCCCCCTCCTCCCCGCTTGCCTGCATTTCGGAGCTACTGATAAGAGTTAGAGACGGGATTTTTGCTGGAAAATATTCTAATTCAAAGGTTATGGTGTTATAATTGTGTAATAATATTATTATTGTTGCCGTTTGCCGTTTATATATATATATATATATATATATATATAAATTGTGTTTTGTGATAAGGCAGTGAAGATTGTGGGGGGGCTCGCTCACAAGAATGCATTCCACCTTTCTGAGTATTCTCTCCAAGACTGGTGTATAAGACAGGGAGTCAGGGATGTAGCTCAGTGTTGATTACGGAGGTTAAGTAAGTGAATCTGATACAAGAATAGAGGAATATTTGGACGTGTTAAGTGTAAAGGCAAGTGTGATTTGTTGCAAAACTATGCAATGTGGATAGAGGGAATATGCGAAGTTAAGCTAGTATGTGAAGAGGAAAGTGATTAATGGTTGGAGGAAGATAAGGGAATTTGGTTGAATTCCGTGAGTTTATTTTCCTTTATGTTGAAGTACATGTTTCTAGAAACAGCTGTATGGGCTGTTAAATGCATAATGTTTTCAACTGTCTTATTTAACCTGCCAGGTCTGTTCATAGTTTAGTATTTCATTTTGCAGAACGGAATGTTGCTTCTCTGACTTATTTTATTAGTTATAATATAGTGTATTGTTGAAAGTGCGTCAGCCACCACCCTAAAGATGGCGCCTAGTACAGAAGGAGGTTGACCCTGCCAGTCCCGTGACCTATCTACAGTCACGGTTGCTTCTAAAGTGACGTCACTTCCGCCCTTACCATGCCCACACCTCCTGTCTTCCTTTCCCACACCTATCATGGACGTCACCTCACTTCCTCCCTTGCTGTCATTTCCTTCCCCGCCCCTGTCATGGCTGCCTCCATCATGAGGCCTACCCCTATCATGCTCGTCCTATTTAGAGACATGTTGTTTTCCTTACACTCTACATATTATGAACAGAAACATTATAATTACTAAAACAATCATGCCATTTGTTTCCCTGTATCAGAAATGTGTCCGTGATAAAAAAATAAAATAAAAAAAAGTTGCTAAAATGTCATTTGCAACTGTGGTGTGACCTACAAATGAGATCTGTTGGACAGAATATAAGAGCATAACAGCTGATTATCCAGATTAATCTTGCAACAAGGGAAATAGCCAAATAATGCAAGTTATTTTAAACATTGTATCTTTACTTAATCGAATCTTGCTAGTTACAGATCGTAGGTTTACAGTAACATCCTTTACTTTAAATGATGGTTTAGCATTAGAAGGGTTTGTGACATGTTTTATTAACCCAGCCACTACTGGTTATTCATTTTAGTTACAGGGTGGTATAATTGTTATAGTCTAATTAATATAAATGATAGTACCGCAATAGTTAATGTTTTATCCAAAGACATATAGGAACTTTACTTCACTTACTATTACCCATTATTTATAATGATAGAACCTACTGATGCTTAATGCCCCTGTTATGGCAGTGTCTTCAGGGGAACAAGGGGGGGCCTCTAGCTACTGTAATTTTACCCATTGAGGGCCAGCCCACCACTTTCCTAGTTGACACAGGTGCAGCCCGAAGTGTTCTTAGAGAACAAGACCTGCCTGACTCATCGTTCCTGCCTGACACCGATGTCTCTTGTGTTGGTGCTGATGTCCTATCCCGCCTCCAAGCATCCATCACCCTCACTGCAGACGGCCAGGTTCAATTAAATACACATTTGTCACGAAAAGACACTACAGTTCTTTGTTCCCTTCCCATTTTACTGTGGAGATGATCTACCCACAACAGAACATTGCTCAATTAATCTTCTTTGCTATCTAGTAGAACAAGGATGTAAAGCTTCACGTCTCAAGCTGCAATTCTGCCAACCTACTGTTATCTTCCTTGGCCATTGTCTGTCTCAGGGAACCAGACATCTCACCCGTGACCGAGTTAGAGCAGTACTGGACATTCCACCTCCAAGGACCTCAAAGTCACTACACGCCTTCCTAGGCCTCATTTCCTATTGCCGAGCATGGATCCCAGAAGCCTCACTCCTTATGCAACCTCTCTATGATGCTCTCAAGTCAGACCCATTTTGCTTGTCCACAGAAGCCCTTGACAACTTCTGTTCTCTCAAACGTGCTATTGCTTCTGCTCCTGCTCTTGGCCTACCAGACTATACCAAACCCTTCAAATTGTTTGTTTCTGAAAGACAAGGCCATGCAACAGGAGTACTCACTCAGGCCCATGGTCCTGGAGGCCGCCAAAGGCCTATTGGATTTTTCTCCTGCCAACTGGATATTGTGGCCAGAGGACGTCCCTCTTGCCTTCGGGCCGTCTTTGCTGCCAAAGAGCTCATTGAAAGAACTGGAGATCTTGTCCTTGGCCACCCCCTGGTTGTCTTGGCCCCTCGTGACATTTCTGCCATAGTCAACCAGGTCCAACTTAAGCATGTTACTCCTGCTAGGCATCTTCGCCTTCAATGTCATCTTTTGTTGCCTGACAACATTACCCTTCAAAGATGTCAAGTTCTCAATCCGTCCACTCTTCTGCCACTCCCTGAGGGGGGTGTATACTACGGATTCATCATGGACGAAACTTATGTTTTTCTTCTCACTGGCACCATCAAGAAGGAAATGCATCCCAACCTATCCTTTCATGATGGACAAGCACTCCTTCATGACGGAGCAGGATATGCCTTCTGTACCATGTGGTACAAACCAAACATCACTCCTGAACCCTGCTATGAAGATGAACTCTATCATCTGGTCGAAGTAAAACTCACTGCACAAGACTTCTACTGTGATTCTGAAGGCAACAGTATGGTCTTGATTCATCTACCTCCGGAACTTAAGCATTTGTACCGTCATTGGGACACTGCCATTCCACATGTCCCTGTGACCAAGTTGAAAACAATATCATGGAATGATCTTGGGCCTATGGCAAAAGCATGGGCCACTATGGACGAATCACAGCTACAGGAAAATGGTGTTGTCAAATATCCAACAACTGACCACCTAAAAGCATGGCCACGTCATTTCCTGGAAAATGAGTTCCAAGATTTAACCATAGTGAATGACTACGACCCAAATACACCTCATGACTGTTTTGAACAGATGAAAATGGAAACAACACATCTACCAACTGTGCATGAAGACCCATTGGTAGATCCCGATCTCACCCTGTTTGTGGACGGCTCAAGATATGCTGATGAAGAAGGAAGATACCATACAGGATATGCCGTAACCACAACAGATGAAATTGTCAAATCATCATCTTTACCATCAACTATGTCTGCACAAGAAGCTGAATTGCAAGCCCTGACTTCAGCATGCAAGATCTCTGAAGGAAAGCGCGCCAATATCTACATGGATTCAAGATATGCACTGGGCGTGGCTCACGACTTTGGATTAATTTGGAAAACAAGAGGATTTCTTACCACCGCCGGTACACCAATCAAGCACGGTTCCGCAATCAAGGAGCTGATGGACGCCCTCCTACTCCCAGAAGAAGTGGCTATTTTGAAGATAAAGGCACATGGGAAGTTGGACTCAGATGAAGCAAAGGGCCACCATCTAGCTGATCAGGCTGCAAAACAAGCTGCAAGAGAACCACAGGAAGTGGAAAGAAGAGTGTCCGGAAATGAAGAAACTCCCATATTTACTCTGCAGACTCTTCCAACTGACCTAAAAATCCTGCGGGAACAACAGGCTACAGTTGCCCCTGAAGAAATACAGAAGTGGAAACAGAAAGGGGCAGTTCTAAGAGATGGAGTGTATTACAACAATCTCAGATTCTGCCTCCCTAAGAATTTGTACCCAGCAGTCGTACAATGGGCACACGGACCTGCACATTTATCAAAGGATCTAATGAATGCTCTTGTACAAAAATACTACCTCACTGTCCCCATATGAGATTCTATTTGGGACTGCACCTAGGCTAGGTTGCTATTTTCCCCAACAACTACAACTTCAAACTGATGTATTAGTAGATTATGTAACTGAACTCGCAAATGCTTTGAACAAAATCCATGCCCAAGTTTTCTCTTCAATTCCAGATCCTGATTCTGACACAGGCAACCACAGTCTGCTCCCCGGTGACTGGGTTCTGGTCAAGAAATTTGTGCGAAAACACACCCTGGAACCAAGATTTGACGGACCGTTCCAAGTTCTCCTGATCTCCCCTACCTCTGTCAAATTGGCCGGAAGGCCTAACTGGATCCACGCTTCCCATTGCAAGAAGACACCTGCCCCAGAGGAAGCTAACTCTATGCAACCATGTGCCTCTGGTACATTATCTCCTTAGTTGGCCTCCTTAAAGCCCAGCAGGTGGCCATCACCAAAGATGCTAGTGGGTACACTTTCTGGTATAATTCATCATGTACCCATGTGGCTACATTCACCTTTGATTACTGTGATATTGTAGAATGCCCATTCCCTAAGTCACAGATTCAAGCCATTTATAAAGATATACCACAAGCAAAAGACCCTTACGTTTGTGTAGTAGATGAACAATGGGGTTATGACTGTAACTACTGGGGGGCTGCGGGATGGAATACTGGGCCTGCCTGGGGTTATAAACCCAAAAGTGCTTTATCTAAGATAGACAATCAGGGTAGATCCCTCCTTCAAAGAATGACTTTAAGAAAGCCTGGAGGAAGTACCCCTATGAAATTAATGTTAAATATTGAACATCCTGGCCCCGAGGATGCAGACCGATATGTAATGGGAATGTATTGGAAGAAAGGTTCCTACAACAAATTAGGTCATTTCTACCTCAGAGATATGTACCACTCTCCAGAGTGGCAAGGGGCTGATCATATGGTCCCAAATCCGCTAAAACCACATATACAGTCCTTTAAGGATATGATGGCCATCGCTAACCCCACTTTTGAAGATACCATGGCCGCTGAAACTGGATTCAATTACATTAATTTGTGGTTAGAATGGATGAGGTATAATGCCAACAAACATAATAAAACAGCATGTTATGTATGTGGCGGTGCCCGACCCCACCTTGGCACCGTCCCCCTAATTCTCCCTTTAGAGATAGAAGATTGCTTCTTAAGCCTTTTTGCCTACCAATATGACTTTAATAGGTCCCTCTGCATGGCATGGACGGCAGAATACCCTCTCTTAGTTGAAAATGTTAAGCCACCAGATGGAATCACAGTCTATAGAGGTAATTACACTTGTTATGCCATGTATGACGGGATTGGTAAATTCATGGGTAATTTTTCTAAAGGTTATTGCGCCACTTACAGAACTGTTCCTATACGCCTGTTGCAACACCATACCAGGTCATTGGGGGATATTTACTGGTTATGTGGGGATCTACAGTTAAGATCTAGGCTGGAAACTGAGTGGTGGGGTGAGTGTACCCTAGCCAAAGTTATCATGCCCATTCATATTATTTCTGATAATCATCATGACACATACGACCCTCCACATACACCAGCCAGAGTGAGGCGCGAAACCCCAGTAAAAGGCAGTTTTGACCCCCACATTTACATAGATGCCATTGGGGTACCTAGGGGGGTGCCTAATGAATTTAAAGCTAGAGATGAAGTAGCTGTAGGTTTTGAATCACTGTTCACTATAGTCACTGCCAACAAAAACCTTAATTGGATTAACTACATTTATTACAACCAACAGCTCTTCGTGAACTACACCAGGGATGCCCTCCAGGGCTTGGCCGAGCAATTACAGGCCACATCCCAAATGACCTTCCAGAACAGACTGGCCTTAGACATGATCTTAGCCGAAAAAGGGGGGGGTCTGTAAAATACTTCCCGACACTATGACTTGTTGCACTTACATTCCAGAAAACACAGGTCCTAATGGTAAAGTCACTCTGGCCATAGCTAAATTAAATAGACTCTCAGAAGAGTTAAAGAGAAACTCTGGAGTTACTGATCCCTGGGAAAAATGGTTTGGTTGGATGACTGGTTGGCAGAGAGCTTTAGTCCAGATTGGTATTGCCTTACTAATTTTTCTTTTTATTCTCGCTCTTCTCATTTGTTGTGTCCTCCCATGCCTAAGGAAATTCCTGCAGAAAACTGTAGACCAAGCAACACCAACCTTCACTCATCTGACAATCGATGATCAAGATCTCACCTCACCCTGTATTCCGCTACAAACTCTCCCTTATACTGATGAAGTGCAGAAAGTCTAGGAAGGGACAGTACAGGGACAGCGTCCGTCTTTATGGGTAGACTGCCGTACGGAGAAGTAGTGGATAAGCCACTATGGGTTACCAGCGGAGTGAAGAGTGTTCCTGAACCGTACTGACGGATGTGCTGCAGCCTGTTAGGGTCAAGAGAGGGATAGACTTGCACTTTGCATTAACACTAAGTCAGCGGTCATGGAGTTTCTGTGTCTTTGGGCTAATACATCTTCTGATACTAACAAATAAAGTTTTGTCTTTTAGCAAATAACATTTTAGGGGGGACTGTTGTAGAATTATTAGGCCTCTATAAATCTGTAAGGCCCCTTTAAATCCTCTTGCTATACCTCTAGGAGGCCCCCATAGTTTTACAAGAAAGCTTTGTCTATAGAACATAGAATTTGCATGTCAGCAAGAAATAGCTTTGATAAAATGTGTATTTACTAAAAGCCTTGAAACCTAACCTTGAGAAACTAACCGTGCCAGCTACACTCTAAATGGATAGCTGCCAAAAGGCCCCTCCCGTCGAGTGAGCTCCTCATGTTAGCAAAATGGCGCTAAAACCTGGAGGAGATGATCATGACGAGGATAGTGACTTAAGATGGTACACCCCATAGGGAGGGCATTTTACTAACATCTTAGCACCTAAGCCAATTAACAATGTCTATTTGTCTATATCTTGATTTTCTTCAATGATGTAATAATGCCTTTAAAAGGGCCTGCGAGCCTGCTTTTTAATCAGAAGCCATTAAACTTCTCCGAAGTTCTTTCATTAACCTGAACTCTGTGTCTCAGTGTGAATTTACTTCTGCGTGCACGCAACTTTATTATCTTTAATTTGGACAGGAACAGATAGTCATTCAAACTAATTGGTTTGCAGTAAATTATCTACAACACCATGTTGCAATTACCTGTAACCAACTAAAGTATCATGACTATCTAGATGTCGGTTGTATCAAAGGTTCAGGTGTATGAGAGTATAGTCCTGTTATTTTTTGTTGTTACCTATATTAGTTTTTAAATCTTCCTGCTTATCCTCTGAGTTTTGTCTGAGAGCATACCTGTTTTCTATTTCCATATAATGTGAGGATTATCCCCTTGGTTGTCCTTTAACACACATTTTAGCTCCCACAAGAGAACTAGTTTTGTATTTTTTACACTGCTGAAACAGCAACACATTTTAACCACTGGAGGGAAACTACACAATTGAAAGAAAAAAAAAAACTAACTATAGGTATCTTGTTAGCCTTGATTTAAGCTTAAATGGTTTAGCTGTCTGGAGTGTCCCTTTAAGGATAACCATCTGAAATTCCACCAGGGAAAGGTTTAGAAAGACCACTTTCTCGCACCAGTGTGCTATGGCTGAGGATAGTGCAGTAGCGGTGTGACTAGGATGATCCCAAACATTCTGGGGGAAGAGAGTTAATAAGCAAGCCTTGCCTAAAAAATGGTATATGCATGTGCACGGGAGATTGTCCATTCTCCCCTTTGTGGTTCAGTACTTAGCTGTACATCAAGTAGCAATATATCGCCATCCCTGGTATTCCAGATTACTTGTAGATGTGGAAAAGACCCACGCTGAAAAATTATCTTTGAGTTAGTAAGCAATGTGTTCAAATTTGAGCTAGAAAGGAGCCACAACAGAAATAAAATAAATGTGTGCAGCTCACAGTACGAAGGGTAAATCTTTGACTAAACACATTATGATTGGAAACTGTGCTGTAAAATAGTGGGTTGTGTGATATTTAATGATGCCAGCCTTATATGGCAGTCAGCCTTCACATTTAGAAAAAAAGGTTATTTAAGGCCTTTGAAGTCAAGCACAGTATGCAATATATCAATCAATAGTTGAAGGGACATACCTCTATATCCCTCTTATACTGCACAGAAGCACCAGTTACACATCTGATTGATTGAAGACATCTTTCCTGGGAAAAAGTGAATTAGTGACTTTCTGTATTACTTCAATACATGAAAAACAATCCAAATTGGTGAAAAATAAAACTGGCTTTATTAGAGTCTTAGCTCTCAGCTAAAAATCAATATTTGATTTGATATATTTGAGCTTTTAAATATTGATTTTTAGCTTTGAGCTAAGACTCTAATAAAGCCAGTTTTATTTTTCACCAATTTGGATTGTTTTTCATGTATTGAAGTAATACAGAAAGTCACTAATTCACCTTTTCTCTGTACTTTTCCATATACTCATCTCTGCTATGGAGTGACATTATCCAAGAAAATACCTGGAATAAAGGGATTTACACAGACTAATATTGGACTTTATTATCTAGTCTGTTGCATTTATTATATGAGATTTGCTACTTATTTTTGTTTTATTGCTATTTATGACATATCACTGTTTTACCATCCTGGAGAGATAGTCTTGTTTATACCACTGCAGCAATAGAGTCTATTGGTAGATTGGTACTTGATAGGATCTGAGTTATTAAAAAGCAAGAATTTAGAAAATATTTTGTGGGCTCATCATTATGAGATTAAAAAAATAACTAGATATAATCCTTCCAACATTTTTAAAACATTATCAACTGTTGGATAAGATTTAAGAAAAATCTCTTAACAAAAGATAAAGTAATTAAAAATACCTCTCTTGTAAGCCTAGAATTCAATATTCAAAACATAGCGGTAAAAACTTCACATGATCAATATAAAATCAAAATCAAAATATGATCTGCCATATGAACTAACGCCAGTGCTGCACACAGTGTGTGTTTACATTAAAAAGCCTGCAGAGACAGACTATAGACACCAGAACCACTTCATTAAGCTGCAGTGGTTTTGAGGACTATAGTGTCCCTTTAATGTGAGGTAAATTAGAGATTAGTGTCACTAATAATATACTAGATTGCCTACTTACAATCAGATGAGGATGGTGATGGGCTCTGGCTGCAGTCTGGCTCCACTGGTCTGGTGTAGAACAGGATCTCTGGAGGCTGTTTGTAACTTTAGTCACAAAATTCAATGTTCTGGGAGAACGGGAAGCAGCTCCATTTAGGGGGGCCTCAGGGCATGACGGTGAGTATGCCCATAAGGCCCACCCATAAGTCCACCTACATGTTCCACCCATGAGTTCGCTCACAGGGAGTGGAGTGTGTAGGGGATGAGTTATGTGTTACTGTAGAGGATCTAATGTGTGTGCTTATGGAATGTATTGTATAGGGATACCAGTTTGTGTAGGTGATGCAGTGTGTTTGTGTGTAGTGGAAGCAGTGTGTTTTTGTGTAAGGGAGAGAAAGCAGTGAGTGTTTGTGTATAAGGGATGTATTGTGTGTTTCTTGTTGTGTGTAAGGGATGCATTGTGTGAATCTGTGTTTGTATGCACAAGGGATGAAAACTGTGTCTCTGTGTATGTAAGGGATGCAGTGTGTCTGTAAGGGGTGAATTGAGTGCGTGTAAGAGATGCATTGTGTTTCTGTGTGTGTGTAAGAGAAGCAGTGTTTGTTTGCATGTGTGTGTAAGGGATGTATTGTGTGTTTCTGTGTATATGTGCAAATTATGCATTGTCTTTATGTGTAAGGGTTGCATTGTGTGTTTCTCTGTGTGTAACGGAAGCATGTTGTGTTTCTGTGTGTATAGGGATGCATTGTGTGTGTGTGTATGTGTGCGTGGTGTGAAAGAGCTCCCTGTCGTGCCCCCTGTCCTATAGAGCTCTCCCTTCCATCCCTTAGAGATCTCCCCTGCCCCTTAGTGGTCTCTCCTCTCCCCCCACCTCCCTTAGTGGTCTCCTTTTCTCCCGGACTTTCCATTAGTGGTCTCTCGTCTCCCCCTTAGTGGTCTCTGCTCTCCTCTGCCCCCCCTTTCCATTAGTGGTCTCTCCTCTCCCCCCACCCTCCCCTAGTGGTCTATCCTCCACCCCCCTTCCTTAGCGGTCTCTCCTCACCCCCCTCCCCTAGTGGTCTCTCCACCATCTCCTCCCTCCTTTAGTGGTCTCTCCCCTACGTTCTCATCTCCCACCCCGTGTTCTCC
>OW240916.1:173157395-173185104 GCA_933207985.1 Pelobates cultripes | reverse complement strand
TTCTCCATCTTCTCCATCCCCCTCCCTCCTGTAATTTTCTCCCTCCCCCTGTAATCTTCTCCCCATCCCTCCCTGTAATCTTCTCCCACTCCTGTGTCTTTCACTCCCCCCTATAACCTTCTCCCCCCCTCCCTTCCTGTAATCTTCTCCTCACCTCCCCTTCCCTGTAGCATGGCCGAGCTCCTCTCCAGTCCGCGACCCAGCCGGACTGACAGGAAGTGCCCACTGAGTGCGCACTTCCTGTCAGTCCGGCCGGGTCGCGGACCGGAGAGGAGCTCGGCCATGCTACAGGAAAGGGGAGGTGAGGCAGTGCGGCAGCCATCTGAGCGCTCTTTATAGAGTGCTCAGGCGGCTGTGGCATTTAAAGGGCCGGCGATGGGGGCGCAGGCGGCTGCCTAGTTCGCCTTGTAGGAAGCGCCGGCCCTGATCCTGTGTCACACTACACAGTTGATTGAGTAATGTCAGGAAGCTCTATTATAACAGCTGGCCTTTGATCCTGATTTGTATCTTCTTTCCCCCCCTGCACTGCATATCCTGTTAACACCTTGTTGGGAAGTGTTTGTTTCATCAAGTAACACCTTTTGACCAGCTAATGCCAAATGTGCTTTAAGTTCTTTGAATATGCAATTAACAGGACATGACTGTATTATGCAAAGACAACCCCTTTTTGGATGTGTCCAGAATTTGGTATAAGATCTGTGTTTTCCCCATTAAAATTAGGAGCAGTATTTTGTCATACACTTGTGAACGAGTACTGCCCTCCAAGCTTGTATTTCTGCTGTGTCCATTCCTTGTCTTCATACCTGAGAGAAAACATTGCTGTCTGCTGAATTTAAACCACAACAGGGACAAACTAAAGACTATTAACACATTATGCAAATAATTAGATCTTTCAAATCCTCAGTATTATTCTTGGATAAGAATTTTATAACATGACAGGAGGCTTCCTATTTTGCATTAACTCGCTTTACTAAACTCCACAGCAGTAAAGAAAAACGTAAAAAGTAACATTAAATCACTGAGCAGCATAGTATATATAAGGGTCATGCTGCCTGTACACTTCCTCTTTCTTTACTGCTCCACGCAGACAGGTCAGACTATTTGGCTCCTCCAGAGCCTTTTTGCATTATTTTGTATTAGTCTGTTTAGCTTATTTAATACATATGCCTTAATTAGGTTCTGTTTATGCTTGTATTTATATTTGTATTTATATTTATATTTCCATTCTCAGGGCTGTGGGAAGGATTAGACTTTTAGTTTCTCCCTCCCTGCCCCTCTGCCGGCCCTGGGACTCCCTGGGCTCCCCCTGGGCTCCCCTCAGGGTTTCCTCCAGTTTTCCTACCTTGGGGTGCCCTCCTGGGCCCCCTACTCGCGACCGGAATCAATCGCGATCTTTTTCGCGCCGGCCTGCTCCCGCCCGCAGCCGGCCTCAAATTTAGTCCCCGGCTTACGGCCTACACTCGCGGCCGCCATTTTGGATCGCGGATACCGCGAGATTCACGCGACCATCTTGTTTTTCCACGTGGATTTCTCTGGGGACTCAGTGCTTGCTGTCTTAGCTGCCTACCACCTGCTTTTGTGCTGGACTGAAGCCCTAGTGTGAATTCCTTCTCTGACAGGATTACCTACACTGCATGCCTATACTCTGTGACTGTGAATTTCATCACTGTAAGAGACAGGATTATCTACACTGCATGCCTATAATCTGTGGCTGTGAACTTCATCACTGTGAGTGCCAGGATTACCTACACTGATAACTTATACTCTGTGGCTGGTTCAGTCAGGTCAGTGCTGCTGCCTGCTTATTATTGTGACCTGCACTTAAGGGTACCAACCCTGTGCAACCGGGGTGAGCCCCCATTATACGTACTTGTGTACCACGCTGCTTATTGGGAGACTAGCTGTTGCAGTTCTCTCTAACTGGGTGAGCCCCAGTTTTTATAAGGTCACCAACTATACCCTGCTGGGGTCTTATACTGGGTGGAGTTGTTACCCACCACAAGTGCCACATCAACTGACCCTACGCCTATATTTAAGACCTGGGTGCCCCATTTATACTGTGCCTATTCGTGATTTATATCAGCCTACCCTTATCATGGAAGATTCCCAGAACGTCCCTGTGGACTTCCAAGCAATGATCAACGCAGCTGTCGCTGCTTCGGTCGAGAAGGCACTCTCCAAGGCTCGCACTACAGAGGCGCCCAAGCCTACCCGCAGGCGACCTCGCCATGACTCAGATTCGGATATGTCCGACTATCGGACCAGGGAGGATTCCCGTCCTAGGAAACGCCATGAGAAAGGCGAAGATCAGGCACTAAAACCACTTAAGGGTAAGGCGCATGCCAAGCGCAAATCTGCCAAAGCTAGTACCCCGACCCGCGTCAGGATTACTCTTCGGACGAAGAGCAAGGGCCTTCCCATTCCATGTCAGTGCTAGATGAATGGCAAGCTGACGTCTCTGATTCGGACGACACTTGGGGTTCGGACGAGAAATCTGTCTCTGCTCTCATGCGGGAGACTCTTCTGGGTGCGGCCCAGACAGGGGGTACTGAAGACACTGCGGACGCAGAACACCCTCTTGATTTGGACACCATTTTAGACCCTTCGGGTCAGGCGATGTTTGATCCCCACAACATCCGCCACCCCAGATCGGGAGACTGGTCACCCCCAGAACACCTCTCCAGGTTCATGCACCTGTGGCTTCGCAAGCCCCTGGAGAAAGAGGTCCGCAACCGGCTCAGATCCGAATGCCCACGCCCTTCCCTGCCAGATAAAGTGGCTCACACTCCCGAGTTTGACAAGGTTATGACAACCTTCATGATGCGTAGTGGGAGAGACCCTCGACGAGGGGTAGAGAAAGGCCTATTTGGCGCGCAGGATAACCTGCTGGACTCCATTGGCCCTCTAGCCCGTATTATGTACCTGGCAGATGACGCCCTTGCCAGAGCTGATTCCGTCTCTGCCAAAGACATCAGGGAATGGGCACACGATGTGCGCGAATGGGCACAACGTTGTTTTTGTTTCATTGGAAACACTAATGTTACGCTCTCTTCTGAGAGACGGAAAGCAGCGTTATACCGTATTAACGGTAAATTGGCAGAGCTTGGCACTAAGGAGATTGGGCCCCAGGCACAAGGGAAATTGTTTGGTGAACCGTTCCTCAAGGAACTTAACAAACACGTGAACGTGTTCACTTCACCTTTCTACCCAACACGAGAGTACCCGAGGCTCGGACAGAGGCCAGGGACCACGCGGACGCGGACGTTCCCGCTTTGCTACAGGTAAGCACCCGTATTCCTCCATTGTTACCTTGCACCCGCTCCACGGGCCGTATTTCCCATTCTTTCCAGAATTGGGCCGCTCTGTCCTCAGACAAGTGGATCCTACAAACGGTACAGGGATATGTCATAGACCTAGTAGGGACTCCCCTCCAGACACAGCCTCCTCGCCCGATCCACATGTCATCTTCCGACCAATACCTCGTCAACGCGGAACTACGCGAACTTCGGGACAAAGGGGCTATCCAGCCGACCCACGACGGGGGAGGTTATTTCAGCAATATTTTCCTGGTCCGGAAGAAGACGGGAGAATACCGTCCAGTCATCAACCTACGCAGCCTCAACGCGTATGTGGCGTACCGCCACTTCAAGATGGAGGGCATCCACCTTCTGCGGGACCTCCTACAAAGCAACGACTGGCTCACCAGACTAGATCTAAAAGATGCATATCTGTCGGTCCCAGTGCATCCGGACTGCCGAACCCTCCTACGTTTCCTCTGGCACGGCCGTCCTTGGCAATTCACCTGCCTCCCTTTCGGGCTCAGCTCGGCCCCTTGGTGTTTCACCAAACTTCTGAAACTGGTGGTGGCCCACCTGAGGTCCAGGGGCGTCCGATGTTTCATCTACCTGGACGACCTGCTTCTCTTTTGCTCCAGCGAGCGCAGACTGCGCCAACACACTCATTTCGCAGTAACACTACTGGAATCTCTGGGCTTCGTGGTGAACCACCAGAAATCGGAATTGATCCGATCCCAGACGATACAATCCCTGGGTTTCGAGATCGACTCAACTACATGCACTCTGAAGCTTCCAGCCTCGAAGATCTCGTCTATTCGCAAGGAGATTCGCAGAGCACTCCGTCGCGACTCCATCCCTCTCCGCAACCTGGCCAGGATCGTGGGACTCCTCTCCGCCTCCATTCAGGCCATGTTCCCAGGTCCCCTCCACTTCAGAGCCATGCAACGCCTCAAGGCGAGGTACCTACGCCGCAGGCCCACGTACGATCAAATCGTCCCGGTGACGACGGAAGTTCGCGAGGAACTATCATGGTGGCTGGACAGCATGCAAGCCTGGAACGGCAGGGCCATATTCGGAGACACCCCAGACTTCGTACTGGAGTCAGACGCCAGCTTGTGGGGCTGAGGCACCACCAACGGGTCCATCTCCACAGGAGGAACATGGACAGCTCAGGAACTCTCCATGCACATAAACTGCCTGGAACTCCTGGCAAGGTCCTTCGCGATCCGCAGCCTGGCCCGAGACAGATCCAACTGCTGCATCCTCCTACGCATGGACAATGTCTCCGCAGTCTGGTATATCAATCGCCTGGGGGGCGCACGTTCACGTCTACTGTCAACATCACGAAGGACATTTTCGACTATTGCCTACCCCGCAACATCGCTCTCCAGGCCGAATACCTGCCCGGGGAAATCAACCTCACGGCCGACTGGTTCTCTCGCCACTGGAGGGACGTCAGCGATTGGAGACTGAACACGAGGATCTTCAGAGCCCTGGCGACCCGGAGGGGTCCCTTTCACCTGGATCTTTTCGCGTCCCGCAACAACCATCAGACCCCAGAGTTCTTCAGCTGGCTCCCGGACCCGGAGAGCAAGGCGACGGACGCTTTTCTACAACAATGGCCAACGACCGGAGCCTATGCATTTCCCCCATTTGCCATGATCGCGAGAACATTACACCAGATGCGGACGCAACAGGTCACTCTGGTCCTCATAACACCCTTGTGGCAGAGCCAACCATGGTTCCCGGACCTCCTGGCCACCTCCTGCAGGGATCCTCTCCTCCTGCCATCCTTTCCAGAGCTGCTCACGGATCCCAAAAGGAATCTCCACCCGCTTCTCTTGGAAGATCGACTACCCCTGGTGGCTTGGACTCTTTCCGGGGTTCCTGGCAAGTCAGCGGACTATCACAGGCTACTAGGGACCTCTTATGGGATTCCTGGGCCCCTGGAACTAGACGCTGCTACCTTTCAGCTTGGACCTCCTGGTCTACTTGGTGCATGGAACGGGACGCCGATCCATTTACAGCACCTATTCCCATTATTCTCAATTTCCTTTCATCCTTGTTTTCGTCGGGCCGCTCCTATCGGTCAGTTAACGTTTTTCGCTACGCGATTTCGGCGGCCCATACCCCCGTAGGGGACCTTCCGGTCGGCAAAGACCCTCTCGTCTGCCGCCTGCTCCGTGGTATGCGGCTCCGCCGCCCTCCAGCTCCCAGGTACTCCCACCTATGGGATGTTGGGCTGGTTCTCCGTTTTTTCAGGGATTGGCTCCCTAATGACCGCCTCTCCCTACGCCAATTGTCGGCTAAGTGCGCTTTTCTGCTCTGTTTCGTGTCCTTTCGACGGGTATCAGACGTTCGAGCCTTCGACGTTGACGCCTTCGAGATTGCCCCGGAGGGGGTCCCATTCCACGTTTCCCGTCGCACTAAGTCGGGTTCGACTTCGGTATTCTACCCTTTTTTCCAAGATGATCCGCAACTCTGCGTCGTGTCCACCCTGCGCAGATACGTTTCGGTTACCTCCTCGCTCCGGAACTCGGCGTTGGGCCAACTCCTAGTCTCCTATGTTCGCCCCCATGCGCCGGTCTCGGTCACCACACTGGCCCGGTGGATTCGATGGATCCTCTCCCTCGTCGGTATAGACCCTACTTTCAGCGCCCACTCCGTTCGAGGGGCGGCGGCTTCCTCAGCCTTCCTAGTGGGGGCGTCACTGTCAGACATCCTCCGAGCGGCGGATTGGTCTCGGGAATCCACTTTCCATACCTTTTATTTTCGCACTCCCACTTCTGCTGGGACATCTCCCCTTCAGAGTTAAAATTGCAAAATAGGAAGCCTCCTGTCATGTTATAAAATTGAAGATTATGCTAGCTTTAGTGTACTAATAATCTTAATTTTAATAAGGACAGGAGGCGAGTATTTTCCCTCCCTTTTGTTCCCTACCCTGACTCCTCGAGGGAGTGGATCTCAAGGTGACGGACCTTTTGTTTTGGCTTGCCAGTGCTTGCTACTTTCCTTGGGGTGCATGCAGTTTCTATCCCGTCTCTCATCCCAGAACTAGGTCTTAGACAACCAGGTTACGTTGCACCACATAATTACACATAACACGTAATTACCTTACATTACACACACTACTGTGTATATCATCACTTAGGTTGACACACTCTGATATGGCTCTCATGCGTGACCAGTTACCGTTCAGTACCTAACCTATTTCATACTCTTCTTTCAGTGTAATCCTCTTCAGGACCTCCACTGGTTGTTGGTTTGGTTACCCTCACGACTTCGCTTACGAGGATAAAGGCTTCGCGTCTTCTCCCAACCTCGTTTACCAGGAGTCTCATCAAGTTCTGCTCACCAGAGACCGTTGTTGATTGTTTCGTTGGTTTCTATCGTTTCGAGCTCAGTCTGGACTTGGATGTCGCTTCAAGAAAGAGGAAGTGTACAGGCAGCATGACCCTTATATATACTATGCTGCTCAGTGATTTAATGTTACTTTTTATGTTTTTCTTTACTGCTGTGGAGTTTAGTAAAGAGAGTTAATGCAAAATACTCGCCTCCTGTCCTTATTAAAATTAAGATTATTAGTACACTAAAGCTAGCATAATCTTCAATTAATAACTATATTAGAGTGTGCCTATATAGTGAGGATGAAAATGGAGTACATGATCAACTAAACAAAATATTTGATAATAAACCCAAAGCAGGTATAATTAAGAAGATTCATAGAATAATGCTTACCCTAAATCAAGAGGCAAAATCAAGAGCGTTATTAGCATGGCAAAAGGAACTACAAATAATCTTGGATAGTAAAGATTGGGTAAACAGTCTTATGCACATTAGGAAAGTCACTCATTGTTTATCTTTACAAGAAACACACTTAGAACTGAATTACAGATGGTATTTAGCACCTACCATTAGTGATGTCCCGAACGGTTCGCGAACGGTTCGCCATGAACGGTTCGCCACGGACTCATCATTGAGTAAACTTTGACCCTGTACCTCACAGTCAGCAGACACATTCCAGCCAATCAGCAGCAGACCCTTCCTCCCAGACCCTCTCACCTCCTGGACAGCATCCATTTTACATTCATTGTGAAGCTGCATTCTTAGTGAGCTGTCAAGGAGGTCGGAGGGTCTGCTGCTGATTGGCTGGAATGTGTCTGCTGACTGTGAGGTACAGGGTCAAAGTTTACTCAATGATGAAACCGTGGCGAACCGTTCGTGGCGAATCGTTCGGCGAACGGTTCGGGACATCACTACCTAACATATTAGCAAAATTTAAGAGTTCAGAGAATACATTATGCTGGGGATGTGGGGATCAAAATAGTAGTTATTTGCATATATAGTGGGATTGTATTCAAATAGCTGATGTTTGGAAAATTATTTTTTGATATTATTTTAGAGATTCTGAAAATAAAGTTAATTCCAACTGCAAAGTGGGCACTGTTACATATGAATTTGGGAGAATTTGAATTTAAAGATAGATACATGATCACACAAATCTTCTTAGCTATGAAGATTATTATAGCATGAAAATGGAAATCAAAAGATAAAATATGTTGGAACATGGTTAAAAATCAAGTAAACTCCCAAGGAGAATTGGAAAAGGGCTTTCATTTGAACTACCAATCATTGGACAAATATACAGGGAGTGCAGAATTATTAGGCAAGTTGTATTTTTGAGTATTAATTTTATTATTGAACAACAACCATGTTTCAATGAACCCAAAAAACTCATTAACCCCTTAAGGACTGGACTGTTTTTGCGATGTTGTACATTTGCAACCAGGAATATTTTTACACTTTTCTGGTGTTTGTGTTTAGCTGTAATTTTCCGCTCTCTCATTTACTGTTCTCATACAAATTATATATTGTTTTTTTCAGGACAAAAGGGGCTTTCTTTACATACCATTATTTATATAATCTCATGTATTTTAATTTTAAAAAAATAAAAAAATATGATGAAAAATTGAAAAAAATACATGTTTTTTGACTTTTACTTGAAAAATCTTTTACTCATCTACAAAAGCGAATGAAAAAAACAGCTAAATAGATTCAAAATTTTGTCCTGAGTTTAAAAATACCCAGTGTTTACATGCTTTTTTGCTTTTTTTTGCAAGTTATAGGGCTATAGGTACAAGTAGGATATGGCGGTTTCAAAACAAAATTTTTTTAAATGTATCAATAGTGACATTGTAACACTATTATCTGTCATAAATCTCTGGAAAACACTCCACATGTATATATTTTTTTTAAAGTAGACAACCCAGGGTATTCATCTAAGGATATTTTGACACTTTCTATGCAGCCATTTTACCACAAGTCTTTGCCAAACTTTGCATAGATAGTTGTTTTTTTTGTTTTTTTTTTTTCACATACATTGCAATTCAGGTATAAACTTACAGATCCTGTTATGTCTTGCTGCCAAAAAACACACTAATATATGTTCAGCAATATCTCCCGAGTACAGTGATACCACTCATGCATAGGCTTGTCGGATTGTTTGGGGGCTAAAAGGCCACATTTGGCAGGTGCGCATATCCATTTTTCAACTTGGAATTTTGACATGTAGTCAACCTGCGCACATGTCCTATTTGGGACATTTGTAAGGCCGGCCAATGTATTTTACCCCCACCAAACCATATATTTTTGGAAAGTAGACACCCTAGGGTATTTCAAATGGTGGTTTTTTAACACTTTCCATGCACTAATTCTACCACCAGACTTTGTCAAACATTTAGGTAGTCATTTTTTGTGTGTTTTTTTTCACACACATTGTACTTTAGGCATGAATTAACAAATCGTGTTATGTGTCATTGCCAAACAACATGCCAATATGTGTTCAGCAACATCTCCTGAGTACAGTGATACCACCCATGCATAGGCTTGTCGGATTGTTTGGGGGCTAAAAGGCCACATTTGGCAGGTGCGCATATCCATTTTTCAACTTGGAATTTTGACATGTAGTCAACCTGCGCACATGTCCTATTTGGGACATTTGTAAGGCCGGCCAATGTATTTTACCCCCACCAAACCATATATTTTTGGAAAGTAGACACCCTAGGGTATTTCAAATGGTGGTTTTTTAACACTTTCCATGCACTAATTCTACCACCAGACTTTGTCAAACATTTAGGTAGTCATTTTTTGTGTGTTTTTTTCACACACATTGTACTTTAGGCATGAATTAACAAATCGTGTTATGTGTCACTGCCAAACAACACACCAATATGTGTTCAGCAACATCTCCTGAGTACAGTGATACCACCCATGCATAGGCTTGTCGGATTGTTTGGGGGCTAAAAGGCCACATTTGGCAGGTGCGCATATCCATTTTTCAACTTGGAATTTTGACATGTAGTCAACCTGCGCACATGTCCTATTTGGGACATTTGTAAGGCCGGCCAATGTATTTTACCCCCACCAAACCATATATTTTTGGAAAGTAGACACCCTAGGGTATTTCAAATGGTGGTTTTTTAACACCTTCCATGCACTAATTCTACCACCAGACTTTGAACTAACTCCTGCAAAAAGAATCTAATTGGAGATTTGGGGGGAAGGAAACTGACTAACTAAAATTTGCTGCTTTCAAAAGAAAAAAAAACAGTGCAAAGGGGTGTCTGTCCTTTTCCTTTTTTATAACAGACCCAGCAACATTTCAGGGGATTTGTTTTTTTTTTGCAGTTGGCGGTATCTTAAAAATAAAATGTCTGGACTCCTTTGGCACCGTTGTTGGAACTTGACCATCTCCATAAATTATTGTGGAAATCAGCTTGAACTAAAATTGGAGAAAGGTGGTTCTTTCTGAATTCATTTTTTTTTTTAAAGAGTAAAAATTAATTATGTGTTGCTACTTGCATCAGGTAGATAGCCACCTTTTTATACCAGGCTTTTGTCTTTCTTAAGATAAGATATGGCTGCATCAGCTGATCAGCCAAATCAACACCCCCCATGTGCCTGTTATAAGCCCTGATGCACACCGGTTTTGTCTGTACCCTGCCTCGGACAGTGATGTCTGACATGCCCTCGTTATGGATGGTTGTTATCATGTGAACATCCTTCCTGTCCTTAAATTTTAGCGCAAGCAGTTCAGCCTTGCGCAGAGCTTTGCATTCCCCTTTTTTTAATTTGGCCTCTATGAGAGGTCTGGGAAAATCCTTGGCATTTCTTCTTACAGTGCCGCAGGCCAGTGTCTGTAAACTATAAAGAATTTTAAACAAGTGGACACTGCTGTAAAAATTGTCCACATAAAGGTGGTAACCCTTATTGAACAAAGGGTTCAGTATGTCCCAAGCAAGTTTCCCAGTTGTCCCCAGAGAGTCAGGACAGCCAGGAGGGTTCAGTTGAGCATCTTTCCCCTCGTATACATGGAAGGCAAATGTGTAGCCACTTTCGCTCTCGCAAAGTTTGTACACTTTAATGCCATACCTAGACCGCTTTGAGGGGATATATTGTTTGAACCCTAATCTCCCTTTGTATTTCATAAGGGATTCATCAATGGATAAAGTTTGTTGGGGAGTATAAACTTCAGAAAATCTGTTCTGAAGATGGTCTACCAGTGGGCGTATTTTATAAAGCCTACCATATTGGGGGTGATCTCTGGGGTGACAGAGCGTATTGTCGTTAAAATGTAAGTATCTGAGCAGCAGCTCATATCTTGGTCTAGGCATTGTTTGGGAGAATATAGGAGTCGAACAAATTGGGTTGGTGCTCCAGTAAGACCGGATTGATGGCTTTTTTATTATCCCCATGAGCATGGTAAGAGCCCAGAATGTTTTAAGTTCAGGGACATCTGTGGGATGCCAAGCATGCTCCCTGACTGTATAGCTACCTGGATTGGTCTCAATAAATTGGCTAGCGTATAAATTAGTCTGGGAAGCAATCTCCTCCCAGATGGTATCCCCTAAAAATAACTCCATATATTGTATAGGGGAGAAGTCAACCACATTCACATTAATGCCTGCGTTGGCACTAAAAGGGGGGATGTTGGGCTCAGCTAACTGTGGAGGTACCCAGTCCTCCTCCACATTCAGCGTAGCAGGGGAAGCACAGCTTCTTTTAGCAGCTGGCTCACTCACAGATGACATGTCACTAGACGTGCCGCTAAACTGACCTGGGTCAAAATCGGACGCAGTGTCAGTGGCGTCAGAGTCTGACGCCAAGAAGGCATATGCCTCCTCCAAGCTGTACATGCGCTGCATGTTTCACACCAACAGACTAAACTAACAAAATACTAAACACAATATTTTTTTATTTTTTTTTAAAACACTAAAACAGACTAAAACAGACTAAAACAGTAATCCCTAAACTAACTCCTGTTAGAAGAATCTAATGGAGATTTGGGGGAAGGAAACTGACTGACTACGACAGGCTATGACAGACTATGACAGACTAAAACAGACTACGACAGACTAAAACAGACTAAAACAGACTACGACAGTCTAAGACAGTCTAAGACACAGATTTTTTAAAATAAAGTTAACCCTTAAGGGCAAAAAAAAAAAATACAGACAGTAAAAATGCACTGTCTGTAACAGATCTGGCAGGGAAGGGATTAAATTGGATTTTTATTCACTACAGATACTTTTTACAACTCTTTGGAACAGCTGCTGCAACAATATATCAGGATCTCTGTCTCTCTCCTCTCACAAAACGCTACAGAGAGGAGAGAGGCAGAGATCAGTGTCAAAGTGAGTGTTTGTAACACCCACTTTGACACCAGCCAATTGTGAGCGATCGCGGATCGCTCACACGCCGTAATTGGCTGTTACTATCTACCTGGGATGCCGGGCAGATAGTAACAACGGGATTTCGGCGGAAGCGATCTCTGATCGCTCCCGCCGCCCGTTTTCCGTTAGGACGGTTCAGGACCGTCCTCGGTCGGCAACGCAAAAATGCCGAGGACGGTCCTGAACCGTCATGCGTCCTTAAGGGGTTAATATCAAAGCTGAATATTTTTGGAAGTAGTTTTTAGTTTGTTTTTAGTTTTAGCTATGTCAGGGGGATATCTGTGTGTGCAGGTGACTATTACTGTGCATAATTATTAGGCAACTTAACAAAAAACAAATATATACCCATTTCAATTATTTATTATTACCAGTGAAACCAATATAACATCTCAACATTCACAAATATACATTTCTGACATTCAAAAACAAAACAAAAACAAATCAGTGACCAATATAGCCACCTTTCTTTGCAAGGACACTCAAAAGCCTGCCATCCATGGATTCTGTCAGTGTTTTGATCTGTTCACCATCAACATTGCGTGCAGCAGCAACCACAGCCTCCCAGACACTGTTCAGAGAGGTGTACTGTTTCCCCTCCTTGTAAATCTCACATTTGATGATGGACCACAGGTTCTCAATGGGGTTCAGATCAGGTGAACAAGGAGGCCATGTCATTAGATTTTCTTCTTTTATACCCTTTCTTGCCAGCCACGCTGTGGAGTACTTGGACGCGTGTGATGGAGCATTGTCCTGCATTAAAATCATGTTTTTCTTGAAGGATGCAGACTTCTTCCTGTACTACTGCTTGAAGAAGGTGTCTTCCAGGAACTGGCAGTAGGACTGGGAGTTGAGCTTGACTCCATCCTCAACCCGAAAAGGCCCCACAAGCTCATATTTGATGATACCAGCCCAAACCAGTACTCCACCTCCACCTTGCTGGTGTCTGAGTCGGACTGGAGCTCTCTGCCCTTTACCAGTCCAGCCACGGGCCCATCCATCTGGCCCATCAAGACTCACTCTCATTTCATCAGTCCATAAAACCTTAGAAAAATCAGTCTTGAGATATTTCTTGGCCCAGTCTTGACGTTTCAGCTTGTGTGTCTTGTTCAGTGGTGGTCGTCTTTCAGCCTTTCTTACCTTGGCCATGTCTCTGAGTATTGCACACCTTGTGCTTTTGGGCACTCCAGTGATGTTGCAGCTCTGAAATATGGCCAAACTGGTGGCAAGTGGCATCGTGGCAGCTGCACGCTTGACTTTTCTCAGTTCATGGGCAGTTATTTTGCGCCTTGGTTTTTCCACACGCTTCTTGCGACCCTGTTGACTATTTTGAATGAAACGCTTGATTGTTCGATGATCACGCTTCAGAAGCTTTGCAATTTTAAGAGTGCTGCATCCCTCTGCAAGATATCTCACTATTTTTGACTTTTCTGAGCCTGTCAAGTCCTTCTTTTGACCCATTTTGCCAAAGGAAAGGAAGTTGCCTAATAATTATGCACACCTGATATAGGGTGTTGATGTCATTAGACCACACCCCTTCTCATTACAGAGATGCACATCACCTAATATGCTTAATTGGTAGTAGGCTTTCGAGCCTATACAGCTTGGAGTAAGACAACATGCATAAAGAGGATGATGTGGTCAAAATACTCATTTGCCTAATAATTCTGCACTCCCTGTAATACTCTATGGAGCGCAAGGCTTAATAAGTATTAATATAACTAAGAGGGTAGTATAGAGTAAGAGAAAAGAAGGAGAGGGAAATGGGGAGAAATGGAAAGGAAAACTCTTTAAGTAATAGCTGTACAGCTTTTGTAGAATCTAGCCATATTTACAAAAAAAGTCCAACATCTGTGTATTCAGATTAGAATGCAATGAAACACAACCATGAGATTCAAATATAATGCAATAATGAAAAACTAACATGCTATTTTGAATTCTGTTCAAATAAGCTTTGATTCTCCTAAAATATCAACTGGTTTTAGAAAAAAAAAACTCTGAGGAAAGTCTGTGAAATTAATTTAATAATTTCAAGTTCTGCAAGACTTTGGGAAATTCTGATATGCAACATAAAAGGAACACTATATTCACCCAGATCACTTCTAAGGACCTGGGATTTTCAGAAACTGCAATGTTTACATTGCAAGGTTAAGTCCACTCCTAGTGACTTTCAGTATGACATCCATTAGATGTACTTCTGCTGCACTGACCAAGTACAACTCGGTCACATGACACAATTAAATGCTTTCTTATGGGAAAGTTTGAATACACACACGCACATAAGGTCCCCAATGCTCTTATGAGGAGGATATGACTGGACATTGGCAGAGTCGTGACTAGAGGGAGCCTAAGCGCTAGTATAATGCAAATGATTTTTTTTTTTTAATTTACTGCACCGTGTGGGGGAACATAAGAAGGTGGACAAATACAAAGGACTGAAAGAGGAGCTAGAAAAGTTGTTGAAAGTGAAGTCAGTAGTAGAGGAATACATAACACATACCATCTGAAGGGGGTGAGAAAAGCATTGTGTGTATGAATATATAACCTCCCCTCACTTATAAAAAAAAAAAAATTGGAAGAAAGCCAGTACATTACATGACAGGCACACAGTCGGATTTTCCGGTCCTATGCGCTAACCTTACCCAAACCCCCATTAAGACATGGACACAGGTTATACTGTTGGAAATATTACTAAAAAAACACACAAGTAATGTTATGGTGCTGGTTCAATTAATGATAAATATATAATAAGCAGCACTATATACAGTCAAGAAGCTTAATCACATGTGACCATATAAAAAAAATACATAAAGTGTGCTGTGCCTTTAAGACCACCAAATATTGAAATAAACTGAGAATAATATGTGTAATATTATATAACACAGAAAGTGATCAAGTGCATACGTGCAAAATCACACTTAAAAATGTGTGCAAATATTCTGCAAAAATAGTGAAATTTGAAACCACACAAAAATACTTAGCTTATTTCCCTCTTTGGAATATACCTTTGATCTTGTATATCAGTATTCCAATTTAAATCTCAAAAAAAGGGGGAAATACACAATCATAGGACAGTATGTTTGATAAATAAATGTATAGAATATGGAAAAAAAAACACTCACAAGGGTAGGGCAATTTAGTCTGCTCTAAACTTAGATGGCATCTTGTGCAACATATGCAAACTAGAAGCTGTTGTGACAGTAGAAATCTTTATTGGTATTCACAGAATAAAAAACGCTTTCCAGGCTTTTTTGTTGTTGGAAATATTAGTCCACAGCTTTAATATTAAATAGTTAAGGAATAACAAATGGGGTCATTGCCAAAAATTTTATTAAAGTCAACACCCCCCATATACATAATATACCCTGGCAATGACCTCACAATAATAACAATATATTACAATCTAAATAACATATTAACACAGAAACTTGCCGTCCAATATGACAACATTTCCACCAGATTAAATTGTAGGGGTATACCGAGACACCACTACCCACCATATCAATTGTAGGGATGTACCAAGACACCGCTAGCCACAAGTTCCAGTGTAGGGTGTACCCAGACACCGCTACACCCCCAGGTTCGGAGCCACCGACGGGCTCGAACCTATCAACCATGTGTAACACTGCCTTATCTACACTAAACCTCAAGATGCCCACTTTCACCTCCATCTACCCCCCAATTTAACCTGGCCCTTCCCCGACACAGCTCAGGACTTGACACCTAAAGCTCCTGAGCGCCCCCCACCACACCAAAATAAGGCCTGTTGAATGCTCTTCTGAAGGCCAAAATTAAATAGATCAGACCCTACATCCGAAAAAGTACACAGGAAGCATGACTTCCAATTTACTGTGTCTCACTGCTACACCACCCATACATCTGATAAATACAGCCATCATTTTATTAATTTGCCCCCGACACCGAGCCATCGCAGCCGGGTCTCTAGCATGTCTCCATTGAAACCGAGGAACCATCTCGAACCACACCACCACCACACCTGGAGCCAGCTCCCGTAGCCTGTCCACATCCCTCTTCATCCACCTGACCAATTCCTTTTTTGGGACCATGCCCAGATCATTCCCACCGGCGTGGATTACCAGTATGTCCAGAACAGTGCCCCTTGCAGTTCCCCTCCGGAAACTTTCCCCACTAATGCCTTGCCAACCAAAACCCCGAAAACCAAACCACTCCTGTTTCACCAATTCCAGAGGAAAGCCCAGCTGCACTCCTTGTCTCTGAACTGCAGCTCTCTTCTGTGCCCAGTAGATGTAAGAGTGGCCCACCAACCAGGCCGCCCAACCTGAAACAAAAATGTAATTAGTGACAAGGCATAACACCAAACACCACCCCATAAATCCACGTCCATTAAACCAAATATTGAGGCCGTAAGTAGCACTTAAACCATACTGACTCCCACCTGCCTATACGTTTCACCAAATCCTCACTTAAACCCAGGCGGTACGCGTCTGTCACCGCCCCTATCCAGAAATAATGGGTCCCAAAGTGCATGGGATCCAAACCCAACATCGTCAAGCCCATCCGAAAAACGCGAATTGGAATCGCGACAGAGCAGATTCATTCCCATATACCAAAAACCCACCCAGGATGTCTGGGCGAAGCTCCATGTAGTGCGATGCACATGAAACCGGGCATACCCCTGACCCAGGCAGGGAATATAGTTTTACCACACAACCTTTACCAAACACATTCGTTTTTGTACGGCCCAAACGAATCATTACCTTAACGGACCGTAATTCAACATCTGAGTGTTGAATCCCCCCAACACCCGCCCAAGAGGCACTCATCAGCTCACCAATCCGAAATGCCCCAAAGAACACCCATGAGAAGGCAACCAAAAACAACCTAACCTTAAAAGGAGAGGAACACACCACCGGCAGCACACCCACCAAGCGCTGCAGTACCTCAAAAGAAACTGGCCGTCTGGTATCGACCGTTTTCTTACCTCTCCAAAAGCCCCGTAAGCCTGACGAATGAGAAAATGTTTTGTCACGTCATCCCAACCGTTCAGCTTGAACAGAAACGCCAATGCCGCCATGTTTCTGTCGATCACCGATGGAGACAAACGCTGAGCAAACAAGCTGCATAAGAACCACAACAAGGTATCCAACCACCACTCCCTTGACTGGGACACCCCAGTGTAACCTACTTCCTAGTCCCATGCATCCCAAACCTTCACATAAGCAGTCCACATGTCATGCGCCAGAGAATTCCATATCAATCCTCCAAGCATGATGTCCCGAACTGCTACATCACCTCCAGACAGGCCTGTCCTTCCTCCTGCACTCCTGGGGCCACCATCCGAAACCTGTCCCACTGTGAAAGAGACAAGGAATTAGCCACTACGTTCAGCAGACCAGGCACGTGACGTGCCCGAAAAACAATATTAAACAACATGCAAAGAATTACAAATCACCGTAATAAGCATACCACAGAGACTGAAGAAGCGGATAAGTGGTTAACCGCATAAACCATCACCATATTGTCTGTAAAAAAGTTGACTTTCCTGTCCCGCAATACTTCTCCCCATAGAGCCAAGGCCACCTCTTATGGAAACAACTCAAGAAACGCCAAATTCCCGAGTGCAGCCAACTTATCCCTGGTAGGACCCACCATTTTGTCGGATGCCAGGGGCATGCCAAAGGAATGAGCCACTCATTCCAACGACCGCAAGGTATGGCCACAACGGTCTGACCCGGCCGTGCCCACACACAAGAAGTCATCGAGATAATGTAAGGAACACTTCCTGATTCCTCCTCCACCACCCACACCAAGAAGGAACTAAACTTCTCGAAGTATGAAAATGAAATGGAGCAGCCCATAGGCAAGCAGCCCCATTGAACATGCAACCTAACAGATGGTGACAATCCGGATGGATCAGCAATAATCGAAAAGCCGACTCCACGTCTCCCTTTGCCATTAATGCTCCATGTCCTGCCTTCCGAACCAACTCAACCGCCTGGTCAAATGACGCATAGGAGACAGCACACAGTGCCTCATCAATGTCATAATTTACCGAAGAGCCTCTCGGATACAGGGCCGGTGCTAGGATTTTTAGTTACACAGGCGAAGATGCATTTTGGCGCCCCTTACCCTCCTTTAAAAAAAATAAATGCATATTCTCCTGTGTATATTTCCTCAAAAGCCACAGGCATCATTTTTCAGTCACACAGTCAAAGAAATACAGGTACACGGTCATACAAACACAGAAATAATCATACAGAGACATACAGACACAGACACATACAGTCAGAGACATACAGGCAAAGACATACATGCACACAGAGACATGAAGGCATATAAAGACAGGATTTCTGGTTTCTCCTTTGGCGGTTGGAAGCAGCAGGCTGGCTTGGAGCACTGGAGTGCAGAAAGTTTACAGTCAAGGTGACTGAGCACTGGAGTGCAGAAAGTTTACAGTCAAGGGGACTGAGCGCCGGAGTGTAGAGAATTGATAAGACACAAGTTTTGTGTATGGTCACCATGGGAACCACGTATTCCCCGCTGTATGTCTAGATCATATCACGTCACTTGCGGCCTCCTTTCACTTCCGGGTGGTAACAGGCAGAGACACTTCACTTCGTTCATTGGGCCAATCTTATTTTATTGTTTATACACTTTCCTTCACTCTATTAATTTTCCTGGCAGTCTACCGTATCCTGCTCAAGCAATCCATAGGTGGGGATTAGTCCACCAGAGCTGTACCTATAGAGCAGTATTTTCTGCTCTATCATTGTGAGTATATTTTATTATTTTATCTCCTTTTTGACGAACTGATCTACTGCTACCATTTATCCTCAAGCTGGGATTATACCGCTAAGTGCCCTTTATCCAAGAGCTGGTCCAAAGCTCCATCAAATGTGAGTGTATTATCCTCCATTTTTTATTTCATTTATCTTTTAAGTAACATACTACACCATTGGAATTTTGTCGTGCTTTTATCTTCACATATATGGACTATCCACAACCCGGATGGATCAACTCCTGAGGATTGTATACACGCTTATCCATATACCAGTGAGACGATATTATACATTTTATTGGACATTTTAACATTTGATCTCTACTATTGCATGGACTTTGTTTTATCTTTTTTTTTATTATTGTGTGGATTCTGTTTTATTCATCGTATTATATCAACACTAGTTTATATATTGTGAGTTATTCATTTTATAGCGCAGCCCTTCAACCCCTTTTTTCCTTCTTTGTTGTCACCAAGGGTTTTTGAGGGATTCCCTTTTTAGGGTTGCAGCTTCCATTTATTGTTACTTAGCGCAAACTCCTCCTCTTTCTTCTTTTTTTCATATAAAGACATGCATACATACAGAGGCATACCATCATACAGACACATAAATACATACAGAAACATACATACAAAGACATACAGGCACATACATACATACATACAGAGACATACAGGCATTCAGGCATGCAGACAAATACATAAATACAGGCATACAAAGACATACACGCATACAGAGACATGCATGCATACAAAGACATACACGCATACAGAGACATACCACCATACAGGCATATACATATATACAGACATACAGAAATACAGAAACATACATACAAAGACATACATACATACATACACATACATATGTACCTACAGAGACATAGAGGCATACAGAAACATACATACAAGACATACAGGCATACAGACACATACATACAAACATACATACATACATACATACATACAGAGGCAAACCGTCATACAGACACATACATACATTCATACATAAATACAGAAACATGCATACAAAGACATACAGGCATACAGAGACACACAGACACATACATACATACGTACATACAGAAACATAAAGGCATACAGTTACACACATGCATACAGAGACATATACACAGACATTCAGAGACAAACATACATTTAGTTACATACATACATGCATGCATACAGATACATGCATGCATACAGATACATACATACATGGATACAGAGACATACATACAGAGACATACATACATACAGAGACATACATACATACATAGACATACATACAGAGACATACAGACATACAGAGACATACAAACATACAGACAGAGACATACAAACATACAGAGACATACATACATACAGACAGAGACATACAAAAATACATACAGAGACATACATACAGAGACATAGATACATACATACAGAGACATACATACTTACATACAGAGACATACATAAATACAGAGACATACATACATACAGAGACATACATACAGAGACATACATACAAACAGAGACAGACATACATACATACTTACATACTTACATCTGTTAAATATTGTCCCCTGGGTGCATGCTGTCTGGGTCTGTGGAGTCCCGTCCTGCAGTCCAGCCCCATCACAGGGCACCAGCCACGCTGTGTGGTACACAGGGAGCAGTGATATAATGTCATTCATATCCCCGCCCCCTCTACACAGCCTGTGGTAGACACCAGTGTAGGAGGTGGGCGGGCCGAGGCTGGGCTCCACGGGCGGGAATCTCTGGGCTGTGCTCGGCCACACTACAAGTAGTAACCGGCTGGAGGGGAGCGCAGAGCGCTTTCCTCCTTCCGGTCAGCCTGATGTTGCGCCCCCCCAGGGCTGGTGTGCCCTAAGGCGGCCGCCTGAGCCGCCTTATGGTAACGCCGGCCCTGCTCGGATATCACAGATGATGGATCAGGCGAAAATTACCTGGTTCCTTCCTGGGCGCTATGACCAAAGGAGAAATCTGTAAGTCATTCAACGGAGGATAGGAGAATGGCCCTGCTGTCCTACCCAGTTGAACCTGCTTGGCCAATTTATCCCGAACCACCTCCGGATGCTTAGCAACCGACTTCAAGTTGTCACACAATCGACCCAAGACCCTTTCCTTAAAAGGAATACAAAACCCCTTTGAAAACCCATCTATCAACAATTGTGCATCTTCCCGGTTAACGAACCGGCTTAGCCAAGGCAACATCACATCGACCTTCACTGGCGTTGCCCCCAGCAGAAGAGGCAGGCGCTCCCGCACCCCTGGCTCCTCCAGCAGGTGTAGACTTTCCTTGCTTGAAGCACCTATTGAGGCCGTGGGCGCCCCCGCAGCCGGAACATTCGTGCCAAAATTTACACGTGGCACCCCACTTGCATTGCCCTTCATTGAACGACCAACAGAACCCTTTCTTCTGTCTGGCCGACGAAGAGGAGGTTGATCCCGCGCCGGCCCCGCCCTAAAAGGGCACAGTTTTCTGACCCATTATCAACTTCATCCAAAGTAGTAGGTCCATCTGGTCCCACCTCCTACCAGGATTAGCTATCAACCGTTGGCGAAACTGTTCATCGTACTTCCACCATGCCATGCCTTTGTAAGTTCGATAAGCCTCCCATATCCCATCCAGATAACAGAAAAATTGAGAACACCGCTCGGGAAACTTTTCCCCTAAGACACTAGGCAGAATACAAAATGCCTGAAGCCAGTTCCCAAAATACTTCGGTATCTTCTGATACCTCCGCCTTTTTTTTTCCTCCTCCTTCTTGGAAACTTTCTTATCATCCTCTTTCAGATCAATATATTCATCCAGAGGAAGGAGTGAGAAAATCTCGAGGAATTTGCACCGCCAAATCTTCTCCTTCACTTCCGATTTCAGATGACAGCCCAAAAGCCCAGCAAATGACATGTGTACATTCTGCCTGGCTGCTTCAGGGATCTCACCCATCAACTCCGCCCGCTCGCTTACTGCCTCCGACGTCCCTGACCCAAGCAAAGGCACCGTTGTTCTGCCCTGAACACTGCCCGTTGTAGCCACCGGAACTGTCGCCGCCACCCCACTCCCACCTGGCAGCGGACCCCACACCCAACTAAATTGTGACTCCTGTGTATATGCGCCAGTCCAAGAATTAAGAAAAGACCTCAAGCTATCCAAGAGATTCCCAGAGTGTAGTGCAGAAGAAGACTCACCGCCAGGACCCCCTGTTGTCGAAGACTGCCGTCCTTCCATTCACCTTGAGAGGTTCAGGAGTAGCGTCAGAACTTCTGCATCCAGCCGCCTGGTCCTGCCTCAGGGCCGTAGGAGAAGGAGTTGCTGACCTGTGGAGAGAAGACAACCTTGGTAGTCTGCTCATAGGAGCCCTCAAATTTATCCCTACGTGAACCAGCCGCTGCCCAAGCTGCCTTATACCCATTCGTGACTGTGGACTCTACTGCAGCTCCCCTGGCCCCAGCCAAGGCCATACCAGATACCTTTCTGCCGCCCGGACCCTGCGTGGCCCGTTCCCTTTCTTGCCCATGGGAACCCAGTCCTGCCCAACACCCCCAACAGATATAAGGCCCATGGGGGCTGACTCACCGAGCAAAGCAGGGGCGTCTCCAGTGATGGTTGCAGGCCTGGCAGCACTCCCGCATTGCCGGAGACAGATGTTTTCCGCACCAGACTTTTCCCGCCTGCCGCCATCCGATTGGGGCACAGCCCAACCTGGGTGACGCAGACGTGCTGCCTCCTGTCGCCAACCTGCTCCAGAAATGCCGCCTGACGTGGACCACCTGTCAGGGGCCTCCATGGACGACACCTCCGACCCAGCTCCAATACCGCCAATCGCTGCCTCTACCATGCGGCCCGCTCCCGAACCTCCTGCTGCAGAAGTAGCTCCTGTGGAATGTCTCCTCCTCCATGCCAGCACCGAACCGGGGCTAAGGTGTTGCGGGGGCCTCGTCCTCCGCACAGGCAGTCGCCCCAAAACCACTGCGGGCCCACCAGAAGGCTCTGGGGCTGCCATCCGCTCCTGTAACCACGCAATGCCGCAGTCCCTTACTGCCACTGGAACACTTGCAAGAAATTCTTCAACTGGATCCATCTGAAAAAGAAAGAAAACCCAAACCTGAGAGACAACTGACAGGTAAGTTTAGGTTCAGTTAAAATGGCCACTTCATAAGCTGGCCGGTATAAATACTCATATCGTGGATCCGCCCCACAAACCATGCTAGCTGTCACTAAGACTTCCTATGGCTGATATGCCTACCTTCTGGCTCTGTCAAGGCCCACTCCCCTAGCTGTGCTGATCCATGGACTACAATATCATCAAACCACCTGTAATAACAAATGTTATGTTGTATTTTTTTACATGAGCAGCACATTGCTAGTAAGTTGCTAAATAGATATTTACTATGGTACTCTTATCCCATGTGATTACTTTTGAATAATGTTCCCTAAAGTTAAAGTAGCCTCGGAAGAACAGTATTGAACACATTTATATAATGCACTCTCCTAACCCCATCCCTCACACGAACACTCTCTGTTGCTTATCCGTGATAGAAGACAAATTAAAATACTGATATGCAAAAAAAGGTAATTATATTTACTACATTTATAGATGATGTACATTCTTTGTTTAGGCAGGAAGAAATTGAATATTTGATTTTATTTAGAAAAATTATATTTTTTAAGCCAAAGCAAATTGCTAATCTTTGGTAAAAATATCAAGAAAAAAAAATTAAAACTATATACTATGGACTTTGAGAAAACCATTTTGAAATTAAAATATATTATACTACGCACAATTAGTTATTATAGTTTTGAACTTAGGTAAGTGCTTGATTAGGTTGTGGTACAGTTTTAATAACATTGCATTATTATATGCATTTATATAGCACCATGTTAACCAATGTTATAAGGGGGGGGGAATTAAACAATAAATGAAACAAACTATTAAAAAATTTGACTAGAATATGTTTTATGAGGGCCCTGCTCAAACAAGCTCACATTATGTAGGACGTAGTATATAACAACTCAGTAGGAAGAGTAGCATAAGAGATGGCAAACAGGTGAAAGGATGGAAAAATAGCAAATTTGGAAGTTGAGAATGTAGTGCACAATGGACTCACTAATTAAGTTGAGAGACTAATGACAGTTACCCTGATAGTCTATAGGCTATTCTGTGGACTATGGGAAAGTCTGATTTGGAGGCACACAGTCTGTTTTACAATAATAGAGCTGTGCTGTGAGAATATCCTTGACATGTTTTATCAATTGAAAGAGTGTAATTTTAGCTCTAGTTTAGTTGGTGATTTATACTGAAAATTAGCATAACATAACAACCTAAGCTTATTGCAAGAACAGACCTGCCATATAATATTACTAAATGGCTTTAATATATTTTAACAAGAACATAATAACACGTGATCCTACTTGCTTTGTATGATATGTGTTTATTTTGCACTTGAAAATGAATATCCCTTTTGTTAAAATTATTATGTTCCTTTCTGATGCTCTCAGCCAATCAGTGGCACATCTGTCCGCAGCAGTCCAAGACTTCCTGTTTCAATTATCTGAGAGCAGTGGAAGAACAGAGCAGAGCTAAAAAAAAAAGCACTGGAGAGGACACTTTGAGGTTAATCCTTTTGTAAGCAGTTTAACCCCCAAAGGTAAGCTGGTGCCAGGGAACACCATGCACCATAACAAGTTCAGTCTGATTAAGTTGCTATGGTACCCAGAGTGTTATCTAATATTTTTGGATGAACATTAGTTTTTTTTTTTTTTCAAAATAGTAAAATATAAAAATATACTCTGTATAAAACATATATCAATATATAAAAAAAATATGAAATTTGTTTTTCAAGCTATTAAAGGGACACACTGGATCCCTAAATCATGTGTGTAGAGAGTGTCCTCTTTTCTTTATTTTTTTTTTTTGACAAAAAGTGCAGATTTCAATAGAAATTGGCACTTTTATAAACTTTGTTACACATGGCTGGTTTTTAAGTAGACTGCAAGTCCTGTTACTTCCTTGTTTGTTTAGGTCAGTGGCAGGCAATTGCCCAGAGCACCTGCCTTGCATGGCTTTTTCATTGTTATTGATCAGTCACAGAAAGTCTGGTCTGTGTAAAATGGGAAGGCTTGCAAAGGCAGCAGACAAGAAAATTTTAGTTTTTGAAACCTGTTTTAAATATATTTTCCACCCTATTTTTTTTTTATATTTTAAAATGCATAATTAAGTGCAGGCATGCGTGTTTTCATTTTGGGTATCTACTAAACAGTGATTTTTTTTTGTGTGCATGTTTGTTTATTTTGTTATATTCGGTCATTGACTTGTCCTTTTAAATCATTACAAGTTTATCTAATAATCTGAAATAATTTTTATCATATTATATTGAGTGCTATATTATTTTTCCATCTTTAATTCAACTTATATTCTCTGAATTGGCTTTACCTATGGTCTACAATATAGATAATTTCTAATGGAGTTTTTTAATCTTATTTCAGTATCATATTTTGCATTACAACTAAACTAGCCATTAAAAACAAGAAAACAGTCTAAATGTGGATATGATACTTACAAAAGGGGTATCCTCCAAATGCAAGGTAAGCTTTATGCAGTGTGTGACAGGGTGGATATGTCTATGAATGGTTTAAATGTATTTAGGTATGTGATAGGGAACGTAGAGCTAGTGAATGAATTGATGGCCAAGTGAAAGTATGTGACATGTTAGATTGATTAGTGTAAATTAATTGGTGATTATGTCTGAAGGGTATGCTTAAAAAAAAATAATACTCACAGTGCCTCTCTCTGAGGCTGTCAACATATCTTAAGATTTGGGGGAGTCCATAATACCAGGCAGGTCTTCTTACCAATCATAAACAAAATCACCAAAAACTCACTCTCCATCAACAGAATTACACTACTCATAATGAATTATCTCCCAGGTCAAACAAGATAGGGATTGTATGCTCAGACACCAGTCTGTTTGGGAAAGGCCATTGATCACTAATTTGGTATGTATTTACTCAAAAAGTAAGGGCTTTGTGTGTTAATCTTTATATGTACATTTTTAGTGCATCACATTATTTTGACTTTATGACTAATATCAAAATCGATATGTGTGCTATATGGATTTTGATATTATTGCTATTTAACAAATTGCTACTTTCTGGGATAGATAATAAATATATGTTCAAATAGTGTCCTAAATAAAGTTACAGCTTTTTATTCATTTTTTTTAATTGTGTGCCCTCATATCTTATTTTGTAATTGCCTGGGCTCTTGGGGTTCAGAGTGAATACTGAAATCCAATAGGATGAGTACTTCAATGAATGCTGGATTGTGTGCCCTCCTAGACATTTGTTGTTACGCTCTGATACATGAATACCAAATAAAAGAAAGAATTTAACTTTATACAAGTGCTATTGATGCCTGCTAATTAGGCATGTGCATTCGGTTTCAAAAAAAATTCTATTTGTCCCAATTTTGGGGTGATCTGCAATTTATCATAATTCTGCAATTCCAAAACACCATACGAACACATCACAAAATATTTGAAATAGACAATGGATAAGCCTTTTTTTTTTTTTTTGTGATTTGAAGTTCCCTCCATAGCACCGAATAATTGATGGAAAAAAAGATGAAATCAAATAAATGTTGATTTTATTCACAGATCAAGAAATAAGAAGTGACCAATGCAAGATAAAAGGAAGAGCAGCAAACAAATATATATGTATATATTTAATTAACCCCTTGCCGTTGACGGTCCTAAACCATCACAACGGAAAACGGGCGGCGGGAGCGATCCGAGATCGCTTCCGCCGAAATCCCGCTGTTACTATCTGCCCGGCATCCTAGGCAGATAGTAACAGCCAATTGCGGCGTGTGAGCGATACGCGATCACTCACAATTGGCTGATGTCAAAGTGGGTGTTACAAACTCACTTTGACACTGATCTCTGCCTCTCTCTCCTCTCTGTTTTGTGAGGCAAGAGAGACAGAGATCAGAGCGGACAGTTTGTTGCCAGTGTGAAAGAGTTGCTAGAAGTGTCAAAATCTGTAAACAAGTAAAAAAATAAATCAATTTTAACCCCTTCCCTGCCAAGTTCTATTACAGCAGTACATTAGTACTGTCTGTAATTTTTTTTTTTGCCCTTAAGGATTTTTTTTCTTGTCAAAAAGTGTTTTAGTGTCTTTTAGTGTCTTTTAGGGTGTTTTATTGTGTTTTAGACTTTTTTTTTATAAACGTCAAACTTTAGTTAGTCAGTTTCCTACCCCCAAATCTCCATTAGATTCTCTTTGCAGGAGTTAGTTTAGGGATTGCCACTAAAGTCTGTTTTAGTCTATTTTAAAAAAAAACTTACAAAAAAAACTTTGTGTTAGAAATGTGTTAGTTTTGTGTTGGTGAAACATGCAGCGCATGTATAGCTTGGAGGAGGCATATGTCTTCTTGGCATCAGACTCTGACGCCACTGACACTGCGTCCGATTTTTGACCCAGGTCAGTTTAGCGACACGTCTAGTGACACGTCATCTGTCTGTGATAAGAGCGAATCCAGAATCTAGGTTTAAAGAAATATCATACAAAAATAAAGCTGCCACTCATGAAAGGCACACCCCAAAAAAGCCTACAAGTAAATCATAAATGGAGAAAAAGGGGAGGGTACAAATCTCCCCTATTGAGGGCGCTAAATAATGATGACAAGAGGGACTTGTAATAAAAAAGTCCTAAATTTAATATGTAAAATACAAAATATAAAAGACAAAAACAAAGCAGTGCAATTATAAGACTGATTTCGTACACAAACACCAGCCACTATCTTTGCAAGTACAGAAATATTTCACATAGCCCTAGGTCGCGACTCATAGGGCTTGAAAATACTTGCGGCTCTTAATATAGAGGTGGAGGTGAAAGGACTGTCTCTGAACTG
>OW240916.1:173143315-173157295 GCA_933207985.1 Pelobates cultripes | reverse complement strand
AAGAAGAGGGGAGGTGGGGAATAAGAAGAAGGGGCAGCTCTATAGGACAGGGGCCAAGACAGGGAGCTCTTTCACACTACGCGCGCGCACACACACACAATGCATCCCTATACATACACAGAAACACAACATGCTTCCCTTACACACAGAGAAACACACAATGCATCCATTACACACACACACACAATGCAACCCTTACACACAAAGACAATGAATCCTTTGCACACATACACAGAAACAGACAATGCAAACCCGTACACACGCATGCAAACACACACACTTCTTTTCTTACATACACACAGAAACACAATGCATCTCATGCACACACATACAGACACACACCTTGCATCCCTTATGCATACAAACACAGATTCACACAATCAGAAACACATAATACATCCTTTATACACAAATACACACTGCTTCCACTACACACAAACACACTGCATCACCTGCACAAACTGTAACCCTAAACACTACATACCATAAGCACACATATTAGATCCTCTACAATAACACATAACACATCCCCTACACACTCCACTCCCTGTGAGCGAACTCATGGGTGGGTGGAACTTATGAGTGGGCCTTATGGGCATACTCACCGTCAGGCACTGGGGCCCAGACCTTGAGCTGTGTAAGGGGCCCCAAAAAATTGAGCTGCTTCCAATTCTCCCAGAACATTGAATTTTGTGACCACAGCTGCAAACAGCCTCCAGAGATTCTGTTCTACACCAGACCAGTGGAGCCAAACTGCAGCCCATCATCATCCTCATCTGCTTGTAAGTAGGCAATCTAGTATATTATTAGTGACACTAATCTATAATTTACCTCACATTAAAGGGACACTATAGCTAAATGAAGTGGTTCTGGTGTCTATAGCTGGTCCCTGCAGGCTTTTTAATGTAAACACACACTGTGTGCAGCACTGGCGTTAGTTCATATGGCAGATCATATGGGTGGGGCATTGTGATGTGACATGTGGGGGCAGCAAATTTTATTTTGTCTAGGGCGGCAAAAATCCTTGCACCGGCTCTGATCCTGGGCAGGTGCACCAGTCTACGTGACTGGTTTTGCCCCCCAGGCCTAAGGCTGCCAGCCCTCCCCTGGCCGCTGGGGAGGTCTTTTGGCGGCCGCTGGCGGACTTGTCCTGGCGGCCGCTGAGGGAGCTGCGCGAGCTGCGCTGGCTCTGCTCGCCAGCAAGCAGCTGAATGAGACCGGCGCCGGAATATGACGTCATATTCCGGCGCCAGTCTCATTCAGCAGCGCGCGAGGGCGGGAGGGCACTAACACAGGAAGCACCTCTAGTGACCGTCTGAGGGACTGTCACTAGCAGTGTCACTTTGAAGCAATGTAAACACTGCCTTTGTCTGAAAAGTCAGTGTTTACGTTGAAATGCCTGTAGGGACATGCTATAGACACCAGTACCACCACATTAAGCTGTGTGTGTGCGTCTGCTAGTGAGTGAGCTTGCTTGCATGCGTGTGCCTGCTAGTGAGTGAGCTTGTGCTTTTATGTCAATGAGCTGATGTATATCAGTAAGATTGTTTGTCTATGAGGCTGTGTATCAATGAGCTTGTGTGTGTCACTGAAATGTCAGTGAAATTGCCTGTGTCTGCATGTGCGTATGCTTACTGTATAATTAAACGTTTTACCCTGAAAGGACCATTATTTTATATTAGAAAAAGCAATATATATATATATATATATATATATATATGTATATATATATATATTACTCAATCATCTGTCCTGGCAAGACATAGCCTTACATATTACACGCGACAATATATGGCGCAGTGACTTATGGGGCTGGCACAAATTTTTTTTCCAGGGCTGCTTTGTATCCCCAGTCCGGCCCTGCCTTTTAGCCCCCAAACAACCCAGCAAACCTATGCATGGCTGGTATCACTGTACTCAGGAGATGTTGCTGAACACATATTGGGGTGTAGTTTGGCAGTGACACATAACAGGATCTGTTAATTCATGCCTAAAATATAAAGTGTGTGGGAAAAAAACAAAAAAAAAATTACTACCCAAATGTTTGACAAAGGCTGGTGGTAGAATTCAGTGCATGAAAAGTGTTAAAATACCACCATTTGAAATACCGTAGGGTGTCTACGTTTCAAAAATATATAGTTTGATGGGGGTAAAATACATTGGCCGGCCTTACAAGTGTCCCATATTGGACGTATGTGCAGGATGAATACATGTCAAAATTCCAAGTTGGAAAATGGATATGCGCACCTGCAAAAGGTGGCCTTTTAGCCCCCAAACAACCCGACAATCCCATTGCATGGGTGGTATCACTGTACTCAGGAGATGTTGCTGAACACATATTGGGGTGTAACATAACACTATCTGTTAATTCATGCCTAAAATACAATGTGTGTGAAAAAAACAGAAAAAAAATTACTACCTAAAAGTTTGACAAAGTCTGGTGGTAGAATTAGTGCATGGAAAGTGTTAAAATACCACCATTTGAAATACCCTAGGGTGTCTACTTTAAAAAAAAATAAAAAAATGGTTTGATGGGGGTAAAATACATTGGCTGGCCTTAAAAATGTCCCAAATTCAGGGCTCGAGTCCTGCAGGAACGCATGGGAACGGCGTTCCTGCACTTTTTCCAAAGCAGGAACGCCGTTCCTGTTACCTGTCCTGCAGGACCGGCCCTGCTACCTGCACTGAGGGTCCAGCACACGCTGTGTTCCCTCTCCAGCTATAACTCTCGCGAGACCCGCGGCTGTTACCATGGCAACGCTCCGCACAGGCGAGTCTCGCGAGAGTTAGAGCTGGAGAGGGAACACAGCATGTGATGGCCCCTGTGTGCAGCGGCTGGTTCCCTCCAGCATACCACCGGACCACCAGGCGATCTCCCCCCTCCCTGACAAGGTAAGAAGCAGGGAGGGGAGAATAAAATAAAAAAATATAGACACATAAAGTAAGAAAATGCTTCCCCCTCCCCCCCAACACACATCATCCAGCACTCACTCACACACTCATCATCCAGCACTCACACACCCATCATCCAGCACTCACTCACACACCCATCATCCAGCACCCACACACATCATCCAGCACTCACTCACACACCCATCATCCAGCACTCACACACACATCATCCAGCACTCACACACACATCATCCAGCACTCACACACACACACATCATCCAACACACACACACACATCATCCAACACTCACCACACACCCATCATCCAGCACCCACACACACATCATCCAGCGCACCACACACACATCATCCAGCACTCACTCACACACCCATCATCCAGCACTCACACACATCATCCAGCACTCCACCACACACCCATCATCCAAAGCACCACACACACATCATCCAGCACTGTTAACAATACTCATCCAGCACTCACACACATGATCATCCAGCACACCACACACACATCATCCAGCACACACACACACATCATCCAGCACACACACACACATCATCCAGCACTCGCACACACATCATCCAGCACTCGCACACACATCATCCAGCACTCACACACACGTCATCCAGCGCGCACACGCACACACTGCATTCATTATGCACACTCTTCACTCACTACAAACACACTACATTCACTATACACCCTCTGCATTCACTATACACACTCTGCATTTATTATGCACATTCTGCACTCACTACACACTACATTCAATATGCACACTCTGCATTCACTACAAACACACTACATACACTGCATTCATTATACACAATTTGCACTTACTACAAACACACTACATTCATTATACACACTCTGCACTCACTACAAAAACACTACATTCACTATACACACTGCATTCACTACAAAAACACTACATTCACTATACACACTGCATTCACTACAAACACACTGCATTCATTATACACACTCTGCATTCACTACAAACACACTACATTCATTATACACACCCTGCACTGCGCTATATGCATAGGAGTGTAATTTTTTTTTTTAAAGGGGGGGGGGGGGGGATCTTGGGTGAGTTCCCACACTTTTTTCCCCAGGACTTGACCCCTGCCCAAATTGGACGTATGTCAAAATTCCAAGTTGGCAACTGGATATGCGCACCTGCCAAATGTGGCCTTTTAGCCCCCAAACAACCCGACAAGCCCATTGCATGGGTGGTATCACTTTACTCAGGAGATGTTGCTGAACACATATTGGGGTGTTGTTTGGCAGTGACACATAACACTATCTGATAATTCATGCCTAAAGTACAATGTGTGTGAAAAAAACAGAACAAAAATTACTACCTAAAAGTTTGACAAAGTCTGGTGGTAGAATTAGTGCATGGAAAGTGTTAAAATACCACTATTTGAAATACCGTAGGGTGTCTACTTTTCAAAAATATATGGTTTGATGGGGGTAAAATACATTGGCCGGCCTTACAAATGTTCCAAATTGGACGTATGCGCAGGATGCATACATGTCAAAATTCCAAGTTGGAAACTGGATATGCACACCTGCAAAATGTGGCCTTTTAGCCCCCAAACAACCCAACAAGCCTATGCATGGGTGGTATCACTGTACTCAGGAGATGTTAGTGAAAACACTTATTAGTGTGTTTTTTGGCAGCAACACATAACAGGGTCTGTGAATTTATACCTGAATTGCAATGTATGTGAAAAAAAAACTACCTATGCGAAGTTTGGCAAAGATTGGTGGTAAAATGGCTGCATAGAAAGTGTCAAAATATCTGTAGATTAATTCCCTGGGTTGTCTACTTTAAAAAAAAAATATATACATGTGGGGTGTTTTCCAGAGATTTATGACAGATAATAGTGTTACAATGTCACTATTGATACATTTTAAAAATATATGTTTTAAAACCACAATATCCTACTTGTACTTATAGCCCTATAACTTGCAAAAAAAGCAAAAAACATATAAACACTGGGTATTTTTAAACTCGGGACAAAATTTTTAATCTAGTTAGCAGTTTTTTTTCATTAGCTTTTGTAGGTGAGTAAAAGATTTTTCAAGTAAAAGTAAAAAAACATATTTTTTTCAATTTTTCATATTTTAAAAAAAATAAAATTGCATGAGATTATATAAATAATGGTATGTAAAGAAAGCCCTTTTTGTCCTGAAAAAAACAATATATAATTTGTATGGGAACAGTAAATGAGAGCAGCAAATTACAGATAAACACAAACACCACAAAAGTGTAAAAAGAGGCCTGGTCCTTAACGTACAACATCGCAAAAACAGGCCGGTCCTTAACCCATTTAGACTGGAGGGCATACAATTACGCCCTATTATAGGCGGCTCTAATTGTACGCCCTCCGGTTTTTGCCTACTTACCCGGTCGCCGGCGGTCCCACGCCGGCGATCGCGGTGGGGGGGACTCCCAGGGAGCCCCCCGCGGCACGTCCGTCCTCGTCGAAGCCCCCCGGCCATGTGAGAGTGGGGTCCTAGTGAGGACCCCACAATCACATGGCTGGGGATAGCTGGCTTCTGTATTGCCAGCAGGGGGGCTGCCTGTAATGACAGGTGGTCCCCCTGCTGGCTGAAAATAAAATGAAAATAAAATGTATTAGTGTAAAAATATATACTTAGATCATATATATATATTATATATATATGATCTAAGTATATATATATATATATATACACATATACATACACACACGTACACCGTCTAGGTGTATTTTACTATTAATATATATATATTTAATTATATATATATATTAATATCAAATTACACGTAGACTGATACTGATTAATATATATATATATATATAATTATTGTTATATATATTTATATATAATATAAAAAAATTAAATATGTAAACACGTTAAAAAATAAAATTAAAAAAATAATTTAAAAAGATTAATTAAAAAATATATAGATGTGTGTTATTTCATTCTAACTGTATTGTGATATTAATATATATATATATATATATATATATTTATATCAAAATACACGTAGAACGAAATAATATATATATCTACATACATAAATATATACGTATATATCACTATATATATACCTATATATAAATAAAAATATTTAAAAAAAATTATATAGATATACACATATAGATTCACATATGTATATATATATACATATATTAATTCTACATATATATTTATGTAATATTTTTACATAATTAGGTATCTTAATTAGTTACAATTAGCGGGACCTGCATGACAACCCATGCCGAAAGTAAAGGGAATTTAATTGGCTAGCACTATATTTAACCCTATAACTTTCCAAGACACCATAAAACCTGTACATGGGGGGTACTGTTCTACTCGGGAGACTTCGCTGAACACAAATATTAGTGTTTCAAAACAGTAAAATGTATTACAACGATGATATCGCCAGTAAAAGTGAAGTTTTTTGCATTTTTCATGCACAAACAGCACTTACACGGACAATATTATTGCTGTGATACTTTTTACTGTTTTGAAACACAAATATTTGTGTTCAGCGAAGTCTCCCGAGTACAACAGTACCCCTCATGTACAGGTTTTATGGTGTTTTCAAAAGTTACAGCGTCAAATATAAGGCTTGCGTTTCATTTTTTTCACATTAAAATTCGCCAGATTGTTACGGTGCCCCTATGGTAGCCCAAGAATGAAAATTACCCTATGATGGCATACCATTTGCAGTAGTAGACAACCCAAGACAAACAGGGTATGTCCAGTCTTTTTTTAGCCACTTAGTCACAAACACTGGCCAAAATTGGCGTTTTTTGCATTTTTCACACACAAACAAATACTAACGCTAACTTTGGCCAGTGTTTGTGACCAAATGGCTACTAAAAAAGACTGGACATACCCCATTTGCAATACCTTGGGTTGTCTACTATTGCAAATGGTATGCCATTATGGGTGTAAATTTCATTCCTGGCTACTATAAAGTCCCAAAGGCAACGTAACCTATCTGGCGAATTTCAATTTTCAAATGTAACGTGCTATATTTGACCCTGTAACTTCCCAAAACGCCATAAAACCTGTACATAGGGGGTACTGTTTTACACGTGTGACTTTGCTGAATAGAAATGTGTATTTTATTGCAGTAAAAGCAAACAGTATTATGACATTGACAGTTAAAATGTCATGTAGAACTAAAAAAATTAAAACAAATCTTATTTTCTCCCATTTTTTTCATATTAAATTATGTTTCACATCTAAATATTTGATATTAAATGAAAGCCCTGTTTCCCCTGAATAAAATGATATATAATAAGGGTGGGTGCATTTACTATGAAACAGGTGAATTACGGTTGGACAGACGTGTAGCGCAAATGCCAGGTTTTGTTTACATTTTGTTTCGTTCACAACGTGTACATTTGGCTCCGTCCTTAAGAGGTTAAGGGGTTAATATATAAAATGGTGCAACATGTGCCTATTAGTATACTGTAAACATATATTTATAAATTCCTATTATTTATATTTTGCAGTACAATAACAGGCGCAATTGTGTGCCATTTTAATTCATCCAAATACTCTTTCCCAAAACAATCTCATGAGTGAGATTCGTTTAAACCAAAATACCATATTATTACTAAAATTTGATCCATCCACACCAAATTTAAATTGTGAAGAAAGACAAGAAATAATGCAACTGGTTTATTCTTAAAAAAAAATGCATATTTGAGAGGATATGTTGATATCATACATGTATGTACAGGAACAGTCCAAACAGCTTTATTGTGTTCTTCTTTTTTTCATTCTTTTAGATGAACATCAGCAAATGAGGTGCAAGACAGTGGCTTTTGATAAAGTTAAATCTATTTTTAAATCTAAATTAATATATGCCATTGAATTGAAACTGTTAAGCAGAATTCAGCTGGCGATTTTGCAGTATCCCTGATAATCTTAGGAATTATTTTATAACGAAATATACACAAATTTACATATTATTTCTGAAAAATGGTATGCATACTTTAAAAAACCGAACAAAAGAATGTTAGATATTTTATGTAGCTGCTTTTTCTTCAGGAAACCAAACTTTGACTTAACTGCATTTAAATCATTGACAGCCATTTTGAAGCTCAAAACTTTATGTAACACTCTACTATCCCTAGCATTCAATAAAATATTCCTAATATTCATTAAAATACTTACGAATATATTGATCATATTTTCATAATATTTTAAGGTAGATATCAAACATAATGAAAGTAAATAGATCAATGCTTACAGAATTTCTCATTATTGGATTGTCAGATAATTCTAAATATCAGGCCCCGGTCTTTTGCAGTCTCCTTCTTCTCTACATCCTTACTTTAGCAGGGAATGTGTCAATCATTGTTGTGTCACAACTGGATAAATATCTACACACACCAATGTACTTCTTCTTGCAAAATTTATCTTTCCTAGACATCTGCTACACATCCACCACCATGCCAAAAATGTTACAAATACTTATTGTGAAGAGAAAAACTATCACATTCATAGGGTGTGCAATTCAGATGTATTTCTTCATAACATTTGTTGGTACTGAGTGTGTCCTTCTTTGTATAATGTCGTATGATCGTTTTCTAGCCATATGCAATCCCCTTAGATATTCTGTAATAATGAATCATAAAAAGTGCGCATGCCTAGCTCTTTTTTCGTGGCTCAGTGGCCTTGTGAACTCTCTAATCCACACATTTTTTACTTTTCGATTACATTTCTGTCGCAACAAGATCAATTATTTCTACTGTGACATACCTCCACTAATCTCCATGTCATGCGAAGATACATCTATTAATGAAGTCTTGCTACTAACGATAGGTGTATTCATAGGGTGGACACCCTTCATATGCATCATTATATCATACATATACATTATAGTAACAATAAAAAAAATCAGACGCACTGATGGAAGGCAGAAAGCATTTTCTACCTGTGCCTCTCATATAATGGTGGTGGTCCTTTACTATGGTAGTGTACTGTTTAGTTATGTGAGACCAATTTCATTATACTCATTGGGTAAAGACAGGGTGATCTCAGTTTTGTATTCTGTTATATCGCCAATGTTGAACCCATTAATTTACACTTTGAAAAACAAAGATGTAAAAAAGGCAATGAGAAGGCAATGTGTGCACAGGTTAAATAAATAAAACAAACGTGTAAATATATTGTGGATTTTTGTTGAATTTTATTCTCATTCACTCAAACCTCTAAAATTAGTGTCCCTCTTTCAAATGTTTGGAGGTGTGATAAAGGACTTGAGGGGCTGATATATCAACCATTAAATTTGCACTTTCAAGGACCACTCCAAACCAATAAAATGCTTTTGTTTTCTGAAGTGCTTTGTAGGTGAGGAGTTTCCCTTTATAATAACAGTCTATAAAAGTGCTGATTTCTATGAGAAGTCAGCACTTTTATAAATAATGAATTAATCAAGCAGCCAGGGAGGTTTCTTCCTGCATCTAAACGTAGTTGCAGACGAGCTCTACTCAAGTGCGACTGCCTTGCCCCTACATCCCTTCTTCTCAGACCTCAGGTCCGAAGGCTGTGTGTGCATGGAGGGATGCTTCCCAATGAGAGCCTCTGATTGATTACTTTCCTGTGACTGAAAGTCTGTTCTGGGGAAAAAGGAGCGGGCTTGAGAGATTGCAGCTGCTTTTATAAGCTCTTTTAAGATATGCCCATAATCAATACATATGTGAAAAATGCCTGCATGTATTTATTTGGAATATGTCTATTAAACAGTGATTTGTACTTGTGTTCCTTTAATAAAAAATCACTTTTCTTGAAGGTTTGTGCTGAACAATTTGTTTTCTATGGGTGTAAGTACACATACACAACTCACTTCCTTTTTATCCCATTGTACTGTAGGCTATATCTTAAAAGAACACTACAAGCACCATAACCACTACAGCAGGTAAGTGACAGAAGGGGTTATTAACCCCTTCTGCACCACGGAGTGGGATGGGGCGGGGGTTGCTTCCACAGAGGGGGAAGTTAGAGTGCCAGGAAAACTAGTTTTTTTCCTAGCACTATAGTTTCCCTTTAAGGATGGAGGCAATTGTACAAGTTCTGACCTGAATTAAAACAAAACCTAGAATTTGAGCGATCTGTTTGTTCAAACATAATTTATCTCATTCGTATTAAAGCGGCACTGTCATGGCCGAATCCTGTTTTTTTTTAACCCCCCTCCCGCCTCCACTATCTCTAATTGTCCCCCTAGTAACCCCCAAATGCCCCTAAGCCCCCCATATTACCTATTTTTTAATCTTTATTTTCTGTCCCGATCTATAAACAGGAAGTCCCTGTGGGACACGTCATCTGCCCACAGTAGATAGCGCTGTGAGATTTCCGCACATGCCCAGTGAAACACTTGGACATGCGAATGGGAATTTCATCCATTCATTCATCAGAAAGCCGAATGAATGAATAGAAATGTCAGACAAACAAAATAACACTGAGTATCAGTGTTCGTTTGTTCGTTCAGTTTATTACAAAGAGGGAGCTACCGGCACGCAGCTCCCTCCTTGTAATATGTAAAGATAGAAGCGGCAAGGAGCAGTGCTCCCCGCCACTTCATAAGCCCCCTAGGTCCCCCCTCACTCTATGGGGGTCAATATGACCCCCATAATAGCATAAGGAAGATTAAAATCTCCCCAATGCCCCTACTCGCTGTACCGCGAGTAGGGACATGTCCACTAAACAGTGAGCAGCCTGTGGCTGCTCACTGTTTAAAAAAAGAAAACTACTATCATAAAAAACAATAAGGGGGGGACCTACTGTCCTCCCCCCTGCCCCCATCCCTGAGCGGTGGGTGGGGGCCCTAAAAAACAATAAGGGGGGGGACACACTGTTTTCCCCCCCTGGCCCCCACCCCTGAGCGGTGGGTGGGGGCCCTAGAAACAATAAGGGGGGTACTACTGTCCTCTCCCCTAGCCCCCACCCCTGAGCGGTGGGTTGGGGCCCTAAAAAACAATAAGTGGGGACCTACTGTCCCCTCCGGCCTCCACCCCTGAGCGGTTGGTGGGGCCCTAAAAAACAATAAGGGTGGGGGACCTACTGTCCTCCCCCCAGCCCCCACCCCTGAGCAGTGGGTGGGGGCCCTAAAAAACAATAAGGGGGGCCTACTGTCCTCCCCCGGCCCCCACCCCTGAGCGGTGGGTGGGGTCCCTAAAAAAAACAATAAGGGGGGAACCTACTGTCCCCCCTGGCCCCCACCCCTGAGAGGTGGGTAGGGGCCCTAAAAAACAATAAGGGGGGGACCTACTGTATGGATGGGGACCATACTGGATGGATTTCAAGCCACCCAATCAGAGTGCTCTGTTTCATTTTACACAGCGTGGGAAAATTCCAAAGAACTTTCCCACGCTGTGTAAAATGACACAGAGAACTCTGATTGGCTTAAACCAGGTGCGGAACCCAGACAAAGGAAGCGTCTCCTTTTGAGGTATGAATGCTCCCCTTGGCCGCTGCTTGTCGGTACAAATGGCGGCCACCAATGGAAGCACTCTGTAGCGGAGAGCTGATTTCTCACAGCTAAACTCCACCAAGTACTTTAAGAGGATGCAGGAACAAGTAATAAATCCAAGAGAATATCCAGCACAATCAGCATTACAATCCAATAATATCCCATCACTTTCCCCAATCACTGGACGACGCACGGTATCAGGAGTAGAACTGATCTTTTATTCCCAACAACCTTCTTTTAAAGCTTTCTCCCATGCAAGGGAGGGATTCACAATCATTAGTACATTAACCAATAAAGTACAAGGTACAACCCACACATCTCCTCCCATCAGCTTATCTGTTAACAGAATTAAAATATACATATTTTCCCCAAGTTCTAGATGTATACATAAATGTATACCCCTGAAAGCCCTGATCTGGGTGAATAACATATTCAAAAATCACCCAGATCGGACCAGGGGTTCGTGAGTTATGGGGGTTTAAAGTTTTGTGGAGGTCCCTTTAGGTGCACTGAAGCATGGCTTTCCAGCCCAAACTTTCCAGCCCAAACCAGTTCCAAGTAGTCTGGCAGTGTGCCTGGGACAACGCCCTGCTGGAGAACAATGGGACAGGAAACGGGGGAGGGGTACACCTTCCTATACACAATCTATACACAGTCTAATAGAAGTCAATACACTGTGCATAAAGGGCCAGTAGCCGCATAATAAAAATCCATCATGCCCAAATACTGTCTTTAAAGGGCAATACCCCCAGGGCCATAGTCACATGGCAGGAGGCAGGCAAGCAAGCCTCTCCAAAAGCTCATGGCAAACTCTCTTAAAGGGGTGAGTTTGCTACACACTAATTAATTTCTTGCAAGGTGAGAACGTTCTAACCTAGCATTCTAAATGAGGTATTGGGGTGGTCCCCGTTCGGGAGGCGAATTAATTCCCTTTGTGGAAACCCTCTCGAATGAGTAGTAGGCACAATAAGCGACAGATAGGGAAACACACATAATATGAAAAGGAGTTCCACGAACAGGCTGCAGTTCCGCCACACAGCTCCCCCTAACCACAAGCCAGCATACATAGTCTGATCCCCATGGATCGGCTTGAGGATGTCTGGGGGAGTACTCACGGATCACTTCTCTAGGGCCGTCTGTCATGACAACCCGTCGGCGTTCGTGTTTTGCTTACCAGGTCTATAATGCATGGTAAAGTCATATGGTTGCAAGCAGTGGCGTACACACAACCCATGGGGCACCGGTGCGAAACTAATCCATGGGGCACCTCTAACTCCCCCCCAACAGACACACACATACATACAGAGACACACAGACATACAGATACATACAGGCACATACACAACAAACATACATACAAAGACACATACATACAAACAGACAGACAGGCACACATACATGCAGACAAGACACACATACAGACAAGACACACATACATACAAACAAACAGACAGACAGGCACACATACATACAGACAGACACAGACAGACACAGACAGACAAACACACACACGACAAACATAGATACAAAGACACATACATACAATCAGAAAGACAGCCACAAATACATACAGACAGACAGACACACATATACACAGACACATACGCACATACGGACAGACACACACACACGACACATACATACATTAAAAACAGACATGCACACATACATATATACATACAGCCAGATAGACACCGACACATACATACAGACACACAAACACACACATACAGACACACACATACATACAGACACACTCACAAAACACTCATCTATACATACAAACAGACAGGCAATCATACATACAGACAGACACACACACACACACAGCATACATACAAAGACACATACATACAAGCAGACAGGCACACATACATACAGACAGATAGACACACACATACATACAAACAAACACACAAACACACATACTATTTAAGTCACCCTCCTGTTTAGGTGCAGGAGGGTGACTTTCCCTGGGGTCCAGTGGTGGCTCAGGTTAATGGGAGTCAGAGTTCCCAGTGTTGTCCCAGCTACTGTACTTCCTCCATCCCTAGATGGCCCTTACTGGTTTCAGGGTTACTGCCTCCCTAATCAGGTCTAGTACAGCTCCTGGAAACCACAACAAAAGCAATTCGGGAATAGCTGTGTAAATCTACAGAGAGAACATAAGACAAAACATAGTGTAATATTGTTACAAAATACAATATTCTGTGCGCAGTTATCGGTTGCACTCACTAGATAGAAGTAGGTATAAAAGCTCCCAGGGTGCCTCCCCCGGTGTAATGGGGGGCCAAACAATCCTCTGTAATGACCCGGGGTTGAACTAGAGTCAGGGTGACTCTGGTGTCTCACAGCCCCTGTACAGTACACCTATTCAGCTGGACCTGCTGCCTGTGGTGGTCCCGGTTGTCTAAGGTGGCTTCATGCAGGAAGGGCCAGGTGTCCTCAGTGGGGTTATGGATGTGCGTGGGGGCAGCCTGGTAACAGAGGGCTGCTGCTCGCTGGGCAGGAGGGGCCACTGGTTAACCCACTTGGGGTCTGCCCTGGAACGGGGGCAATCCTTCTTGACGTGATC
>OW240916.1:173125920-173140210 GCA_933207985.1 Pelobates cultripes | reverse complement strand
ACCTCTACTGCAAACTCTGTACAGAATCGCAGAGGTGGTTCGGAAGAATATGAAGCAGATGGGGATAATATAACCATCTAAGAGTCCTTGGGCTTCCCTAGCAAAGCCCCTAAATAACCTGATCCAAAAAAACCTACCCCATCAAGTAAACTGGGCCATAGACTGGGAGCAAGCATTTCAAGACCTCAAAAAAGCGCTGGTAAATGCACCTGTCCTGGTTGCTCCTAATCCAAATAAACATTTTCTCATCCACAAAGACACCTTCATGTTTGTGCTGAGAGCAGTGCTGAGCCAGGTCGGGGACGATGGCAGAGAACACCCCCTGTAACTTACCTCTGCAGAAAGTCACTACCCAGGGAGGTGAGCTACACTGCCATCAAAAAGGAGAGTCTGGCAGCTACGCTGTCATCAAAAATGAGAAACTGCAGCCATATATCTGTGGCCAACAATTCACACTGCTCATGGATCACAGCCTGTTTGTATGGCTTAACAGGGACTTTGGAGTCTGGCATTACAGCCATATGTCTTCACCATTCATTATCGACCCAGTAAGCAAAATGGGAATGCCAGCAGGTTATCACGATAAACAGAACTGGAGAAATGATCTCTGAGTACTCCCCTGGACATCCACAAACTGATCCGTGAGGATCAGACTGTGCATGCCGGCTTGTAGTTACGGGGGAACTGTGTGGCAGAATGTACCTTTCCTTTCATGGATTTTTCTTTTTATCCATTCAGGAGTTACTATATCCGAACACATTGTATTTGACTCCCAAACAAGGAAAACCCCTGTACACCATTAGAATGTTAACACCAGTGACTTTAGTGCGAAACCTCAAGGGAAGTAATTAATTAAACCTTCCCCTTTGTATAACTGAATACATGCGGTCGACATGAGAACATATGGGCAGCGGTACATATATATATATATAGAGAGAGAGAGAGAGAAAACAAATGAAACCATATATGGCTAGGGCTGCACTCACCTGATGCATATATTATAGGGTGCTGCTGGGGCCACCCTATAATGTATGCATGTTAAGTTGAGTGCAGCCCTACCCATCTTTGGTTCCACTTATTTATATATTTGGGAGTCCAGGCCAAATCCATGGTTTTGTACTCCTCCCTGTCACAGGTGCCTCATTCAAGGGCCTAGTTTAGCCTTGACCTGCAAAAAGTCCCATTAAAGAAGAATTTCCCAAGTAAGTGGATTAATCTCATAAGAGCAGGCATCAGAGTGCTAGAGTAGGACCTGCCAAGAATGGAGCACATTGACGTTGTGGCAGACTTATGCAGTCTATGATTATATACTATAACTAGACCTCCATTAGGTTAGGTTTTTAATTACAACTATTACAATCTGTGAGACTTGAAATCACTGTTTAGTGAATGAGCGAGTGCGCTGGATTGTGTATTTTGTATGTTAAATATATATATATAACACACTAATTCAGCTAACTAGTTGAATGTATTTTGACATATCCAGAATGCTAATTAGTAAAATTAGTTACAAGGCAATGAAATAAATACCCTCTGGAATAAGTCCCATGTGTATGTTATCCCCTACTATATGTTACATGCGTTAGTCTCTAAAGTAATGTTAATTGCTGTCCTTTAAGGTTGTAGCACTTTGATATAAAAGTCTGATGTTATGCTTTGTTATCATCAATATCTGTAATGACAATATGCTTCCATCATTGAATTTAAAACGAGAGATCTATTAAAACTACATGTTACAGTTAATGTAAATCCCAGAGAAAGCACTGTTCAAGAAGGTGACTATCTACAATCTCCATGGTATAAATGATATGGTACTCTTAACACTATCAAGTTTGACAGATTGTATTTATTTTTATAATTTAGCATTTTGAGAATGTACTATGATTACTGTGATACCAACACAGTTTACATACATTTCAAATTAGTTAATTTTTTATATTGGATCTGGCTCAAAATCAGGTAGAAAACAAAATATTAATATGCAGAAACACCCATTGAACAAAAATGTCTCCAAACTAATGTTTTCTTCATTTTTGATTATTAACAGAACATGGTATTTGACAAGTAATATTCAAAGTAAACATGACAGAAGAAAATGTAACCAGCTCCTGTAATGGATTTATCTTTGTTGGTTTCCCAAATATCCTGGGATCTCAAAGTGGACTGTTTGTGATATTTCTTAGTATATATATCATGACTCTTTTTGGTAATTTGACCATTATCTTTATGACTACTTTTGAATTCCAACTCCAGACACCCATGTATTTTTTATTGGGTCAGCTTTCCTTATTGGACCTTTGCTACATTACTGTGACAGTTCCCAAAATGCTGTCAAATTTTCTAAACGTAAAGAAAACTATATCCCTGGGAGGTTGTATAACTCAGCTGTTGTTCTTTATTTCCATGGAAGGGACTGAAGCTTTTCTTTTAACTGCTATGGCTTATGATCGCTATGTAGCCATATGCTTTCCTCTACGCTATACATCGATCATGAATAGATGCTGGCTATTAGTGGCTTTTGCATGGGTAATTGGATTGTGTAATTCTTTAGTGCACACAACGCTAACTTTTAGCCTCCCATTCTGTGGTTCCCATAAACTCAACCATTATTTTTGTGACATTCCGCCTCTACTACAAATCTCATGTAAGGAAACACATCTCAATGAATTAGTTCTTGTCATTGTTGGAGGAATATGTATAGGCTTTAGTTCTTTTATTTGTATTCTTGTTTCATACACATTAATTATTTTTACCATCCTTAGAATAACATCTGCAAATGGGAAACTGAAAGTCTTTTCCACCTGTGGACCCCACCTTATTGTTGTTGCATTGTTTTATGGAACAGCTATTTTTACATACATGAGACCTTCTTCAGCATATTCTTTACAAAGAGATAGTTTTGTCTCTGTTCTGTATAGTGTTGTCCCACCCATGCTAAACCCTATAGTATACAGCCTAAGAAACAAGGAAATCAAGAGAATAGTTGGTAAACGACTATGTGGAAGGGAGGAAATACTATAATTTAAAGGAACTCTTTTGTGGTTTAACATTGTTTTCTTAACTATAAATACTTTGTAATATTATGTATATTAAGTTAGTAATGCAAGGCAGTTTTTTGTTTTAGAAATATAATAAACCAAAGTGAATAATTACATGCTTAATATATCTGTAAGCAAATATCAATATTTTTTAATTTCTCCAAATTGCTAATGTAATTTATAGATATGTGCATATATCTTCTAAAGTACTGCAAAATGAGAGAACATTTCGCTTTTCAGTCATTTACTCACAAAAAGAACAACAACTTGCTATATCTAGAAAAACTGGATGACCATATGACTAATTCATTCATGAATCAGAATGTTGTTCAGCTCATCCAGTTAATTTGGTAATGGTGCATGCAATGCTGCAGTTAATGACAATGCAGCAATCGAGTGCAACACTGCAGCCAGTAACAGTGCTGCAACCGCGCACAATGCTGCAGCCAATGGCAGTGCAGCAACTATCTCTTATAAACATTTCCTGTCCAATCATGTGGGCACAATCATAGAACAATCATTGTGCAGTGCTAGCTTATATTGATTGAGTGTTTTATCAGCCAATCAATGTCAAGTTCCTGCAAAATTAGAAGAATTTTGAACTTTTAAAGGCTCGATTCAGAAATCTGTAAAAAGGTCTGTCGGTCAGTTTTTTTGTTCCTCATACTGGAACACTGTGACAGTGAATTTGCAGCATTGTGTTGGGTGTTGTATTGTATTTTGTTTTCTTTCAATGTGCTCTCTTAACACTGAAAAACATTGAGCTGGCTGACCAATAGATAAAAAAATAAACTTAGCAGTACTTTATTTTTACATTCTTTATTTTTGGAGTGCAGTATGAAATACATGCATAAGTATCAACATATAACAAGAAATATGACATCAATATGTAGACAGGAGTAGTCAAGATATGCTGCACATTTTAAAGAGAAAAACTGAGGTTAGTAGGCTAGGTATACATGTCCATGTAAAAAACAGATAGGAAGCTTGGAGGTGAGTTTTCCCACCAGGCACTGGGATGACATCCACCAGCCCAGGCTGCAGTAGAGTTGCTGTGAGACTTGCCTTTCCTCTAGCACTCCCCCCAGGTATACCCACAGTAGTAAAGATAACTCATGAGTTATCTTTACTACTGTGGGTATACCTGGGGGGAGTGCTAGAGGAAAGGCAGGTCGCCCTTCACTCTTTCATTCCCTGAGGCAACATTTCTCGTATTTGTACTACTTAAGGTTTAGGACCATTTATACCCACATAGTCCGTTTGTCTGTTGACTTTCAGGTCAAGCTTTGTTTGACCCCTAAGGCTTCACTCTTGCTTTTCTCACTGTGAGACTTGCATCCTCAGGCAGGAGATCGGCCCCTTCTCCCAGCACCTGGACTGTCAGTCTTTGCAGGTCTCAATACTGATCAAAGTAGGTATCAGAACGTCAAAATTCAGATCCAATGATCACTGTATAATAATCAAGATGCAGTATGCTTTGTTTTCTTCTAGCAGAACTTTAAGTAGTTTTAACCCAAAATCTTGTTCTGATTTGCAGGAGCTGAAAGAAAACACGTCCTGACAGCAGCCCTGCTTTGTCTAATGAGAAGTATTGGGTGGCTGTAATTGACTGAAAATGTCAGCTGACTGCTTTCAGCCCCTCCCATTGTCCATTCAGATGTAGAAGGAAGTGTATAATCTCTGCTTTAGCACACCTCCAGTGGGAGCAGTCCAATGTGAAGTCTGGAGCCCTTATTTACTGTTAAATTACTTAGTGACAGCGGATGTACAGGGTACGTCAGCCAAAAAGCAGTTGTTAATGATCGCTGACGTACCCTGTACGTCCCCAGGCAAAACGAGCACTGGAAGCGATCGATTTAAAAGGACAGATCATAACATGGAATTAATTTCAAAGTCGATATTGAGCCCTATAAGTGTTAAAGTGCACATTTCAAAGATCCATTTAGTTTCTTGTAAGCTTATTTTTTTTATTTAGATCCCCTACCTCAAGTTGATTTTATTTTGGAGGGGATTAAGATGATATTAAATAATAATTACTTCTGGTTCGAGGGTGACTTTTATTTCCTGGTTAGGGGCATCGCTATGGGGACCAAGTTATGCTAATCTATTCATGGCCTTCTGGGAAAAGCATTTTATCTATAATGGCCATGAATATGGTGCGAACTTGGTCCTCTACAAGAGATATATATGTGACCTCTATTTAATCTGGAGAGGGTCAATAGAACAATTTGAAATCATTTTGGATTTTTAAATTCTAATACATGGGGCATAAAATTAACTAAAGATACCAGTAAAACAAGTATTAATTTTTTAGATCTAGAAATATATATTTTAAATAATGTAGTAGAAACTCGCACATATTTTAAACAAGTAGATGTGAACAGCTATATTCAAACAGATAGCTGTCACCATCATCCTTGGTTGAGAAACAAACCAAAAGGCCAATTTTTAAGAATGCGTAGAAATTGCTCTGATCAAGCAGCTTTTATAACTCAAGCAAATACTCTGAAAGAATAATTTGAACAAAAAGGATATTCTGAAAAAGTCTTACAACAAGAAATCAACCATATCCAAAAATTAGACAGATCTCAACTTTTAAAGTATAACGAGAAAAACATACCTAAGACAAATAATGAAATACCTCTTGTTTTTAATTATGCGAGCAATATTAACTCATTGAAAGGAATAGTGAACAAAAATTGGCACATGTTAAGACAAGATCAAGATGGTTTTTTTAAAACATATAGGGTCAAAGCATAGATTTGTTTTCAGGGGAGCACAACATTTTAAATAAATTTTAACGAAAAGTTTTATTGAAAAAGAGAAACCAAAGAACTTTTTAACTAACTGGGCAGAAATACTGAAGGGTTTTTATCATTGTGGTATCTGTAACGCTTTTACAAACTCTAATTGTATCAATAAGAATGTAAAAAGTTTTATATCAAACGTGACTGGCAAATCTTTTAATATTAAATCTCCTATCACGTGCCAATCAAAAGGAGTGATATATTTGCTTTTATGTGAGTGTGGACTCCAATACATAGGCAAGACCTCTAGAGCCTTTACTATACGAATAGGCGAACACATAAGAAACATCAAAAAGGGCTTTGTCAATCACAGTGTGTCCAAACATTTCTTAGAAAAACATAACTCTGACCCAAAGAAACTAGAATTCTTTGTTATAGAAAAAGTAACTATGCATTGGAGAGGTGGGGATTTAAATAAAAAAAAATAAGCTTACAAGAAACTAAATGTATCTTTGAAATGCGCACTTTAACACCTAGAGGGCTCTGTGGGGATATTTATGGGATAATAATAGTAACAGTGAGAATTGCCCACTAATTCAATTCTCAGATCCCAAAGAACGTTTATCGTAAGTGAAAGTATTTCATATAATTAATATCACAATGTATAAAAATAGATTTTTATTTATAATGACTAATTAATAATAATAATATGTAACATGCATGACAATAATCAATGAATATCCAGTATAAAATGATATGCAATACAAAGGAATGGGTATTACGTTTCAATGGCTAAATAGCATTATCTGTCAAGACTTTTGACGATTTATGAGGTATCCTTAACACAGACTTTTCACAGCGAAGAACAGAATTCCTCAGAGTGCAGCGTAAGGTCGTAAAGTTTAGCAGACAGTTAGAATAACCCTTTCAATGCTGGCTAGATCTCCTAGGTAATTAAGATCTATTCTTATGTAATTTTAAATAAAATAACATTTAAACCAGTTCATTAGTCATTTCCTGGAACCATCCAATAAGAGAATCTACCATATTATATAAGCAGAATTTGTTTGTCTAAAAGATATCTTATCTTAATTTAGAGCAAATCAATACACCTGGATAAAAATAGCGGTATGCTAACACGTGATAATATCACATCAATATATAATTATTCTTAATTCCACCTGCAGAATGGAATGTTTATAACTATATATTCTTAGTTAACTAAGATTTCTTAATATGGAAATCTGACCGTGCTTTATCCAGTCATATATAATGCTATTAATAAATTTTAATTAATTTAATTAATAAAATGAAACCAGTATAATTACCAGTTGAGTAGATATTTCATCCGATTGGTAGATAGTCTCAGGAACTTATTTGGATGTCTCTCTGCATGGAGGTTGGAGTCCCCAAACTTCCAATTCCTCTCTCCTCTTTTCCTTTCTCCTTTGCATCTCTTGCATACCCTGCATATCTCTATCTTCCCTTTGTCTTAACTTTTAAAGGGCCAGACTCTCTGTACGTCATCAGTTGATAACCCAATAGAAGCACTAGAGGTGTGGTTATCTTCCAGATCGCAATTTAGTTATTTGGTCTATAGAGGGCAGTCTTGTCCCACTAAACATACCTATCCAGGAAAGAGTTAACTTTTCCTGGTGGCTATTTTGACGTCATTTTGCGTTATCTTTATAGTGCCATAATTTAAAATTTCAAAGGGTTTCTTAAATTTTGTCCAGACTTAGCGTCTGCAATTCCTGCCATAATTTCTGATATGGCAGATCATGAACTAAGTTTACCCTTTTCCATACAATGGTACCTTATATATATATAGACAGTAAAATTAAATTATTTAATCTTCTCTGTCACAATTGTCTGGGTTTAGATTTGATTATATTCCATTAGCATTTTAGACAGTCTATCCAACCCCCGTTTCTGCTTATCACTTGGTTTGTTTATAGTATACATTCCTTTAGCTCTGGGAAAGTGGCTAGTTTTACAGATAGAAATCTTGTGTCTTTTTGTTAACTTGAAAATAACAAAATGGAGTCTGGTCTGTTCAGAGTGACTCAGAATATACACTTTTAGTTTCTATCATAGCACAAAATGTCTGCCGATATAAATACCCTGACAGCTCAATATCGACTTTGAAATGAATTCCATTTTATGATCTGTCCTTTTAAATTGATTTTATTTAGCCCTAATTTTAAAGTATATAGTATTTTTTATAAATATATGGGTTTATTTTTGTGGATACAAATAAAATGCATTATGTCCATATTTTAAGGTTTTATATTGGTTAAAATATCTGTCATTTTTATGTCTTTCTATTATGACTTGTATTTTATTACTATTTCTTCTTTTTTCTTATGTTTTACCTGGTATATACTTTGGGCTATTTGCCCTTATCCAAAATGGAGTCTTATATAACTCTCTGCTAGACCCGCTTGAGTCTGGTTTCCGCGCTAAGCACTCTGTGGAAATGGCACTGACCAAAGTATCCAATGATCTACTCGCTGCAAAATCTCATGGTCACTACTCTATCCTAATTCTCCTTGACCTGTCTGCGGCTTTTGACACTGTTGATCATCAACAGCTTCTTCTCATCCTCCGCAATATCGGTCTACAAGATATTGCTCTCTCCTGGTGCTCCTCCTACCTCTCCCAGCGCTCTTTCAGTGTTTCTTTCTCTGGCTCTGCTTCTCCTCCCCAACTCCTCTCTGTTGGTGTCCCCCAAGGTTCAGTCCTTGGTCCCCTACTGTTCTCCATCTATACTGCCTCCCTTGGTAAACTCATTAGCTCCTTTGGCTTCCAATATCATTTCTATGCAGATGACACGCAAATCTACCTGTCCTCTCCTGATCTCTCCCCGTCCCTCTTGACTAGTGTCTCTGACTGCCTCTCTGCTGTTTCTAACTGGATGGCTGCCCACTTCCTTAAACTAAACTTGACCAAAACTGAAATTCTGGTCTTTCCTCCCTCAAGTGTTGTTACTCCTGTGTCTGTCTCCCTCCAAGTCAACGGTGCTACCATCAGCTCCACCATGCAGGCTCGCTGCCTGGGTGTTCTCTTTGACTCCGACCTCTCCTTCAAGCCTCATGTTCAATCTATCGCCAAATCCTGTAATTTCCATCTCAAAAACATTGCGCGCATCCGCCCCTACTTAACGTCAGTTGCGACTAAGTTGTTGGTCCATTCCACTGTACTTTCTTGCCTTGACTACTGTAATCTGCTTCTCAGTGGTCTTACGTGCTCCCAACTTGCGCCGTTACAGTCCATAATGAATGTGGCAGCGAGGCTCATCTTCCTGTCCGCCCACACCTTCCATGCCTCACTCTTCTGTCAGTCCCTACATTGGCTTCCTATAAAATATAGAGCTCAATTTAAAATTCTGGTTCTTGCTTTCAAATCGCTACATAATGCTGCTCCCACCTTTCTATCCTCCCTTATACACAAGTATGTCCCGTCTAGGCCCTTACGATCTGCTGAAGACTTACGTCTATCTTCTGTCCGTACTCGCACATCTGATGCTTGCCTTCAAGATTTGTCGAGGGCTGCACCGTTCCTGTGGAACTCGCTTCCCTCCTCCGTTAGATGCTCACCCAGTCTCCACTCCTTCAAAAAATTGTTAAAAACCCACTTCTTCATAAAAGCGTATCAATTAAACTGTTAATAGCTCCTGACTGATTCCTCTTCTGCAACTGTCACTAGTCTAATTGTCACCTTTTTGTGTCATTTTACCCCACTCCCTCTAGCATGTAAGCTCATTGAGCAGGGCCCACAACCCCTTTGTTCCTGTGTGTCCAACTTGTCTGCTTACAACTACATTTCTGTTCGTCCACCCATTGTAAAGCACTGCGGAATTTTATGGCGCTATATAAATAACATAATAATAATATGTATGAAATGATGCCTATATCGTCAGCCACAATGAACCTTTGAATGGGACAATGTAAAGACTTCTGAATATAACACTGAATTTGGCATCCGATAGGAGGCGGAGCATGTCAGTAAAGCTGAAAAGGGGAGTGAACGATCATGACGAAACAGAACAAAAAACACATCAACAGAAGTAGAAGTACCGCCATCTTGGAATCCTGGAAATACATGAAAAAAAAGGACATTGTTACTGAATATGTCGAAACCGGAAGCACCACCATCTTAGTCCAAATTTGGACATCCAATTACCACGATCGCTACCACACCTGTCCCCCATAGTTAGAAGGGAGACATATATGTATGTAAGCTAGCTGGTGATAGGATACATTGCACCTGAGGAAGACCATTGAGGGTCAAAATGTGTTGTGCCAGCTGCTATATTTATGTTACTTTGTTATTTTATATTTAATAAATTCCTGAAATTATTCAATCTGGTTCCTGAGTTCCTGCTAAAAAGACTTCTAACCAGTGAACAGAACACCATTTAAAATAACCTAGGGTATCTACTTTTCAAAAATATATGATTTGATGGGGTAAATTACATTGGCCGATTTCAAAAATGTCCCAAATAGGACATAAATGCATGATGGAAAATTCCAAGTTGGAAAACTGGAATGTGCACCCTCCAAATAAGGTCTTTGAGCCCCCAGAAAACCCAACACACCAGAACATGTGTGGTATCACTGTACTCAGGAGATGTTGCTGAACAAATATTGTGGTGTTCCTTGGCAGTAATACATAACAGGAGCTGGGAATCCATGCCTAAAGTAGAATGTGTTCAAAAAATCACCAATTAATATTATTTATTTTAAATTTGGCATAGTTTGGTGGTAAAATGGTTGCATGAAAAGAGTCAAAATACCCAGAGTTTAATACCTTAGGTTTTCTTCTTTTAAAAAATATAACATGTGAACGGTTATGCAGAGATTCCTGACAGATATTAGTGTTACTATGTAACTTGCATTAATTTCGAAAAAAAAAAAAAATGGTTTGGAAATAGCAAAGTGCTATTTGTACTTATTGCCCTATAACTTTCCAAAAAGAAAAAAAAAGCTAATGACATGTTAACATTGGGTATTTCTAAACACAGGACAAAATTTAAACTATTTAACACTGAAGGGGGTTTTGGTGTTTGTCATTTTGGGGGTTAAAGTTCAAAAGTGTGTTTTATTTACATTTTTTCATCATATTTTATATTTTTGTTAAAGTAAATTATATGATATGATGGAAATAATGATATCTTTAGAAAGACCATTTGATGGTGAGAAAAACAGTATATAATATGTGTAGGTACAGTAAATGAGTAAGAGGAACATTACAGCTAAACACAAACACCGCAGAATTGTAAAAACAGCCCTAGTCACAAACGGTAATAACATTGCAAAGTGTTCTGGTCACTAAGGGGTAAAACACTGAATTGAGGCACAATGCCAGGGAACTCGAAGGTCTATAACCAATGTCCATTTAATTAAAAACAATAAAGGAAGGGAGTATCAGATACGGTAGGCCTGCAAGCCTCAGTCTGCTTAGTCATACTATACACTGCGTTTTTTTAACTTTTTTTGCAGAAAAGGTTAAAATTCATCGACTAATGGCATTGCTTTGGGTTGTTGGATTGTGTTATTTCTTGCAATGTGCATTGTTACTGCTGAGAGAATTCGAGCTAGCTGTTGCTGGTGAATAAAATATATTCAAAATAGAGAGAATTCATATTTTCAAGTAGTCCACTGGAGATTTAATCTCTTCATTCTCCAACATGTTGATTCAGGTTTTTTTTAAATGTGGAAGAAGCAAGAGAGTGTCACATGTGATATTGAATCAATAACACTATATATGTGTCAAAGCGAGGGAACACATCAAGCTTACATCAATAAGCAATCATGAAAGAGGTGGTCATCCAATAATGTTGTCATATATAGCTGCAGAAATAGGTTAGGCTATAGATGTTACAGGTTGCATTGTGGGTATTTGTGTATCCTACCTTCTGTGATAATAAACTGATTTTTTAGCAGAATATTCTATTCTCATTATCTGCTGTATTAGCATGTGCATGGTTCTTCCATTGCTTCATTGTATCTCTTGTTTTAGATTTTGAGACATATATAGCTTCAGATATACTCAATCTATACTCAATGATAAGCTCAGAGTCATGTCTACAAATGTTTGCAGTTTAGGGAATAAGATCCATGAACTTGTGGCAATAATGGCAACTGATAGTGTAGATTTAGTCGCTGTTACTGAGACATGGTATAATGAGAAAAACTGGGACATAGCAATACCAGGGTACTCTTTATATAGAAAAGAAAGGGAAGGCAAGAAAGGGGGAGGGGTGGCCCTATATGTGAAGGATAGCATAAAATCTAGCCTAATAAAAGTTAGTGAGGTAAACATAGAGTTCGTTTGGGTTACGTTAGAATTTGGTAATCACACAGTAACTCGTGTAGGTGTGATTTATAGGCCCCCAGGACAAATTGAAGAGTTAGATAATCTACTATTTGAGGAAATAGCTAAAATGACAATGAAGGGGGAAGTTATCATCATGGGTGACTTTAATCTTCCTGATGTAAATTGGAAAACAAAATTAGCTACTTGTGCCAGGAGCACACATATTCTAAACTCCCTACTGGGATTGTCTCTAAAACAAGTTTTTGAGGAGCCAACTCGTAAAGAGGCCATACTAGATTTAGTGTTAACAAATAGAGATGTGGTATCAGATATTACTGTAGGGGAAAGTTTAGGATCCAGTGATCATCAGTCAGTGTGGTTTAATATAAGAACAGTGACTGTGTCACACCACACAAAAACAAAAGTTTTAGACTTTAGAAAAACAGACTTTTCTAAAATTAGAATATGTGTAGAGGAGTCATTATCAGACTGGAGCAATTTAAATGGAGTCCAAGAGAAATTGGATTATTTAAAAGTTGCACTATTAAAGGCAACAGAAAATTGCATTAGGCTTGTCAGTAAAAGCAAAAAATTCATGAAACCACTGTGGTACTCCACAGATGTGGCCAAAATAGTTAAAAACAAAAAGTTAGCATTTAGGAATTATAAAAAAACCCAGAGTGAGGAAGACAAAATGATCTATAAGATTAAGCAGAAAGAGGCTAAGCAAGTTATAAGAGCTTCCAAATCACACACAGTAGAGAAAATAGCACAGTCAGTAAAAAAGGGGGACAAAACTTTTTTTAGATACATAAATGAGAAAATAAAAGTAAAACAAGGATTAGTTAGATTAAAAACAAAAGAAGGAAGGTATGTAGAAGAGGATAAAGGTCTAGCTGACTGCTTCAATGAATATTTTTGTTCTGTATTTACAGATGAAAATGAAGAACAGGGACCTCAGTTAAGAAAAAGGATAAATTAGTCATTTATTACACGAGAGTTTACAGAGCAAGAGGTTCTATTTCAACTGTCAAAAGTAAAGACAAATAAGCCAGTGGGACCTGATGGAATACACATAAAGCTATTAAAAGAGCTTAGTGGTGTACTAACAAAACCATTAACAGATTTATTTAACCAATCATTGTTAACAGGAGTAGTCCCAGAAGATTGGAAGTTAGCGAATGTTGTGCCCATTTACAAGAAAGGTAATAGGGAGGAGTCAGGCAACTATAGGCCAGTAAGTCTTACTTCAGTAGTGGGGAAAGTGATGGAAACCATGTTAAAGGATAGGATTGTTGAACATCTAAAACACATGGATTTCAAGATCAGAGACAACATGGGTTTACTTCAGGAAGATCATGCCAAACTAATCTTATTGATTTTTTTTGATTGGGTAACTAAAATTATAGATCAGGGTGGTGCAGTAGACATTGCTTACCTAGATTTCAGTAAGGCTTTTGACACTGTTGCACATAGAAGGCTTATCAATAAACTGCAATCTTTAAGTTTGGATTCCAATATTGTTGAATGGGTAAGGCAGTGGCTGAGTGACAGGCAACAGAGGGTTGTAGTCAATGGAATATATTTGAAGCTTGAACTTGTCACCAGTGGGGTACCTCAGGGATCTGTACTTGGACCCATTCTCTTTAATATTTTTATTAGTGATATTGCAGAAGGTCTTGATGGTAAGGTATGTCTTTTTGCTGATGATACTAAGATATGTAACAGGGTTGATGTTCCAGGAGGGATAAGCCAAATGGCAAATGATATAGGTAAACTAGAAAAATGGTCAGAATTGTGGCAACTGACATTGAATGTGGATAAGTGCAAGATAATGCTTCTTGAATGTAAAAACCCAAGGACAGAGTACAGAATATTTGATAGAGGCCTAACCTCAACATATGAGGAAAGGGATTTAGCGGTGTTTATTTCTGATGACTTAAAGGTAGGCAGACAATGTAATAGAGCAGCAGGAAATGTTAGCAGAATGCTTGGTTGTATAGGGAGAGGTATTAGCAGTAGAAAGAGGGAAGTGCTCATGCCATTGTACAGAACACTGGTGAGACCTCACTTGGAGTATTGTACACAGTACTGGAGACCGTATCTTCAGAAGGATATTGATACCTTAGAGAGGGTTCAGAAAGGGCTACTAAACTGGTTCATGGATTGCGGGATAAAACTTAC
>OW240916.1:173046793-173125820 GCA_933207985.1 Pelobates cultripes | reverse complement strand
GAGCAAGACGCAGCAGCAGAAGAGGACTCAGCCGAGGAGGTTATGGAAGAGGATGGAGTAGGAGGAGTAGAGGAGGTGGCAGCAGGACTGCCTGCAAGTCGCGGCGGTGTCACCAACTCCTCTGCAGAGCCATGCATTCCATGCTTGGCAGCAGTCAGCAGGTTTACCCAATGCGCAGTGTAGGTGATATACCTGCCCCGACCATGCTTTGCAGACCAGGTATCAGTGGTCAAATGGACCCTTGCCCCAACACTGTGTGCCAGAGATGCTATTACTTCCTTTTGCACAATTGAGTACAGGTTGGGGATTGCCTTTTGCGAAAAGTAATTTCGGCCGGGTACCTTCCACTGCGGTGTCCCAATAGCTACAAATTTTTTGAACGCCTCAGACTCCACCAGCTTGTATGGTAAAAGCTGGCGGGCTAATAGTTCGACAAGCCAGCAGTCAGACGCTGGGCAAGGGGGTGACTTTCTGACATTGTCTTCTTACGCTCAAACATGTCCTTGACAGACACATGACTGTGGGAAGATGAGCGTGAACTGCTCAAGGCGGGAGGCTGAGTGGCGGATGGTTGAGAGGGGACAAGGAGGACAGCAGTGGTTGACGTGGCTGAAGATGCTGGACCAGGAGGAGGCTGGCGGCTTAGAGTAGGCGAGCTGCTTGTACTCATGTGTTGATCCCATAGGCGCTTGTGATGTGAGATCATGTGCCTACGCAAAGCAGTTGTACCTAGGTGGGTGTTGGACTTCCCACTACTCAGTTTCTTTTGGCACAGGTTGCAAATGGCATCGTTGCTGTCAGAGGCAGACACACAAAAATTCCACACTGCTGAGCTCTGCAATGACGGCATTCTGGTGGTGGACACAGCATGCGCTGATTGGCGGCTGTCGGCTGACCCCGGGTGTCGGCGGTCTGACTGTGCCACTAGCTCCTTGCGACGACCTTCCCCTGCTTCCAACTCGTCTCCTCCTCCTCCCTGTCTCCCCATCTGAACTTTCGCCTGTTCTTCTTCTTGACGAGCGGGCACCCACGTGACATCCATGGACGCATCGTCATCATCAACCGCTTCACTTGTATCTGACAACTCAGCAAAGGAAGCAGCAGCGGGTACAACATCATCATCATCAACACACCGTACGTCCATGTGTGTAATGCTGCCTGCCTGAGACATATCCCTGTTATCTACATCCTCTGGCAATAATGGTTGCGCATCACTCATTTCTTCAAACGGATGTGTGAATAACTCCTCTGACATACCAACCGTGCTAGTGGTGCTAGTTTTGGTGGTGGCGGCAGGCGGGTGAGTGGTATCTTGAGAGGTGCCTGAAGCTAAGCTTGAGGAGGATGGTGCGTCAAGGTTCTGAGCGGAGGCTGTAGAAGATTGGGTGTCCTGTGTTAGCCAGTCAACTATGTCCTCAGAACTTTTCAAGTTCAGGGTACGTGGCCTCTGAAAACTGGGCATTATTCTAGGGCCAAAGGAATCACAGCACCACGACCACGATGGCCCCTGCGGGGTGGCCTGCCTCTGCCTGTCATTTTTGTTGGGATTAGTGGTACTATGCGTGCAAGCTACTGTGAGACCAGATATGAGTGGCAATGCGCACTGGCACAGTTGTGCAGAGCACAGGCTGTAGGCCTGACACCCGCTTGAAGATAACTAACTGCTATTCAATCTATAACAGTGAAAAAAGTTTTTTGTTTTTAAATCCAAGCTATTGTGACACCAGATCTAAGTGGTGGTACTGGTCACCGTATCCACTGTTAGCGTAACACACCCGCTTTAAGGACACTGACTGCTATTCAATCTATAACAGTGAAAAAAGTGTTTTGTTTTTTTTAAATACAAGCTTTGTGTCACCAGATCTAAGTGGTGGTAATGGTCACCGTATCCACTGTTAGCGTAACACACCCGCTTTAAGGACACTGACTGCTATTCAATCTATAACAGTAAAAAAAGTTTTTTGTTTTTAAATCCAAGCTATTGTGACACCAGATCTAATTAGTGGCACTTGTCAGCGTATCCACTGTTAGCTGAACACACCCGCTTTAAGGACACTGACTGCTATTCATAACAGTGAAAAAGTGGTAGTTTTTTTTAAATACAAGCTTTGTGTCACCAGATCTAAGTGGTGGCAATGGTCACCGTGATTCACTGTTAGCGTGAACACACCCGGGCTAAGGACACTGACCGCTATTCAATCTATAACAGTGAAAAAGTGGTGGTTTTTTTAAATCCAAGCTTTGTGTCACCAGATCTAAGTGGTGGCAATGGTCACCGTGATCCACTAGCGTAACACACCCGCTTTAAGGACACTTGACTGCTATTCAATCTATAACAGTGAAAAAGTGGTTGCCTTTTTAAAATCCAAGCTTTGTGTCACCAGATCTAAGTGGTGGCAATGGTCACCGTATCCACTGTTAGCGTAACACACCCGCTTTAAGGACACTGACTGCTATTCAGTCTATAACAGTGAAAAAAGTGGTTGTTTTTTTATAAATCCAAGCTTTGTGTCACCAGATCTAAGTGGTGGCAATGGTCACCGTATCCACTGTTAGCGTAACACACCCGCTTTAAGGACACTGACTGCTATTCAATCTATAACAGTGAAAAAAGTGTTTTTGTTTTTTAAAATACAAGCTTTGTGTCACCAGATCTAAGTGGTGGCAATGGTCACCGTATCCACTGTTAGCGTAACACACCCGCTTTAAGGACACTGACTGCTATTCAATATATAAACAGTGAAAAGTGGCTTACCGCAAGCTTTGTGTCACCAGACGGCAGGCATGGTCACCTTTATCCACTGCAGTTAGCAAAGAAGACACCCGCTATGATACTGGACTGCTATTCAATCTATAACAGTAAAAAGTGGTGTTTTTTTAACCAAGCTTTGTGTCACCAGATCTAAGTGGTGGCAATACCGTATCCACTGTTAGCGTAACACACCCGCTTTAAGGACACTGACTGCTATTCAATCTATAACAGTGAAAAAAGTTTTTTGTTTTTAAATCCAAGCTATTGTGACATCAGATCTAAGTGGTGGCATTGATCACCGTATCCACTGTTAGCGTAACACACCCGCTTTAAGGACACTGACTGCTATTCAATCTATAACAGTGAAAAAAGTTTTTTGTTTTTAAATCCAAGCTTTGTGTCACCAGATCTAAGTGGTGGCAATGGTCAACGTATCCACTGTTAGCGTAACACACCCGCTTTAAGGACACTGACTGCTATTCAATCTATAACAGTGAAAAAAGTGGTTGTTTTTTTTTAAATCCAAGCTTTGTGTCACCAGATCTAAGTGGCGGCAATGGTCACCGTATCCACTGTTAGCGTAACACACCCGCTTTAAGGACATCGTTATTCAATATATAACAGTGAAAAAAGTGGTTGTTTTTTTAAAATACAAGCTTTGTGTCACCAGATCTAAGTGGTGGCAATGGTCACCGTATCCACTGTTAGCGTAACACACCCGCTTTAAGGACACTGACTGCTATTCAATCTATAACAGTGATAAAAGTGGTTGTTTTTTTTTAAATCCAAGCTTTGTGTCACCAGATCTAAGTGGTGGCAATGGTCACCGTATCCACTGTTAGCGTAACACACCCGCTTTAAGGACACTGACTGCTATTCAATCTATAACAGGAAAAAAAGTGTTTTTTGTTTTTAAATACAAGCTTTGTGTCACCAGATCTAAGTGGTGGCACTGGTCACCGTATCCACTGTTAGCGTAACACACCCGCTTTTATGACACTGACTGCTATTCAATCTATAACAGTGAAAAAAGTTTTTTGTTTTTAAATCCAAGCTATTGTGTCACCAGATCTAAGTGGTGGCACTGGTCACCGCATCCACTGTTAGCGTAACACACCCGCTTTAAGGACACTGACTGCTATTCAATCTATAACAGTGAAAAAAGTTTTTTTTTTTTTTTAAATACAAGCTTTTGTGTCACCAGATCTAAGTGGTGGCAATGGTCACCGTATCCACTGTTAGCGTAACACACCCGCTTTAAGGACACTGACTGCTATTCAATGAATACAGTGAAAAAAGTGTTTTTTGTTTTTAAATCCAAGCTTTGTGTCACCAGATCTAAGTGGTGGCAATGGTCACCTTATCCACTGTTAGCGTAACACACCCGCTTTAAGGACACTGACTGCTATTCAATCTATAACAGTGAAAAAAGTGTTTTTTGTTTTTAAATACAAGCTTGTGTCACCAGATCTAAGTGGTGGCACTGGTCACCGTATCCACTGTTAGCGTAACACACCCGCTTTAAGGACACTGACTGCTATTCAATCTATAACAGTGAAAAAAGTGTTTTTTGTTTCTTAAATCCAAGCTATTGTGACACCATGTACTTGGTGGCACTGACTGGGGAAATGGGGTACATAGCGCACTGTGAGCCCATTGTTAAGAAGCTGGCGTGGCAGATAACCGACTCGCTATTCAATCTATAACAGTGAAAAAGTTTTGTTTTTAAATCCAAGCTTTGTGACACCAGAGGTGGCCTGGTCACTGGAAATGGGCACAGTATGCACTGTGAGCCTGACACAGAAGCTGGCAGTAGTGGCAGACAACTGACTGCTATTCAATCTATAACAGTGAAAAAAGTTTTTTGTTTTTAAATCCAAGCTATTGTGACACCAGATGTAATTGGTGGCACTGACTGGGGAAATGGGCACTGTGAGCCTGACACAGAAGCTGGCAGCAGTGGCAGACAACCAAGTGCATTTACATTAGATAGAAAAAAAAAATCCAAAAAAAGCATACCCTTATCCCTAACCTAGCTATGCTTTTCCCTATCTTATGAACAGCAGCTACACTTTCCCTCCTCTTACTAAGCATGCAGCTTGAGAATGAATCTAAAATGGATGCTGTCCAGTAGGTGGGAGGGTCTGCTAGGGAGGCTGTGCTGCTAATTGGCTGGAATGTGTCTGCTGACTGTGAGGTACAGGGTCAAAGTTTACTCAATGATGACGAATAGGGGGCGGGTCGAACCGCGCATATGTTCGCCCGCTGTGGCGAACGCGAACATGCTATGTTCGCCGGGAACCGTTCGCTGGCGAACCGTTCGGTACATCACTAGTTGTCATCAACTGCCAAAATAAATTATTTATATTTATATATATATATATATATATATATTTGCGGTTATTTGTATTTTATATATACATAGATATATATATAGAATGACATTCTAAGTGTATTTTGTTAACAATATCTATATTAATAACAAAATACAGTTAGAATACAATGACATATTTTCTTTAAAAATATATATTTTATTTATTTTATTTATTATTGTAATTATACGCATATATAAATATAATATATATATATATAACATATATATATATAAAAAAAATATATATATATATTATTATATATACATATCTTATATGTATGTAACTTCATTCTAAGTATATTTTAATACTAATATATGTACTTATATTAAAGGGACACTATTATCACCAGAACAACTACAGCTTATTGAATTTGTTCTGGTGAGTAGAATCATTACCTTCAGGCTTTTTGCTTTAACAATGTCATTTCAGAGAAAATGCAGTATTTACATTGCAGCCTAGTGATAATTTCACTGGCCACTCCTCAGATAGCTGTTAGATATCCTTCCTGGGTCATGGCTGCCTATAATGCATCCAAACATTCAATGTTTCCACCCTCTGCATGCAGACACTGAACTTTCCTCATAGAGATTAATTGATTCAATTCATCTCTGAGGAGATGCTGATTGGCCAGGGCTGTGTTTGAATCATGCTGGCTCTGCCATTGGTTTGCCTCTTTGTCAGTCTCAGTCAACCCTATGGGGAAGCACTGTGATTGGATCAGGCTACCACTTCTGATGATGTCAGCAGACAGCTTGTTGTTCTGAGGCAAACAGCATGCGGATTTACAGCTTCAGGCTTGAATACAGCAAGATTTTGCTATATATATGGATGCATGAGGGGCCCAGGAGGGCTAGATGGTGATCCTTTAATATTAATATACACTATGTATGACATTACATATATATGATGTATATATATATATATATATATACATACATATATATATATATATATATATACACATTTAATTTATTTTACATATCTAATAATAATTTTTTTATTCTTCCCTCCTGATTTGCCGTGGGAGGGCTGTATGGGCTGTCAGGCAGTCCTCCCGAAGTGGATTGCCAGGAAGGTGAGTATATTTCAGGTCCTGGGGGCTTAAGCCATTATGGCATTCTATGCCACCACAGCGGCTTTAAAGCTCATTATAATGGGGACAGCATAGAACGCCGTAATGGCATTAAGGGGTTAATGATATTATAGAATCAAGATATACACATAAAAATAGTGTGCAAAAGAGTGTAGCGTGAAATCATTGGTCAAAACATAGACCGACTTTTAAGAAAAATAGATTAAAAAGAATGGGAAGATAGAGGCTAAGTTTAGACAGCTTAGTCTTAAATATAATTAAGACAAAATTTAAATTGTGCCCAAATGAACCTTCACAGATACTATCACTGTGATAATGTATCTATATCCCTGTACTGCAACAATGTCTCATATTAGACAACGAGATACATGTAGCAAGATAAGAGATTCGAGATAAAAATATATTCAACGTATTTATAGTTAAATTAGTGTTATAAATTCAAAAAGACAAATCAATAATATACGTGAAAGGCTATTTTGGCACAAAACGATCTCATCTGGTGCAAAATAAGGGGATATAGGGAGGGAATCACTTCTATAAGTAGGTTTAAGGGTAAAATCACCCCCTTTCATCTCTGTCAAAGCTCACCTCACAACCTGCTGCTTCGAGGTAGCCCCCTACTATAAATGCTAACTATTGTCTAAAATACCAGCATATGCATGAAGGTATGACCCTAAGCTGAAACCCCTTCTGAGAAGTGAAAATAAAATAAAAAATGAGTGCATCGGCACATAGATTTTGGGACCTCCATGAACCTGATGTATCTGTGCAGATAAAGTGCTAGGGCTACCTGTTTTTTCTTTTTATCATCTATATGACAGCTGTAACGGACTGTTTTGCACACTAGGGGTAAAAACCATTTAGGCGATCGTCCCCCTTTCCAGAGATGCAGGCACAGCTATTGTAGAACACCAAACACACGAACCGCCAATAAGTGAATGCTCCAAACTCCCGAACGGCATCCAATATAGCACTCCAAACACACGAACAGGAACCATACAAATCGCTGCTAGCAGACGAATAGGAAAAGCATCCAAGCAGCTTACACTCCTAGCAATCAGTTCAGCAAATCCCCCCAAAGACGAGACAAGGCTCTGTGTTGAGGGTCAAGCAGTGGTCTGTTTAATGAGGGCTACCTGCCCAGTATTTATGCAGGTCTCCCACCTGGTGGACACTCCCCTAGGGGACCAAATGGGAGACTGTGACAAAAGACAGACAATCAGCCAAACAGGACACACAGTCACATTGTATTCCCACAATGCATCCTGGCTTCCTCCCCTCTGCCTTGGAGATAATTGAGAAGTAATTCAATTATCTCAAAAGACAAAGGCAAATCGCCATTATGCACGTGGGGATACTAACACACGAATTACTATTAAAATACACTATGTGAGACACATAACATTAAAAGCATACATTTAACATATCCCCAGATAGCTCAGGTCTGAGCGCACATTATTAAGTGAATGGCGCTCAGACCACACGAATACAGTTTAATCGCCATGGAGCTGAAGTCTTTACACAGTCAGTTTCATTCGAATGGGCTCCATGGGATTCCTATCTGGGGTATAACACATTCAAGCAAAACTACCGAACACCAGGCCGTTCGTGCACTTTCAGCGAACAAGAAGGGAGGTCAGCGGCTTCAGCGGTGTTCGCGCAAAACTGTGTCCGATTTCAGGTCCATGAATTAAGCGTTGAACACCGCTGTGCGTTCGCATGTTTAAAATGGCCTCGTGTTCGTGATACGAATGGCGGCCACCCAGCATTCATCAATTAAGCTGCGGTTAACCGCAGCTTCAGGGAGGCTAATTGCCGGCACACTCCAGCTCCCAGGTGGTCCAGTCATTCGTGCAGTTGTTTGGTAGATTGAATCTTCCGAACACCAGGCAGAAAAGAACAAATAAATCTTTTCTGCAGGCAAAAAAGATGTCTTTTAACACAGGGCCATAGTCCAAAGGCAGCAGGCGGGCAACCAGGCTTCTCCAATGCAATGTGGCGAGATTGGTCTCGTCACAACAGCCTTGGCCCCTTTTTATACAAATGCATACATTTATATGAATGAAAAAATAATATATCCTCTTAATGGTCTTGATATAAATGTTTTGGATAAGGTTTCCAAATGATTTAATAGTTTTGGATAAACTTTTCGTGTTCAAAGAAGCTTTATTTGTGTCTTCAGAACAATTACAACAGTAGGGCAAAGAAATAGCATAAGAGACACGTAGGTCTCGTGTAAAAACAAACAGCAGTATTATAAAGCATAAGATAAACGAGGACAATTGCTATTAAATCTAGTATAGGTTGTTGTTAATGCAGACATAAATTGTCACCATGTAGTCTTACTGGATTGGGTGTGTATTTTAGGTCTCATCAAGCAGATCAGTAATGTTGTGAAGTGAGCAAGGTATTGTGTCATACAAAAGTGGACAAGCAGGTCCCAGCAATAGCATCAAAATATACAGTATATGTAGTATTATACACAATACATCTGTTCATATTGCAATGGGGGCAAGGGAGGGACAGTGGGGTGGAGAGGACAGTGGCTAGTATATCTGCCTAGCAGTGCGCAGTTTCCATGATCCTTGGTGCGGGTTTCAGTGGTGGGCATGGTTCCGGGGCGCGCCGTGGATGGCGACCCCCAAATCAGGGGCACGATTCCCCCCTAATGGCCCCCCGCGTCCCGCTCCGCCACAGTCGCCACCTCTCCACATGTTTCTCCTTTGTTCCCAGCAGTGAGGCCTGCATCGATTCCACCCTGTATATCTCCTCCACCCGTTGCATCCATTGCCCTATTGCTGGGGTCGTGTCTTGCTTCCAATACAGTGGGATCATAGCCTTGGCAGCATTCAGCAAGTGTCGAAGGATAGATTTCCTGGAAGTCCTGATGGTGGTTGGTGTGGAGTGTAGGAGAGCTTTCTCCATGTCAAAGCTTCCAGCTGTCCCCAGGATCTCTTCCGTCTTTCATTTCACTTCTTCCCAGAACGGTGTAATGTGTGAGCATTCCCACCATATGTTCAGTGTCATCCGCTGTCCCTCTCCACATCTCCAGCATATATTAGGCACAACCTGGAAGATTCTGTGCAAGCTGTCGGGTGTTCTGTACCAGAATGCTAGGAGCTTATAGTTGGTTTCCTGGTAATTGGAACTCGATGAGCATTTGTGGTGAAGGATTAGGATCTTCTCCCATTGAGCCACGGTGAACGATTTATCCAGTATGCTTTCCCAGTGACGGTGTAAAGTGTCTTTGTGCTCCAGATGTCCCACGAGTAGGTGCTGATATATAAGGGACACCGACTTGTCCAGGCTGGTCTTGTTGTCACAGAGTTCTTCGAACCACATCAGGTCACGATGTAGAGCTTCCCTGTGTGGGAGAAGCTGGTAGAAGTATTGAATTTGCGTGTAGTGGAAGGTTTGCAGGCTAGATGGCTGGTTGCCTTCCGTCAGCTCCAGTAGTGGTAGCATGCCTGTGTTGTTCAATATCTTATGGATGGGAAGGGAGTCATCCCCATCGAGAAGATTCCATGATGTTGGAGGTAGTCCGCCCCCTATCTGGGGATTATGTTGTCTCTGGATCATCTGGCTCAGTGACAGGGATAGGTGTGGGCCTCTCCTGATGCTACCCCATGTTTTCAGCATCTGTGCCACCGTGGAGGAGGGTCGAGGACCGCCTGTGCAGGTCTCTTTGAGTTCCACACCGCTGTAAGAAGGGATGGGTGTAGATGGCTTTTATCAAGTTGAACCCACTGTTTATGTGCCGGGTGGATATGCCACTCCAAGATTCACTGCAGGACTGTTGCATGATGGTGGAAGCGACAATCCTCCCCACGCCCGTGGCAGGCACAGGAGTTCATGGAGAAGTCTCGCCTGTCCCCCGTTTCACACGAAGCGTAGCATAGTGGAGCAGAGAGATGTAAAGTATGCTGTCGGTAGGGCCGGAGGGATCGTTTGGTAAAGGTAGAGGATCCAAGGTAGTTATCTTGAGTATCACAATTCTACCAAACCATGATGTATGGGGGTAAGACCACGTCTTCAGGTTGTGTTGTATTTTTTGTAATAAAGGTAGAAAGTTCTTCCAGTACTTTAGTGAGAGCTGTTCCCAGATATTGCATAAGGAACGTGCACCATCTGAATGGGGATTGGTGTTTCAGTGTGTCAGTATTAGCTGCCGGAACTGTGATGTTTAGTACTTCACATTTGGACATGTTCAGTTTGAATCACGAGATCTCCCGTATGATCCGAACATTTCCACCAGTTGAGTCAAGATAGTCTTAAAAGGTGTGGCATATGTCCTATGGCTTACAGAATCCTAACAGTCCTGGGTTCGATTGGTGCGCCCCATTAAGGTATCGTAATCCGCGGCAAGTGGCTAATAGCGTGGTGGCGAGGAACTCTGGTTTCAGACGTCCATGCCGCTCGAACTTCAGACCACGCCCCATTGGATAAACTTTTCAAATGCTTTCATATTATGAAACATATTTTATTTTTGCAATATGTAGCTTTTTTATATATTGATCTATTTTTTATATTTGATTTTTTTTTTAGATATGTTGAAAAAAGAAATTGAATATTTTATACAAAAATATTAAATCATTTGGAAAGCGTATCCAACAATATTAAATCAAGCCCTATATTTGCAGACTGCCTTGTTACATTTCTGTGCACAATGATCTCATATTTATGTGGTGAGGAACTTACATCGTTGGACATGATGAATCATTTGAACAACTTGTCCTTTCCAGTCAGATATACCTTTTAAGTCCTTTGAATATCTGGACCTGTCTATTTTCTTTGATGATCAAAAGTTGGGATAAACCATATACCTGGAGGAGATTAATTCTATTACACTCCTTCATGCTAGCATTTTTTACCCTACCACTCTTGATCATCACCTCTGGGGTTCACATTTCATGCAGATCTTATGCAAAACCCTAATCCAATATACAGTGAAGTGCATGTTAAAAATATGACATGGTGTTTCCTTGACCAGGAATATCATCTACCCTGGATTGTGTACTTGTTCGTATTTGTGAAAAATTGACAATCTCTCAAACTCATCCAATCATAATTATGCCTGGAAAATAACTATATTTCCATATACATTCAATGCAGCATCTCTTTATCAAGTGCACCATTCAAGGTGATTGACAAACAACACAACATGAAAGGAGTCATGCCAGTCTGGGACAGATTATCCCCTTGTTCACCCACTTCATAAATGTTTTGTCTTGGAGATTCTGTTCAGTATGAACTGTATTTGAGCCAATCGGTTGATCGGACGAAATTCGGATTTCCGAACTGCAACATGCCAAAAACTTGGGGGAACTGACTTGCGCAAGCCCAGTTATGCTCAGCTTCGTTCTTACTTCATACTTCTGCTCCTGGCTCCAGAATAAAATGGGATGAAATAGAGAAGAGGCTATTTTGTTGATTTTGTTCACAGATCAAAAGACAACTGACCAATAAAGGGAAAAAAGGAGGAGCAGTAAAACAATTTTGTTCAGTAAAAAAAGGGGGGGGGAGTTCATGATGCCTAGCCTGGGTCATTATTCTAGTGTGAGACTAGGATTGGGTTGATGCTGTATCTAGTCTAGATAGCTTACATTGCTAGGGGCACTTTAAACAAATTTGAGTGGGAAATAGGAGTTTACAATTTTGTTATTATTCCTAGTGTAAGAGAAGGTTACCAATATACAGTTGTCAAAAGTTTGTGTTCAGTCCAGTGTGCTCTTTGCTTAAAGGCAAATAAAATAATGTTACAGTAGTAAATACCCCAACCACCAACCCATTTTGAAACACAAACATATATTTTTGCTGAACAAAGTTGTGTTAGTTTACACACTTCACAGTCATTCATATCCTTAATGTCAGGAATACTGGAACCTGAACACACAGACAGAATCACTAAAGAAAATCCATATACCGGTCTTTAGAATAGTCAGGTTTTACGAATACACAGAGTTAGTAACAAGCCAAGGTCAAAAGGAGTAGAGAAGACAGGGAAAACAATTAAGCAAGTCGAGGTCAAAGTTGTACAGAAGACAGGATAAACGTAAAACAAGAGTAAGATTATATAACCAGATATCGCAAGAGGAACACGCTATTGGGCTACCAAAAAACATAACAGGGCAACAAGGAATGGGAGAGGTAAGTATAAATAGGCATCACTTACTTCTGATTGGTCCAATTCCACTTGGAATTGACCACTATTCGTGGAAGGTACTTGAACTTTCTAATCTGAGATCTGACGTCATTTTCATGCGCAAATTCGGTCTACCGAATTCCGTGTTCAGTTCGGCAAATGCCGAATTCGGTAGTTTATTCGGGTGCTTACTTATAAACGCTGCAAGCATGCAGCATCGGACGGAATGTCGGAGGGGATCACAGACACTCTGAGCTCCAGCGGGAGGTAAGCGGGCAGGAAGCCTGACAATTTATTGTAAAAAGAAAAACAAACTCAACATAATCATGTCATATCTAAACCCAATAAGAATACGAAGGAGAGTAGTGCATGGGGTCCTGTTCCCCAACCTACCATCAGCAGTATTGTCATGACACTTTGACCACCTCAGCCATGAGGACTGCTGAAACCAAATGCCTTTTGTAGTGTTCTGCCTGGCTGAGTCTTGCAGTGTGGCTCTGCCTGCTACCTCAACAGACACAGTGAGGAGAAGTGGATAGGGCACACACCATTTATGGCAGGATGTCAGCACATAGAGAAACTCCACTTTAGACATGCTGGAAATAATTTGAAACCGCAGAGTTCAATCTATAATCTATCATCCCATCTCTTCATAGACATTAAGCTGCAAAATCCCAATTTTCAAGGAGACTAGTGTCTCTGAAATGGCTTTAACATAACTATCCAAATGTGCTTTACCTCCTGCTGAGGAACCTCTGAGCTACTGGTCTGAGAAGAAGAGTGTGTGGCCTGTTCTGTGTCATGTCAGCCGACCACTGTCTAAAGTGAGTGAGTGTTGTCTCTTAGAGGGAACATTCTGAATCCCCAATGTTCACAAATGTATCTGCAATTGATTGAGACAATAGTTTTCCTCAAGTTCAATCTCCCCAGTTTGGATTACACAGCTCTTCATGTTGATACTTGAGGCATAATCATCTGCTATATAAAAAGGAGGTGGAATTTTTGGCGCTTGTATATAGTATGTATGTCAGCTGGGGCTACTCTTTGTGGTTGTGTAGTGAATATGCAAAGAGGGGTGCAGGGAATCAGCACCTGTAGTGTTGTTCTCAGATCCAAGACAATACGAGGAGAGAATGTAATATAGTGTAATATATTTTAAATTATAGTTAAATGTAGAAAAACAAAATGCACTCACAATTTTCTAGAGCTTATATTCAGCTCCAGATTTATGCGCGTGGACGGAACAATCCCCATCTGTGGATATAGTGGTGATCTTTGTGCTTGTTTGAAGATGTCTTTCACAGTTGTTTTGGTGTTCTTAGTTGTTGTGTCGCTGTCTAGCAGTCAGGTGTGCTCAGAATACAGGAGAGGGAATAAAAACAGAATATAGTTTTCTCTGTATGTATTTAAAAGGATACAAGCAAATAAAAAAGAAGTATACTCACAAACGGAGAGCAAATATAGGTATTGCTCAATCCAATAGGCATAGGTGGTATAATCCCCACCAAGGATATCGCTGCATGAGTCCTCTGGGTAAAAACTTCAAAGATAAGTCTGGAAGCTCCAAATTGCTTAAAATAATTGACTTTATTTGGAGATAAATAATAAAACCAAGTATAACTTAAAAAGATTAATAAAACACTAATGCGTTTCACCTACAGTAAGGCTTTCTCAAAATATACTACACTATATTACGTTCTGTCCTCTTATCCTCTTATTCTCTATATTGCCTTGGATCTGAGAACAACACTACAGGCGCTGCTTCCCTGCACCCCTCTTTGCATAATCATCTGCTAACTGTAATCCAATTGACAACTCACCCTTTAAAGTTTTTTTTCTAAATTTGCAAAAGTATTGTAGTATTGTAAAATCTGGAGGTGAATAAAAAATATATCAAATTCGATTTCTGCTACTGCGTCTGCCCCTTTTTAAAAAAAAAAATGTCTTTCATTGAAGCAGTTTTGCCCTGCTAAGTCTTGCAGTGCTTCTACCTCTGCAGATAGGGCACTGTTTTTTTTCCTCCACACTGAAGGACAATCACTGATGCCACAAACTGGATGTTTGAAGCTTTGTTCTTGTTGGGGTGGAAGGGGTGATTAGAATTAGACTGATACGTTTTCTAGTTTCCATTTTTTCCAGATATTTAATACCCTAATTTTGACAACTTAGAATTGGCATGCAAACATGTCTGATATTGTGCAGGCATTAGGTCAGGCAATATTGTAGCCATTTTTGCATGTCAGCAGAGTCATAGGCACATTTTTTTTCATTATCGAAATTCAGTCATGCGTGACGCTAAATTATACTGGCTGTATTTGAGATATTTTGTAAGTATTTTCAGGTTGATCTAAAGCTTTTTTTTGCATAAAAAATGTGTTTACTCTCACAACTATTTGTTACTCTCTCCTCTAAGCCCATCTCAACTACTCCCGTATTTCTTTCTGGAAACATCACATTTCGACTTGGAGATTCGGTTCAGCTGTAGTCACATGTTTATATAATGGAAATTCAGTGACCAAAACTGAGTAAATGAAAATAAAGAAAAATAGGAAAATTTCAATTTTATTTTTTTCAATTTGCTTAAATATTAGAAAAACAATGTCGCTGGTTAGAATTTTTTTTTAATAAAGACAGACATCTGCTATTCCAAGCTTTCCAACTGCTCTACTCTGAGCAATAGTCAAACACATTATCTGCCTCTGAATTGACAACATCTTGCCAATTGCTTTTTTAACATCTGCATTGCGTATACAATAGATTAAAGGATTTAACAATGGTGTAAGAACAGTGTAAACTAGTGACAATAAACGGTCCCCATACAGAGAGTAAGTAGACACTGGTTGAAAATAGACTGCCACAAGAGAAGATATAAACAGGGTGAATACAATAATATGGGATGCGCAGGTGGAAAAAGCTTTGTAGCGTCCTTTAACAGAATGAATTCTCAGTATACTTAACATGATGTGAATATAGGACAACAGTGTGAATATTAAAGAATTTACACCAATGAGCACTCCTCCAAGGAAAATGACGACAATGTTTTGTAAAATATTGGTGCAGGAAATACGAAGCAATGGTGGGAGATCACAGAAGTAATGAGTAATTTCTCTGCAGTGGCAGAAATCCAATCTTGCTATAAGGATAGTGTGCAACATTGCATATATTAGTCCAAACATCCATGAACACGCTGCCATTACAATGCATAACTTGGTATTCATAATTAGAGCATAACAAAGTGGGTTGCATATGGCAACATAGCGGTCATATGCCATGGTAGTTAACAAAAAGCACTCTGTGGCTAGAAATGTAATAAAGAAATACAGCTGGATTAAGCAGCCAACGTAGGAAATTGAATGAGTATTTGTTAGGTAGTTGGCAAGCATTTTTGGGAGAATAATGCATGAGGAGGTCATATCCAAAAAAGAGAGGTGGCTCAGGAAAAAGTACATTGGGTTGTGGAGGGATCTGTCTCTCCTGATAATATAAAAGATGAAAAGGTTACCAAATATCGTCAAAACATTTATGATAAAAAAAAATATTGACATGGGAATCTGATATTCTCCAAAATTAGAAAGTCCAAGAAGATGGAACTCATAAACAACTGTGCTATTATTATTTTCTATTTCTAGGGAAAAAACAGAAAAAAGTATGCTAATTACAATTAATAGAAATGAGAAGAAAAAAGACTTCAGAGGGTTATTCACTAATGTGAGCATTGTGAGGAAATCAACAAAGCTCACTTTAGTGTAACCTTGTAAATATTTCAAAAGTTATAGTCAAGTTTGCACATTTTTCATTTTAACTGATATTAACCTTATTTATATTTAACATATTGCTGATTAATAGAACAATGCCTTGAGAATTATGCATACATTTTTCTATACCTTGTGATCCATACAGGCATGAAAAAAACTTTACAGAATAATTTGAATATAGGCAAGAACTTGGTTTCCATATATCAATAAAGCTGTTAAAGGGACACTGCCCAAATACAAAATATAGATAGAGAGAAACAGACAGACAGACAGACAGAGATAAAATAATGAATGAATAATGATGAAATTAGCATCTTGTAATACATTTTTACTTGACTAACATTATTTTGGACTGGCAAGCTTTTGGGAGAATCTCTCTTTCTCAAAGCTATAGCATTTCTGAGCAAGACGACACAGAATTTGGTCGAATTGTAATACTGGGGTTAAAGTGACATGAGTGCAAAGAAGACACAGGTCTGATATAAAATAATCACCATTCTCACAGTGGGTTGTAAACAAATCTTTTGTGAGGATTACAGAGTGAGGGGGTTGAGAGAGATGGTACCAGACATTGAAGGTATTATATTTTATAGATTAAAAAATATAATTACACAGATTAAAAATGCATGAATTAACATCCAAGAATCTAGAAAATGCATGAAGGGCTATATACAACCAAAGCACACATATGTACACCCATACATGTATATATATATATATATATATATATATGCACATCTATATTTAGGCACCAATACATATACCTACATAAGTACAAATGTGCACAAACATAAACAAGAATCCCCTGCAAACACACAAAATTCATCCACCACACACAACAGTACACACAGCGCACACACTCATTCAACCAGCACATCTCATGCTTGTACACACACAACACTAAACCACTATACATGCTTTCAACACTCAGCCAGCATATTACTCACAGAAGCAGAGCCCAAGGCTCTAGGAGAAGGATCCAATCTGACACTCTGCCTAGGGCTCTAGGCAACCTTTATCCTAGCCTGCCAGGGTCTGCAACAGCTGTCTGTAACTAAACTTAAATTTAAATAGCAAATGAGTGGAACCTCTAAAGTTAATAAACTATGCTGTAAGAGCTGATTGAAAATTAAACCATTTTTTATTCAGGCTGTGAGTTACAGCCAGGTTGTATAGGCTGTATTAAACAGGACATACGGTATATAAAGCTGTATGCCTGAGAGTCCAGCACTAGAACTGAAAACCCCATGGAAATCCTAGGAACATTATGAGAAATTGTTCACCCTTTAAACTAAAAAATATGTAATAAAAAAAACATTTGAAAAGAAAAATATGTGAGAATCTCTGTCTAGTGTTTCTCAATTATAACAATGTTACTAGTCAGAATTTTTTTTATATAGTAAGATAGAATTTAGCCTAAAAGTAAACTAAGTATATACAATAGTCTATCACCACTCTATGAACAAACACACTTTGTGAATGATTTATGTGTCTCTGGATTAAGCACCTTCTACAGTTCAATCATGTAGGGAAAATCAACAGTGTATTAGCTACCTATATAGTGTTTTTCAGTGACCTGACTATCAAACTCAGCCAAAAGATGTACTATATAACTGATGTGGATATATATATATATATATATATATATATCTTACATCAATTCTAAATGAAGTATTCCTAGTGAGTCCCTAACATGTTTCACTGTTTAGTCAGCATACCCATAAAGGGAAACACAGTAGGTGAAACAGTGGAGATCAATATCCAGCTATAAAGAAAGGAGTTATAAATACCTATAGGAGAGATCAGCTAAAACTACTACCACTGTCATAGAAATGTACTGTTCACAGCTCACATTATTGTATCTTAAATCTGTTTCACATATGAATTATTGAATAATGTTAATAATAACAAGTCATTGTCACCGGAGAAGGAAATTGTTAAGTCACTACTCCATTACACACAATTGAGGAAAATCATTTTCAAACCAAAATATAAACACCCATCCTTTCAGATGTATACCCATGTGCTCTCTTTACCTTTTTCAGGTTTTCTTTGCATCCTACCAGTACCCTTTTCTAATTAGTTTCTTGATATTATCTTATGATTCTTACTTGTTGTTGCTCTTTATTTTTTCTTGTCTTATTGCGATCATTTTTGTGATATCTGAACAATATGTATGCATATATAATAATATTAATAATAAAAAATGAAAAAAATGATAACGAATGCTGCTGCTTCCGTGAAATAAATACCTTTGCACACATTGTTTTCCATTCTGCATATGTTTAGCAAGCAAATAATTCAGTGGATATTGGCCCATTCTTATTTTCAAATACAATTATTTCAGAATTCTACTTCCTAAATTCTGAAAATGATAAATGTGGATATATAAATATATATATATATATATATATATATATATATACACCACTATTTATCTGTTTGCGATTCCAGCAAGAATTGTCAATAATGCTAAAAATAAATAGCCTATCATGTCAGCATCATAAATATTTAAACATGTACCAAACCCGCAGAGATTTTAATACCTCATGGAGCATATTTAGTTAAAAACATATATTTACTCCAGAGTGTATGATTTTTTTCTCTTAAACATAAATCATACAGTGTTATTCACTAAACATCAGATTTTGTCCGCATGGACAAAATCCATTGAAAATGATAAAATTCAAACCATATTGGCAATTTTCACATTTACTAAAGACATGCGGGGTCGCAATTTGGTTGGAACAAGCAAAACTGCAGCAATAGCACAGATGCAGTCAGTGTCCAGATTAAAATTGATACTTTTACATTCAAATCCTATAAAAATTATTTTAGGATTCATAGGATTCACAAGGCATTGGATTTAATAAATTGTGAGACCAAATGCATCTGACAGGTGCTTGATAGCCAGCCACTACATTTCAGAAGTAATACAAAAATATATAAATATAAATCCTATGGGGGTCAATAATGCCCAACTATTGCTATAATGGAGTTTTTAAACCTCCCTATTCCCCAACTGGTATGTGACAAGTGTGGACATATCTACTATACATTTAAAACTAGCAACTTGGAAGTCACTGCTCCCCAATTGCTTGGAGGTCCTCATCCCATGGGCATCAAGCCTGTGAGGCATCAAGTGTGGTATTGTGTGATCAGACTTTTATATATATGTAATGGGGGGGTGGACAAATCCACCCCACAACCCCCATCCGTGAGCATTGGTTGGGGGCTATTTGAGAAAATGAGTGGGGGAATAAACTATTGACTGACCGTAGATGGGGGCTCTTACAGTTTTCATGGGGGGGGGGGCATAGTGCCCCCCCCCTCCCCAGGCCATCATTCGTTGGTGGCAGCCCTTATAATAACAATTAGGTGGAGGACCTATTGAGGAACTATACCTTATCATAACAGACTGATCCTGCCCACAAGAGCAGTCCACATCCAAAATCCTCTCAAGTTCCCTCTGGCTGACAGATAAAGCAACCCCAGACAAATATTTTGGCCTTTTTTGGCCTCCTCAGTGAGGTGTAGCAGATACCCATCTAGGTACAGTGAGTATGAAGTCCACTTCTGGAAAGCCTAAGTAAAGATATTGCAAGGATATCTAAGAACTCTGAGAATGGGCAAAATCTCAGTAGCTTGTCCTTCAGTTAGTCCCCACTCAGGTTTCAAAAATTAGAATGTGTCATTACGGAAAGAACCTATACCATTTGCATATCAGGCAGATACGTGTGTAAAGTTGTTAAATGTGTGAATCCTCTAGTAGGTGTCCCCATTACAGAACACTAGCCAATAATTCTCCTTTGCCAATATCATAATTCTGCTCTAAACTAGAAAGTTTATTAAAAAAAAAGGAGCAAGGATGGAGTGGAACATTTTGGGGAGGTTCTCTGTGTTAAAAGACCCCCCAACTCCAGTTTCTTATGTGGCTACTTATATAATGAAATATTTTATGCAGTGTTTCAAGTCAGTCTCGCAAATTGTCTGGGATCCAATTTATCGTGTCAGTCCGTTTTTTGGTCAGGGTAGTAACTGGTGAACTTATGGAAGAAGAACCCTCGATAAACCTTCAGTAGCAGTTTGCAAAACAAATAAACCTTTGTATAACTCTAATGCCATGAGGGAGAGGACAGTCTGGTATAGGTGATGACTTCTCAGGGTTCATTTGGAAAGCAGAGGAGGATATTATGGATCCCATAAATGTTGCTTGTCAAAATGGTCATTGTTTCTTGTCAAAAATACACTTTTCCAATTTACAATATCCAAGCTAGTAAACCCTAAAAATAAAGTCCCAGGACCCAATAGCCTTAAGTACCCTCCACAAACCAGGGAATTCTTCAATGCAATGCCCTAATTTTTTAGAAATATTTATGTTGCATGTAAATATAATTTTTTTGCCAAAATGTTATCCACCAGATTTAATCTTCTCCATCCACAGTTAACCTGTAAACTTGTGTTATGCGTCTCAAGCCCTCCAGGAATGTGATTTCTTCTTCATTTATATGTGCTCTTGTCTGCTTACATACTTCTAGCTTAGGTCAAAATATTAAACTTAGGTTCTCTCTCAGAGCCCCTGAATATTTCTAACTGCATCCATCAGGGCTGTCCTTACTTATTTTTGAACCTGCCTGCAACTTTTTTAAACTCCTGAATTTATTTGTCGTCTATGCTATAGAAGGTTCACTGACAGGTATAGCAGTGTGAACAAGTAGGAGATCCTGGGCTATCTGATCCATCTTGTGCTCCTGATGCTAATTGTAGCCTTATACCCACAGGAGCCATAGTGTCCCTTTTATAATGTCAGAATACTAGGAATGCACAGCAATGCATAAGTCAGCAATCCTATCCAAAGTAGTAATAGGATATGATAGACTGGAATATTTACAGACCTTAGAGTGGCCAGGCTTAACACTTTTTGGAAACAGTGCTTCTCCTTTCTTCTTCACCAACCACGTATCACCCTGATTCCATTACCTCGCAACCTATGCAATCTCTCTCATCTGCAATTGTCCAATTTTTTACTAAAATCTTCAATTTCTCTCTTTACCCTGGTATTTATCCCCTGTCCTTCAAACATTCGCTGATCACACCCATACTAAAAAACGTATTTTGATCCAGATGCTTTGCCTTGCTTTTATCCAATCTCTCTTCTTCCCATTGCCTCCAACCTCCTGGAAAGATGTGTTTAAACTCAGCTTACAGACTATCTTAACTCTTACAATACAAAATAGCTTCCACCAAATCACCCGTGGAATAAAAAGTTAAACTTAACTTTGGATAATTGCTTCCCTTCAGTTACCTCCCAAAATGGTAACTATATAAAAAGTATAATATGGTACATGTGGAATAGGGATCCAGCTTGTATCACTAAAACATAAATAAAAAATACAACATAGCGTAATACTGTTGTGGTCTTATTAATTGCCCAATTGTTCAAGGTTACACTCACAGATTTGTTGTATATAGTAAGCCTTCAGGTTGCCACCCCTATAGGTAGGGGGTTAGGTCCTGTTCGTTTGTAGTAACGCCAATCTGGAGACCAAGAAGTTCAAACTCTCCCAATGGTTGAAAGTAGAAAACAATGGATTTATTGGCATATAGTAAAATTAAATTAAAATATGGTTCTACGCGTTTCGTTCCCCTTAGGAAACTTCTTCAGGAACCAAAATTTAAAAAAACATACAGTTTATACACTCCAAATACTAACAAGTGTATCCATAAGCCTATTGCTTCCCTCCCTTCCGTTCCCTTAAATACAATAAGTGCTGGAAGTCCATTGGTGGTGTGATGGGCGTACTCTCCTTTTCCTCTTCTATTGGACATCTCATCCGTTGGTAAATTACCTCCATCTGTTGTTTCAGCTGTTCTGATTTTCATTCAGTTTTTTTTGCTGCATTTTAAGTGTCCATTTCCAATGACACACTTCCTGTATGGGTCAGTGTCTTCTTTTTATGATGCACTTCCGTTTTTTTTTTTACATTTTTTACATTTATTTTTTTTTAATTTAAAAATGGTCATGCATTCCATTTTGTTCCACTTAGAACTTGTTATGTTGCCATCTGGTGGTCGCCAGAAAGTAATACATTTTGTGCATATTTATCAATGATTCCATTATATGGAAAAAAGAAAAAAATGCCAGAGTTGAATTAACAATTCATTTTACAATTAAACATATAAACGTTATTCCCATTTTATTCACCAACAAACAATGGTCCAATTTAGTTATTATAAAACTAATTCGATCTATATGATGGGTGATGTTCATTTTATACTTCCCGTTACAGCACCTGAGGCTCCTAGTAGGTCTCAAGTGCTAACCAGGCCCGAGTCTGGATGGCTTCTAAGATCTGACAAGATCAGGCACTTTCAGACTGATATTGCCATAGATTTTTATTTCTTATTTTAATGTTGTTTATCAATATATACTTTTGTGGACCATTGTGTATTGGTGTATATTTGGGCTTCACATCACATATATTTCACATATATTTGGTTTTGTGGAGAGGGGCACTGAGGCTAGTAGTGTTGTGGAGAGGGGCATTGAGGCTAGTGGTGTTGTGGAGAGAGGCACTGAGGCTAGTGGTGTTGTGGAGACCGGCTTGGAGACTATGGTGAGGCCTAATAGAAAGCAGTTGTTGTTGTTGGGGATTCCATCATAAGAGGTGTGGAGATGGACAATGGTGGTCTCGTGAGGTGTCTTCCCGGAGCTACTGCTCACAGAGACAGGAGACGTATCTGTAATATTGTTAAGCAAGCAAAGCAGGAAGGGGAATTGGATGTACTTGTCCATCTAGGGACAAATGACTTGGCTTGCAATGAGGTTTCAGAGGTTAAGGAAGTTTTTAGTGTTTTTGCCAATGATATACGGCAGGTTGCTTCCACACTGTCATTCTCTGAAGTTCTGCCTGTGCATAACACTCAGAACAACAGGCGGGTGCGTATTAGGGACTTTAATTTGTGGCTTGGTGAATGGTGTCGAGAGTAAGGATTTGGCTTTATTTCTCATGGTAGCTCTATTTGGAATGGAAATAACCTGTACAAAAAAGATGGTTTGCATCTTTCTCAAAAGGGAACAAATGTTCTCAGTGAGCAGTTCAGAGGTTTTGCTAGGATGTATTTAAACTAGGAGGGGGGGGCAAAAGGGTGATAAAACATCAATCCAATTGTCCCCCAAAACAAGGACAGAAGGTGCCTGTAGCAAGTGTGTTAAAAAAATGATCTGAACTTGTGGCAATAATGGCAACTGATAGTGTAGATTTAGTCGCTGTTACTGAGACATGGTATAATGAGAAAAATGACGGGGACATAGTAATACCAGGGTACTCTTTATATAGAAAAGATAGGGAAAGCAAGAAAGGGGGAGGGGTGGCCCTGTATGTGAAGGATAGCATAAAATCTAGCCTAATAAAAGATAGTAAGGCGAACATAGAGTCAGGTTTGGGTTACGTTAGAATTTGGTAATCACACAGTAACTCATGTAGGTGTGATTTATAGGCCCCCAGGACAAATTGAAGAGTTAGATAATCTACTAGTTGAGGAAAAAGCTAAAATGACAATGAAGAGGGTAGTTATCATCATGGGTGACTTTAATCTTCCTGATGTGAATTGGAAAACAAAAATAGCTGCTTGTGCCAGGAGCACACATATTCTAAACTCCCTACTTGGATTGTCTCTAAAACAAGTCTTGAGTAGCCAACTCGTAAAGAGGCCATACTAGATTTAGTGTTAACAATTGGAGATTTGGTATCAGATATTACTGTGGGTGAAAGTTTAGGATCCAGTGATCATCAGTCAGTGTGGTTTAATATAAGAACAGTGACTGAGTCACACCACACAAAAACAAAAGTTTTAGACTTTAAAAAACAGACTTTTCTAAAATTAGAATATGTGTAGAGGAGTCATTATCAGACTGGAGCAATTTAAATGGAGTCCAAGAGAAATGGGATTATTTAAAAGTCGCACTACTGAAGGCAACAGAAAATTGCATTAGGCTTGTCAGTAAAAGCAAAAAATTCAAGAAACCACTGTGGTACTCTGCAGATGTGGCCAAAATAGTAAAAAACAAAAAGTTAGCATTTAGTAATTATAAAAAAACCCACAGTGAGGAAGACAAAATGATCTATAAGATTAGGCAGAAAGAGGCTAAGCAAGTTATAAGAGCTTCCAAATCACACACAGTAGAGAAAATAGCAAAGTCAGTAAAAAAGGGGGACAAAACTTTTTTTAGATACATAAATGATAAAAGAAAAATAAAACAAGGATTAGTTAGATTAAAAACAAAAGAAGAACGGTATGTAGAAGAGGATAAAGGTCTAGCTGACTGCCTCAATGAATATTTTTGTTCTGTATTTACAGATGAAAATGAAGGAAAGGAACCTCAGTTAAGAAAAAGGATAAATGAGTCAATCATTGTTAACAGGAGTAATCCCAGAAGTTTGGAAGTTAGCAAATGTTGTGCCCATTTACAAGAAAGGTAATAGGGAGGAGTCGGGCAACTATAGGCCAGTAAGTCTTACTTCAGTAGTGGGGAAAGTGATGGAAACCATGTTAAAGGATAGGATTGTTGAACATCTAAAAACACATGGATTTCAAGATCAGAGACAACATGGGTTGTCTTCAGGAAGATCATGCCAAACTAATCTTAATGATTTTTTTGATTAGGTAACTAAAATTATAGATCAGGGTGGTGCAGTAGACATTACTTACCTAGATTTCAGTAAGGCTTTTGACACTGTTGCACATAGAAGGCTTATCAATAAACTGCAATCTTTAAGTTTGAATTCCAATACTGTTGAATGGGTAAGTCAGTGGCTGAGTGACAGGCAACAGAGGGTTGTAGTTAATGGAATATATTCAAAGCTTGGACTTGTCACCAGTGGGGTACCTCAGGGATCTGTACTTGGACCCATTCTCTTTAATATTTTTATTAGTGATATTGCAGAAGGTCTTGATGGTAAGGTATGTCTTTTTGCTGATGATACCAAGATATGTAACAGGGTTGATGTTCCAGGAGGGATAAGCCAAATGGCAAATGATTTAGGTAAACTAGAAAAATGGTCAGAATTGTGGCAACTGACATTTAATGTGGATAAGTGCAAGATAATGCATCTTGGACGTAAAAACCCAAGGGCAGAGTACAGAATATTTGATAGAGTCCTAACCTCAACATATGAGGAAAGGGATTTAGGGGTGATTATTTCTGATGACTTAAAGGTAGGCAGACAATGTAATAGAGCAGCAGGAAATGCTAGCAGAATGCTTGGTTGTATAGGGAGAGGTATTAGCAGTAGAAAGAGGGAAGTGCTCATGCCATTGTACAGAACACTGGTGAGACCTCACTTGGAGTATTGTACACAGTACAGGAGACCGTATCTTCAGAAGGATATTGATACCTTAGAGAGGGTTCAGAGAAGGGCTACTAAACTGGTTCATGGATTGCGGGATAAAACTTACCAGGACAGGTTAAAGGATCTTAAAATGTATAGCTTGGAGGAAAGACGAGACAGGGGGGATATGATAGAAACATTTAAATACATAAAGGGAATCAACACAGTAAAGGAGGAGACTATATTTAAAAGAAGAAAAACTACCACAACAAGAGGACATAGTCTTAAATTAGAGGGACAAAGGTTTAAAAATAATATCAGGAAGTATTACTTTACTGAGAGGGTAGTGGATGCATGGAATAGCCTTCCAGCTGAAGTGGTAGAGGTTAGCACAGTAAAGGAGTTTAAGCATGCGTGGGATAGGCATAAGGCTATCCTAACTATAAGATAAGGCCAGGGACTAATGAAAGTATTTAGAAAATTGGGCAGACTAGATGGGCCAAATGGTTCTTATCTGCCGTCACATTCTATGTTTATATATAAAAAGAACCCATGAATAAGACGAAGCAGCAAGTGAGGAAGCCTCTATATGAGATGAAAAACGTTTTGCACTTTACAAGGACTTTATACAAAGGACTTTACCTTCAAAATCGTAAGGTTTTCATTTTATTCTTTGTATATTTTAATCATATTGTGCACTTTACCAATACAGCACTTTATACCTAAACTGATCTTTGAATACATCTATTCTGCTTGAGATCATCAATCAGCACTAAGGAGGGAGTGGGTAACTCCATATCCCACAAAGCTGGAAATCTGAGCCGATTTCTGTGGCTCTACGTTTGTGAGTGCCTTTTCATCCTTTTATTGCACTTTACTATTTACATTGGCTATATTGCACTATTATCTGTCTGTTAATATTTTATTCCTAGAACATAATGGTCCAGGAACCATTCTAATTTTAAAACAAACAAGAAAAATACTCAACCTTAAATTGTATGTATATTGCTGTTTGCTGTGAGGTTTTAAGGGAAAACTCACTAAGGTGTTAGAGTATTTATCACTATTGGTATTACTCACCATGATACTGTGGTATATCATTTTACAAACCCTAGTATGTCTGGCTTTACCATACCATCATATGATCATATGACTCTACATCAAATAATCATGTATTTGCACTAAAGGCTATTTACTCTATCTTTGTTATATTCTACTCAAGCAAGTTCATCTTCCTAACCAACCTTTGCTATTTAGGCATGGCGTCACTAAACCTACATCAACTCCACTCTAACTGTTCTGTGTTACATCAGCCAATGCTGGTGCAAAATTCCTCCGTCAGGCCATACAAAGGCCCACGCCCGGGGATCCTTAATTCACCTCACATACACACCCTTCCCATGCTGTCACGACCTATATAATTAAATATTCTAAGCCCTACCAGGATAGCTCAAGCTACCCTCATAGCTTGGTATTTCATATCTCCCTATATGTATTTTAGCTACAGAAGTCACAGGACCAATTTGTGGTCACTCATGACTCTGCCTATGCCTCATTATTTTTGCAGTATCTCTTTGCACCCCCCCAATGTCTCTGGTACTAGCCTAGGATCCTCACCCTACTCACTTATACATTTATTTATGTCCTATGAATCTTATACCCACCATTGTAGGGTCAGTATTCTAACGACTTCTTGTCCTCAGGTTATATACTCATAGCTAAGTCGCAAGAATAACTACCCCCATTACACAGTGTATTTCACTCACAGTAAGTCAAGACAATTCCAGTTCTAACTTACCTCCTACTATAATTTTCCCTTTAGGTTCTTCAGTATCTCATTCTGCTGTCAAAGAAACCTCACTCTACCTCAAGCAAGGTACGTTTACCCACTATGCGACTACCTATCACCTGTCCCATTTGCGAATCGGGTAAACTGGTGGTCTGGTTTCTGGCCATGCCCTTAACTAGCCTCAACATTAATAATTCCCGTGAGGCCAACACCCATCTTCATTATCATATGGAGGTATACGCCGCTCGGCCCAACGCATAGCTAGCGCCTCACATCAACCTCTCCAGTTTACCAGTTAACATAGAAACATAGAAACATAAAATGTGACTCGGTCCATCTAGTCTGCCCAATTTTCTTAATACTTTCATTAGTCCCTGGCCTTATCTTATAGTTAGAATAGCCTTTTGCCTATCCCACGCATGCTTAAACTCCTACTGTGTTAACCTCTACCACTTCAGCTGGAAGACTATCCCATGCATCCACTACCCTCTCAGTAAAGTAATACTTCCTGATATTATTTTTAAACCTTTGTCCCTCTAATTTAAGACTATGTCCTCTTGTTGTGGTAGTTTTTCTTCTTCTTTTAAATATAGTCTCCTCCTTTACTGTGTTGATTCCCTTTATGTATTTAAATGTTTCTCTCATATCCCCCCCTGTCTTGTCTTTCCTCCGAGCTATACATGTTAAGTTCCTTTAACCTTTCCTTGTAACCTTTGTTGACAATCAGCATAAATGTGTAAAATATGTGTATATAAAAGTGCAGTCTGCAAAACACTTAATGTGATTTAGTGCATAAAAAAATGACAACTTAAAATAACTGCATTGCTGAGATAAAATACAGCTTAAAATGAGGAACATAAAAGGAAACAAAAAAGCATATATAGTATAAGTAAGATATAGCGTAAGATAAAAGCAGCCAAAGTGCAGGAGAAAAAGGGAAATTAACTCACAAACATAGAGCAGATAAGTCTGCTCTACCTGTAATGGCCCACAACATAGATTTCCACTGCAGCCAATGTAGATAGGGTAACACCGTTTATTTCCAGAGTACCAAATAAAATACTATGTAGTAGATAAAATATTACCGGGTCACTTGTGATAATAGTCCGTCCTGGAATAAGTGTAGCCACCGGCTGATATGTATTTCATGTTGGTACATGCTCCAGGTAAGGCTGTACTATCGATCAGGATACTTCCGGCAGGGCCGGATTAAGAGCACAGTGGGCCTGGTGCTGACAATTATGATGGGCCTAATTACGGAATCTTATCGACCAAAAACACTATAACAATCATACCTCACCAAGCGTCATGTATCTGATGGAGATGGTGCTGGAGGGAAACTCATAGGATGCAGCTATAAGAAAACACATACTCTATGCTAATTTCTCTCTAATTTATGCTTTCATCTTTCAAGTAAATCCATAACCCCTAACAGCAGTGTCCAGTGAAGTAGGAAGTCAATGGGCGGGGTAAAAGGGTGTGCCACTGGCAGGAAGCACGTGACAAGACCTGCCAAAAGGGGTGAACGTGCCCAAAAAGGGGGCATGTTTGTCCAAAGAATTGGAAGGTCAGCCTGGTGTGAATGCATGTCAGGCTGCCTGCCAATCCTGCAGGCTGTCCAACTAAGGGCATACTATGCAGGCAGCACCTTGAGCTTGACATAAATGCGTCTAATGATGCGCTCACTCCATTCTTTCTAAGGACTGTCCCATAGCACTCGCTGGTGCACTTGTCTCCTTACCTTCTTACTAGCAGGCAGAAGTTCCTGGTATATAGTCTGAGACAGAGAAAAGGTGTCTGTAGTGAGTGTAGAAGAAAGGGGACATGCCACTGTGTTAGAGAGACCAACGTCTGCATTACCTAAATTAACTTTAATGTCAGCCAGTGCACACAAGTTTTGTTCCCATACATCCCTCTTAAGCTTCCAAACTTAAAGGGACACTATAGTCACCAGAACAACTACAGCTTATTGTATTTGTTCTGGTAAGTAGAATCATTCCATTCAGGCTTTTTGCAGTAAACACTGTCTTTTCAGAGAAAATAACTCCACTGGCCGCTCCTTAGATGGCTGCTAGAGGTGCTTCCTGGGGCAGTACTGCCTAGTGTGCAGCACTGCCATTCAGTGTCTCCACCCTCTGCATGCAGACACTGAACTTTCCTCATAGAGATGCATTGATTCAATTTATCTTTATGAGGAGATGCTGATTGGCCAGGGCTATGTTGGACTTGTGCTGGCTCTGCCCCTGATCTGCCTAGTTGACAGTCTCAGCCAGTCCTATGGGGAAGTATTGTAATTTGTCAGACCACCACTTCTGAGCCAGCAGCTGCAGAATTGAATCCAAGTAATATTTTACTATATTTAGGGAGGCAAGAAGGGGGCATGGTGGTGGTTTTAACATAATAGGGTCAGAAATACAGGATTGTGTTCCTGACCCTATAGTGCTCCTTTAAGCAATAGTATGTGAAGAGTAGTTAAGGTTTCCACCTTTCTTGGGAAAAAATACCAGCCTTAATCATTTGTATAATTAATTAGTTATGCGTGACATCACATGATGTAAATCACAAGGAGTGATATCAGAGAAAATTCTGTAAAATCACCAACAAACTACTCACAGTTTGATTCTGCTGTATAGATGGATTGCCTCCCAGTGTCTCCTTGTCTCCCAGTGTCTCAGTCTCACAAGTCACCTAGTGTCTCAGTGTCCCTATGTATCACAGTGTCAGTGTCCCCATGTCGCTCAGTCCCCTAGTCTCCCAGTGTCTGTGTCCCCATTTCTACCAGTGTCCCAATGTCCCAGTGTGTCCCCATGTCACTAGGATACTGGGGACACTGAGAGACATGGGGACACTGAGAGACCCGGGGACACAGAGAAATGGGGACACTGGGAGACATGGGGACACTGAGACATTTAGGGAAACTGGGAGAAATGGGGACACTGAGACACTAGGGACACAGACACTGGGAGACATGGGGACACTGAAACATTTGGGGACACTAAGACACTAGGGACAAAGACATGGGAACACAGACACTGGGAGACTAGGGGACACTGGCTGGGAGACAGACACTTGGCGACACTGGGAGACATGGGTACAGTTGTGGACATAGACATGTGGACACTGGGACATATAGGGACACTGGGAGACATGGGGACACCAGGCACACTGAGACACTAGGAACACAGACACTGGGAGACATGGAGACACTGAAACATTTGGGGACACTAAGACACTGGGAGACTAGGGAACACTGGGAGACTAGGGGACACTGGGAGACTAAGGGATACTGGTAGACTAAGGGACACTGGCTGGGAGACAGTTGTGGACATAGAAATGGGGACACTGGGACACATGGGGACACTTCTAGGGGTATCTGACTATGGGTAGACGTCATCACGTACAGCACCATTTTTTTTCACTTGTTTGTTTTATTTCTATTTTCTACTCAATATAAGCAAATGTCCTGCTGTCACCCATTATTTAGATGACTTTCTCTGGATAGAATGCCCTCACTTCACTCCAGTTAGTATTCACAAGACAATGGCACTCTTTTCATCACTAGGGGTTCCACTTCCACAATCTGACTTTCTTGACACTATTATGCTACAGACAAGTTGACTAACAGAGAAGGTAACGTAGTCCGTGGAATCTTTTCTTGCAAAGAGCACATGTACCGAGGGGGCTGTGAGGGGGTGGGTGGGGTGGAGGGATCTACAGTCCTTACTGGGCATGTTGAACTTCACTGTGAGAATTATTCCTCAGGGCCGTGCATTTATTTCCCAACTGCTGTGCCTTCTTCCCTTTCTTCACACAGACAGTAGCACTTTGGCAGACCTACACATGTTTAAAGCAGACCTACACATGTGGCTCACACTGGATTAGGAAGGCCAGGTCATTCCCCCTATTTCTCAACATTCCCCAGTTACATGGACCAATGCGGCTGCACACACAGGTTTCACAGCTATTATGGTTCACAGATTCCTGGCCAGTTGATACTCTTGGTTCAAATCTTTCTACACAACATCAGCAATGTTTGGAATCTACCCCATAGTGGCTGCCTCCAAGGCCTGGGGGTATGAGTGGAAGGGGAAAGCTCTCAAGTGCTTCTCTGACAATAAAGCAGCTTGCGATATCATTAATAAAGGCAGATCCTCTTCCTTGACAATCATGAGACTTATTAGACGACTCACCTGGTTGGCAGCAACAATACCATTTCACATCACGTGGGTACAAATTCCCGGTCATACGTACAAAGCAGCTGACGCTTTATCTCGCTCCAATTTACAGGACTTCTTTGAAGCCCACGTGACAACCAACAACAGGCCAGTCAAACCCACCCCCCCCCGCATTCTATTACTTAATCCTGGACTAACCCGCCTAATGGCATGTAGCAGATTTCTGTCCAGAGCTGCCCTCTCCGATAATACATCACAAGCATACAATAGAGATTTCACCTGTACAACAAGTTTACCACCGATTACCATAATACTGATATTCTTTCACTAGACGCTATTGTGGCACTCCTCTCCTTTTGCCACCTCAATTTAAAACTCTCTCTCAACCCTATAAAACTTTACCTGACTGCAATACAACACCATATCTTAAGTGCCTATCCTAGTACCAAACAATTCCCATCTTCTTACCCTGTGAAGAACCAACAGAGATATGTTACTATCCTACTGACAATAAATGGTGCCCGGTCAAATGCTAGACCTTTACAGGTTATCACTCACTGGACTAAACCCTAATATGCCCCTATTTACACTGCAGGGCAAAACACTCACTACAGCTAAATTCATGACGTACATCAGAACCCTCTTAATTAGGCTGGGACTAAACCCCAATGCCTTTTCGGGACACTCATTCAGAATAGGAACCATATCAGCTGCTTCTATATGAATGTCCCTGCTCACATCATAAAAAGATTGGATGCTGGAAATCTGCAGTGTATTCTAGATACATACCACAACCAGAGCTAGAGTTGAGTTCACAAGCCTTTATGAATCTTGCAATGTAAAGATATGTAATAAAGTTATTTTCATTAAATTTTTGCCCTCTTTTATTACAGAAAAATATATAAATGGGAAATCGATCTCCACCATATAACGTCCACCAAAGTTGGCGTCACTGGTGGAGATAGATCTCCCCAGTACCAAGAGGAGACTCCAGGGGTCTCCAGAGGCCTAACCCCAATTAATTCAAAGAAAAGAAAAGAAAACAAACACAGAGCATAAAAAAGTGTTAAAAAACAGATGTATTGAACTGTGTATATCTGGAGATAGAAAATAGTCTATATCAAATTTAAGCGTGTTATAATGAGAGCCAAATATCCCTATTTATAAATAAATAATATATTATTATAAATAAATAATTTACTCCCTGTTTGATGTATTAGTTCAATATAGCAGTGACAAAATTGAGCCCGATGTATTAAAGCTTGTAATAGTTGTCAATAGCACTGCCTTTACAGTTAAATGGTACACTAGCATCATCCAGGGATTTTTGTCATCTTTATTTATTTATTTATAAATAGGGATATTTAGCTCCCTCTTTATAACACGCTTAAATTTGATATAGACTATTTTCTATCTCCAGATATACACAGTTCAATACATCTGTTTTTTAACATTTGTATGCTCTGTGTTTGTTCTCTTTTATTACAAGCCTAACCGATACCTCGGTTTCGGCACACCACAACCGACCTGCACATATATCTAACTTGTCATAAATACGGCTTTATTCCCCGACTACAAATATATATATCTATCTATAAATAGATAGATATATAGATACAATGTAGTAGAAGTTTTGCACTCCAGCTTTCCTCCTTTTAATGGCCTGGTGCTCAACTGCACGAAGATATAGATTCCAAAAGAGAGCCAGCACTCAAGGACTTGTATGAAAAATATGAAGGCTTTTAATCCAAAAGGTCAATGTTTCAGTTCACCATAGTGAACTTTCCTCAGGACATGGGAAAGTTCACTATGGTGAACTGAAACGTTGACTGGATTGACTGGATTAAAAGCCTTCATATTTTTCACACAAGTCCTTGAGTGCTGGCGCTCTTTTGGAATCTAGATAGATAGATAGATAGAGAGAGATGTATATATGTGTAAAATGCTAATTTTATTTGTACATCATTCAGACCAAAGTATACTTTTCCTAAGATGAAATAGTGTACACCAATTTCCTTTGTTAGTTTTAGTGTTTCAGATACATAAGAAAAATTATTATTTTTATTTGAATTAAAAATAGTTACAAAGAGTCATCATCATTGCTGTCACTGGGAGCACTAGTGGTTACTATTGGGGATTTATAAATTAACTTTCTGTAATATTTATCAGTGAATTTTCCTATTCTGAATTTGATCTCAGGAGAATAAAAAAGATTTAATTTCCCCAGAGTGTATATGATCTCTACTGGGGGTCTGGAAAAAATAAATTAAAACCCACTTGTTTCATGTACCACCTCCAATGTAGTATTGAAGATACAACACACTCTATTCCCTTCACTCAAACTCATTTGGATGAGGAAATTTAACATAATCCATGATAGTAAGTCTGCAGGACCATCAAAATAAGTTTTTAGCAATTTGGTTTTTTATATTTTACAATTAGGGTGTCACTGGAATTAAGCTGAACCATTTACTCTATCCATTTCACAATTCTAACACAAATACATGCTGGAGTTTATGTCAGGACATGTTTGTATTCTTTTCATTGGAGATAGACTGCTGTGTGGTATAACGTTTTCTAGCAAATCATATCTGGAAAAGTGAATGTTATGTCTGCTTTATGTAGGAAGGCTACTACTTTATTTTTAAACTAGAAGAAAAACAAAGGCATGGATCCAGCAGTAAAATAACTATCAACCTCACAGTTTTATCATTTAAATAGCTTTTTAGATTAAATTCCATTATTGAATCCAAATATTATGCAAAAAGTTTTTTATTTGAGGACATTAACATTTTACACTCATAATGTTTTCGTCCTTAATAGGAAAACATCTCTGAATTCCATTCTGAATACAGCTGATAAGGATTAGAAACTTTTACTGTACTATACTTGAAAATAAGCAATTAAGTGAACCTCAATTCTTGGACATAATGGAATGTTATATAGAAACAGTGCTGTATATGCCATTCTAGATGTTTAGGGGAAAAACTCAAAGCACATAATAATGGACAATCATGCAAGCTTTTTTCATGGGCCTGTTCTTAATACTTTGAATTGCATATGCCAAGTTGTTTTAAACGATTGATTCAGCCAAGTGTTCTTAATATCCAACAAAATCCATGCCAAGATTTATAATATTTTTCTCAACTTGAAAACAGCTACAGTATTGTTTAGAGCTTTCAGTTCATGGCATAGCATTAAGAATATGTAATTGTGTAATAAATTTATTAAGAAAGAATAAAATATATGTTTTAATGCATTTCCAGCAACACAAATATAATGCAATTATTTTTTATAGTATATCCTTATGTTTAACTTCAAATGCATTATGGAATTATTGGAAGGCATTAACAGTAGTAGAGTTAGGGAATTTATTATACTAGGATTTCCAGGACTCCCAAATTCACATTTTTTTCTTTTTTTAGTTTTCTTCTTCGTCTACCTTTTAACAGTTTCATCCAATATTACAATAATTGCACTGGTGTTAGTTGACAAACATTTGCATTCCCCAATGTACTTTTTCATTAGTAACCTATCCTTTCTTGAAATTGGATACATTTCATCTACAGTCCCCAACCTGATGGTTAGTCTTCTTACAAGAAATAATTCAATTTCCTTTGGAGGTTGCATTGCCCAACTTTATTTTTTTAGTTGTCTTGGAGCTACTGAAAATTTGCTTTTGGCCTTGATGGCTTATGATCGTTATTTAGCTATCTGTAGCCCTCTGAGATATACCATGGTAATGAGTTCAAAAATGTGTATACAGCTTGCAACTGTCTCTTGGTCTGGGGGATTTTTTATTGTCACAGTTCCAACTGTATTCATTGCTTTATTGTCCTTCTGTGGACCAAATGTGGTAGATCATTTTCTGTGTGAAGCTGCTCCTTTGCTGCAACTTTCCTGTTCAGACACATCCACAGCTAAAGCTCTACTTTCTGCATCTGCCACCACAGCTACCCTAACTTCTGTTTTGTTCACCATGTTTTCTTACAGTTGCATCCTATTCTCCATATTCAGAATACCTTTAACATCTGGTAGAAAGAAGGCTCTGTCTACATGTACATCACATTTCATAGTAGTAACACTTTTTTATACTTCTGTGTGTGTCATGTATATGCAGCCTTCTGGCACTCACTCCAGCAGAAATAGGATAGTTGCAGTGTTTTATGGATTTGTAACACCACTTTTAAACCCATTCATTTACAGTCTTCGGAATAAAGACATAAAACATGCTCTGATCAAAATTTTAAATAGGTCCAAAAATATATCTTCTCAAAATATTGCGATGAAAATCATTTTTCAATAGCTGAAAGAAAAGTAAAGCAACAGTTACAAAGATTGAATTGTAAATCATGTACACAGACTTTCTGTTTTATGATTATTAAGCTTTGAATCTCAATGTATTGTAATATTTTCTTATTAGCAAAAAATCCCTTTAAAATAAGTCAGAGTTGATACCGTTTTTTTTTTGTTAGTTTTTTTTTATTACTTTTGTTTAACATAAGTTGACATAAGTTGTGTACACTTTCCAAACAATTTGATACTTTTAAAATTATATATTATTATAAGAAATAATGTAATTTTATAAAAAAATATATATATGTTGAAAATAATCAGTTTAGAAATGTTGAAAATAATCAGTTTAGAAATGTTGAAAATAATCAGTTTAGAAATGTATCCCAAAATATTTAATCATTTAGGAAGCTTATCCAACGATATTTTATTGAGGTCTATGTTCCAGGAGAATGTAATATATAAAAAATATGTTGTTGTTTTTTACATTGCTGTTTACTGTATATCTGACACACATTTAGAGCATGACACATGATCGTTTCAAATTTATTATAACACTGATATACAATGCAAAATAAAATGCTCAGTAGAAAGGCTATTAATATTTTTCTAACCACTTCACATTCCTGGGATGAAGAAAGCATAGTTCAACACCGACAAATGACATTACTGCCTCCCAATTTTGCACTTTTGACCTTTCTCCAGTTTTTTTTTTTTTTCTACTTCTCCATTACTATTGTTGATGTTGGACTATATTGGAAAGGATTGATAATTTCACACAGAAATTATTAGCTCATAAACATAATTCTCCTCTCCACTTCACTTTGGTTATGGTGTATATATATGAGTGTATTCAGAATGGGAAAATTCACAGATAAATAATACAGAAAGTTAATTTATAAATCCCCATAGTAACCAGTAGTGCTCCCAGTGACAGCAATGATGATGACTATTTGTAACTACTTGTTAAGTTTATTTGAAATTGATCTTTATATTTTTGAGCTGGGAAGCACCCAGATTAGTTCTGTTTACTATTATTTTTCATGTTGGGAGAGTGATGGAAATATAATGGTCACGAAGGAGAGCTCTCACTGGACTTTTCAACCAAGTTCAAATATCTATTGTGAATACAGTCACATTGCAACAACATTTCAGTCTATCAAAGACTTTAATCAGGAAAGTATATAGATCATCGTGATGAAGGTCTTTGATAGACTGAAACGATGTAATGTGACTGTATTCACAATAAATATTTGAACTTGGTTAAAATGTCCAGTGAGAGCTCTGCTTTGTGACCATTGTTTACCTGAAGCTGGAGATTGCTCCTTGGCAAGTACTTCTGACAGACGTGTGCAGGACATATAGCCTTTCTCCCTCTTAGAAAACATTTATTTTTCAGATTTAACTTCATTTTACTAGTCACTGCCAATCCCAGTATGGAAATCTTTTGTGTTTTACTTTGTTTGTTTCTCTCTTGGGTGTTACCTGTATGGTCATTTCCAAGTCACAATTGATACTTTAAAATTGGATGATTTGTGTGGCAGGACTAGTCACTTCATGTTACAAGAACTGGGTTCATTTGTCTATTTACTGTGCAAAGACTATGTACATTCGTTAATTTAAAACAAACAGAATAGGGATATACTGTTCGTGAAAACTAATAAATTGTCAAATGGAGGACCACACAAGGGAGTCGTGTGTCTCCAATTAAGAACTGGCAACATAGGGAAACCACAAACCCCTAATGGGATAATGGGTGGTCGCCGTTCATATGAACGAACACGTGGCGCTGGCCATCTTTGCGCACGAACGCCCATCGGTGTTTGGTTGTCGAGTGCATGGAACTAAATTCGGCCACTTGACCTCACAAACACCGCTGGACTTCCATACCATTCGTGCAGATAGTCCTGTTCATCGAAATGGAGCGGCGTTCGGCTAAATTAAACCACCGACCTTCCTACACACGACCATTCAGTATAGCAATGTGTATGTTCGTCTGTTAATTCGTAAGAACTCCCGAAAGAAGACCGGTCAAAGCCTGCAATTGCCTGGAACTGAACAAGGGGTAGAGTCAGCGCTAATCCGGAATGCAGCAGTCCCAAACAGGGAATCCCTCTAATGTCCCTGGGAATCAGATAGTAAAAACAGGAAAAGTGGGGGGATGGGTCTGCGCCAATGTGCACAATAAATAGTAATATTAAGTCCAGTGGGATCTATATTGTCGTATCCAAGGGTCTACTTCAGCGATATCCAGAAGGTGTTGGTGGTGTGAAGAGTAATCCAAATATGTGAAAAATAGAAGAGATCTTACTTACAATTGGCAGAGCTTAATCCAGCTCTGGTGTGAATGGCTTACAGCGGTATTATCCCCGCTTGCAGGATATGCGGCAAGTGTCCTCTTCTTTGTAGTGGCAGGTAACCAAGTTGGAGAATAAAAAAAAAACAGTAAAAGTATCCAAATACTAGATGATGGTTTAAACATAAAAATAACCAAAATCTTTTTATTGACAGTATATAAAACAGTAAAAGTTTTACTGTTTTATATACTGTCAATAAAAAGATTTTGGTTATTTTTATGTTTAAACCATCATCTTTTGTTTCTTATTACCTGGCCTTTTATATAGTATTTTCCTTTATTTTTTTATATATATATACGTTTTATATCCATTTTATACTTATTTTTTATTTCCTGGATACTATACTCCCAAGAATCCTAGGTGGGGATTATACCACCCACGCTGTTACATAGAGCAGTTAGCCTGCCCTATATACTGTGAGTATATTTTATTATTTTATTTATTTTACCAAAATTTTATTGAGAGCACTATCGCTGTTTTATCTTCTCTCCGAGCTCCCGAGACCCAAGTCAAGATCACTCATCCTATATCCCACAAGCGGGGATAATACCGCTGTACGCCTAATCAACTAGAGCTAGTCTAAGCTCTACCGAATGTGAGTGTATCTACTATATTTTATAATTTTTTCCATACGTGTGGAACATACTGCACCATTACTGTCTCTATTTTTATTCTCCAACTTGGTTACCTGCCACTACAAAGAAGAGGACACTTGCCGCATATCCTGCAAGCGAGGATAATACCGCTGTAAGCCATTCACACCAGAGCTGGATTAAGCTCTGCCAATTGTAAGTAAGATCTCTTCTATTTTTCACATATTTGGATTACTCTTCACACCACCAACACCTTCTGGATATCGCTGAAGTAGACCCTTGGATACGACAATATAGATCCCACTGGACTTAATATTACTATTTATTGTGCACATTGGCGCAGACCCATCCCCACACTTTTCCTAATTGCCTGGAACTGTTTGAGGCTCTCGCCTCATGGCTTGCCGGTCCATAAATTCACTCGAATGGCTTTTCTATTCTAACGAACTGATCTGAGCAGTAATTCGACAGATAGTGCGCTCAGATCCCAGCTATTCATGGAGTTCAGATACATATTATGCAAATTATGCTATTTTAACTACTATTTTGTGTTTTTCTGTACGGAGAGATAATGTAATTAAAGGTGTATTCTTACGCAATTACCTCTCCAGTACAGAAAAGGATTATGGGAAATGTTATTGTACATTCAGTTTTCCACAAAGTCCACCAGGGGAAAAGCCCTGGAATGTAATTAAAGAAACCCCTTGCATGGGGATGTGTATAAAAGCGGCTGTGGTTCAATAAAAGCTCAGTTGACTCCCAAACTGTGTGTCGTCCTGTTGTTGGGAAATGGGATTGGAATTACTACGCTACTTTGGATTTGTATGCTAACCACGTCTACCAGCAGAAATATTTTGGATTATACCTCCACTCCGCTACAATTTGCATATGTATTTGTGATGCTATAATGGTCATGTTTGAGCAAATCTCATTTTCATACTTTGTTGTCATGCTCCTGTGATAAGGAATTTTAAAAATAAGCAGACAAGCGAGCATTGCTTTTCGAGACCTGACAACCTCAACCAGAAACAAAGTAAATTATAGACTAATAGTACCTTTTTAATTATAGATTAATAGTACCTTTTTAAATATATATTCATGTATCCGTCTCTTGTATAATTGTATTTACATTGTATCATTTTCTAATCCTAAATGTATTTATATAAATTTTTCAATTGTGTTTACATATCTCTTATATCTAATGTTAAACATTTAAAAACAAAGTATTAGATATGAGTTTCAATAGATAATGCATTTGATCAATGATAGATGCATAGATTTTGACAATTTAATTATATATACATGACAACATATCTCCCCACTTCTTCCTCCATGAATATTCCTATCCTGTATATATCATCCAGAAATCTTTACCTTGCTCTTTCCATCACTTTTCAGCATTACTACCATGGTTATAAGTCCTAGAATCTTTCTCTTCCAAACAATCTCTTCTTTCTCTATAATCTCACTTTCTAGATTGTGAGTTGTGACCTTTTCTGTTCTGAACCATTTTGCAATTCCATGTATGTTATCTTAAATCTCATGTAATTTCTGTCCAATCAGCTCTACAAAAACTGCGCTGCAAAAATAAATAAAAATTATATAGATTTTTAGCTGTCTGATATATTGGTAGTTAAAGTAAAAAACAAAACAAAAAACATAATCCCATTATTAAAAATAAGTACAGAGTGCTACCATCCACTGTAATCTCTAAGTACCAACTAACCATGATAATAAAAAACTACATATTACATAATTCTTGATTTTTAGGTTCAGCATAACAGTTTTTACTGAAACTGAAATTTTGATTGGGACGTCTGATGCTCATGTATGTGCCAGTTCTGCTGAACATTGCTTATAAAATATATTCAGGTAAACATTAGTGTGCTGCAATGCAAAAAGACTGTCACCCATGCTAACAGACTGGATGTGTGGAAAAGCTTTGTTCTTCTCAGGGTGGATTGGCTTCCTGGGTTTTTGAGGATACCAAACAATATCACCATTCATCTAGAAGGTGTGGTGACATAAGACACCGTCAGCTACACCAGCCTAGAGTCAGGTGGCTTTAAGCTCTATTCTATTCTATTCTATTCTATTCTATGCCTACTGAAAGTGAGAGCACTTTGTAAACACATCTCCATAGATTTACAATATTTTTATTTTTTTATTTTTCTGTTATTTTCATTCTATGCCCTACTCGTGAGAAATTTCTGTTTCCAGGATTATATTCAGTTTTAGGTAAGCTCATTTTTGGAGAAAGAAATCCTTTTTTTGGCGAGTGGGGTTTTTGGTAAACTGGAAGAAAGTTCCTCTTATCTACCCTGGGTCACTGATTCTATTGTGAGACTAGGCATACCTAGATAGCTAGTAGTACCAGAGGCTCCATGGCTGGTGGGGAGATCAGCTCCTTTCCAGCCTGGCTGCCCTTATGTTCGGAGTAGGAAGGATGTAGAGTACTTTGTCCCAATAAAACCCCCTACTATTGTCCATATCCACAATTATAGCACCTATCCACACTATAGCCCCTATAACCACGTTACGACCTATATCACTTCCACTATAGAAATTGTAAGTATATATGTTATGGTACCTCCAGTAATAAAATGCACAGACCGCCGTTTAGCGAATGCTCCCCGTTCGCAATAATGTGGTCTGGTAGCGTGTATAGTAAAACCATGCGAACCGCCAGTTAGGGAACACTCCAAACTCCCGAACGGTACCTGTACGGCTATTTCCCTTCACGAGCTCCAAATCCACGAACTGCCAATATTAGCCGAACGCCAATATCTTCCAAGTGGCAAATAATTCCAATAAGCAGTCTCTAAGCGCCGGTAATAAAATCCCCCCAATAACGAGACCAAGCTCCGCTTTGAGGGTAAAACACGAACTGATTTACTGTGGGCTACCTGCCCGGTATTTATGCAGGTCTCCCACTTGGTGGACACTCCCCTAGGGGACCAAATGGGAGACTGTGACAATAGACAGACATATGGCCGTTCAGGACCCACAGACACAAAATATTCCCATTTTGGACATACATCCCCACAATATTCCCAGCATGCATCACAGTTCCCTCCCCTCTGCTCGGGAGATAATTGGGAAGTAATTCAATTATCTCCCAGAGCAGAGGCAAATCGCCATTTTAAGTACAAGTCATAAAATACATAAAAATCGATAACTTTATAACTGCCGAACATATTGCATTCGTGTAACACATCCCCAGATAGCCTGGATCTGAGGGCATATTATTGGCGAATAGCGCTCAGATCCCATTCGCATAGTTCAATCGCCATGGAATCAAAGTCTATTACAGTTCTTCGGTATGCGATTGACTCCATGGGACGGCTATCTGGGTTAAGTCCATTCGTGTTGTTGAATCTCCCGAACGGCCGGCATTCGTATGCTTTTGTCGATTGAGAAGGGGAGGTCGACGGCTTCAGCGGTGTTCGGTTGAAAAAGTGTCCGTTTTCAGTTCCATGAAATAACCGTCGAACACCGCTGGTCTTTCGCATGGTTAAAATGGCCGCCGCCTCGTGGTCGACATACGAACGACGACCACCCGGTATTCGGTTTTAATTGAGAAGTGTCTGTGGTTAACCGCAACATTCTAATTGGGATCAATAGGTTAACCAGCAGCACACTTCTCTTCTGGGTGGCCGTCCGTTTGGTAGTTTCGTTCGACAAAAACCGACATTCCCTTAAACAAAGCATACGAATGGGGAATTCATGCAACTAGCAAAACAGACGAACACAGTACTTTTAGTCCAGGCAGATGGGTCTGTCACAATATATAAGGTAAGTATCTTACATGCACATTCTGGAGTAAATCTTTATATTAGGTAAAATCTGTAATGGATCACCTGGCACCCCGACTGGGTACCTCAGTTGAAGGATGCTCCTAGCGCTTCCTAAGTGCTCCAAGCACTCCAACAACCACCGTAGACTCCTTCAGGTAGCAAAACAGGAACAAGCTCTTATAAGCGCTCAGTGATTATAGCAGGAGAGTATGACGAGCATTGCAATCCCTTGTAGAAGATTCCCCCAATAAGAGACAGGACTCTAAATTGAGGGTGAAGTAGAACTGAAGTTTAATGACACATACTCTGCTTTTATGCAATTCTCCCATGCATGGGAGACACCCACAGACAATCAGTAATCATCCAATCGCTAACTGGTTACATTCCACACATCCCCTCCCCTTAGCCTCAGAGGTAACATAATTAACTATACAGTTTAAGCACACATTTTTACCCAATTTCTATAACTTTAAAACTATACATCACATTTGCATAAAAAAATTCTGAATCAGCATACATAGGGAACAAACATATCCAAAAATCATTGGAATCCGTTCAGCCATTCAGGAGTTAGCTGGAAGTCATATTTTGACCGACCGCACGCAGATTTTCATGCCCAAAACAGTTCCAGAGATTTGAGTTGTGCGGCCGGTCTATTTCCCATGTTAAAGTCAGTTCAAACAGACGAACAACAGCTATTCGAATTGTCGAACAAACTGTCAAACGGCGTTCGAATTGTCGAACCACTTAGTTCCAGGGAAGGTGAACTTTCAGCGGTGTTTGTGCCGTCGAGTAGCCAATTTTAGTTCCATGAACTCGACAGCAAAACACAGCTGACCACGTTCGAATGAATTAAAATAGCCGCCGCCACGTGTTTTGTTTTCGAATAGTGGCCACTTCAACTACTTCGGCACTTCGGCTGCATCTGAAGGGCCAGTTTAAAAGTACAGATCCTTTTCCTAGGAGTTAAAGGGCCGGCAGCAGAACAATAAAAATCCATTATGTCCAAATTAGTTTCTTAAAGGCAATACATCCCAGGGGCCATAGTCACAGGGCAGGAGGCGGGCAAACAGCCACCTCCAAAAACTCATGGCAAACTCCCTTAAAGGGGCAAGTTTGCTACAAAATCCCACAATAAAAAATAAAAGAAAGACAGATATTAGTGCAATATCGTTTGTACTTCTAATTAAAATGCCAAATGTACTGATAAGTTACACTCACAAGTGTGGAACCAATAAATGTTAGGCTCATATATTCAGCCTTGTGGGATATAAAAGGTCGCACTCCCTTCTCTGTATATAAATATCCTCTTTTGATTGCAGTCACAGGTATGCAGTAGAGGTTCCAAATAGAAGTTAGTGTAAGCTGCCACTGGGACTGCGTTAACCTTACCTGTCTTACTAAGAATCAATGATCCATGTTGTTACAGTACCCTCAGCATGAAATGTACAAACCGCCGTTTAGTGAATGCTCCCCGTTCGCAATAACATAGGCTGCATGCGTATCCAGTATAATCATGCGAACCGCAAGAAAGGGAACGCTGCAAACTCACGAACGGGATCTGTACGGACACTCCACTCCACGAGCTCCAAACTCCCGAATCGCCAATATTAGCCGAATGCAGGTATCTCCCAAGCGGCTAATAATCCCATCCAGCAGTCTCTAGTCGTCGGTAATAAATCCCCCCAATAACGAGACCAAGCTCCGCATTGAAGGTAAAACAAGAAATGGCTTTACTGTGGGCTACCTGCCCGTATTTATGCAGGTCTCCCACTTGGTGGACACTCCCCTAGGGGACCAAATGGGAGACTGTGACAATAGACAGACATATGGCCGTTCAGGACCCACAGACACAAAATATTCCCATCATGCAGTAGTAATTCTTCCCCTCTGCCCTGGAGATAATTGAGAAGTAATTCAATTATCCCCAGGACAGAGGCAAATCGCCATTTTAAATTCAACACAGAAAACACATAAAAATATATAACTTTACATTTGTCGAATGCTACCCATTCGTATCACATATCCCCAGATAGCCTTGATCTGAGTGCATATTATTGGCGAATAGCGCTCAGATCCCATACGCATAGTTTAATCGCGATGGAGTCAAAGTCTTCGGTAGTCTTCGGTATGCGATTGCCTCCATGGGACGGCTATCTGGGGTAAGTCCATCAGTGCATTTAAACCTCCCGAACGGCCGGTGTTCGCCCACTTCTGTCGATTGAGAAGGGAGGTTGGCGGCTTCAGCGGTGTTCGGCTGAAAAAGTGTCAGTTTTCAGTTCCATGAAATCAATGCCGAACACCGCTGGTCTTTCACATGGTTTAAAATGGCGGCCTCCTCGTGGTCGATATACTAACGACGACCACCCTGTATTTGGTTTTAATTGAGAAGTGTCTGTGGTTAACTGCAACGTTCTAATTGGGATCAATAGGTTAACCAGCAGCACACTTCTCTTCTGGGTGGGTCCGTTCGGCAGTTTTGTTCGGCGGAAAAGTCAATTCACGTAACAGGGGCATACAAACGGGTAATTTCGTGAAAAAGGCAAAACAGACGAATCCAGCAATCTTAGTCCATAGAGATGGATCTGTCACACATGCTTTCACCCACTCACAGTTGTTGTAAGTGGCACAGGCAGTGGCTATTTTTGGATAAGCTTTTAAAATAATGTTATATATAATATTGAAAATATATCAATACCTGGGAACAGGAACAACACAAAATCTAGAGAATGGAAATGTACTAAAAAAAACTTGTTGACCCCTACTCCATTTACTGAGTTTGCATATATTAACCCACACAAAAATATGCATCACTATGGAGCTTATTCACCAAACAGTGAATTGTAAAACACGTTTTAAATTTAGGCCAAAATATCTAAATGGAAAAATGTTCTATCCCTGATATTTTGCCCATAAATTTTAAATTGCCTTGTCAATATTCCACAAATATTAAGGCTTTTGCCTGTAGTTGTGGGAGGGGCATGATTTCCCTACTTAAAGGGACTCCTTACCTTGCTCCAACTTGCCTGTTCTGGCGATTTGCATGTGATTACTTCCGGGTCACATGCAGGTCGCTATCTTGCAACTTACCTGTTGCTCCACGTGGTTCACCTGTACCGGCTGTTTTCTCTTGTTCAAGGCTCTCTGCTTCCACTCTTCAGCCCTCCAGGGCAGCTCCAGGGGAAATGAACCAGAACCATGCCAAACCATAAGATACTGACCTTACCGTGGCACCATAGTCGCAGTCCCATGGTGTCATCACGGTTTAGGTCTATTTTAAGTGCTTACAGTTTTGCATACTTCTTATCTTATTGCATTTTGTATTACTATCGGTTATGGTTAAACACACACACTCAGTGACTTTCATTGACAGACACTGACAGACATTCACACTCAATGACAGATAAACACATTCTCTCACTTACAGACATATACTGACAGACAAAAAGGGAGACAAAGGCTCAGCGCTGTCTAACCAAACAAAAAGAAAAGAACATGTAGCACATCTAAGGAAATGGGGCTTCCTGACAGACCCCAAAACAAGTGGTATTCTACAAAAAAAAGAGGAAAGTGGCACCAATAGAATAATTTATCGCAATAAAAAAGATATTCTCAATAAAAAATTAATACTAAAATATAAAAATGTGAAGAAATTAAAAACAGAAAAAATTAACTGTCCAAAGCAATTTGCAAGAGAACAGCCTAATCCTGTAGGAAAATCTCTTCTTTTAGGAAGTACCAGATCAGGAAATGCTTGGGATCTGTACAGACATACAAGAAAACTGAGAAAATCCAATGGTGTACTATAGTATTATTATTATCATTATTTTATTATTTATATAGCGCCAACAAATTCCGCTGTACAATGGGTGGACTAACAGATACATAATTGAGATCAGACCACCGACGTACAGGAACAGAGGGGGTTGAGGACCCTGCTCGATGAGCTTACATGCTAGAGGGAGTGGGGTATAGTGACACAAAGGGTTAAAGTAGGGGAATTAAATAATTTGTTACAGAAGGGTAGGTCATTTTTGACAGGTGCAGGAACGGAGTCATGGGTTTGAGGATGAGAAACCTGCTGACAGTTTAATTGATACGCTTTAATGAAGAAGTGAGTTTTCAAAGATTTTTTGAAGGAGTGGAGGCTGGGTGAAAGTCTGATTGAGGAGGGAAGGGAGTTCCACAGAATAGGTGCAGCCCTGGAGAAGTCTTGAAGGCGAGCATCAGATGTGGGGATCCGGGCAGAGGATAGGCGTAGGTCTTGGGCTGAGCGCAGGGGTCTCGACGGGACATACTTGTGTATGAGGGAGGATAGGTATGTTGGAGCAGCATTATGTAGGGATTTGTAAGCAAGCGCCAGAATTTTGAATTGGGCCCTATATCTAACTGGAAGCCAATGCAGGGACTGACAGAGCGTGGAGGCGTGGGAGGTGCGACCGGACAGGAAAATAAGCCTCGCAGCCGTATTCATTATAGATTGCAGCGGTGCAAGCTGGGAACATGTAAGACCGGTGAGAAGGGGATTGCAATAGTCAAGGCGAGAGAGAACAACAGCATGAACCAGTACCTTAGCCGCGTCCGGCGTTAGATATGGGCGGATGCGCGCTATGTTCTTGAGTTGGAAGCGACAGGATTTGGCTATCGATTGAACATGGGGAGTAAAAGAGAGATCAGAATCAAAAGGAACCCCTAGGCAGTGAGCCTGGGAGGTAGAGGTGATAGTAGCGCCGTTGACTTGGATGGAGACAGACACAGGAGTAGCAGCACTTAAGGGAGGAAAAACTAGAAGTTCTGTTTTGGGCAGGTTGAGTTTAAGGAAGTGAGCAGCCATCCAGTTGGAAATAGCAGAGAAACACAAGTCAAGGTGGGTACTATATCACAACGATATTAGGTTCTAATAATTTGTAGATCTTATGTGGTTTTACTAAAGTTTTTCAGAGCTAATAACATCTCTAGTGTGAATGGTGTATAGTGATATTTTATCTCCACTTGTAGGATATATGTGAAGACATACTTAGCAGATAGCACAGCAGTGTGGTGACCATAAGACACGGAAAATAAAAAAACACAATAGTACTCTCTGTATATGATAAACCAGGAGTAATATAGAAGTAATTTGCTCACAATTAATTAAGCAGGCAAACCGTTCAATGGATAAAGCATGGTGGTATAAGCCGCACCTGGGATTTTTTGGTGAGGTCCTCACTGTAATGATGAACTGGATGCCAGGAATTATAAAAATGAAAAAATAAATAAAAAAATAATGTGGTGCACTCACAGTATAAAAGTAGCCAATTTCCCTTTATTAGAATAGCTTTAATATTAATCCAAAAAGTTTTTCGCCAACATAGGGCTTTATCAAGTGGAAACAGCCACTAACAGGCACACTCACTCACTAACAGACACACACACGCAGTCACAGATATACACTAACAGAGACACACATATTAACTGACAGACACACACAAACACACACACCACACTGACAGACATACACTGACAGACACACACATTCACTCATAGACACACACATTCATTCACAGACACACACATTCCCTGACAGACACACAATGGCAGAAACACACAGTCACTGACAGACACACACACACACATTTAATGACACAAACACCCTGATACTGACACATTCACGCACATTGTGTCACATACTCATAAATTAGTTGTTTTTTTTTCTTCATTTTGTGATGGGATTTCAACATGGTTCAAAATGTAGTAGGCCTGAAATCTCCATGTGGCATATACAAGTACAGGTGTTTGTTGTATCTGTTAGTTAGTCACATGTAGCTAAGATACTGTCATCAATGTACTGAACATGTGCATCAACTGTAGTCACATTCCTTTGTCCTTAAAAGGAGTCATACGGTCTGCCCATATTAGGTGATCCTGAATATCCTGTTCACTGATTGCTCTAAGGTTATGTGTGAGCGGAGCTATGAATGGGAGGAGTTATTGTTAATAAATAACATGTGCAAACTATGCTCTGGGCTCATACCTTTTGAACACAATTTAGTGTGAGACCTGATCGGTGTGTAAATAAAAAACTTCCTGAAGACTTGTGTCCATATCTCTAAGTGTGGCTTCTGCGGTTTGTTCCTGTTATTCCACTGGTAACATTTTTGGTGCATTGGGTCTGGGAACCTCATCGCACGGAAGCTGGCACAGAGATTTGAGGTGGTAAACCTTTTACCAACGTTCTCCACGGCTGCACCCCTGGACTTCTACTGCATGGACCTCCCTTTGTCTCGGCGCCACTGGCCTGTTGTCCAGGAGATCATCGTCTTCTACGCAGTGAGTACCAGGGTGTCCCGTCGATGAGTGTGAACCCAGGTCCAGGAACTAAGAGGTAAGACTGATACCATTAGAGTGGTAGGCCCACAAGGGGTTTTATATTTGGAACCGGTTTTCGGATTGCCCCCTCCCTCTGCAGGGAAGAAGCGAAGGCGCACCGCTTATCTGGAAATTAGATGCTCTGTAGTCAGCCCGTCTAATATAGGTGGTTTGGGTCAGGCTAAATCTTGGTGTAAATAATTTATGTGTCCTGTCTTGACTAGCGTGTCAAGGTGTAAATTTCAGTCGCTAGGTCGGGGAGGCTGGCGAGACTAAGTAGATTCTGGTGTGCATTCCGTCTGCTAGCTCTCAACCTATCTTGGCTAAGTGTGCTCTGTTGTAAATTCAGCCACTAGACTATTGATAACTATTGATGACTGTACAATAGTTAATAACCATACCTTAACCACCGACTGTAGAGACGAAATTGTTGAAATGTTATGTGATCGGTTAGTTTATGTGGATTAATAGTGTGGATAATTGTATGGTTTGAATAATAATTACATTGATAAGTGTATAGTCTTTGGTGGGTTTTTGATTTAATTTCGTGTGTGCGACGTCGTGATATTGTTGAGCGTGTGAGGATCCTGTGCGTGTGTGTACGTGTATGTTTGGGCCTAGTAACCGTGCCGCGTGGTGCTGTAAGGTAACTGGTGTGACTGTTGAAACTGTTTGTATATTTGTACTGCTTTGAATCAGACGCTCTGTTGAAATCGTGGGTGCTTCTGATTCACAAACCGTCCTTTGTCTTGTATGTTTTAAAAAAAACAAAAAACTTTGGAACTCTAAGGAATATGCTGTTTGTGATTATGGTGTAACACTGTCCCCCAAAAGATTAAAATACACAGTGTAGCAGAGGACAGCCTGTTCTGGTAACCAGTGTTCCTGTGGATCCTTGATCCAGATTTAATACAGCAGGTTTACATTGTTATAAATAATATGCTGGGGCTATACGAGTAGTTTATGTATACAGATTGTTGAAACACTGCTAAATGGATCAAGCTGTGCTAAGAGGAACAATGGAGTCAATGGTAGCCAGAACCTGTTTGTCCACTAAGGCCTTAATTCCACCTAGTTTGGATATCCCCCTTGCTTCTGATTCCCAACCCCCTACTCTTCCTCCCAAGCTAAAACTGGTGTAGCTGATATTTGCACTCCCCTTGCTCTATTTTCCCCACCTACCCACATACCTGTCTCACATAATTAAAGTCTGTCTGCTTCATTAGACTTTAGGAAGCACTCTAGGGCCACCTACTGGCTATCTTCGGGATTTACATTGTTTAAAATATAAATGACCGTTTAATCATCCTTAACTCTATACTGGCATACAACAGACAGAAGTAGGACTGCTTACCCTATTTTAATATTTCTTGTCGTAAGGTTTTATTTTAGGTATAAATATATTAAAAGCCAAGTTTTATTGTTAGACCCATAAAGACTATTTTGATACAATTACTTACCCTCTCGTGACACCTACAGGCAGGTTTTTGGTTTAAACACCTTTTTATTTTTCAATCACCTAATGCTGACCAGTAAAATTAACTCACCCCCTTTCGCCTACCTTACTACTCCCAGATCAGAACCTGTTACTAAACAACCCTATCGAAGTCCCATACTAACAAATGACTGGTACCCTTTAATCCGAACATTTACAAATGCCTGTCCGGCTTACCCCTGGTCCACCACATATTGCCCGAATGATTAACTCAGCATTTGTCAGCCAGGCCCAGAACAATTTTAAGAGAAAATTACAAAAGTTAGAGAGATTTGCAGGGATGTCCATATCACAGTTAATGGAGGTTGAATAGGGAAACTGAGACAAAGCTTGAGGAGGAACGTAAAATGAGGAAGAAAGCAGACATGTTAGCGGTAGCTATCACAGGTATAGCGAGACAGGGAGGAGTTGAGGCTAGGATGAGCAGAGTACCACTAGGCAGAGATCAATGTGCATATTGTAGAGAGGAAGGACATTGGAAGAGTGATTGCCCACAGAGGGTATATATTGTAGGTGGTAGATAAGATGAGAGACGGGGGCGAGGTGGTTACGGTGGTAGCTTTAGAGGATGAGGAAGAGGAAGTTTTGGAGGATTTAATGGAAATGGCAGAGGGGGTGTTCAGGAAGGAAGATATTATCCCCGTACTCAGAGACTTAGGGATAGGGAAGATAGAGATTTTGTGGGTCTGGCTGACATTGTCATGGAAGACTATTGATACCGACCGGGCTCCATCCCCCTTGGCCGAGCGGAGCCTATGGTCAATGTAACAATAGGGGGAAAGAGAAGTCCTTTCATGATTGATACAGGTACTGAACATTCTGTGGTGACTAAGTTGGTAGCTCCTCCTTCTGGAAAGACTGTAACTGTAATAGGAGCTATTGGGAGAAGCGCTGCTAGACCGGTTCTCAGGAGTCGCACTTGCATTTTAGGAGGCCATTTTGTGAAGCACCAGTTCCTATACATGCCAGAGTGTCCAATTCAACTTTTAGGACGAGATCTATTATCAAAGCTTCAAGCTCAGATAACTTTTCTACCTAATGGATCAACGTCTCTGAAGTTTAATAAATCACCAGGCATGATAGCAGTATTGGTACCAAAAGAAGAAGAATGGAGCTTCTACTCTGTAATAACAAATGCAAACCCTAAGAGTGATGGATCTTTATTTGACATTCCAGGAGTATGGCAGAGAATAATCCTCCAGGACTTGCTCGTAATATGCCACCGATACATATTGAACTAAAGCTTGGGGCCTACCCTGTGAGCCTACGCCGGTATCACATACCTCAGAAGGCCAAGAAGAACATACAGACATACTTGGATAAGTTTGTAAAGTATGGTATCCTAAAATTCTGTACCTCCCCTTGGAACACTCCATTATTACCTGTTCAGAAACCAGGATCCAATGAGTATCATCCTGTACAAGATTTAAGAGCAGTTAATGATGCAGTAGTTAATATACACCCAGTGGTACCCAACCCCTATAATCTGCTTGCCCTAATTTCTGGTGGGGCAACTCACTTTACAGTCCTAGATCTTATAGATGCTTTTTTCTGCCTTCGACTTGCTGTTGAAAGTCAGTGCATCTTTGCTTTTCAATGGGAGGTTGCTGTTACGGGATCAAAGCATCAGATGACTTGGACCAGGTTGCCTCAAGGATTCAAGAATTCACCTACCCTAATTGGATCTGCACTGAGTCAAAGTTTACAAGACTTCAAATCCATCCCAGATGTATTGCTTCAGTACGTGAATGATCTCTTGATAGCTACAGTTACTAAAGAGATGTGCCAACAAGCAACTCATGATCTACTCCATATTCTTTGGAGGGCAGGTTACAAGGTATCAAGGAAGAAGGCGCAATTGTGTCAGCCAACTGTCAAGTATTTAGGATTCCATATCTCTGAAGGTCAAAGAACAATGGGACCTGAAAGAAAAGAAGCAGTGTGTCGAATACCTGTACCCATGAAAGACAAGTGCAAGAATTATTGGGAGCAGCAGGATTCTGTAGGATATGGTTTCCAAATTATGCGATATTGGCGAAACCCTTGTATGAAGCTGTAAAAGGCACAGAACATGATCCCTTCCTATGGACCACAGAACAACAGAAGGCATTTGAAGATATCAAGAAAGCACTTATGAGTGCCCCAGCACTAGGCCTACTAGATTACTCGCGACCTTTCTACCTATATGTGCACGAGCAAAGAAGAATGGCCGTGGGAGTGTTAACTCAGTACTTAGGATCATGGCAAAGACCTTTAAACAACTGGATGTGGTGGCCAGTGGTCTTCCACCTTGTCTACGAGCAGTGGCTGCTGCAGCTTTGTTGGTAGCGGAAGCTGACAAACTTACCTCATGCAGTACAGACCCTACTGGATTACAAATGTAATCATTGGTTCAGCAATAGCAGAATGACCAAGTATCAGGCTATGCTATGCGAGAATCCAAGAGTACATTTTGAGATTGCCAGCTAGCCTTCTGCCACAGACTGCTGAAAGTCGACATGACTGTCTGGAAATAATGGATGAAGTATTTTCTAGCAGGCCAGATCTCCATGATTTTCCCATGCAGTACCCAGATATACAGTACTATACGGATGGTAGTAGCTTTGTAAAAGAAGGTATTCGGTATGCAGGGTATGCGGTAACCACCATAGACAAGGTGATAGAAGCACGACTATTGTCGAAAGGGACATCAGCACAGAAGGCGGAATTAATCGCACTGACAAGGGCCTTGAAAGTAGCTGAGGGGTTGAGAGTGAACATCTATACGTATTCAAGATATGCCTTCTTAACAACTCATGCCCATTGTATAAAGAAGGAGCTGTAAAGGTGGCAGAGGTGACACCTTGGATTCATCACTCTAGGGTTAAACCAGCGGCAGATTACTGGCAAGCTACTCCAGATCGTGAGAATCCTTGCAAGATCTGGTTGAAGCGCATGACCCAGTCGAATTGAGCGTGACTTGAGAAGTATGAGGTGATTTTTGAAGAATCGTGGTTGAAAGTTGCAGAGATCAACAAGTGTTTTGATGGCCATAATAAAGCCTGACCACCTGCCTACATTTCATAGTCAGAGTATCTCGAAGGGACCTCTGTGAAGGTAAGTGAGGATCAGAAGTACTACAATCCTTGCAGCCCTCACAAGCGGGAAGCTGAGGTGCCGTTGCATGGTCGAAGAATTAAGATGAGGATCACAAGAATAATGTGTTTAATTATGTGCTTTAGTATTTTTATGATTTTTCAGGAGGGTAAAGGTAAGGATATTCCAAGCTCTGTTAGTTGTATTAAGACTAGGAAAACAGGTAACCAGATATCCCAGTCCCTAATTTGGCACTCACAATATGAATTTAAGGGATCTGTGTCTAGGTGTAGGTACTTAGATACTTATTATAGTGTGTGTCATCCGATATCAGGTGAGCCTAAGTGTTTTGATCCCCAATTCCAACCCCGTACAATTTGGTTGGTAATTCGAAATAGTAACTCTCAGGGGACATTGATAAAAAAATTTTGATGCATGTAAGGTGATTTCGGGTAGTGGAAAACCTTGGAATGTATGTGGTAATTTTAAATGGGAACGAACTTATGGGTTCAACAAATATTTATGCTCTAGTAAAAGATCTACTGATCCTGACTGCCTAAATAGAGCCTTTAACTGCTGCCCATATTGGTCATGTGTAGGGTGGGCGACCTGGGGAAAGATAGTAGATCAAGACATGATTATCCAAAGGTTGCCCACTACACCGTATTGTAAAACCATGGAATGTAATCCCGTACATATGACCATTTCCAATCCACAGCAATTTATTGATACGTTTGGGAGTCTTTTTGGGTTTCAGATACATGGTACAGGAACAGATTATATGGAAGCCATATTATATGTAGGTATTGAAACCGAGACAACAGCTGCTCAGACTCATCAGGTTCTCCATTCCTTTTATAAAGAGATGAGTGTTGAGGATACAATTCCCCATAATGTTAAGAACCTATTTATTGATTTGGCTGAGAGTATTGCAGGTAGTCTTAATATAACTAACTGCATTGTATGGGGAGGTACTAATATGGGAGACAAAAGAGATTTGGTACCCTGGTTCTGAGACAGTTGAACAACAGATGCCTGCTCAGTCTGATCATCAAGTAAATACTAGAGGTAAATCAGAATGGCAGTTAAAAAACATCTATTATAGGTCATGTATGTTTAGCCAGGAAAGGGCCACTGTATAATACACTAGTTGGCGAGTTAACATGGCCTATAATGCTGATACAAAAGATACTACTTGGTGGTCAGCTTCAAATGTCTCGGAACCTACTAATCCTTTTGCCAATTACACCAATTTGAAAGAGGTATGGTTTGACTTATCTGTTACATCCAATTGGAAAGCCCCAGTGAATTTATATTGGATCTGTGGTAAGAAAACATACTCGGAGTTGCCACAAGATTGGGAGGGAGCATGTGTGCTAGGCATGCTCAAACCATCCTTCTTCTTGTTACCAATTGAAATGGGAGAGACCTTGGGAGTTAAGGTTTATGATGTAAATCATAAAAAGAAGCGAGCATCATTGAATGTAGGTAACTGGGAAGATGATGAGTGGTCTCCCCAATGTATTATTAATTATTATGGATCTGCTACCTGGGCTGAAGATGGTACTTATGGTTACCGAACCCCCATATATATATATGCTCAACCGCATTATAAGATTGCAGGCGGTGGTTGAGATCATAACCAATGAGACAGCTAAGGCCCTTAACCTTTTGGCGAAGCAAAATACCCGCATGAGATCAGGCATTTACCAAAATAGGCTGGCTCTTGATTATTTGCTGGCAGTAGAAGGAGGTGTGTGTGGAAAGTAATTGTTGTTTGCATATAGATGCTGAGGGTGGTGGGGATGATGCTGAGGGTGGTGATGCTGAGGGTGGTGGTGAGGCTGAGGATGGTGGGGAGGCTGAAGGTGGTAGGGGGGTGGTGAGGCTGAGGGTGGTAGGGTGGTGAGGCTGAGGGTGGTGGGCGGTGGTGAGGCTGAAGGTGGTGGTAAGGCTGAGGGTGGTGAGGCTGAGGGTGGTGGTAAGGCTAGTGGGGGTGGGTGAGGCTGAGGGTGGTGGTGGGCTGAGGGGGGGTGGTGAGGCTTAGGGTGGTGGAGGGGGTGGTAAGGCTGAGGGTGGTGAGGGTTGGTGAGTCTGAGGGAGGTGGGGTGGTGAGTCTGAGGGTGGTGATGCTGAGGGTGGTGGGGGGTGGTGAGGGGGGGTGATGCTAAGTGTGGTGGGTGTGGTGAAGCTGAGGGTGGTGGGGGAGTGGTGAGGCTGAGGGTGGTGGGGGACTGGGGAGGTTGAGGGTGGTAGGGGAGTGGGGAGGCTGAGGGTGGTGAGGCTGAGGGTGGTGTGGGGGGTGAGAGAGAACCTACCTTTTCTTCCCTGGTGGTCCAGTGGGCTCCCTGGTGGTCAGAGCTGCAGACCATGTAATCTCGCAAGACCATCAGAGCGTTGCCGTGGTAACCCATGGCAACGCTCTGATTGGCCAGTTTTCGCAAGACACATGGTCTGCAGCTCTGCTCACTGCGGAGCTGCAGACCAATGTCTGCGGTAGCTGGCCGGGCAGCCCACCGGGTCCCCTCCGGGTGTCAGGTCCTCGGTCAGTGACCAAGGACCTGACACAGTCTGCCCACAGGCGGTTTAGGTGGCCGTGAGGCCCCAGCCAGCGCGAGGCATTAGGCGGCCGCCTAAACCGCCTAATTAGAGATCCGCCTCTGCACATTCCTTTGTCCTTAAAAGGAGTCATACGGTCTGCCCATATTAGGTGATCCTGAATATCCTGTTCACTGATTGGTCTAAGGGTATGTGTGAGTGGAGCTATGAATGGGAGGAGTTATTGTTAATAAATAGCCTGTGCAAACTTTGCTCTGGGCTCATACCTTTTGAACACAAGTTCAGTGTGAGACCCGATCGGTGTGTGTAAATAAAAGACCTGTTACTTTCTGAAGACTTGTGTCCATATCTCTATGTGTGGCTTCTGCGGTTTGTTCTTGTTATTCCTCCGCTAACAATTTAAATCCACCCATTCTCCATACCTTTGGGAGAGCTGGAGTGGATCCTTTTCCTGCGGTCCAATGGGACATATATCCCCAGGGTCCAATCTGGCTGCTGAACTGGCTGCTGCTGGCTGGGCTTGCCCCTGTGCTGCTGGGGGGGCAGGTGGGCAGTCAATAGAGATGACAAGAGAGCTGTAATCTTCTTGCTCACGTCCCTCGCTTGCTGCTTAGTGACATCATAATCCGACTCCTGGCATCACTGAAGGGCATGCAAGGGAGCAGAGCAGGAAGAGCACTTCCTCGCTGCCCACCTGCAATGTGAGCTTCTGCCTGCCTCGGGAGGCCTTAAAGCAGCAAGCCAGCTAGCTCTTGGTTACCCTTACCCTGAACACCGGCATTGGGATGGAGGGACAGCCGACTTAAATACTGACATCAGCTCTGTCTTTACCTATTGTACTTGTTTAACACTGCAAGAGGCACTCTATCTGCATCAATTTTATAACATGACAAGAGGCTTCATATTTGCTTAAGTCTCTCTTTACTAGAACTCCACAGCAGCACATTAAAGGACCACTCTAGGCACCCAGACCACTTAATGAAGTGGTCTGGGTGCCAGGTCCAGCTAGGGTGAACCCATTTTTTTATAAACATAGCAGTTTCAGAGAAACTGCTATGTTTATAAATGGGTTAATCCTTCCCCCAAAGCCTCTAGTGGCTGTCTCATTGACTGCCGCTAGTGGCGCTTGCGTGATTCTCACTGTGAAAATCACAGTGAGAGCATGCAAGCGTCCATAGGAAAGCATTGTAAATGCTTTCTTATGCGACTGGCTGAATGCGCGCGCAGCTCTAGCCGCGCGTGCGCATTCAGCCGAATGGGCGGAGAGGGGGAGGATCGGAAGAGGAGAGCTCCCCGCCCAGCGCTGGAAAAAGAAAAGTTTTAACCCCTTTCCCCTTTCCAGAGCCAGGCAGGAGGGGGTCCCTGAGGGTGGGGGCACCCTCAGGGCACTATAGTGCCAGGAAAACGAGTATGTTTTCCTGGCACTATAGTGGTCCTTTAACATAGAGAGAAAAACAACAAAGACAAAAAAGTAAGGAATCCATAAAAGTTTCCTCCCAACCAACTATTTCTTCTTTCTTTGCTGCTCCCCAGTCAGTACAGGTCAGAGTACCACTGCCTCATGTTTCTATAGGGGTGTTTGTGGTTTATATCCATTTCTCCTTATTTATACTTATTATTATTTATACTTATTTTATACTTTTGTTTAATCCTATGTTTAGACTTTGGTTTTTGCTTCTATTTATTCTTAGGTTTTTACCTATATTTGCAATTATGTTTCCATTTGTACACTATATGTATTTTCATTTTATTCCATGTTACCTTGTTTTAATTAAGTCAATCTGGGTGTACATGCCGCTTGTTTTAGGGTTCGATAGGGGTGTTGCCCTTACTTACCTCCTTTTTCTCTCCCCCCTCTCTTGCTGCCTCTGCAGCCCAAGTCCCTTTCCTTTGCTCTTGGTCGGCGGGGAGTGACTCGGTGGACCGCCTCCCATCCTACCTCGACCGTGGAGACCGCGGGGTAAGACTCCGCCGGTCCCACGTGTAGCTCTAAATCAGTGCATATGTTTCCTGGTTTATTTTTTTGGTTTACTTGCAAGCATGTGAAATTAATAGTATAATAAATGGTTTATCAATGCAACACACCATAGTGCCATATGACAAGTGGAAGTGTCCAGATCACTTGCAAATTGAATCTTTGTATGCTACAGCCTATGGCTTCACTTCCTGCTGTATGTATTACTCCAGAATATTTGGGCTGATTGTACACCCCTCATATATATGGTGTGGTTTTACATTTCTCTACTATTTATTTTTTTCACTGCAAAATTATTTTCTCATGGGAGTCTCATTCAGGGGTTACCCCCTCTTTTACCCTGTCTGGTTTGTTTTACCCTGGGGCTCTGGTATAGTGTTTGGATTTAGGTGGGTGTCCCACCTAGTGGCTATTCTGTTCTAGTGGGAGTACCACCCAGGGGTTTTGGAGTATTGGTGGGGGTACCATCCAAGAGTGGGTCTATGTTAGTGGGTAATCCCCCCTGGGGCTATGCAGTTTTTGTGAGTGCTCTGTGCTGCCCAAAGGTAGCTAAATTGGTAAATTACCTGACAACAAGTCTGTTCAAAGGCAGTTAAAATCTCGGCAGTGTTAATTTGGCCATTCATACTTATATATATATATATATATATATATATATGAGTACCATCATTTGGGTTGAAAGAACGCTATTACTACTCACCTGCCAATTTGGTTAATTTTTGGAGATGTTTAGTGTTCTACCTAGGGGAGTTTTTGCTGCACGCAGGCGGCCTTTTCACTGGGCCGTTTTACTCAGAACACGTTACTTACCAGCTGAACCTACCATCCGCCTACCTTGCCGTGCCTGCTACTCGTTTGGCCTACCTGCCTTTACATCTATGATGAGCCTGTCTTGCCCGTGAAACATGGATTGGCCTGCTTTGACAGTGCCCCCTTGATTGGCCTGCTTTGTCTGTGCCCCATTGATTGACCTGCTTTGACTGTGCCCCATTGATTGGCCTGCTTTGTCTGTGCCCCACTGATTGGCCTGCCTTGTCTGTGCCAGAATGCCTGCATGCCGAGCCTTGCTGCTACATACTCACACTTGGGCATTGCATGCACTGCCAAACTTCCGTCACTATATGGGGTGCTGCCCCGATGTTTCTGCCGGTGACACTGGTCTTTTATACTCCTAGAGGTCACTTTGCCTAGGACCGCTCCACGGGTGAACCCTTTATCCGGGGGAATGAGCACAGACTATGACTAATACAGCAGTGACCACCTTTTAAAAGGCAGGCAACTTGAATGAGTCAGACTCTCCTTGAGGAGAGCAGGCAAGTGCGCATAAGCGCTACTGGAAGGGTGAAGGCCCTGAAACAGGCTCCTGACAGGTAAGGCTCCGGAGAAGCGTCTAACCCCGATACTATTGGCCTCAATGGCCAGACGGCACTGCCTAGGTGGCGCAGGGGAGTCAGTGACCACCGGACGTGGCAGTGACCACCTTTTTAAAAAAGGCAGATGACTTAAATGAGTCAGACTCTCCTAGAGGAGAGTAGACAAGTGCGCATAAGCGCTACTGGAAGGGTGAAGTCCCTGAACCAGGTGCCTGGAAAGATTAGACTCTGGAGAAACATCTAGCCCCGATACGATCAGCCTCGACGGCCAGACTACACTGCCTATGTGGCGCAGTGGTGAAAGTCCCCATAAACCCACCCCCCTACCATTGCCACCCTAGCTGAATGGCGGGCAGACCGGTCGCCCTCAGAGGGAGAGGACGATGGGGGTGGGGACTATGATGACATTCCCAAGTGGCACCGTGAGATGAAGAACAAAGCCCACTACAGGGGCGCCGACGACCATGGAAGAAGAGGTTGTCTCGTGGGTCGCCTTAAACGAACCCCTGTTCGACCCTCACCCATTGCTCACCTGGGTTCTTTGGAAGGGTCTCTGCCCGAGCACCTAGCACCATTGGTTCGTTTCTGGGTCCATAGACCTCTGGCTTGAGAAGCCCGCAGGATACTTGGAGCCGATTGTTCTCCTCTACACGAGTGAGTTGTGCTAGCGGGACATACAAGGAAGTATATTAGGTGTCCAGTTTTTATATGAAAAAAAAAAAAACTACAGAGGCATATCTAAAGCTCCAACCCGTACCTGTTATAGGGGATTGGACCATTGGCCCCGGAATTCCACATTTGCCTCTACCTTCGGATAACATACCAGATGGGACCCCGAATCTTGGGATTGCAGGTGACACTATCTTAATCACAATTTGGACCGCTGGAGGTGCTTGGGATTAAGGGATCTGAGCCCTTTGGAGCCCCCGCACGAGACTACGCTTGAACGTATATCCATTAGTTACTTTGAATTAGACGCGTCCTCAGGGAACTTCTAAGGACCCCGGGGTCAATTCCTGGTAAGGCGAGCTCAATTCTCTCCTTTGCGAGATGAGTATCTGGGGCATCATTCATTTGGACAATAATACAGCCTGGTTGGCAGGTTTGGATGAATTTAGGACATTCAGAAATACCAGAACTATCTGAAGAAATCCTTCTCGTTTTTACACGAATTGGGACCCGGACGCAGCACTTCTACCTGGATGGGCTTGCTGGACCCTCCGAGAGGTACCTCCCAGACCAAAAGGTCAGGTTCTCTCTGCATTTCCCTTTGTTTGGGTCCCTGGATTTTGTGTTTAACGCCACCGTTTGTTTAGACGGTTCTTTGCCTTTTTTCACCCTTCATGTACCGCTCGGTTGTTGTTGGCATTGGCGGGGTGTATTGGCATTGTTGTTGGCATTGGTGGGGTGTATAAGTCTTTAGGTTAATTTCAGTCGGTAACACAGTGACTAGACAGGGACGTTTGAAGGAATTTGGGGGACCCAAGCAAAATGGACATGGAGGCACCACCAACCCCCACCTCCACCCACCCACACGCACGCAAAGCCTACAGCAACCACAGCATAGCCATACAGTTTAAGTTCACCCACACTTTATATAAATCAAAAAGATTTACAGTGTAAATACTGCTGTTGCATATACTGTGCATAAATAAAAAATGTTTACAGTGCAAATACTGCTGTTGCATATAATGTGCATAACATTTGAACATTTTCAACATTTGAACATTTGCAAAAATCACCACTGTACCATAAAATCAAATATACATTAAAAAAGTACACAATAACTAAATCCAACATACTTAAAGGGACTCTCCAGTGCCAGGAAAACAATCTGTTTTCCTGGCACTGCAGGTCCCCTCTCCCTCCCACCACCCATCCCCAGTTGCTGAAGGGGTGAAAACCCCTTCAGTGACTTACCTGAGACTCCCACCGATGTCCCTCGGCGATGGTTTCGGGTTGCCGCCGCTCCACCCCTTCATCACGTCAGCCAGCGGGGGAGACTGATCCTGCCCACCAGCTGAGGAGACCTCAATACTTTTAAATGCTTTCCTATGAGGAATTGAGCAACACTGGAGGTCCTCACACAGCGTGAGGATGTCCAGCGACGCTCTAGCACAAAACCTGTGCTATGAAGCAGGAAGTGCCCTCTAGTGGCTCTCTAGTAGACAGCCACTAGCGGAGGAGTTAACCCTGCAAGGTAATTATTGCAATAATTACAGTTGCAGGGTTAAGGGTAGTGGGAGTTCTCACCCAGACCACTCCAATAGGCAGAAGTGGTCTGGGTGCCTGGAGTGTCCCTTTAAAACACACACACACACTAACAGACACAAACACTCACATTAACATTTTTCAGTTCAGTTCTCACAACCATGTGCACATTATCTAAAACTGCTCCCCCCTGTCCTTCTTACTCCTTCTTACTCCCTCTCCCTGTGTCCTTCTTACTCCCCCTCCCCCTCCCCCTCCCTGTGTCCTCCTTACTCCCCCCTCCCCTCCCCATGTTTTTACTCCTCTCCCTCCCCATGTTTTTTTTTATTCCCCCCTCCCTATGTTTTTTTTCACTCCCCCCATGTTTTTTTTACTCCCCCTCCCCCTCCTATGTTCTTCTCACCTCCTCCCGTCTCCCCCCATGTTCTTCTCACCTCACCTTCCCTGTAGCGTGGCCAAGCTCTTCTTCCTCCTGTTAGTCAGTTTCCTGTTCCCGGCCGGACTGAAAGGAACTGAGCACTCAGTGTGCACTTCCTGTCAGTCCGGCCGGGAACAGGAAACTGAATTTCCTGTACCGCGCGGTACCCGGCCGGACTGACAGCCAGGAGGAAGAGGAGCTCGGCCACGCTACAGGGAAGGGGAGGTAACGAGAGAGGAGTGCTGCAGCCGCCTGAGACTCTCTATAGAGTGCTTAGGTGGCTGCAGCCCTATAGGAACCACCGGCTCTGCTTGGGGCCCCGGACCAGCTCGGGGCCCCAAGCAATTGCTTGGTTTGCCTGCACGCTAGCGATGGGCCTGAGCATATATAGAAGGAGTGGGTGAGGATTCTAATGGTTGTTTTATTTATTTCAGAGTACCAATAATGCATTGTTTGTACATATATTGTCCACTTTGTAGCATTTTCTATAGTATTTTCCCCCATTTATTTTTCTCTTCTAAACAATTGCTCTTGGTATCACACAGGACTCCTGTGTTTTTAATTTTAATGTTGTACACAGAGGGACTGGGGGATAAAGAGACATAGAGAGGATGGGAAAGAGGAGAAAGATATACATAAAAGGGAGTAAGAAATTCAAGAAGGGATTAAGGGACACACAGTTGAAGATAAGTTTTTAGGTGGCAGCAAAATGCATCTTTGCCCGTGTAGCCAAAATTCCTTGCACCGGCCCTGCAATGGGATGACCCAATATTAAATGTATCATCCAGCACTCATGGGTTTTAGGACAATGGGATGCCCCCCATATTGTTTTACTAATGGGGTACCAGTGACAGGTCTCCCCTTTGTATTTTGCTAGTGACTATAACTACCAATTCACTAGATTGAATTACAGTAAGAATCCACTGGTTGCTCACTGTTGGGTGGGTGCAGTAGGGTGCTATTAAACCTTCCTTATACTAATATGTGGGCTTTCTTTAAAAAAATAATTTCAGTATGCTAGTAAAAGCTATTTTTCTTCTTTTCCATTCTACCCCCCATATTAAAAACGTTTGTTTTGTTTTATGATACGTCTATATGGTGAGTTGTGGGATTCAGATGAATTTTAGATCACCCAATATTTGAGTGAATTGTCATTAAATTGAAAACAAATGCACAAGTCTAGTTTTGAGGTGGGCAGTAGTCTCCAGCACCTTCTTAATTTCTGTGGTTGAATCTTTGGCTGTGGTTAAACCCCAAAGTTGGGGCTCTTGTGTCAAGTGTTTCTGCCTTCCAGCTTTTGTTCCTCTCTTCATGCAGAATGACAAAAGGTTACACACATTTTTATTTTATTTGTGATTAATAGACTGAGAGTGTCTGATAATGCTCTCAGCTTATCAACAACCATCTGATTAACCCATCATAATACTCTGCTTTATCTGTAGTACCTCTATTGATTATGGTGTCAAATGTGCTCTGGTTCCCACGTAAACTGAGTAGTCAAACCATTTTATAACTGTTTAATTTCTTACCTGAGCTCTGCTGGGCACCACTCTCTGCCTCTTCTAAACCCAAATGCTAAACCTGGTGGTACACGATTTGGCTTACGAGAGCTAAAAGAAGCTCCTATCAGGAGGTAGACCCCAGGTAAGAATCCAAACCATTCTAAAATGGTTCAGCTACTTACAATGGGCAATGCCAAGGCAGGCTGGCAGATCCCAGGTAAGAATTCAAACTGTTCTAAAATGGTTTGACTACTTATAATGAGGAATTCCAAGGCACTTCTGGACAGTTTGTCAGATTCAACCTGTCACGGCAAGGGGCATAGTTCATTATCGCACTATGGGATATTGTTCTTTAATGAAATTTGTGTAGAACATTAATGACCTGCCTGCCTGGTGTAGATGGTATTGTCAATGTCAAAAGGGGTTAATTTGATTGCATGGAAGGTCAGAAGGTTTTGTTTTAGCCTTAATTCTCTTTGAAGCTGGGATCCCCCACAGAGGTCAGATGACAGAAGGGGTAATGGAAATTGCATAGGAATGTGGAAAGGGTTTTACCATATGGATGGAGTCTGTGAATTAATCAAAGGCTCTTTAAGGTGTGAGAAGTTGCACATACGTAGCCTGAATGTATCTTCAGCCATATGGCCTCTACCTTTTAATTGATGAGTGGATTTCTTTGACATGTTAATGGCCTTTAGCCTTGTTCCAGTATCATATCCAAAAGAAAAGACATTAATATTTACCCACAGCATAATAAGCTTCATTTCTGTTATATTTGGAATGGGACAAGCACCATCTTCTAAACAAGCCCAAACATGATTGGAATTATGATGTCTGCCATAATGGGTCGCAAGTAAGGTGTACAACATATGTATAGAATGGTAAAATAATTAGAGTTGAGCGGACACCTGGATGTTCGGGTTAGCCGGGTTCAGCCGAACATCGGCAAAAAGTTTGAGTTCGGCCTTGATCCCGAACCCCATTGAAGTCAATGGGGACCCAAACTTTTGGGCACTAAAATGGCTCTAAAAAAATCCTGGAAAGGGCTAGAGGGCTGCAAAAGGAAGTAAAATGGGGGTTAGAGTAGGACAAGTGCCCTGCAAACAATTGGGGTAGCCCCCAAAATATTGGGACATATAAAAAAAGAAAACAAAGAATAAGTGCACTTGAGTATAACAATGGCTGAGTCAGGCCAATATAAATGTGTATTCTCCAAAACTTACAAGTCTGGTGGGATCCATGCCTGGTTCATTTTAATAAATGTGAGCTTATCCATGTTGACTGTGGACAGGCGGCTGCGCTTGTCTGTGATAACGTCCCCTGCCTTGCTAAACACATGTTCAGACAATACACTGGCTGCAGGGCAGGCCAGCACCTCCAAGGCATAAAGGGCAAGCTCAGGTCATGTGCCCAATTTGGAGACCCAGAAGTTGAATGGGGAAGACCCATCAGTCAGTACGTGTAGGCGTGTGCACACGTACTGTTCCACCATGTTGCTGAAATGCTGCCTTCTGCTAAGATGTTCCATATCAGCTGGTGGTGCTGGTTGTTGTGGCGTGCTGACAAGGCTTTTCCACATTTGGGCCATGCTAACCCTACCTTCTGAGGTGCTGGCGGTGCCCCAGCTGTGTTGGCGACCTCTTCCTCCTCGCCTTGTACTTCCACTGAGCCCCGGGCGTAAGTTGGGAATATCCTCAGCAGCGCGTCTACCAGCGTGCGCTTGTAGTGGCACATCTTCCGATCACGCTCCAGTGAGGGAATTAAGGAAGGCACATTGTCCTTGTAACGGGGATCCAGCAGGTTGGCCACCCAGTAATCAGCACAAGTTAGATTGAGGGCAACTCGGCAGTCGTTGCGCAGGCACTTTGGTGACTCTAGATAAGCTCGGGCCGATTGCACGTCCCCATGACAGCGACGACGCATTCGGATGTCTGCCCTATCAACTTTCAGTGGTACTTTCTGTGCCTACCATGGTGACCACAGGTAATGGGCAATCAGGGTTCGATTCTGGAGAGGGAGCCTGAGAAACGGCTACCACATCCAAGGAAGGCAGCAGGCGCGCAAAGTAACCACTCCTTACGCGGGGAGGTAGTGACGAAAAATAACAATACAGGACTCTTTCGAGGCCCTGTAATTGGAATGAGTACACATTAAATCCTTTAACAAGGATCTATTGGAGGGCAAGTCTGGTGCAGAGCGACTGACCCGTGCGTGCTGCAGCTGAAACTCCACTATCGCCTGCTGCTGCTCGCACAGTCTCTTCAGCATGTGCAAGGTGGAGTTCCACCTTGTGGGCACGTTGCATATGAGGCGGTGAGTGGGAAGGCAGAAGTTACGCTGCAGCGCAGACAGGCGTGCAGCAGCAGGGTAAGAACGATGAAAGCGCGCACAGACGGCCCGCACTTTATGCAGCAGCTCTGATATATCCGGGTAGATTTTCAGGAATTTCTGCACCACCAAATTCAGCACATGCGCCACGCAAGGGATGTGCGTCAAACCGGCTAGGCCCAGAGCTGCTATGAGATTTCGCCCATTATTGCACACAACCAGGTCAACCACTCATCGGTCTTTTGTTCCATGCCCGTCCACAGCTTCTGTGCGGTGTGGGGTTTTCCCCCCAAACATATGTGTTTAAAACAGTCTGCTGTCGTTTCCCCCTGGCTGTGCTGAAGTTGGTGGTGAAGGTGTTATGCTGACCGGATGAGGAGGTGATAGAGGAGGAGGAAGCGGAGTAGGAGGAGGAGGCAACAGGAGGCAAAGAGAAAAGCCCTGCAATCCTCGGTGGCGGAAAGACATGTGCCAAACTAATGTCCGCCTCAGGGCCAGCCGCCACTTCATTTGTCCAGTGTGCAATTAGGGAGATATAGCATCCCTGCCCGTGCTTACTGGTCCACGTATCTGTGGTTATGTGGACCTTGCCACAGATGGCATTGCGCAGTGCACACCTGATTTTGTCCGCCAACTGGTTGTGTAGGGAAGGGATGGCTTGCCTAGAAAAGTAGTGGCGGCTGGGAACCACGTACTGTGGGACAGCCACCTCCATCAGGTTTATAAAACTGTCCATCTCCACCAGACGGAATGACAGCATTTCAAAGGCCAGGAATTTTGAAATGCTGGCATTCAGGGCCAGGGATCGTGGGTGGGTAGGGGGGTACTTCCTCTTTCTCTCCAGTGTTTGGGAGATGGACAGCTGAACACTTCCATGGGACAGTGTGGAGATGCTTGGGGACGGTGGTGGATGTGGTGGCGTTGCTGCCACATCCTCTGTTTGCGGGGTGGAAGGTGCCACTGTCACTCCAGAGGTGGAAGAAGAGGCCGATACAGCAGCAGAGGAGGAAGCAGGAGGAGCCTGAAACCTTTCTTGGTTTTTGAGGTGCTTACTCCACTGCATCTCGTACTTCAGACTTTTATGTCTCGCTTCAGGCTCTGATTGCACAGCGCGCAAACCACTCGTGTCTTGTCGTCAGCACATTGTCTGAAGAACTGCCATGCCAGGGATCTCCTTGGAGCTGGCTTTGGTGTGCTCGGTCCCTTGGTGTGGTGGGCAGTAGCAGGCGTACTGTTTAGGGAACTGCCGCTCTGCTTTTGCACCCTGCTCCCTCTTATGCTGGTGCCTCTGTGCGACCACCGCCTCTTCCTCCAAACTGCACAAGTCACTCGCATGACCTTGATTCCATGTGGGGTATAGGACCTCATCATCCTCCACATCATCTTCCACCCACTCCTCAACCCTGCCCTCCTTGCCGGTCTGCACAATTCCGAAAGCCACAGCAGTTGGCACCTGTGTTTTGTCATCATCAGAGACGTGCTGCGGTGGTCCTCGCATGTCCACATCCTGAAACATAAGTGGTTGTGCATCAGTGCACTCAATCTCTTCCACTTCTGGGGCAGGGCTAGTTGGATGGCCCACGGAAACCCCGCCAGCAGAGTCATCAAAATCATAAGAGACTGCTGCATGATTTGTGGCTCAGACTGCTTGGCTGATTTGCAAGGGGTTGCACATAACAGACGCGATCCAGCATATTTAAACGCCAGTTTGAGAAGATCGGATCAAGCTCCTAATGAAGTCTGAAAACGTAGAGGAGATGAAACGAGTTGAGCAGACCCTGACCCTGGAAGGTGTTTTCCGGCTTTTGGTGTGACTATTGGTTCTATTTTCCAACTTGTGGAGCCTGAGGAACTACTGCAGACTGGTACACCCGGGGATTAAGCCCATTTGGAGGCTACAGCTTTTATGCACATATTGATTATTGTCAATTGTGCCACACTGTTTGTGAGTGCTATATTTTACTTTGGTTTTTATTACTGTTAGAATTAAAGTTTGCACTATGAATTTTCTTCTTTTCTCTCTTTTTATGCGAGGGTTTTGTACCGAACAATAAGAGGGTAACTATACCAACATCTAATTTGTGATAAGTGGCGTCCTATTTTCTGTATTAATACTTTGTTATTATACAGTTTCTTGGTTTTGTGCACTGTTAAAGGGATACAGGGAGTGTTCCCACTCTTAGTGGCTTGCCTGCACAACTACGTTACCTAACTGTCCTATTATCCGTTCTTTTGCTTCATTGTTTCTTAACAAATTCTATGTTCTTTTTATTTTACAGAATATTGTTATTTAATCTCCATTCTGGTCTTGAAATTTCAAAGGTGTCTTTAACATCCAAAATGACTGCATTGTGGTCTGACCATGTAATCTCATTTATTATAATTGTTTTTGTTTGTTGCGCTAAATTGATATCCCCCAACACAAAGTCTATGTGGGAATATGCATATTAAAATTTTGAAAAACTAGTAAAGTTTAAGTCTGTTGGAAGGAGAGTCGCTTTTCTTGTTTATTCTCTTGTTTCTTGTCTCTCTTTGTTGCGTTCCTTGGATCATTGGTTTTTTTAGTTGCCAATTAGTAGATCTGTCCTTAGAGTGGGAGAGAAAAAAAAAAAGAACTAACTACAAGTGAGGGAGATTCCCTTCATGTAATCACTATATTTTGATATAGGAGTATATTTGTTACTTTTAACTATTTGCTTATATTATTTTCCTTTTCTTCCTTCCTTTCTTTGCTCTTCCCTTCAAGGGGGGCTTTTCTTTATCCTTATTAGGTTTATTAGACTTAAATATTAGGAAAGATTCGTACGACTGGTGCTGATTGTCCAACAGCCCCTAGGGGCTGTAAGGTAACCTAAGACATATCCGCTTAATTGGCTATTTTTATTTCTTTATTTATTATTATTTTTTTAGATCTATCCTTTTTTAGCCAATTTTTGTGACCACATTCTTTTCATTTATATTTTCCAGCAGTCAAAATATTCCCTGAGTGAGTGATCCTTTATGAATCAGTATCAGGGAGCTAAGTTTGATTCTTAGTTTCCTCCTTTACTTCTCTCTCTCACCTTGTCCCTCTCTTCACCTTTCCAAATATGTTCCATTCTCTTTCTTCAGATTCAAGAGTATATATATATATATATATATATATATCACTTTCAGATGATTACTTGGGATCTCCTTATCCTTTTCTCTTTCCCCTCCCTTCTCCCTTCTCCCTTCTCTTTTTCCTCCTTTCCCTCTCTCCTTCTTCCCTTTTTTTCCCTCTTTTTTCTTCCATTCTCTCTTTCTTTTATTAGGATGGAGTTCCTCTTTTCCTTAGATGGATCTGATGGGCTTAAGTAGTGATAAAATTTGTCAGTTTTATAGCTTGTTTTTTCCAAACTTCACTCTCCTTACAGTTATATCGCCACTGACCGGAATACCCACATCTATTTGTTTTTATCACCTTTCGACATTTAATTCAGCAAATGGTTTTTGTATAGATCTTGATTGTAGTAAGTAGTTAACTTTAAATCAGTTATGTTGGGGTTACTCTTGTTACCTGAAGAGATTAATTAGTACTTTTGCAACTCCTTAAATATTGTGCTAAGTTGTATTTGGTGGGTTTTTATTATTAAGTTTACCGTGGGGACCAAGGCACCCCATTTATGAATTGTCTTGGTGGTGGCAGTGTTAAAATAGTAATAGGTATATTATTATGTTGAAGTGTGGGTGGTGTTAAGGGGAATTTTGTAATTATTTCCCGTCTAGTGCAGACAAAAAGTGAACTTCAACCCTTTCACCACCACAACTATGTCATGCACACTCTTGAAGTAGGGTGCATTCGTGTCACAACTAGAGATGAGCGAACCTGAACTGTAAAGTTCGGGTTTGTACCGAACATTACGATTTTTTGACTGAACCCGGACATTTCAGTAACAGTTCGGTGTTCAGGGGTTTAATGGCGCATTTTGAAGAGCTGCAGGGCAGCCAATCAACAAGCGTTTGACTCGTGTGTCCTTAGAAGCCATCACAGCCATGCCTACTAATGGCATGGCTGTGATTGGCCAGTGCATGTGAGCCAGCCTCTATATAAGCTGGAGTCACATAGCGCCGCGCGTCACCTGAGCTCTTATTAGTGTAGGGAGAGGATGCTGCAGCTGTGAGGGACAGATTAGGAAATAATTATTTTGTTGAATCTGCAAACTACAGCGATTATTTTTGTGGGTGCTATACTACATTTTTGTACCTTGCCCTGAGCCCAGTGCCACTGAGAAAGAAGAAATCAGTCTGTTTGTTAGGTGGGCACTTGCAACTGCATGTGTGCTACGCACATTACTTTAACCACTTAAGGACACATCTTCTGGAATAAAAGGGAATCATGACAGAATATTTCCGTCATGTATCCTTAAGTGGTTAATCCTGTTCTGTAGCTCAGTGGGCAACATCTAGGCATTTTTAAATACTGCTGTGACATTGCAGTTTGACAAATTCAAATTTTTTGGTGCTAAAAAGTAAATTTGTGGCGTGCACTTCATATCTGAGAGTCAAATAGAACCGTCAAATACTGTGGTTACATCGCACTTTGAAAAATTCAAATTTTTTGGGTGCTAAAAAGTAAATTTGGAGCGTGCACTTCACATCTGAGAGTCAAATAGAACCGTCAAATACATGGTTCCTATTCAAGGATTGATATGTGTTTAGCCTCAGCGAACACAATACCACTTTTCCATTCAATTAAAATTAGGGAAATTCCCTGGTCAGAACATAGTTCTATTCTAATGGAATTAGGGGGTAATTTTTCTCCTGGAGTAACTACTTGGAAATTAAATGATCTTCTTATTAAAGATGAGAAAAATAGAGAGGTTTTAACCAATCTATTAACACATTTTCAAGTAGAAAATCGACCGGAGGACACCTCCTGTGCGATAAATTGGTGTGCACAAAAAGCGGTCACAAGAGGCTATTTAATCAAAATGGGACATATCTCAATGAGAAACAATGGACAGTCTTTGATTGATTTATACATATAATTTTATAGGCTCTCAAATTTAAACAAAAAACATCCCTCAAAGGAATTAAGATCTTCCCTAAAAGAAACCCAAAATAAAATTAATCTTAAAGAAGAGGAGAGAATTAGCATAAATATAAATAAATTAAGATTGAATTACTTTCATACGGCAATAGAGCCTCAAAAAAATTGACAAGAAGACTCCAAATTCAACAAGCCAAAAAAAGGGTTGAAAAATTGATTGAGGGTCAAAATACCTACTCTCTACCCAGTCTCAAATTGGGGGAAAATTTAATCAGTTCTATGAAGGATTGTATAATTTAAAACTAAATCCGAAAGAAATAGATATTTACAATTATCTTGACAATATTAAGATCCCATAAATTTCGGCACAAGATTTATCTCAGTTGAATAAGAAGTTTTACCTTGACGAAGTACAACAGCAAATAGATTAATTACCTTGGAATAAAACACCTGGCCCAGATGGTTTTATGAATGCGTACTATAAATTCATGAAACATTTATTGGTAAAGCCTTTAATGGCCATGTTCAACGAAATAGTGGACAACAAATTATTTCCTAAAGAACTTCTCCAGTCCAATATTGTACCAATCCTAAAAATAAACAAGGATAGTACAGATCTGGCTAATTATAGACCTATAGCCTTGATAAATGTGGACATGAAATTATACACCGCAATTATAGCGGATAGTCTTAAAAAAGTAATACCGAAAATAATTCATTCAGACCAAATTGGGTTTGTCCCAGGTTGGTTCGCATTAAACAATACAAGAAGGACATGGCGCACAGACATGAAATGCCCCTCCTAGCCCTGTCGTTGGATGCAGAAAAAGCGTTCGACAGGGTGGGTGGGGCTATTTAGAAGGAGTTCTGCAGGCATTTGGACTAATGGGCTGGATACGGCAAGAACGGTTGGCACCAATATATTGGCGTGTTGGTTTGCTCTTGGAAATGGTACGAGGCAGGGTTATCCCCTGTCCCCATTATTGTACATCATGTTGATTGAACCCCTGGCCATTAGTATAAGAAATAATCCATTCATTAAGGGTTTCCCCACGAATCAGCGAGATATAAAAATCTCGCTATATGTGGACGATGCACTAATTACGATCATTTCGCCTCAGGACTCTCTGCCTCCGCTTATGAAAGAAATTGAGAAATACAGTAGGGTATCTAACTTTAGGCTAAATATCTTGAAATCTAGGGCAATGTATGTCAATCTAGACAAAATGGTGGTAAATAGACTATCGGGTAATTACAAATTAATTTGGACTAACAAGGAAATAACATATTTAGGGATAGTCATACCGACCAAGGTTACTGATACAATAGAGAGAAATGTTTTAACTTTGTTGAAAAATATGAATTATAAATTGCAAAAATGGAAAAATTTGGAGACAACATGGCTGGGGAAAATTAATATTATACATTTTTCAATATTATACATTATTATACCACAATGGTCTTATTTTTTTTCTAAGATCCCTCTTAAGATGCCTAAACCCTGGTTAGATATGATCCAATCGAGTTTCTCTAGATTTATCTGGAAAAACAAAAAAACGCAAATAAGTCTTAAAATTCTTTCTAAAAAGCTTAAAAAAGGAGAATTGAATTTCCACAATATTATTTGCAATTACCACGCTAATATAATTGGGCATATCTATAAGCTACAAGATCCTCAACTTGCGGAGGAACCTTGGTATGCATTAGAAGCAGAAGCAGCCTTACCGATGAAACTACAATATGTCATGTGGAAAGATGCCAAGGGCAAGAGTAGGATTTCTGCTCAAGTAAATTCTACTATACTTAGTCAACTTTTAGATGTATGGCAAGATATTATAAAACAATTAGGCTGTCGGAATCGTATACCAAGGACTTGCAGTCTTATGGTTTTAGAACAAAATGTAGATGATTTATCGCTTAGACACTGGATTAATAAAGGTATTACTATTATTTCAGACATTACGTCAGGTAATAATATGTAATTTCAACAGATTGCAGATATCTATCAGCTGTCTCCCAAATAAATTTTTACTTATTGGCGAATTAAAAATTACTTGGATATCTCTATTATTGATGTTGCCTCCCCTACTTCTAGATGTTTAAAATCTATTTTTTGTTATAAACCCATTAATAGAGTTACCTCGAATGCCAATTTACTGTTGGACATGCTAAATGAAGGCCCCAGTAAAATAATTAGGTTCTGGGAAAAGGAATTGGCAATAGCAATTTCAGAAAAGGATTGGTGTACCTCACTTGCCCACATAACCAAGAATATACATAGCTTAAATTTGGTAGAATGTCATTTTAAACTGTTATATAAATGGTATTATACTCAGTGTGAATGTTTCCACATTTAGGTGATACATGCTGGAGATGTGGTTTCCGGACAGGAACCTACTGTATATGCATATTTGGTGGACTTGCTCGGTAGTGAGGCCGCTGTGGGCATGGGCTTTCAATATTTTTTACACACTATCCAATAATAAATTGGAAGAGAACCCTGCCACTGCCCTTCTGCATTTACACTTGAATTCCAAACTATTGAAACTAAGTTGCAAAGCGGCGCACTGTTTAGTGGCCGTTAAAATTATAATTGCTAGAAGCTGGAAATTATCCATTCCCTTTCAAAAGACTCACTTGATTAAACAAATTAAATTTCAACTGACTATGGAAACTTATCTTATTAATAATATGGCTAATGCAATATATAAGAAAGGGATATATAAGACGTGGTTGGATAAAATTATATTAATATATGGTTGATATTGCCCGCAGTTGGATTCTTTCTTTATTCACAACATATTATTTTCAGCCAATAAGAATAAGTTGGATTGGAACTTGTTTTTAAGTAATTATGTAATAGAGAGGGCGGGGAGTTGTGGAAAATGGATGCGGTTATAAGTTTACTGGACATAAGATGGTAGACTCATTGGTTATAACTATTTTAGGTTTAATTTTTTCCCACTCTGATGGTGTGAATGTTTGTATGGTTGGTGCTTTGTTATTATGTGATTGTTATTTTCTATACCTGTCCTTTTTGATATATGTATCTAGATCAGTATTTATTGTTACTGGATAGGTTTAGCATACATATGTTGTTATGATATTTGTGAGATATGTAATTTTGATAAAATATTCAATAAATACATTTTTTTTTTTTTAAATACTGTGGTTACATCACACTTTGAAAAATTCACATTTCTTGGTGCTAAAAAGTAAATTTGGGGCATGCACTTCATATCTGAGAGTCAAATAGAACAGTCAAATACTGTGGTTACATCGCAGTTTGACCAATTCACATTTTTGGGTGATAAATAATACATTTGCGGCCTGCGGTGCATTTCTTGCAGGCCAATAAAACCGTTAAATACTACTGTTACATTGTTGGTTGACAATTTCACATTTTTTGATACAGTGAAGTAACTGTATTAATCACGCCTGTCACACTGTTGTGTGACCTCTAAAAAATGTTTCTCTTTAGGACACTGGCACTGCCTTACTGTCAGTGAACTTAATTGTTGATTATTGGTGGTTACATTGTTGCCTGACATAAACCATCTGTTAGTTTGGTGGGTGAACGCAAAGAATGAGGAGAGCGTCAAATAAGGGACGTGGCCCTGGTCATGATGCTGCTGGTGTTGGTGGAGCTCGTGTTGCAGGGAAAGGATGTGGTCGATCTGTGCCAGCTACATGCACAAGTGAAACACCTTCCTCAGGTGCGAGTAAGCGACAGAACCTTCAGCGTTATTTGGTAGGCCCGAATGCGACTCTACGAATGGTGAGGCCAGAACAAGTACAGGCGATAGTAGATTGGATGGCTGACAGTGCCTCCAGTTCCTACACATTGTCTCAGAGTTGGCACCTGCAGCCCATGGCCATCTGTCTTTCACCTCAGCCCCTTGCAAATCAGCCAAGCAGTCTGAGCCACAAGTCATGCAGCAGTCTCTTATGTTTTTTGATGACTCTGCTGGCAGGGTTTCCGTGGCCCATCCACCTAGCCCTGCCCCAGAAGTGGAAGAGATTGAGTGCACTGATGGACAACCACTTATGTGTCAGGATGTGGACATGCAAGGACCACCGCAGCACATCTCTGATTATAACAAAATACAGGTGCCAACTGCTGTGGCTTTCAGCAGTGTGCAGACCGGCAAGGAGGGCAGTGTTGAGAATTGGGTGGAAGATGATGTGTAGGATGATGAGGTCCTAGACCCCACATGGAATCAAGGTCATGTGACGTGTCCAGTTTGGAGGAAGAGGCGGTGGTCGCACAGAGGCACCAGCACAGCATAAGAGGGAGCAGGGTGCAAAAGCAGAGCAGCCATCCCCTAGACAGTACGCCTGCTACTGCCCACTGCACCCAGGGACTGAGCACACCAAAGCCAGCTCCAAGGAGTTCCTTGGCGTGGCAGTTCTTCAGACAATGTGCTGACGACAAGACACGAGTGGTTTGCACGCTGTGCAATCAGAGCCTGAAGTGAGACAGAAAGGTTATAAACCTGAGCACTACCTGCATGACCAGGCATCTACATGCAAAGCATGAGCTGCAGTGGAGTAAGCAACTCAAAAACCAAGAAAGGTTTCAGGCTCTTCCTGCTTCCTCTTCTGCTGCTGTCTCGGTCTCTTCCTCCACCTCTGGAGTAGCACCTGCAACCCAGCAAACAGAGGATGTGGCAGCAATATCACCACATCTGCCAGCATCCTCAAGCATCTCCTCACTGTCCCATAGCTGTCCATCTCCCAAACACTGGAGAGAAAGAGGAAGTACCTACCCGCGATCCCTGGCCCTGAATGCCAGCATTTCAAAATTCCTGGCCTTTGCAATGCTGTCATTCAGTCTGGTGGAGATGGACAGTTTTAAAAACCTGATGGAGGTGGCTGTCCCACAGTACGTGGTTCCCAGCCGCCACTACTTTTCCAGATGAGCCATCCCCTCCATGCACAACCAATTGGCGGACAAAATCAGGTGTGCACTGCGCAACGCCATCTGTGGCAAGGTCCACATAACCACTGATACGTGGACCAGTAAGCACAGGCAGGGACGCTATATCTCCCTAACTGCACACTGGGAAAATGTAGTGGTGGCTGGGCCTGAGGCAGATAGCAGTTTGGCGCATGTCCTTCCGGCACCGAGGATTGCAGGGCATTTCTCTTTGCCTCCTGTTGCCTCCTTCTCCTACTCCGCTTCCTCCTCCTCTACCACCTCCTCATTCGGTCAGGTTAACACCTTCACTACCAACTTCAGCACAGCCAGGGGGAAACGACAGCAGGCCGTTTTAAAACTCATATGTTTGGGGGGAAAACCCCATACCGCGCAGAAGCTGTAGACGGGCATGGAACAACAGACCGATGAGTGGTTGTTGCCACTGAGTCTCAAGCCCAGCCTGGTGGTGTGCGATAATGGGCGAAATCTCGTAGCAGCTCTGGGGCTAGCCGGTTTGATGCACATCCCTTGCCTGGCGCATGTGCTGAATTTGGTGGTGCAGAAATTCCTGAAAAACTACCCGGATATATCAGAGCTGCTGCAGAAAGTGCAGGCCGTCTTTGCGTGTTTTTGGCGTTCTCACCCTGCTGCTGCTCGCCTGTCTGCGCTGCAGTGTAACTTCGGCCTTCCCGCTCACCGCCTCATATGCGACTTGCTCACAAGGTGGAAATCCACCTTGCACATGCTGGAGAGACTGTGCGAGCAGCAGCAGGCAATAGTGGAGTTTCAGTTGCAGCACGCACGGGTCAGTCACTCTGCGGAACAGCACCAATTTACCACCAATGAGTGGGCCTCCATGTGAGACCTGTGTGCCATGTTGCACTGTTTTGAGTACTCCACCAACATGGCCAGTGCTGATGACACCGTTCCTGCACCAGCATAGGTCAGGTACACAATTGTCCAGCCAGGCCACAGTTCTGGAGGAGGATGAGGAGGAGGAACCGTGTTCACAGCAGGGTGGCACCAACGCAGCTCATGGGCATCACTGGAGCGTGGATGGGGGGATATGGAGGACACAGACGATACACCTCCCACAGAGGATAGCTTGTCCTTGCCTCTGGGCAGCCTGGCAAACATGAGCGACTACATGCTGCAGTGCCTGCGCAACGACTGCCGAGTTGCCCACATTCTAACTTGTGCTGAGTACTGGATGACCACCCTGCTGGATCCCCGTTACAAGGACAATGTGCCATCCTTAATTCCCTCACTGGAGCGTGATAGGAAGATGCGCAACTACAAGCACACGCTGGTAGACGCACTGCTGAGGGCATTCCCAACTGACACCGGGGGCTCAGTGGAAGCACAAGGCGAAGGCAAAGGAGGAGGAAGAGGTGGCCAACGCAGCTGGGGCACCGCCAGCACCTCAGAAGGCAGGGTGAGCATGGCCCAAATGTGGAAAAGCTTTGTCAGCACGCCACAACAACCAGCACCACCAGCTGATTTGGAATGTCTTAGCCGGAGGCAGCATTTCAGCAACATGGTGGAACAGTACTGACTGATGGGTCTGCCCCATTCAACTTCTGGGTCTCCAAATTGAGCACATGGCCTGAGTTTGCCCTTTATGCCTTGGAGGTGCTGGCCTGCCCTGCAGCCAGTGTATTGTCTGAACGTGTGTTTAGCACAACAGGGGGCGTTATCACAGACAAGCGCAGCCACCTGTCCGCAGCCAACGTGGATAAGCTCATGTTTATTAAAATGAACCAGGCATGGATCCCACCAGACTTGTCTGTACCTTGTGCAGAATAGACATTTATACCGGCCTCACCCAGCCATTGTTATACTCAAGTGCACTTATTCTTTGTTTTCTTTTTATATATGTCCCAATATTTTGGTGGCTACCCCAATTAGAAAAAAATAAAAATAAACCAAACAAATAAAAAACAGTGTTGGCTACCTCCTCCGCCTCAACCGCCGCTTCCACCTACACCGCCATGGTCACCACCTCCTCAACCTTCTACTCCACATCCACCTCCTCCTCCTAGTTCAAGATTATTATTTTGAATTTTTATGTATTTTGTTTGTAACGGCTACCCCGCTATGTTGAGGGTATCCTTTTCTTCCCGGCAAGTCGCTGTGTAGTGATGGAGTCGCCTATTCCCTTCTGCTGGATCAGGAGTAGAAGTCAAGTGCAGCTCTGAAAAGAGCTGAGTGATTATGCTGCAGAGATTCCCCTTTCAAGAATGAGACGAGGCTAAATTTTGAAGGGTCAAGAAGTACTAAAGATTTATTGACAGACACTCTCTTTTATGTGATTCTGCCCATGCAAGGGAGACACCCACATAATTAACAGTATAACCAATCAAAACAATATACATTCTGTACATCTCCTCCCCTTAGATAACTAAATAACATAATTAAAAAGGAACATGTTTTCCCCAAAGTTTGGATGTACCCCAAATACTTGGTATAGCTTGTTTCTGGGGGACTAACATATTTAAAAATCAGCCCATTCGGTTCAGCAGTTCAGGAGCTATGGGACTTCAAAGTTTTGACCGACCGCACGGGCAGATTAGCCGAAAACAGTTCCATGAATGCTGGCCCTGCAGTCGGTCTTAGATCATGTGTAAAAACTCCCTCCCAGACCCCCCCACCTCCTGGACAGCTCACTAAGAATGCAGCTTCACAATGAATGTAAAATGGATGCTGTCCATGAGGTGGGAGGGTCTGGGAGGGAGGGTCTGCTGCTGATTGGCTGGAATGTGTCTGCTGACTGTGAGGTACAGGGTCAAAGTTTACTCAATGATGAGTCCATGGCGAACCGTTGGCGAACTGTTCGGGACATCACTACCAGGGATTATAAAATTACGTTCAAGAAAACCACAAGAAACTCACAGTAGCCATTTTGTTTTTACAAAAAGCTAAATCCAATGTGTTAATGATAACTTAAGTTTGATTGTCTGTAGAGATATCCCACAGACATTTTTATGTAATGCGTAAAAATGTGGTTGAAGAATTTTAACAAGTCATTTATTAGTATACAACTGTCTTATATCAAATTATCTTGGAAATACATATGGGATATTTGTGCATATAGCAGACAGGTGATACAAAATATGTTGCCTTATCATTTAATTAATAAAAGCAAATATTTCACAGCATATTAAAATTGGCTATCTATAATTTATCTTAACAATTGTTTGTTTTATTCATTTGCATGAATATGACTTAAAACATTAGATCTTATAGGAGTCAGGCCTGAATATTCTCAAGCAGTAAATTTTATTTAATTATAGCTTAGTACGAATGTTGATCTTAGTAAAAGTTCCATAGGAGTAATTTACCAATTAGTGTGTTCACC
>OW240916.1:173022114-173043934 GCA_933207985.1 Pelobates cultripes | reverse complement strand
CTGAAAAACCATTCTGAGAGTGTGAGACATTTTTTTTAAAGCTTTTGAGACTGGATACGTGAACTGACTATTTTACACCTCACTGTGTTACTAGTGGAAGATCAAAAGACCTGTTTTCTTGTTGTGTTTATTTTGTTTGTAGACAATCTAAACAGTGTGTTCTGATTGATAAGTCGACATGTCTGCAGAAGCCAACTGAGTGGTCTTTAAAGGTCGTACCATAAAAGTACTTAGACAGTACAGGTATCCCTTTAACTTGTCTCTGAGAAAACCTTAAAACAAGAAATGTTATGACATCAAATCAAGATAAAATAATTCTTTAAATTATCTCTCTTTTACCCAGTTTACTGTGCATTACCTTGCTGTGGCATCAGCCTACTCATTTAGCAATGCTAACACTAAGTTTGGCCAATACAGTGTGTTTTTTAGTTGAGGGATTTTAGATAGTGATGTCGCGAACCCGAAATTTTCGGTTCGCGAACGGCGAACGCGAACTTCCGCAAATGTTCGCGAACCGGCGAACCGCCCGAAACGCCATTGACTTCAATGGGGAGGCGAATTTTAAAACACACAGGGACTCTTTCTGGCCACAATAGGGATGGAAAAGTTGTTTCAAGGGGACTAACACCTGGACTGTGGCATGCCGGAGGGGGATCCATGGCAAAACTCCCATGGAAAATTACACAGTTGATACAGAGTCTGGTTTTAATCCATAAAGGGCAGAAATCACCTAACATTCCTAAATCACAATCAATATGGATTGACACCTGACATATGACATATTGACACCTTGACATATGGATTGACACCTGTCCTCAGAGCCCCTGATGCACACGGACACAGAGCAGAATAGGGACTGGTCCCCCTACATCGGGTCACTTGGCAGATATGGATTGACACCTTGTTACAAACTGCTATTTGTAACGGGCCCTTTAAATGGCAAATTGCCCTGTTTCCCTGGGTTGTGGAGAAGCCTCTTGCCAGCCTCCTCCCGCATGACTATGGCCCCTGGGAGATTGTGAAAATGTATGCACTTTTATTTGGTGTGTATGGCCCTTTAAGACTGTCGGTGGGCATATTGGGGCTTATGGACTCTTTATGTGACTGGTGCTGGCCCTTTAAACACCTTTTTTGGGACATCAGGAAGATTGGGACACTGCCCCTTTAAGGCCGTGTCCCCAGACTTGTTGGGGACACGGCCCCTTTAAGATGGTGTCCCCGGTGTCCCCAGACCTGGTGCAAACCCTTTGTGCCTGCCTTGCTATTTCCCACTTGGTTCAGTAAATGGGAAATTATTTCTGCTGCAGAGACTAAGTCCCATTCGGCGATGGGACTTAGTCTTTTTTTCAGCCGTTTTTTTCAGCCTTATTTCAGCTGCAGAGACTAAGTCCCATTCGGCGATGGGACTTAGTCTTTTTTTCAGCCGTTTTTTTCAGCCTTATTTTAGCTGTAGAGACTAAGTCCCATTCGGCGATGGGACTTAGTCGTTTTTTCAGCCTGAAATAGACCGACCTCACAGCCCAAATCTATGGAACTGTTTTGGGCAGGAAAATGTGCTTGCAGTCGGTCATAAAGGGACCTCCAGCTAACTTTTTAACCCCTGCATGGATTTGGCTGATTTTTGGTTATGTTTATGTTTTAAGTGTGCTGATTCCAAATATGTAATTGTTATGAAGATGGGATGTGTAGTTTTAAAGTTACAGTGTATGACTAAAAACTGTATTTTTACTGCCTGTGTTTAATTACTATATTTTTCGGCTTCCTCCATAAGACGCATCTTTTTTCCCCAAAAGTGAGGGGAAATGTCTGCGCGCCTTATGGAGCGAATAAGTTTGTCTTTAGGTTAGCGCAGTCTGGGGAACTGAGCCGCCCGGCGGGAAGGAAGTGTGCACACTGAGTGTGCACTTCCTTTCAGTCCCGCCGGAAACCGGAACCTGAAATAGAAGTTCCTGGACCGCGGAGCGCACTGTGAAGCCGGCCCACGCTCCAAGACAGGTAAGTACCGTATATACTCGAGTATAAGCCGAGTTTTTCAGCACATGTTTTGTGCTGAAAAACCCCAACTCGGCTTATACTCGAGTCAGTGTCTGTATTATGGCAATTTGCATTGCCATAATACAGACTGGGGGCTGGCAGAGCTGTTACTTACCTCTCCTGCAGCTCCCTCCTCCTCCGCGCCGGTCTGGTCAGCACCTCGGTCAGCTCCCAGTGTAAGTCTCGCGAGAGCCGTGGGGTCATAGTGCGGCTCTCGCGAGACTTACAGTGTGAGCTGAGAGAAGAGCTGCACGGACCGGCGCGGAGGAGGAGAGAGCTGACAGGAGCTGCAGGAAGGTAAGTAACAGCTCTGCCAGCCCCCCTCCTCCCCCACTGAACTGCTAATGCCACTGGACCACCAGGGAAGGAGAGCCCCCCTCCCTGCCATGTATCAAGCAGGGAGGGGGGACAACAAAATAAATAAATTAATAATATATAAATAATAATAAAAAAAATAATAATATAACAAAAAAATTAAAATAATATTAATTAATAATATATAAATATAAATAATAATACAAAATAATTAAAAAAATAATATAACAAAAAATTAAAATAATATTAATTAATAATATATAAATAATAATAAAAAATTATTAAAAAAATAATATAACCAAAAAAATTAAAAAAATAAATAATAATATAATTTTTTTTTATTTTTTTTTATAAAAATGCCCACCCCCCACCAAGGCTCTGCAACACACACACACACACTGCATCACACACACACACACACTGCATTCATACACACACACTGCACTCATACACACTGCATTCACACACACACACTGCACTCATACACACACACACTGCACTCATACACACACACTGCACTCATATACACACTGCATTTATACACACACTGCGCACTCATACACACACACTGCATTCATCATATACACACACTGTAAATAAATATTCAATATAATTTTTTTAGGATCTAATTTTATTTAGAAATTTACCAGTAGCTGCTGCATTTCCCACCCTAGTCTTATACTCGAGTCAATAAGTTTTCCCAGTTTTTTGGGGTAAAATTAGGGGCCTCGGCTTATATTCGGGTCGGCTTATACTCGAGTATATACGGTAAATGAAATTTGTAACATAGGCATGTTCTATAATTCTCCCAGATATTATTCTACATGTATATAAGTATTTGTAAAAAATGTGAATGCATTGTGCATTGCAGAATCTGTAACTGAGCAAGAGCAAGCACTGCAGTATTTGGCTTGCACTAGTATGGAAAAGTTAATTAATTTATTTGTATGTAAATTAACTTGTATTGTGGATACTGCAAATAAAGTTTTGCAGGACTGCTGGCAGGATTTTAATGCTTTGTGTCTGTGATCTGTGTCCAACTCTGTGAACATCCGATTATATAATAAGGCTTTCCTCCTGTTACTCAGATAATCTCATGCAATTCCCAAATCATGGAAGAAACAAAATAAAATGGTAATGCAATTGTGTTTTGTTTTTTTCATGATTCGTTAATAACGTAAACCAAAAATAAAGTGTGCTGTGCCTCTAAGACAATAATCAATTAAATACCTTTATATTAATACCATATAAAAGTGTAAATAGTTTAAAAATATTAGTGTAAAGATATATATCCAAAGTGACAATGAACACTTGTGAAAAACACACTTCTTGTGTAATGTACAAATATTGACAAAAATCCTCTCTCACTCACTTATGAGTGACCCACTTTGCTTGTGTCAACGTTTCAATTTGAATCTCAAAAAGAAAAAGGAAAGAACAAGCAATATGTATATAAAATAATATAAACTGAAAAACTCACAAAAGTAGAGCAATATAGTCTGCTCTAAATTGTGATGGCATCTTTTGCAACATATGCAGACTTGAAGCTGTGGTGAAGATAGACAATCCTTTATTAACAAACTGTATAAAAACAGCTTTAAGGCAGGTAAGTCACCTTCATATGTCTTCTGCTCTCCAATATACAGTGTATAGACCAGTCTCTGGGTCTAGCGCTGGCTTCACAGGACTCAGAGAGCTGAAATCACGTATCACTTCTTCCGGGAGGCGGGGCTTATAGCCGTTGTGCATGATGACGTCAGAGCGTGATGACACGTTTCGCCGATAGACTCGGCTTCATCAGATCTGCCCACATATCCACCAGTCTCAATTTAAGTTTCTTAAGGGAGCGCAATTGCCCAAAAAGTCTGAAAATTAAGCCTTATGATTGGCCACAGTGAAAGAACTTATCAACATACATAATTGTTAAAACCCATATCTCATTACATTCACAGGGGATTATTCACTAAAATGTTTAAAATCCCACATACAAAACCTTATAATATAACCATAGAAAATAACTATAGTTTATAGAAAGTTAGCACATACAATATAAAATTACCTCTCGTGTTAAAGGACCCACCCATTTATCTATACTAAATTAGATATCTTTTGAAATCTTCAATGAAAAAATATAAGCAATATCAACATACTATTACATCTCAATTTGTAGAGCTATACCTACTAAAAGGGAAAGGAAAAAAAGGGATTAGTACATATAATGTCAACCATATGCACTTATATAAAATATCATTAAAAGAAATCATAAATAAATTGTATTAAACGTTATAAAAAAGTAAAAAAAATCAAATTCTGTGTTAAGACCATGTGGTTCTAGGGTTTTTAATTTGTGGACCCACTTCATTTCTTCTCTTCCTATTTTTAAAATATGGTCTCCTCCCCTATATGGTTTTTTAACTATTTGGATTCCTAAGAAAATTAAACCTCTGGGGTCCATATTGTGTTTTACTTTAAAATGAGCAGAGACACTATGTTGTTAAAATATTATTCACATGTTCTCCTATTCTCTTGTGGAGTGTGCGTATTGTACGGCCCACATATTGTTGTCCACATGGGCAAATTAAAAGATAAGTCACATTTCTAGTAAAAAAAAGTAATAACATCTTTAATATCAAACGCATTGCCATTTTGTTTGTTCTTGATTTTATTAATACCCTTTAACCCGTTAACCCCTTAATGAGGGGTGACGGATGGGATCCGTCATCCTGGGGAGACCCTTAACGACGGTTGATGGGGTCTCCATCATGTGTTAAAGTTTACCCCAGATCGCAGCGATCGCGGGGTTAATGGTGCTCCAGTTTGTCTCTGTATTAGAGGCAGACCGGGAGCACCAGATCGCGCTGCCCCTGCAGCAGTGCTCGCTCTGACAGCCATGTGTTGCAGGGACTTACCATCCGCCTCCCTGCGCTTCCGGGTTCTGTGAAGTGCAGGGAGACTATCAGAGAAGATCATCAACCTGTGTAAAAAAAATAAAAAAAATAAAGTTGAATTAAAATCTCACCCCCCGTTTACCCATTTTAAATAATTAACCCCTTCCCTGCCAATTGATCACTGACTACAGTGTTCAATTGGCAGGGATTACATTTTACTGTCATCTGATTTTTTTTAACCCCAGAGGATTAACTTTTATTTATTTTTTAACTGTCAGGGATTTAATTTATTTAATTAATTAAAATATTTGATTATTATATATTTTGCTACATGGGGTGGGTGGGAGTTATGGGAAAGTGAGGAATTTACTGTTAGTGCTGCTTACTGCTAGTTAGGGGTTAATGGTAAAAAAAAGCTTATACAAATGTTAAATCTGTAAAATAAAAAGATTTAAGAAAGGTTAGGAAAGTTTAAAAAAAATAATAAGCAAAAAAAAGTTTAAGAACTAGTTTACAAAGGTAAAAAAAATTTAAAAAAGTAAAAAAATACATTTAAAAATGCTCATTACCACTACACAAACTAAAGAAAAAATGATCCCACGCTAAGGTTCAAAATACGCCTTTTGAATTACCCCAGGGTGTATTCTTTAATAAATAGTATGTGTTTGTGGGGAAGTTTCAATAACCAACCATCTAAACTACTCCAAAATGGAACATGGACACAGCGTAAAACTTAAAAAAAAAAAAAAACTGAATGGGTGCGTCCTAAATGTGCCCCTTCAATATCCACATATACCTGGCAAAGGTACATACGAGGGTATTGCTGTACTCAGACGACATAGCTGAGCAACATATGTAGTATTATACAGTCGTAGCGCACATAAGGTTTGCAAAATATACTGTGCAAACTCACTTTTGTGTCAAAAAGGCAGAAAAAATGCTTATTACCACTACACATGGTACAAGCTAGCGGAAAAATGATCCCACGCTAAGGTTCAAATTATGACTTTTGAAATACCCTGGGGTGTCTTCTTTAAGAAATGGTATGCCTTTATGATATAGTTGTAATATGTAGCCTGCTCAAGTGCTCCAAAGTGAGACACGGATGCATCAAAACCCTCCATGAAAATTCACAATTAAAAACCTGAACAAAATAGTGTCTAGGTAATACATTGGGCATATTGTTTTACTCAGAAGGTGTAACTGAGTATAATTTGGGGATTTTTATGACAGTGGTACATATTAAGTGTAAGAAATACTCAGCAAAAATGCAACATATACGTAAAAATGCCATTCCCCCACCACCCCCAACCACAAACATTGACATAAATTGGTGAAAAAATGTTGACAAGTTAAGGCACAATATACACCATATAGGATACCCTGGGGTGTCTGCTTTATCAAATGAACGCCCTTTGTGGGGTTATTTGAACAGTCACACTGCTAGAATACCCTAAAATGAGACATAGGCCCGTCAAATCCATCTATGAAAATTCTAACTATAGAAACTGAAATAGCCTTGTCTCTTATATGGCACTGTAGCTTTACAGAAAAGTGAATGGGGGTATAGTTATACTCAGCAGCTGTAGCTGGACACAATATGGGGTTCTGTGCAGGAATAGCACATACCAGTTTTACGAAATACACATGAGAAGTTCTTTGTAATAAGTTTGTGTGTCAACCTCCTCCCCCCCCAAAAAAAAACAATTTTACTGCAATATTTAGCAGAGATTGGTGGTGAAATGGCTATGTAGAAAGTGTCAAAATAACCTTAGGTAAATAGCCTGTGATATCTACTTTATATAAATATATACTTTTGTGTGGCAATTTTGTTTCCTTTTATGGCAATTCAGCTTACAAGAAAAACATACCAAATTCTAAAATCGGCCAAACACTGGCCAAAGTTAGTGTTAATATTTGTTTGTGTGTGAAAAATGCAAAAAACTAATTTGAACGCCAATTTTGGCCAGTGTTTGTGACTAAGTGGCTACTAAAAAAGGCTGGACATACCCCATTTACAATACCTTGGGTTGTCTACTATTGCAAATGGTATGCCATCATGGGGGTAATTCTCATTCCTGGGCTACCATACATTCTCAAAGGCAAAGTAACCAATCTGCAAATAATAAAGTGAAAAAACAGAAATGCAAGCCTTATATTTGACTCTGTAACTTTTGAAAACACCATAAAACCTGTACAACAACTGTTATACTCGGGAGACTTTGCTGAACATAAATATTAGTGTTTCAAAACAGTAAAACGTATAACAACATATCTATCGTCCGTGTAAGTGCCATCTGTGTGAAAAATGCAAAAAAATTTACTTTGACTGACGATATCATCGTTGTAATATATTTTACTATTTTGAAACACTAATATTTGTGTTCAGCTAAGTCTTCCGAGTAAAACAGTACCCTCCCATGTACAGGTTTTATGGTGTCTTGGAAAGTTACAGGGTTAAATATAATGCTAGCAAATTAAATTCCCTGGACTTTTGGCCTCGGTTGTCAAGCAGGTCACGCAAATTGTAATTAATAAGATGACCTAATTATGTAAACTTATTACATAAATATATATGTAAAATTATTTTATATATATATATATATATATATATATATATATCCAAGAAATTACCGGCACTCAAGGCTTTTCAATCCAGACAAATTCTCTTTAATCCAAAACCACCGTCAACGTTTCAGCTCCTCATGGAGCTTTCATCAGGACATATAAATCACAAGTAAATAAAAAAGCTTATATAGGAAACAATTAATAAGAATACTTACAGCACAGGTGATCCTCATTCACTCCTGCCGCCAAACTTGCACCGGTCGCTAACACGGAAGTGTATTCACTTCCTGGTTTCTACCCAGGTGATCGGGAGAATGAGAGTTTCTATTGGTCGACCGGATCTCGTTTCTAGGCAACTGGGGACTCATTTGTCTCCTAAGTACCTCCCATCTATACGGGCACCGTTAGGAACCAAATCTCTTAACCCTCCTTAGTGTTAGAACGTTACCATAGCAACCGGGCAACAGCCTGATCGGCAAGGAGGAAGAGGAGCATCAATTAAGACACAGGGAAAAGACATTATACTTCTCAAAGAGACACATAATTAAATAACAATATAGTACAAATAATATAATAGTATCCAAATAAAAGTGATAAAGGGAACCGACCACAGCTCCTGTATTGTCATCTTGTGTAAGTGCACTAAGTAAACGCACATAGTTTAAAGTGATAATACTCACCTATTCACCATACTATAACCAAATTAGCAGTATGGAACCTGGCATGTGCAATTCATTATTCATGAGATTTAAATACAAAAAGTGTCTAATACTGTACTGTCTAAATATATGTCAAGTACAGAGAAAAAGTTTTTTATGTGCAAATAATTAAAAGTGAGACTAAAGTGTATATGTGCCTAGATCAGTATTGACTATATATAAAAATTATCCATAGATGTTTCTAGACATTGTGTCTTCAAATGTACTCCCATTAATCTGTGATAGTGTCTTGTTAAATCATATGTACTCAAAAAAATTATTTTTTCAAAAAACAGTATCATAAGAATGAATTACACTAGTATTTAGTATATACATTTAGGGATCAACACCCTACCATTACAATTCTGGACCACCTATCATATAAAGGCTGTAAAAGAACATTTTTCATTCAGACCCCTAGGTGAAAGGTTGTCAAGCTGCACGATCCAGTAGGTTTCCCTCTGTAGAAGAAGTCTACCTCGGTCACCCCCATGGATCGGTATCGGGATATGGTCGATCGCAACACATCTTAGGGATGATAGCTGATGTTTTAATTCCAAAAAATGTCGGGCCACAGGCTTATCCGACTGGCCATCACGATAGGCCAGGTGGATACTCGACCTGTGGCCCCTAATTCTCTCGCAGAGTGCTGTCTCCATCTTACCAATATAGTTCAGACCACAGGGGCAGGTCAATTTATAGATAACAAAATTACTTCTACAGTGAATTTGATGTTGAATTCTATAGATCTTGCCCGTATATGGGTGGCTAAAGGTTTTGGAAGGGATTATGTGTCCACACGTGACACATCCCAAACACCTTACACACTCCGCATTCTTACTACCACTAGTAGCAGTTCCATAACAATGTTGTGGGTCTGTTTTTACCAGCATGTCTCTCAAATTCCTATTCCGTCGATAACAGAACAGGGGTTTCTGGCGAAAGTTCTCTGGGAGAGTAGGATCCATTGCTAGAGTATTCCAAGTTTTCCAAACAGAAGAAGAAGTGATCTCTGTACTTGCAGTATTAAACTGCATTGGAAAAAAGAGTCTAGTATTCGTTGCTCTATCTGTTCGTGCCTCCGGTGTAGAGTGTGTCATTTTTGCTCTCTTAAGAGCTACTTCAAGTATGCTCCGTGGATATCCTCTGGTCAAAAACTTCTTGTACATGGCCTCCAGTTGAAGATTGCATTGTTGACTTAGGGAATTATTACGCAGTACCCGCAAAAATTGTGAAAAGGGTAGTGATGTTTTCAAATGTCTCGGATGAAAGCTATCAAAATGCAATATAGTGTTTCGATCTGTTGGTTTAGTAAAAAGTCTAAACTCCAATTTATCATCGATAATCATAATTTTAACATCAAGGAACTGTACACTTTTTTCATCAATATGTGAAGTCATCTTCACCGGCGTCGGCAGTGTATTTAAATCCCATGTGAACTGAAGCGCCTCTTCCTTGGAACCATTCCATAAAATGAGGATGTCATCGATAAACCTAAAATATCGAGTGATATATAGGTCATATCTTTGTAGAATGTATTGCATCTCATATTGGTACATGTAAGCATTCGCATACATGGGGGCCATCGCTGCCCCCATTCATGTGCCTGCTATCTGTAAATACCAATTCACTTCAAAACGGAAGTAATTATTTTGTAAAGCAATGTTAAGCAATTCCAGAGTGAACTCAACCGACGGACCATGATAGTGTTGTGAGTGGGTGAGGAGATCTCTCATTGCCTGTACCCCCTCCTCATGTGGTATGATGGTGTACAAACTTCCGACGTCCATCGTAATCAGAATACCATTGAATTTTTCCAACTCCTTCAAACGTTGTATCAGGTCTGGAGTATCCTTTATGCATGTAGCCAAAGATGTAACTGGATCTTTAAATAAATAATCTAGAAATTTGGCTATTGGTTCTAAAAGCCCTTGGACTGCTGAGACGATGGGACGTCCTGGAGGTTTTTCCAGATTTTTGTGTACTTTAGGGAGTGTATAAATTATTGGAGTTCGTGGGTGTGTTTTCTGCAAATATGGAAATAGCTCCAAATCAATGTGTCACGCTTGGAGTCCATAATTCAGTATTTCCTCTATCTTTTTAGCAATAGAACTGGTAGGATCTTTATCCAGTTTCCTATAGGTCTTCATATCATTCAGTTGTTGTCTGATTTCTGCCGCATACTCCTCATAATTTAAAACTACAACCCCCCCACCCTTGTCAGCTGGTCGAATCACTGTCGTTGGATCTGAAGCCAAATTTTTAATTACAGCAAGATCATCTCTAGAGAGAGTATAGTGTTTAGGTCCATGGGTTTGTAAAACTGCTCCCGTTTCATATTTCACCGTTGAAAGAAAAGATTTAATCGCTCCTTGATTTGTTGGAGGGTCAATCACACTTTGTGTTCTAAATTTGTGCGTATTTTTTATATTGGAAGGGATTCCTGTTCCAGATTTAGAATTTTTAAAGAAATCTTTTAGTCTCATATTACGGCCGAACTTAAACAATTCCACCTCCCATTGAAAACCATTGGGAGGGGTTGTAGGAATGAAGGAAAGGCCTTTACTCAGGATATTTGTTTCTGCTGGTGTGAGTTCTCATTTTGACAAATTAAAAATGGGAACTAATTGCGCCTCGGTGGTCTCCCTTTTGGACCAGTGGACTCGTCCTTTTTGTCCACGTCGGGTATTGGATCTTTTCCTTGTTTGAACATACTCCGTGTGACCGTTGTGGGTGGTTTCATCCCGTCTTGAGCAGGCCCCTCGTCTAAAAAATGGACTGATCTTCCAACTTGGTTTCCTTCTCCTTCTGATGCAGATTCCCCTGATGTTATGTCCACATTGGAAACATTCGGTCTCACTATTTTCTTGCGGAATCTTCTTGGTCTTCTCTTATGTTCCCCCGAAAGCCATCTATAGACTGAGAACTCTTGGTAATCAAGCTGAGCTGAACCCTTTCCATTTTTTGTCTTTTAAACTTAATCAATTGGTTTTTATATTTAATTACTTCCTCATTTAGTTTTAAAATTAAATTGTTGCCCTCCTGTGTGTTAAGTTGGAGCGCATATTCAGTTTCCAGATTTTTTATTTTTTTCCTAATTTCCACTAAATCCTCTTTGACATCTTGAATTGCTATTAGCATAAGATCCAGGGAACACTTATTAAGAACTGCTGTCCAATCTTTACAAACGCAGGCCTTTGTTCTGCCAATGGTAGGGATATTTCTCACTCTGAACCCCCTAGGGATTTGTTTTGCTCTATGATAGTCAGAGAGGAAAATTCCATGAAGATCCAAATCCACTTCCTTCTTTTTTAGCTTTGAAAGCTTTAAATTTTTTAAAAGTTTTAAATTATGAGGAGTATGCGGCAGAAATCAGACAACAACTGAATGATACGAAGACCTATAGGAAACTGGATAAAGATCCTACCAGTTCTATTGCTAAAAAGATAGAGGAAATACTGAATTATGGACTCCAAACGGGACACATTGATTTGGAGCTATTTCCATATTTGCAAAAAACACACCCACGAACTCCAATAATTTATACACTCCCTAAAGTACACAAAAATCTGGAAAAACCTCCAGGACGTCCTATCGTCTCAGCAGTCCAAGGGCTTTTAGAACCAATAGCCAAATTTCTAGATTATTTATTTAAAGATCCAGTTACATCTTTGGCTACATGCATAAAGGATACTCCAGACCTGATACAACGTTTGAAGGAGTTGGAAAAATTCAATGGTATTCTGATGATGATGGACGTCGGACGTTTATACACCATCATACCACATGAGGAGGGGGTACAGGCAATGAGAGATCTCCTCACCCACTCACAACACTATCATGGTCCGTCGGTTGAGTTCACTCTGGAATTGCTTAACATTGCTTTACAAAATAATTACTTCCGTTTTGAAGTGAATTGGTATTTACAGATAGCAGGCACATGAATGGGGGCAGCGATGGCCCCCATGTATGCGAATGCTTACATGTACCAATATGAGATTCAATACATTCTACAAAGATATGACCTATATCACTCGATATTTTAGGTTTATCGATGACATCCTCATTTTATGGAATGGTTCCAAGGAAGAGGCGCTTCAGTTCATATGGGATTTAAATACACTGCCGACGCCGGTGAAGATGACTTCACATATTGATGAAAAAAGTGTACAGTTCCTTGATGTTAAAATTATGATTATCGATGATAAATTGGAGTTTAGACTTTTTACTAAACCAACAGATCGAAACACTATATTGCATTTTGATAGCTTTCATCCGAGACATTTGAAAACATCACTACCCTTTTCACAATTTTTGCGGGTACTGTGTAATAATTTCCTTAGTCAACAATGCAATCTTCAACTGGAGGCCATGTACAAGAAATTTTTGACCAGAGGATATCCACGGAGCATACTTGAAGTGGCTCTTAAGAGAGCAAAAATGACACACTCTACACCGGAGGCACGAACAGATAGAGCAACGAATACTAGACTCATTTTTCCAATGCAGTTTAATACTGCGAGTACAGAGATCACTTCTTCTTCTGTTCGAAAAACTTGGAATACTCTAGCAATGGATCCTACTCTCCCAGAGAACTTTCGCCAGAAACCCCTGTTCTGTTATCGACGGAATAGGAATTTGAGAGACATGCTGGTAAAAACAGACCCACAACATTGTTATGGAACTGCAACTAGTGGTAGTAAGAATGTGGGGTGTGTAAAGTGTTTGGGATGTGTCACGTTTGGACACATAATCCCTTCCAAAACCTTTAGCAACCCATATATGGGCAAGGTCTATAGAATTCAACATCGAATTCACTGTAGAAGTGATTTTGTTATCTATAAATTGACCTGCCCCTGTGGTCTGAACTATATTGGTAAGACGGAGACAGCACTCTGCGAGAGAATTAGAGAGTATCCGCCTGGCCTATCGTGAAGGCCAGTCGGATAAGCCTGTGGCCCGACATTTTTTGGAATTAAAACATCAGCTATCATCCCTAAGATGTGTTGCGATCAACCATATCCCGACACCGATCCGTGGGGTTGACCGAGGTAGACTTCTTCTACAGATGGAAACCTACTGGATCGTGCAGCTTGACAACCTTTCACCTAGGGGTCTGAATGAAAAATGTTCTTTTACAGCCTTTATATGATAGGTGGTCCAGAATTGTAATAGTAGGGTGTTGATCCCTCAATATATATACTAAATACTAGTGTAATTCATTCTTATGATACTGTTTTTTAAAAAAAAGAATTTTTTTGAATACATATGATTTAACAAGACACTATCACAGATTAAAGGGAGTACATTTGAAGACACAATGTCTAGAAACATCTATGGATAATTTTTATATATAGTCAATACTGATCTAGGCACATATACACTTTAGTCTCACTTTTAATTATTTGCACATAAAAAACTTTTTCTCTGTACTTGACATATATTTAGACAGTACAGTCAGGGGCGTATTAGCCGCGAGGCAAACAAGGCATTTGCCTTGGGCGGCATTTTTCAGGGGGCGGCAAAAAACGCCGCCCCCCAAATGCCCAAGGCAAATGTCTTGTTAGCCTCGCGGCTAACAGACATTCTGGGCGCTGGGCGGCAGTGGCTGCAGCGCTGGGCGGGCGGGCGGCGAGGGAGCTCTTCCCCTGAGCGCTCTGCTCAGCTCCCTCGCGCGCCGCCAGCAGAGTGAGGCTGGGAGCCGGGTTGATGACGTCATATTCCGGCTCCCAGCCTCACTCTGCTGGCGGCGCGCGAGGGAGCTGAGCAGAGCAGAGCGCTCAGGGGAAGAGCTCCCTCGCCGGCCGCCCACCCGCCCTGCAGCCACTGGACCCCAGGGAGAGGAAGAACCCCCCCCCCAGCATTACCAAAGGTAAGGAGGCTGGGGGGGGTTAAATAAAAAATAAAAAAAAAAACACTAGTGAGTGTGTGTATGTCTGCTAGTGTGTGTGTGGATGTCTGTTAGTGTGTATGTTAGTGTGTGTATGTATGTTAGTGTGTGTATGTTAGTGTGTGTGTGTGTATGTTAGTGTGTGTGGATGTCTTTAGTGTGTGTATGTTAGTGTGTGTCTGTTAGTGTGTGTCTGTTAGTGTGTGTGTGTGTATGTTAGTGTGTGTGGATGTCTGTTAGTGTGTGTATGTTAGTGTGTGTCTGTTAGTGTGTGTATGTTATGTTAGTTGTGTGTCTGTTAGTGTGTATGTTAGTGTTAGTGTGTGTATGTTAGTGTTAGTGTGTGTGTCTGTTAGTGTTAGTGTGTATGTTAATGTTAGTGTATGTATGTTAGTGTTAGTGTGTGTCTGTTAGTGTGTGTGTCTGTTAGTGTTAGTGTGTATGTTAATGTTAGTGTATGTATGTTAGTGTTAGTGTGTGGATGTCTGTTAGTGTGGATGTCTGTTAGTGTGTGTGTTTGCCTGTGAGTGTGTGTCTGTTAGTGAGTGTGTGAGTGTGTGTCTGTTAGTGACTGTGTGTTTCTGTTAGCTAGTGAATGCGTATCTGTCAGTGAATGTGTGTGTATTTAGAAGGCGGAGCAGGGGGGAAGGTTGGGTGGCGGTTGCGCGGGTGGGGGTGGCGCGGGGGGGTGCCTGAGTTTTGTCCTGCCTAGGGCAGCACAAAACCAGGATACACCACTGAGTACAGTATTAGACACTTTTTTGTATTTAAATCTCATGAATAATGAATTGCACATGCCAGGTTCCATACTGCTAATTTGGTTATAGTATGGTGAATAGGTGAATATTATCACTTTAAACTATATGTGTTTACTTAGTGCACTTACACAAGATGACTATACAGTAGCTGTGGTCGGTTCCCTTTATCACTTTTATTTGGTTACTATTATATTATTTGTACTATATTGTTATTTAATTATGTGTCTCTTTGAGAAGTATAATGTCTTGTCCCTGTGTCTTAATTGATGCTTCTCTTCCTCCTTGCCGATCAGGCTTTTGCCCGGTTGCTATGGTAACGTTCTAACACTAAGGAGGGTTAAGAGATTTGGCTCCTAACAGTGCCCATATAGATGGGAGGTACTAAGGAGACAAATGAGTCCCCAGTTGCCTAGAAACGAGGTCCGGTCGACCAATAGAAACTCTCATTCTCCCGATCACGTGGGTAGAAACCAGGAAGTGAATACACTTCCGTGTTAGCGACCGGTGCAAGTTTGGCGGCAGGAGTGAATGAGGATCACCTGTGCTGTAAGTATTCTTATTAATTGTTTCCTATATAAGCTTTTTTATTTACTTGATTTATGTCCTGAAGAAAGCTCCATGAGGAGCTGAAACATTGACGGTGGTTTTGGATTAAAGAGAATTTGTCTGGATTGAAAAGCCTTGAGTGCCGGTAATTTCTTGGATATGTCAGTATTGCAACCAGAGCACCAGGTACTATCAGATTTTGGTTGGAGTGCAGGAATTAGTGTTGTTTTAGATATATATATATATATATATATATATATATATATATACATACATACACACACACATTATATATATATATATATATATATATATATATATATACACACACACACACACACACACACGTGTGTATATATATATATATATATTGTGACTGAAAGCAAGGAATTGTGCTGGAGGGAATCTATATATCTCCCCAGATTTTGCAAGGTTCCTACTTTGTGTAATTAGCCCCAGGGAAATGTGTCATGTTAAAATGAATATTGCACTTTAAATATGTGTATATTTGGGCCCTGGGGTGGAGCACTTGGAGAGTAGGGTGGGCCAGTGCTCCACTCCACATTTTCGAAGTTGCTTGGAACCTACAGGTGAGAAGTCCAGTTCCAGAGTTTAAATCCTAATTTACCTCACCTGAAAAGAATTGTTAATTACAGGTGCTATTAAGTACTCCCCTGCCAAAGGAGGAGAGAGATTGTGTTTGATTTCTGTGAGTGGAAACATAGAGCTGAAAAACCCTGAAACAGTAAGGTTGTTGTTTATGTTTATGTTGGGAAATGGATAAGCCATCCAACCCAGTTAGCTAATTATTTTGTTTAGTTAGTGCTCAGAAGAGCAAGGATTTTGTTTTATATATTTTGTTACAACCTTTTATACCTTACTGTGCATTTTATTTTTGAACCACAATGAAAAGAGCAAGTCCTTTTACCTCAGCGTGTTAAGTGTCTCTAAAGCCTGAAAAGACTGTGTGTAACAGCCCAATCCCAGGACAAGGTACCAAGGGAAAGGAGTACTTTTGTCACAATATATATTTTGTGTGTGTGTGTGTGTGTGTGTCAGGATTGTATCCTGAGAGCTATGTTTTATCTTCCTTTTGTTTCTGTTTCTTTAAAAGATATTACAGCTCTAGTGGCCTTCCTAGCCAATAGTCACCTCAGTCCTCACCTGCCTAGGACTAATTACTTGCTTCAGCTACATAAGGCTACACCCTGCTCACAAGAGGGCATTTACCTTGAAGTTGGTGATCTACCTGAAAGACTTCAGTTCCTGGCTCCTGTGAACCTGATCCAGACTTGCCTTCTACCCTGCTCCATACCAACCTGCTCCAGACTTGCCTTCAAACCTGCTCCTCTCTGACGTATGATTTTGACCTCTGCCTCTATTACCAGCCTTCCTGTATTACAAACCTGCCTCTATTACCAGCCTTCCTGTATTACAAACCTGCCTCTATTACCAGCCTTTCTGTGTTACAAACCTGCCTCCATTATCAGCCTTCTACTGTTGCCAGCCTGCCTCTGTATCCAGCCTGTTGTTGACACCAACCTGCCTTTGTTTTAAACCTACCTGGAGATCAGAGACTTTCTTTATTTGCAAGTATCCTGTTTTGTGGCATATTGCCTAAAGTCTGTTTTTCCTCAATTTGCATAATATGTCTAAAAGCAAAAATAAAGTCTCAAATAACAACCCTGGCATAAGTCTCCTATCTGACCTGCACAAGATCATGGCAATATATGTACAGGTGATACTCGAAAAATTAGAATATCATGCAAAAGTTGATTTATTATTCAGTAATGCAACATAAAAGGGAAAACTAATATATGAGATAGACGCATTACATTGAAAGCAAGATAGTTCAAGCCGTGATTTATCATAAGTGCGATGATTAAGACTTACAGCTCATGAAAACCCCAAATCGACAATCTCAGTAAATTAGAATATTGTGAAAAGGTGCAATATTCTAGGCTCACAGTGTCCCACTCTAATCAGCTAAGTAAGCCATAACACCTGCGAAGGGTTTCTGAGCCTTTAAATGGTCTCTCAGTCTGGTTCAGAAGGAATCACAATCATGGGGAAGACTGCGGACTTGACAGTTGTGCAGAAAACCATCATTGACACCCTCCATAAGGAGGGAAAGCCTCAAAAGGTAATTGCGAAGGAAGTTGAATGTTCCCAAAGTGCTGTATCAAAGCACATTATTAGAAAGTTATGTGGAAGGGAAAAGTGTGGGGAAAAAAAGGTGCACAAGCAGCAGGGATGACCGCAGCCTGGAGAGGATTGTCAGGAAAAGGCCATTCAAATGTGTTGGAGACTTTCAGGAGGAGTCGATTAAGGCTTGAGTCAGTGCATCAAGAGCCACCACACACAGACGCATCCTGGACAAGGGCTTCAGATGTCGTATTCCTCTTGTCAAGCAGCTCCTGAACAACAAACAGCGTCAGAAGCGTCTTAGCTGGACTAAAGAAAATAAGACCTGGTCTGTTGCTCAGTGGTCCAAAGTCCCATTTTCTGATGAGAGCAACTTTTGCATCTCATTTGGAAACTGAGGACCCAGAGTCTGGAGGAAGAATGGAGAGGCACACACTGCAAGATGCTTGAAGTCCAGTGTGAAGTTTCCACAGTCTGTGTTGATTTGGGGAGCCATTACCAGAGAGGAGATAAGAAATTCTATGCAGTTTTAGTGCATAGATCATGCCTCTGTAGTCTCACTGCTCAATTCTCTGCCATTTAGTAGGTAAATCACTTTGTTTATGCAACCCTATCTACCCCTCCCCTGTCTGTGACTCAAAGCGTGTTGATGAAAAAAAAAAAAAAACTATTTAGTTTTACAGAACAGAATGTTTTATTATCTCCTGCTCTGTTAACTGAACTTTATCTACACATAGGGGGTTGCTGCAGGCCAGTGGCGGATCCAGAGCCTGATCTCGGGAGGGGCACTTGTAGATTATTTAAATAAATAATCCAGACACAATAACCACTACAGCTCAGTGTAGTGGTTATGGTGTCTATAGTACCGGGTCCCCCTCCCAAAGTAAGTAGTCAAACCGTTTAAGAACAGTTTGACAACTTACCTGAGGTCTGCTGGGAAATGGGGCAGTAGTAGTGCATAGGAGCAGTAGTGTGTGTGAGTGGTGCAATGTGTAAGGGGTGCAGTGTGTGTGTGAGAGGGACAGTGTGTGAGCGTATGTGAGAGCGGCAGTGTATGTCAGGGATGCAGTGTATGTGTGGGACAGTATGTGTGTGTAACAGTTGCAGTGTGTGTGTGTGAGTATTGCAGTGTATGTGTGAGTGTGGGCAATGTGTGTGTATGGGGGGCAGTGTGTATGTATGGGGGGCAGTATGTGTGTGTATGGGGAGGCAGTATGGGGGGCAGTGTGTGTGTATGAGGAAGGTGGGCAGTATGGGGGCAGTGTGTGTGTATGGGGGCAGTATGGGGGGCAGTGTGTGTGTATAGGGGCAGTGTGTGTGTGCAGTGTATGTGTGAGTGTGGGCAATGTGTGTGTATGGGGGCAGTGTGTGTGTATAGGGGCAGTATGTGTGTATAGGGGAGGCAGTATGGGGGGCAGTGTATATGTGTATGAGAGGCAGTATGGGGGGGGCAGTGTGTGTGTGTATGGGGGGGCAGTATGGGGCAGTGTGTGTGTATGGGGGAAGTGTGCATGTATAGGGGGCAGTGTGTGTATGGGGTGGCAGTGTGTGTGTGTATATGGGGGGGCAGTATGGGTGTATGTGTATGGGGGGCAGTATGGGTGTATGGGGGCAGTGTGTGGCCCAGCTACATGGGGGCAGTGTGTGTGGATGTCTGGGGACAGGTGTGTGTGTGTGTATGGGAGGGCAGTATGGGTGTATGGGGGGCTTTGAGTGTGTGTGTATGGGGACAGTATGGGTGTAATAGAGGCAGTATGGGTGTATGGGGGACAGTGTGTGTGTAGGGGGGTGGTGGCTTAGGTGTATGGGGGCAGTGTGGGTATATGGGGGCAGTGTGTGTGTGTGTGTATGGGGGGGCAGTATGGGTGTATGGGGAGCAGTGTGTGTGTATAGGGGGCAGTATGGGTGTATAGGGGAGCCCAAGTGTGTGTGTATGGGGGGGCAGTGTGGATGTATGGGGGCAGTATGGGTGTATGGGGGGTAGTGTGTGTGTGTGTAGGGGGGGGCAGTAGCTAAGATTGCTAGGGGGCAGTATGGGTGTATGGGGGCAGTGTGTGTGTATGGGGGGCAGTGTGTGGGGGCGTGGCATGGGTGTGAGTGGTAGCTAGGTGTATAGGGGCAGTATGGGTGTATAGGGGGCAGTGTGTGTTATAGAGGGCAGTGTGTGGGTGTATGGGGGGCAGTATGGGGAGCAGTGTGTGTGTATGGGGGGCAGTGTGTGTGTGTAGGGGGGGCAGTATGTGTGTGTGTGTAGAGTGTGTGAGATAAGGGTATGGGGGCTTTTTTTTTAAAATATATATATATTTTTTTTTTATTTAAATAAATATTCTATGTCCCCCCTCCCTTCTTACCTTTACTGGGGGGAGGGGGGACATTTCCCTGGTGGTCCGGTGGGGGATTCATTGGTGGTCCCAGTGGGGAGAGTGAACTCTAGCCCAAGCTTCCGCGGCAACGCTCCAAATCTCGCGAGAGGAGGACCCGGAGGAGCTGCAGGCTGAGCTCCGGGTCCTCCCTCTCACTCCCTCTCCCTCCCCAGCCGGCTGTCAGGACAGTGCCTGCGGACCGGGGAGGGAGATCTGTGATCTCCCCTCCGGTCCGCAGGCACATTGCAGGTCTGGCAGGGGAGGGAGAGGGAGACCGTCGGTATTCTCGGGGGGGCAATTGCCCAATGCTGTCAACCTGATCTAAAACAAATCGTAAGTCATCAGACCAGGCAACCTTCTTCCATTGCTCCATGGGCCAGTTCTGAGGCTCATGTCCCCATTGAAAGCACTTCACCTGTCAGTGGTTTTAATGTTGTGACTGATCAGTGTATGTTGTTGCTGCTTTGTACTTTGTCCATCTCACGTGTTTGTAGAATCCTGCTTATGTCCTCATTTTCCTTGGTTCTTCAAATTATATTTTCTTATGCTTTTGTAAACAATGTTTTTATTGAAAACAGTGTTCGGAAAGTATCCATAGTCGTCATCTCCAAAATAAACATATTTTCAATGTAACAGGTTTTACTCTTCATGCTATTTTTCTGCTCTGAGTGACCTGGCATGTTATTGACGAAAGACTGGTTTGTCCCCTACACCTCTCTTAGGTTCCCACATGCACTGCTGCATCAATTTTTGTTAATTATTATCAGGTTGAGAATAAAGAGTAGGAAAATGCACCAAAGTTCTGTTAGAGATGTGCATTGGCTGCAAATTTATTTCATTTCAATTTGTTAATTTTCGAGTTTCTATTATTTCCATTAATCCAAAGGATACCAAATTAGTGCGCTGTTTAGCAAATAGCTCCCTACATTGGTTCCCCTAAAAATGGCACTACAACATAAGAGAAAAAAATAGTGAGCTATTTACTAAATACAACAGAAAAATTTAAATGGCCATTTTTAAAATTTTAAAGGTACAAAATGAGTTAGCTCTTTAATTGTGTACCCTTAAATATGATAATTTTGCATAAAGGTACCAAGGTAGTAGATAATTTACTAATTTGGTACCCTGTATAATGGTAATCCCACATTAGGGTACCAAAATAGGGAGCTATCTACCGAACAGCTCCCTATTGTGGTACCCTTAAATAAAGAAATCCAACAAAAGGGTACCAAATGAGGGAGCTGCATGTAGTAGAGAGCTCCCTAATCCTTAAAATGGCAATTCTACATAAGGGTACCTAATTAGGGAGCTGCCTGCTAAACAGTTAAAGACCAAATTTAAGAAAAAACATTTTTCTTAATTTTGCTGTTTCAGTTGCTTAGTAGATGAGTCCCTGATTCTGTACCCTTAATTATGGAAATCACAAAAGAGGATACTAAATTAGGGAGCTATATTCTAAACATCTGAAAATGCAAAATTAAGAACATCCCGTAAGCTAGTTAACTGACATACACACATACAAACAAACATACATATAAACATATGTGCACATGTTAGACTATATTATTTTTAAGAAAGATGTAAAGTGTAACGGATTATTTTAAGCTGTTTTTTA
>OW240916.1:173003034-173022014 GCA_933207985.1 Pelobates cultripes | reverse complement strand
AAAGAAAATGGCAATAAAATATCTTATGCCAAATAAAATTCTTTATTTCTATTAGAAATAAATAAAATAAGTACTAATAATTATTAGTACTTATTTTATTTATTTATTTCTAATAAAGAATTTTATTTGGCATAAAATATTTTATTGCCATTTTCTTTATATTTATTTTATTTTATTTTACCTAATACCTGCACCTGACCTACATCTACAAAGAATTGAAAGAATCCAGAGGTGGGGATTATACCACCTAAGCGCCTATACTGAGCAGTACAAATCTGCCCCATACTGTGTAAGTAATTTTCTATATACCATCACTTTATATTACAAACAGAGAGCACTATTCTTTTATTCTCTCAATTTTGGGTTAAATCGATTGGAATACCGAACACGGACCAAGAACTCTCCAATCAAAGCACTACTCTACATATCCATGAGTGGGGATCATTCCACTTCACGCGCATATATTGGAGCTAAATTTTAGCTCCAAAATTGTGAGTAGGACTATTTGCACTATTTCAATATTTACACTGTGATTGATATACTGTACCATTTTTTTCTTTTTCTGTTTTCCTTTTATATACGTACCTCACCGGATTCAAGTACATCACTGTGAAGTCTCAACCCCGTCTGACGTCCCAAGATCTGTTGTCTCTACAAGGAGAAACTACTATAACGGACATCTGATAAGTGTTCTGGACTTTTATCTCATTTATCTTAAACAATCTTATCCTATATTTTATATTTTATATATCCGTTATATTTTATATATTATATACTATTTATTCATTTAGGCGCACCCTTACCTTTCTTTTTGTCTCTTGGGGAATGGCTTGTATGGTTTTGGTCAGTTGTATACCTAGGTATTGTAGTGATTTTTTGTAGGGATCGACCGATATTGATTTTTTAGAGCCGATACCGATACCGATAATCTGCGAACTTTCAGGCCGATAGCCGATATCTTGCCGATATTCTGTACATTTACTATTTTGAATAAATAAACTAATTCGAAAGGTAAATGCACAAAATATACATGCCACATGTAGTGGATGAAGTGTGTTTAGACAGGGGAACTGTGTTTGTTTGTGTAGTGTGTGTGTGTGTGTGTAGTGGATGCAGAGTGTGTGTATATAATGTAGTGTGTATATAATGCAGTGTGTTTATGTAGTGTGTTTTTGTGTGTATGTAATGCAGTGTGTGTTTGTGTAGTGTGTGTTTGTGTAGTGTGTATGTAATGCAGTGTGTGTGTCTGTGTAGTGTGTATGTAATGCAGTATGTGTACTGTGTATGTAATGCAGTGTGTGTATGTAATGCAGTGTGTGTGCAGTGTAGTGTGTGCAGTGTGTGTCTGTAATGCAGTATGTGTGCAGTGTGTTTGTGGTGTGTGTATGTAATGCAGTGTGTGTGCCTGTGTAGTGTGTATGTAATGCAGTGTGTGTGTATGTAATGCAGTATGTGTGCAGTGATGTAATTTGTGTAATTTTTTATTTTAATATTTTTTATAATATTTAAATGTTTTTTTTTTTTTTGTTTAGTCTCCCCCCAGTGTGTGTTTGTGTAGTGTGTGTTTGTGTAGTGTGTATGTAATGCAGTATGTGTGCAGTGTGTGTGTAGTGATGTAATTTGTGTAATTTTTTATTTTAATATTTTTTTTCATATTTAAATGTTTTTTTTATTTTTTGTTTAGTCCCCCCTCCCTGCTTCTTACCAGGGAGGGGGATATAGTATCCCCTGGTGGTCCAGTGGCTTGTTAAGTACAGTGGTGGCTCAGCAGCAGCAAGCGCTGACTTACCTTGCAAGCAGCTCCTACAGCTCCCTATGTAAATCTCGCGGCTCTTAGTGCCGCGCGGAGCGTTGCCATGGTAACCCGTGGCAACGCTCTGCGGCCGCGGGTCTCGCGAGATTTACACAGAGAGCTGTAGGAGCTGCATGCAAGGTAAGTCAGCGCTTGCTGCTGGCCCCCACAGGACCGCCGGGCTTGTAATGGGCCCGGCGGTCCTGTTATATATTATCGGCAATATCGGTATCTGAATTGGCCGATACCGATATTGCCGAAAATACCAAATATCGGCCGATAATATCGGCCAGACCGATAATCGGTCGATCCCTAATTTTTTGTGCCAATCAAAGTTGAATTTGCTCTCTAGGTGTGTGATTGTAGCTGTAATGGGTAATGCTTGGGTCTTGGCAGAGTTGTTTTTATAGTAGGACACCATCCCGTATTGTCCCAGTAGGCCTACCAAATGTGGGATAGAGGATTTTGGTTCAGTTAAAAATAGAAGTATGTCATCTGCGAAGAGGGTTATTTTTTTGGTCCCTCAGGTGTGTCTAGGCCTGTTATCTGTAGGTTTTGGTTGATGAGGCACAGGAGGGGCTCTAAACATAGTATGAAAATGAGTGGTGACAGTGGGTAGCCCTGTCTCGTCCCGTTTTGGATGGTGAAGGGTTTGGATAGAAAGCCTGTGCTAAATACTTTGGCTGACGGGTCCCGATAGAGAGCTTTAATGCTAATTAGGAACGAGGATGGGAATCCCCTCCTGGAAAGGGTTTGTTCCATGTATCCCCAGTGTAATCGCTTTTTCCGAGTCAAGCGCCATTATAAGACCCTCATGTGAGGAGCGGTTTGCCCAATCTATGAGGTTAACAAAATGCCTTGTGTTATTACCACCTGTCTCCCGGGTACAAATCCTGCCTGTTCCTTCGAGATTAGATCAAGTAATAGCGGCTTAATACGTCCTGCAATTAATTTAGCATATAGCTTTAGGTCCGCGTTTAGAAGGGAAATAGGCCGAAGGTTTGCGCAGACAGTTGGGGATTTATTGGGTTTAGGGAGCGTTACTATGAATGCGTCCAGCATTTCCTTGGGGAGATACCCTGATTGTTTGATTGAGTTGAATAGTTGTGTGAGATGTGGGGTGAGTTGGTCAGCAAGTTTAATGTAGTAGTAGTTGGATAGGCCATCTGGGCCAGGGCCAGTGTGTAGGTAGGGATTGTATCGCCTTCTTAACCTCGTCTTCTGTAAATGGGCTCTGAAGGTGCTTGCCCTGGGAGTTCCACCGAGTCTAGGAACTGTGCTATTTCCTCATTAGTGGGTTGGTGGGTTGTTGGGCCTCTGTGTAGTTGATATAGTGATTCGTAGTAGTCAGCTAGTGTGTTCACTATGTCCTTGGGGTTGTACAGTTTGTCCCCATCTTTAGATAATATGTACGGGATTTTTGTTTGAAGATGTAGTTGTTTACGTTTTTTAGCTAATAATTTACCCGCTTTGTTCCCCGCTATGTAATAGTTTTGTTTGAGATATCTCATATGTTTCTCAGTGTCGTGCAGTTCTGCCTTAAGTCTCCCCAGTTTGTCGTGGCGTGCTGTAGTTTGGATTTGTTTGTGTAGATTCTTCATAACGGAGATTTCTTGTTCAAGGTTATTTTGAACGCGTTTGTGAGCTTTCTTTACTGAGGAACCTAATTGTATGAAGTTCCCTCTCATTACTGCTTTTTGCGCAGTCCATTGGGTAGTGATTGGAGTTGTGCACTGAGCGTGGTCTGTGAAATATTGTGTGAGTCGCTCCGCTATTGTTGCTAGGGTTTTTGGGTTATCTAGTGTGGCTTGTTGAGGCGCCAGGCGCCTCTAACTCTGGCCAGGTGGGGCGTCTTCATATTGATTATTACCAGAGCATGGTCCGACCAGGTGATGGGGCCTATATGTGCTTGTTTTACATGTGGAAGCGTTCTGCTATCAGTGAGGCATAGGTCTATTCTAGAGTAAGTCCGGTGGACTTGAGAATAATATGTATAATCTCTAGTTATAGGTGAGGCTATCGATTTCGTCTTTTTGTTTTCCCTTCACACTACTGGGTTCGACTAATCTTTTCTTTGTCACACCTATTAGCATTTTGCCTCCTGACGGGAAGAGGTATCCCATAAGCTTCCCTCGTGTTATGCTTTGAGCCCGTATTCACTTTGTGCATGTGGCTAAGCTGGGATATTAACCTTTACCCCTGTTAGGTTACTTGATTAATTCGGACCTTACTATCTTAGTTCGATACCATCTAATTGCTAACATTTAGCTTGGGAACCTGATTGTAACTCATTACGTTTCATAACATTTTCATAAACATATATCGCTTCATAGTGTCTGCATTTACGACCACTTCACCGGTCTCTCTTCAGAGACCCAAGTGAACCAGTCCCGTTTAGATGCGCGGGATCAGCCCGCCATCTGCCATTCTTCGTGCAGGCGCTTCGGTGGAGTGGCTGTTCGGTCCCTTGAATTTTGGTACGGGAACAGTCCCCATTCTTTAAGCAGACGCATACCCACTTCTGGTTCATTAGCCATGTGGTTTTTCCCATTCCGCCAGATGAAGAGCTTCGTGGGGTATCCCCACCTGTACTGTATTTGGTTGTTTCTCAGTGTCTTCGTTACTGTAATAAACTCTCTGCGTCGTGCCATCGTTAGGGCTGAGAGGTCCGCAAAGAGCTGGACGTTCACATAGGGCTCAGGCAGCGTGGTGATTTTCCTTGCCGCATTTAGCAGTGCCTCCTTGGTTTTGTAATAATGGAATCTTGCCACTGCGTCTCTTGGGATGTCGCGTGACAACCTCTGTAGTTTCGGCAAGCGGTGGGCCCTATCCATGAGCCATTCTCCATCCTTTATGTCTGGCAGTGGAGTTTTACATAAATTTACCAAATAGTCATACAGGGCGTATGTTGCTACTGTTTCTGGTATTCCTCTAAAACGGACATTATTTCTCCTTGCACAGTCCTCCATGTCCTCCACTTTTCTCTTCAGTTGTTGATGTTCTTCCGTGAGATTTTGTACAGTATCCACTAGCTCATTGTGTTCAGTGCCCAGTTCCTTTGTACGGGCCTCCAGGCTATTTGTACGTTCTCCGAGATCAGATATGTCTCGTTTTATTTAATTGGTCACTTGTTTGAGGTCTGAACTCCTGGAGCATTGAATAGAGCCTTTTCTCCATCACCGGAGCGTCTGTGTACCGAGTGGCTTCTCGATCGGAGTCTGAAACAGCATCCGAGGCTTGTGAGAGTTGCAGGCCGTCGCCACCATCTTGGATGGGCCGCGTTCGATCTCCACGGTCACGTTTAGGTTAACGGAGTTGATCTGTGAGTTTGGTTTGTTTAGCAGGTGCCATAGTGTGGTCTGCTATGTAGGGGGTATTTCGTGGGTATTTTGGGTGGGATTTGCTGCGATTTACCAGGCTAGCAGGTCAATTAGGCCGGGAGCACTCACTCCATGTGTCCTCTCTCCTCGGCAGTTGGACACGCCCCTCTGTTTTGTAATTACTGATGTGTACAATCAGTCTGTGTGCCCATGGAAATGTTCTGTCCCATATCCCATGGAGAATTCTGTATTGCAATCACAAAGTCCAGAAACTCACTATTTTAACAGCCGATGTATAACGCCAAGGTGAAAAATAGCCTGTACTTATTGTTGTTATTATTAATACTTTTAACATCACCATCAAGTTCCAAAACTCTTTTTGGACATTGGGGACGAATCTATGTCACTACCATCCCCTATCTAATATAACCTAACTACATGAAAAAAAATAAATAAATAAGCCTAGACAAAAAAATATAGTTTTTTTTTAGCTGAACCACATCCTTCAAAAGTAAAAAAAAATTAAAATGTGGGGCGGCAGAATTTTGACCAAATGGCAGTTTGGCTCATCCAAATTTCATTAATGAAAAAAAATTAGGGAAAACAAATCAGATGTCTAAAAGAATGCAAAATGGGCCAATCTGTGTACTGCAAAAATATACATTATTATTTATTACATTATTATTACAATTTGTTTCATATATTAAGTTGGAAAAAGTAAGCAAACACGCGGAAAAAACAAAAACCCAATAATATATATTATGTAAATATAGATTTTGTTTTTTTACTTCTTCTTGTTTCCCCTCTATTGGTCACTTCTCAAATGATCTTTAATTAAAATCAACATTCAGTTGCTTGGCTGTCACCTGGCTATTAATCACCATTTTATGGAGCCAGAGGTGGAATTCCGAATCACGAATCGAATGAACATGCACATTGATTCATTCGGCTCATGATTCGGCTACATTTCACCCAACCAACCCAAATTTTATAACAAAATGCATTTTCAAGTCTACTGAATTCCCCATTTCCCCTCCAAGCTTAAAAAATATACATGTGCATGTGTGGTGTCTTCCTAGATCTTTGGCTATAAATGTAAATGATCTAACATAAAGTATTGTCTTAATTTCAAAATTAGCCAGCCAATGCTACCACAGATAAATATTCAAGAAGATCTTTTTAAAGTTGGGTAGTTCTCTACCAATTCAATAATCAAAATACAGCATGTGGTGGAGGACACGAAGATAGTGCAATAATATTAATGAGTGAGGTTGCCAGGTATTTTATTACTGCAATTTTAAAATTTCAGATTTAATCGTCACATGGCACGTTCCATCCTAACACCTATAGGAGTTTAACCTAGCCTTCCATAGGATATTATTTGCTGTGTGCTACAATTATAACTTGAAAGAGAAAACCTCAAAGTAGAAATATGATGAATGACAGTTTTGCAATCATTGGAGGGTACAAAATACACTTACAGGTAGTGATTCTTTGTATGTAATCCACCTACATCGAAGTAGTAGTCTGTGGGAGACAACTTCCTTCCACAGGCCACAGTTCTTAACTGGATGGACATGATCCCTATGGTGGTCACTGAAAGAGTATTCCACTAATTCCATGCTCTCAACTCTATATTACCATCACCTGCACTACATGCGTGGACTATAACATGATACTGTCTTTGCATTCCTATTTTGTCTATGCTTTTAAATTTCTTGAATTCCTTTACTCTATAGCCAACTTATTTTTCTCTGAGGAGAACTTGTACATCTCCAGTTATGTATCTGAATTGCCAATCTCAACAGAAACAATCGTCACAAAAATAAGTCAACACTTGTTAAAATACTAAGGAATATTAACAGAAACCTGGATTTGCCTTGCAGCTAAAGCAGTGTGGTCTAACATGTCAGGATTTTAAAGCTTGTAATGAGGCATTAGGCAATACTAAAAAAACAAGCAAGAAAAAAAATCAATCTGAGGTTTCCTACTATGGAGACTAGATGGTCCAGATGTCTCTTGTTTGTCATTTCAATCTATCATGTCTAATAGCTAATGAATAATGCAGGGAAATGCAAAATGGCTAATTTTAAGCCAAAAGACCTAAGGTGAAATTTTTGAAAAATTAGTTGAAAAACAGTTTCCAATTTGGATATACTAAAATTTGAAAATATTCAGGTGAATTCCCAAGAAATAAGAGGTTGGTGAATGATCTTCTAGATGCTTACACTTTACCAAGGGGAGAAAAGTTGGAGACTGAAAATATTATATCCACTGGCAGCTAAAAAGGGAAAATCAATAATGTAAGTTCTGAAAATCCATTCTCCAAAATTTCAAGAATCTTAATAAATAATTCAGAGCTGGTTTAGGGGATCCACTATAATTTAAATGGAATCCTAGTAAGACGCTAAGCATTCTGAGGATCTATTAAGAGTTTTATATGGTACCAGAGTTTTGACACCTAAAAATGTGATGCTGGACCCTAGACAGGTATATGGGTCAACAGTTCATCCAACAATGCTTAGGTGTAATTTAACTTACCTCTGAGCTGCATAGAGTTCCAGGTAGACTAGTAACACAGTTCAAAGTATAAGAAAATCTTAAACAAAAAGTGTGTACATGGCTTAATAGTTTGCTTGATGGAAAAATAACTACTCAGGTCAGGTGCAACATTCACATATTACTGTCCATTTATGGCATTATAGAGGAGACATTTATACATTTCATAACCTAACTGTTCTCTGCACAGAGGAGTCAAACATAAAAAAGAAAAATCAATGAACTCATGTTTATCTATTCACCCCGGTGATGATGTCTATAAATCACATGAATGGAAAGATAAAAACATGCCCAGCTTTTATGAAAACTTTCCAAATGTGATGCTGATCATAGCAGGATTCTGCCTGTTTTCCCATTAGACTCCTTAAACAGAAGGTGTTTAATTCTTCCAGTACTATATTTTAACAAAGGGTGTGATTCATAGATGAACGGCCATAGTACATGCAGTTGCTGTTATGCTGTTGTACTATTAGTAAGTGCGGCAGAGAGGTCAATAGCAGGATTTGGCAACAAAACAATGGACTATTAAAGGCTGACAATCTGGATCATTTCCTCCGTTTACACTAACATGCAAACCTTGGTCTTCTGATTAAAGGGACAAGCAAATACCACCACCGCTAAACCGTACTGTATTGTCCCATAAGTTTGACAGTGAAGAATGATGTGTACCTGCATGTATGCACATAGTACGGCAGAGGCAGCACATGCTATCTGTAGAACAACTTGGAAGGATGAATGTGGAAATGACAGTAGATAGGCGAGGAGAGTCTGGTAACAGTTATCAGAAATAAAGAAAGGAAGGGTACATTAGCAAGGAAAGCTTCGTGGGATGATAACCGTCACAATATGCTGTAGTGATCATGGTTTATGTGCCAGAGGTTAGCCAAAACATGAGCAATGGTTTGGGCACCCCACTGCCACTCACACTTAAATACACACACAATAAGGGTATTACAATTTAACATAATTCTGAAAGTTACACTTGTGACGAAGCTCCCGTACTCCGACTGAGTACCTCTGCCCAGTATGCTTCCTTGCTGTCACAGGGGACTCGGGAACACTTCAGACTCAGTTGCCGAAGCTTGATTGGGGTCTCACCAGAGCTCTTCCACCCGACCAGCTCTCTCCTTCCAGAAGGTATTCTCCCCTCTGCTTATTCCTCTGCAGCTTTCTCCTTCTAGGCAGGAATACCCACCTCTGCCTGTAACATGATTAGCTTCTGCCTTTATAAAGGCAATTGTGGCTCTCAGGCTTAGCACTTTTGTCTTTGTCCCATGCTACAGTGACCATGCAGCCAGTCAACAGGTCCAAAGACTATGAACTAGCTTAACATTCTTTATTTTGGACAAAGACTAGCATATTGTGACAAACGTTTGACATACAAATATATTGAACATTGGGAAATAATCTATTATAATTAATGCATGAACTATATAATTTCAGGGGATCTTGGGACCAGAACAGTAGTCTGTTGATAAGAGGGTGGCCTTCAAGCCTCTGCAAGAGGCCAAGGCATGGAAACTTCTGTCACAACACTTAAAGTACCATAACCACTACAGTATGATGTACTAGTTATGGTGCCAGGAGAGTGATTGTGCCCCCTCACCCCGCTGTAAGTAGTCAAGCCATTTGCTAGCGGTTTGCATGTAGTCTGTTTGTTACCCCTAGTCCACTGGGCTTTGCTCCCCACCTCTAAGCAGCCAGAAGCTCTCTTCACTGAGCTAAGCCTGGTGGTGCAGAGCTTAGCTCATTGGCGGAGAATGATCAGCTAACACTATTAGCCAACAAGCTAAAAAGCTAGCCCTGCACGGCACGGCTTTGCTCAGGAGAGTTAACAGAAGCTCCTAAGCTAGAGCTCTGGACATCCACTTCTGGCTGCACAGAGATAGGAAGTAACACCCATATGATGCCAATTAAGAAGTGACACAACTACCAGCAACTTACATTGGGGGGCACCAGATGATATGGTATTTGGAGTGTTCCTACAAGACAACAAGCATGGTGTAACTGTGTTTTTCGGTAGGAAAATGCCAATAAATCACAGAGCTCATAGATAATGAAATGTACATTTTCCCCTTTCATAATATTGTAAAGCGCTGCGGAATTAGTTGGCGCTATATAAATACCAATAATAATAATAATAATAATAATAATCGTAATCTTCTTTTCTTTCTTTTTTTAGGATCTACATAGGGACCAGATGTTAATCCATACTACTTAAAGGAACTGAATCACAGAAATATGAACATGTAATTAAATCATATTGTACATGTGTGCTATGAAAAGGCTGCCTAAGCATGATGGGGAATGTAGTATACAAACAACTGCGTTGCCATTGTTAGCCTTCAATGCTGTAGGCAGATAGGGCAGAACACAAACTGCTTAATCACCCACGCAGCCTTCTGCATTGTGCTTTGACTGACTGCGTCCGCTCAGATACCCTGCCCTAATGCTTTTCTCAGCAGAGCTGCAAAGTACCGTGCACAGCCCAGCTTGCCAGAGCAGTGACGCATTGCAGAGACTACGACAGGAATCTGCTGGGACTGGCTATAAAAAATCTGCACAGAGGGGATTGGAAGTGCAAAGGAATCCCCTTTTATCCTTACATGGCTTCGACTATTTGCAGCTCAGATGCTTTTTCAAGACCATTTTCACCAGCAATTAGAATATTTACAACCTCTGGAAGCTGAACAGATTATCTTAAACACAGTCTAATCTAGAATTCAATCTAACCTTATATCTAAGCTGAAATAATGTTTTAATGTAATTCTGCTGTTGTAGAAAATGATTTTCCCTCGGACTTTGTTCAATGCTTTATAAAGATGTTTTACGTAGTGCACTGTTTAGTGAGTCTGTCTCCAGTGCCCTTTCCACTCTAGGAAAATACTCTATAAACCCACAAACTCCGGCAAATCAGGTGTTTGTGGAATACGGAATGTATCAATTAGAATGACACACAGGCCGGTTCTATGTTATGCTCTTGGCAAAGCTCTGACTCTGTTCTCTCTCCTCAGGGAGAAACATTTTGTTGACCAAGAAATAAAGTTTATTGCCGGCAGGAGCTGGTGGTGGGATTACACTATAGAGAAATTATCTTGGAAGTGGCCGATGACACAAACTGGATCCTTGCACCACAATGCTTTAAGCAGGCCTCCCAGCAGTCCTGTATTTGGCATAACAGTCCCGATTTCAGGGTCCTTTCCTGCCGCCTCGCTTTAGGAATGGCCCCCGGGGCAGCACAGCGGTAGGACATCATTAAATGTGCATGAGCTGTGCAGTAGGCACTAGGTCAATGCATAGAGTGTTTAAGCAGGGTCTTTGCATTGTCCTGACGGGTGGAAGCGGGCAGGCCAGGTAGTCTGTCAGTGGACAGGCCCTCCGTATTTCCAGGCGAGCATGCCCATTATGGGAGTCGCTTGTTGGAAGGTATGTTAAAGGAACCCTAAAGGCAGCCAATATTCCAATAGGAACCGCACTCAATACACATAAGCCAAGAGTGCTAAACTAGACCATGGGCCAGCACAAGCCCAACATAAATACCGGTAAGAGAGAAGAGGTCCATGCACTCTTATAGCTTCAGACACATTTATTGGAACATGAGGAACACTGCAACATTTCAACCCAAGATTGGGTCTTTGTCAAGCTTGGCAAGCTATAGGAGTGCCTGGACCTCTTCTCTCTTACCACTATAGGCACCCAGACCACTTAAGCTCAATGAAGCAGTCTGGGTGCACTTTGCCTGTCCCACTAAGCCCTGCAATTTAAATCACTGCTGTTTTTGAAAAACTGCAATGATTACATTGCAGGACTAAGACTGCCTCTAGTGGCTGCCAATCAGACACATTTTGTCATTTTTAAAATGACAACATAAAGCGCAGTGCTGAACAAGTAGTTGCAAATAGACAGCAGGTGTTGAGGTTTCTGTTCAAATGAGCTTACAGTATAAGCTTTTATTTTTTTATCTAGTATTTATTTTTATTTAGTTTTATTTGTATTTTGAATGTGCCATACTTTTAAGTTGTTTATAATTATATTTGTATATTGACTTTATTTTGGTATTTATTTGATTTTGTCTTTGTATTTATTTGCCAGTAGAGACCCCAGAATTGGATGCAGTAATGTTAAGCGAAATATCACACACTTTTGCACTTATCTAAACGTATGCCATAAGATATGTCAAAGATTCAATATATACCAAGCATAAAACAAAGATTTGATTTTACACAATAATAAAAACATTAAAATCCACTATCAGTATGTGAGCTGAGAACCGGGCAACTTGTTGCACCTTACCCTATATATTTCCTTAGTCACTATGGGGTTATAAATTGACTTTTTGATTGAAAAATCACTCCCATAATTACCATTAATTTATGGTAAATGTATTTATTTATGGCCAATCACAGTGATGGTATCTGAATCAGCAAATCACCTCTACCAAAAATGACATGCGCTGAACAAGGGCATGGCAACCACAGTCAAATCTTACAAAAAGAACAAACACCACACACTGCCAATCGAAGGCTAAAATTAACACGTATGAACATTCACCTTGCCACATGAGATCATTGACAGTGCCAGCTGGTACCAAAGATGGAATTCTCCAAAGGCAAACTTCATCGCTCTTTCCAAACACTGTAAAACAGTCCAAATAATTAACATTAATTAATATAGCCGTCCTGTGAGGAACATCTTTTTAAAGAACTCAAATTAAAACTAAAGAACATATAAAATATATACATAATATAATATAGTATACAATTTTTTTTTACTTCGTTCTATTCAATAAACCATTTATTTCGTATTTTCGACAGAACTAAGATAAAAACTAAAGTACATATAAAGTAGATATATACATAATATAGTATAGTGTACAAAATAGTTTTTTACTTCTATTCAACAAACCTTTCATTTGGTACCTAGAAAATCTTGATAAATCCACAACTCGAAGGCAGGGGTTTCCAAAAGGTAGTCCTCAAATGTTGTTAAATTTTGCATGCCTTTAGAATTCTTTGGAATGACAGAAAGAATCATGGAAGCTGTACTTCTACAACATCTGGGGATCTACCTTTTGGGCACCCCTGCTCCCCCTACTCTAAGGCTTCTTTTGACAAAGCCCTTAAAGGCAAGAGAGGTGTTCCAAAAAACTGTGGTAGGGTAACCCATAGTCTCTTCACACTATAACCACTACACTAGGCAGCAGGGATTATGCTATTTTGATATCCCCTTTAATCAAGATTAAAACATTTTTACTAGAACATAAAACATTATTGAAAGAATATTCTATTTTAATATTGTAATGGTTCCCCCAGGGACATTTAAAGGTACATAAAACACGCTCTGAAATTTTAACTGAATTGCCAATTGATTAATAGATTTTATTATTAGACAAAGTAAGAGTATTTCTTATGCTGACCTCGGAGAGGTTAAAAGGTTGAAATAACAATCCCAGGAGTAAAGTCTGCATTTGTTATATATTGTGTGCATTAACCAACTGAGCTACCTGACTGGTGCTTTCTTTAAAAGCCAAACAAATTACCAAATACACAATGGATATCATTCATAGGTGTGAAGGAACCTATAATACTGGCATCTGGCATACCTATCAAACCCCTGTTTTAGGCACTTGTTAATAACGATGCTATAAACTTTACTTTAAAATGATGAAAATGTGCCATCAATGAAGGTCAAGGTGTTGCAAACAATTAAGTATTATGTTCTAGAGACAGACGATGGAATCAAGTTTGGAATTCGAAAAATTTTATAAACTTCTGAACGACTTAAAAAATGGCAACAATACATATACAGTACAGATTAGATAGATTTTAATGAAAACATTTTGTAAGAGACAAATTCACATTAATTGCTTGTTTTTCACCAGGCCCACTGAACATATGAGGTGAAGTATTGCCCTGTGCCTACACAGAAAATATCATGAAATGATGTTTACTGATTAATTTTCATCAGAAAAGATTTGCTCATGTTTCAGTATATATATATATATATATATATATATATATATATAAAAATCCAACGAATAGCTGCACTCACGGTGAATAAAAATCCAAGTTTATTGAAAATAAATTAAAACATCTACGACCAACGTTTCAGTCCTCTCAGGACCTTCCTCAGGATCAAAAAAGATGAAAAACAATATATACATCATACAAGGCTTTTATACATAAAACTATTAAGTATATTATGAAAGAAAAAAGTGAACTTAGTGGATCGTACTACCACCAAAAGATCACTCAGTGGAGCGCTAAATATCAAATTCTTACCCCTATTGGAATAACGTATATATCACTTTAAGGGGCAGACAGCATAATAAAATCTACAACAAGAAAATACACATCATGGTGCAGTATGCTTGTAAGGTGTGAATGGAGTGGAAGAAGATGTATGTCCAACTCACATGGTAAAGAGCCTGGAGATTGGCTCAAATCACAACAGCTGAGGTATGTTGTGATTTGAGCCAATCTCCAGGCTCTTTACCATGTGAGTTGGACATACATCTTCTTCCACTCCATTCACACCTTACAAGCATACTGCACCATGATGTGTATTTTCTTGTTGTAGATTTTATTATGCTGTCTGCCCCTTAAAGTGATATATATGTTATTCCAATAGGGGTAAGAATTTGATATTTAGCGCTCCACTGAGTGATCTTTTGGTGGTAGTACGATCCACTAAGTTCACTTTTTTCTTTCACATTGTGTTTGTGTAGGATTGGGATACCTGCATGCGTGTTTGAGCTGCTGTTCTATTTATATATTATTGTTAAGCGCCTAATTGCACAGAGCACCTTTTTCTTGTACTATTAAGTATATTAGCTTACCCCAGGTGAAACCGCCACTCAATCGGCGTCCTGACCCGCTCTGTGCGCATGTGCGAGTTGACTCCGCCCCCTGCCGTGACGTCATGACGTCATCGTGCCATCGCGGCTAGATTATTGCCTCGGCGATGTTGTCAAACATAGCATCACCATGGGCAACCAAACGCCGGCAACCTGACCGGAACGATAGTTGTCATGATGATGCCGGTTACCAAAAGATCACCGCAATCAATGTCTTCAAAAAAAGGGGGGGTGGAGCCAAGTGCAAAAAATACTAAACCAAAAAACATGTGAATAAAACTTATAATAAAATAAATATCATGTATACAAATATGAACGAGCTTTATATTATATCTGCTCAGTTCATTATAAAGTGCCAACGTTATCAGTGTAAATAAAGTGCATAGAAACATCCATATATTCATTATTAGAGAATCAGTGCATATAATTGAGTGTAATGCTCATAAGGGCAAAGTGTGAAATAAATCTCACTTGCATAACGATCCATGTTTGGATATTTTAAAGTGACATGCAAAACAATCCATGTTTGGATATGTTAAAGTGACAGTGCATAAATATATAAAGTGCAAACTATCAATAGTAAAAAAGTGCAGTAAGTGCTGGTGAAAAAAATATTGCATGGTGTATTGTGTAAAAATAAATCTATTCTCTTTTAAACCCCATATATAAAAGAAAAAATATATACCTGATAACATTGATACTAATATAATAACATAATAACAATACATGTACACTTATATAAAAATCCAAATACTGAAGACATGCGATCAAGATTACCTAAAACATTATATATTGAGGGTTGTTACTACAACTCCTCCTGTTAATCATATATAATGATTAAACATTTTTCTATATACTGGGCTATGCTCATTTAGCCTTACTGATTAAAGTGCCCAAAAAAATGTTTTGTTCTTAATAGCATGTCTCAGCATTTATCTCTAAAATCAAACTACCAATAGCTGGGGTTATAACTCAGTTATAACTATGCATATAAATAAATTACATAACTTAAGTCATTATAACAAACATCACTTGTCGTTAAACCTATTACAAGAATGAATGGAACGAGATATATTCATTCAAACCCTTTGGGTAAACTGTGTCCAATTCATAAATCCAAAATGTCTCTCTGTTTAATAGCAATTTACCCCTGTCTCCAGCCCGTCTCGATGCTGGAATATGGTCAATCGCTATGAATTTCAGTGTGGCTAATGGGTGATTAAAATCAAAAAAATGTTTCGCCACTGGTTTGTCTGATCCACCATCCCTATAGGCCAATCTAATGCTGGATCTATGACCCCTAATTCTTTCACAAAGCGCTGTTTCAGTTTTACCAATATACACCAACCCACATGGACATGTGAGTTTATAAACAACATGAGTGGTTTTACACGTAATAGTACTTCGGATTGTATATTTCTTGTTGGTGTGTGGGTGTTGGAAAGACTTAGATGGGGTCATGTGTCCACATGTTACACACCCAAGGCAGCGCACACTGCCCCGGCACTGTACTGTAACATTATCCGCATAACTTAGGATAGGATCAGAATGGACCAGCATATCTTTTAGATTTTTATTCCTCTTGAAGCAAACTAAAGGTTGTTCCGAAAAGACCTTAGGGAGGGTGTCATCTGCTGCCAGTATTCTCCAATTTTTTCTGATGGCGGAGGAAATTTGACCCGTTGATTGATGGAACGTAGTGGGGAAGACCATTCTTTGTGATGTCGCTGTCACCCTAGGTTCCCGAGGGGCCCTAGCCTCTCTTAATGCTTTATCAAGGGTGGAGCGGTGGTACCCCCGTTCCAAAAATTTATTAGTCATTTCAATCAGTTGCTTCTCTTTGATGTTCTCATCAGAGTTGTTTCTCATCACCCGCAGATATTGGGCCTTTGGGAGAGAGTCCTTCAGACCTTGTGGATGAGCACTATGTGCATGGAGGAGGGTATTGCGGTCAGTGGCTTTCGTGAACAAGCTATATTCCAATCTGTCTGTACCTATGGACAATTCAACATCCAAGTATTGGATTTTATCCGTACTGATGTTCGCCGCCATTCTTATAGGTACTGGTAGCTTGTTAAGTTCATCGACCATATTGTGTGCTTCCATTATGGTACCGTTCCAAATGATCAAAAGATCATCAATGAAACGATAATAGCCTTGTATTAAATGGCCATATGGTAACAAGATGTATTTCTGTTCGTACACATACATGTATGCATTAGCATACATGGGGGCCATTGCCGCCCCCATCGATGTGCCTGATATCTGCAAGTACCACTGATTTTCAAAACGAAAATAGTTGCGTTCCAAAGTGATTGCCAAAATTTCCAGTACAAATTCAATAGGTGGACCATGGTACACTGTCGATGCCGTGAGTACTTGTCGCATGGCCTCAATCCCTTCTTCATGTGGGATTACAGTGTAAAGGCTCTTTACATCCATGGTAATTAGCAAAGGTTTAGTTTCCATAAATGTAATCTCCTTAATTTTATTCAAGAGCATGGGTGTGTCTTTTATACAAGTGTCCAATTGCTCAACCGTCTGTTTAAACAAAAAATCAAGCCACTTAGCTAAAGGTTCTAAAATTCCTTTGATCGCGGACACTATTGGACGTCCCGGAGGCTTCTGAGCATCCTTATCAATTTTTGGGATGCTATAAATGATAGGAGTTCGTGGATTTTTTTGATTCAAATATTGAAATAAATCTAAGTCTATATATCCGGCTCTCAATCCCATAGATGATATATCATGTATCACACCCTGAAACTCCCGAGTAGGGTCTTGATCCAGGGGAAGGTAGACATTTGGATCTTGTAATTGGCTTTTTAGCTCGTTGGCATAATCAGAGTAATTCATAATAACTATTCCACCTCCTTTATCCGCGGAGCGTATAATTATAGATCGATCTTCAGCCAAATTCTTGATAAGTTGTCAAATGTTGAATTCAGGCGGAATTTTTCTTTAGTTCCATGGTTGGTATCAATTGCATTAGATCCACTTTTGCAGAAATATTCTTTCAAACGAAGGTTTCTTCCAAACTTAAACCACTCCACTTCCCATTTAAATGGATTCACATCCGCTGTAGGGACAAATGATAATCCTTGGCTTAATAAGTCAGATTCTTCTTGGATAAGCGGTCGGTGGGATAAGTTGAAAATCGGGATTATTTCCTGAGTGGTGGCTTGCCCTTTAACACCCCTTTTGGTATGCCCCCCTCTCCTGGTTCTGCGGTGCCCCTTACGCGACTTCTGGTAGAAGTTCCCATTTCTGGGGTCTCTAAAAAAAAGAGGGGTATGCGGTGTGGGTTCCTTCATATCGTTCTCAGAGGCCGATTCCCCGGATGTAGTGTCAATAGTTACAATTCGGGGCTTGACAATTCTTTTGCGTTGCCGCCTTGGCCTCTGAGTGCCATTGCCGGACAGCCATCTATAAACTCTGTGGTCCAGGTAGTCCTGTTGGACTCTCTCGAATTTTTGCTTTTTGAATCTAATCAATTCGTTCTTATATTTCTGCAATTCCTCATGGAGCTTTTGTGACAATTTCTGTCCTTCCACTGAGGCCAATAATATGGCATGTTCATTCTCCACCTCCAAGATCTTTTTCTCCACATCTATCAAATCCTCTTTCACATCTTTAATTATGATAAGCATCATATCCAATGATGCCTTATTCAAAACCATAGTCCATTCTTTGCAGACCTTAGCTTTTCCCCTTCCAATAGTCGGTACATTAAGTACTCTAAATCCTCTGGGAATCCTCTTTGCCTTGTAATAGTCAGAGAGAAATAATCCATGCATATCTAAATCGATCTGTTTCCTCCGTAATTTAGACAATTTGAAATAAACGTCCTTAGCGGATAAGTGATGTGGAAGTTCCAAACCAGTTTGTTCCCATAAAATATTCTCCGCTTCTTCCTGGGAGAACTGCATAGTATCTGCCTGTTCCGAGTATGCCCCAGCTTGGAACAAAAATTCATCCATGCTTATAGTTTAGTGAATAAGCCAAAAAAAAATTTTTTTTATAGAAAATAGCAAAAAACGTCCTTATGGTCAAATAAAGTGCAGGGTTCCAAAGCTATCTACACATATAGTGTCAAACTGCTAAGGTGCTGGTGCCAGGAGGGGGTTAAGGCCAATAACCCTATAGACAAAAAATACCAATAGCTCCAGCACTCACGCTCCAATTACCCTTGTTGCCCGGGTGCCAGCAAGTAATAGCCGTCCATACAAAAATCCAACGAATAGCTGCACTCACGGTGAATAAAAATCCAAGTTTATTGAAAATAAATTAAAACATCTACGACCAACGTTTCAGTCCTCTCAGGACCTTCCTCAGGATCAAAAAAGATGAAAAACAATATATACATCATACAAGGCTTTTATACATAAAACTATTAAGTATATTAGCTTACCCCAGGTGAAACCGCCACTCAATCGGCGTCCTGACCCGCTCT
>OW240916.1:172987361-173002934 GCA_933207985.1 Pelobates cultripes | reverse complement strand
GTATTTAGGGCCCCCACCCGCCGCTCAGGGGTGGGGGCCAGGGGGGAGGACCTTAGGTCCCCCCCCATTTTAGTATTTAGGGCCCCCACCCGCCGCTCAGGGGTGGGGGCCAGGGGGGAGGACCTTAGGTGTCCCCCCCATTTTAGTATTTAGGGCCCCCACCCGCCGCTCAGGGTTGGGGGCCAGGGGGGAGGACCTTAGGTCCCCCCCCCCATTTTAGTATTTAGGGCACCCACCCGCCGCTCAGGGGTGGGGGCCGGGGGGGAGGACATTAGGTCCCCTCCTTCTTAGTATTTAGGGCCCCCACCCACCACTCAGGGGTGGGGGCCGGGGGGGACAGAAGTTCCCCCCCCATTGTTTTTTTAGGGCCCCCACCCACCGCTCAGGGGTGGGGGCCGGGGGGAGGACAGTAGGTCCCCCCCCCCATATCATTGAGTTAACTTTGACAACCCCCCCCCGCGCGCGGCGGGTGGGGGGGTTGTCAAAGTTAACTCAATGATATGGAATAGGCGGCGGACCGAACATCGCATATGTTCGCCCGCCGTGGCGAACGCGAACATGCGATGTTCGCCGGGAACTGTCCGCCGGCGAACTGTTCGGGACATCTCTACTGCACGATTATGACACATACTTTATGTCTATACCTGTGCTTAGTATATTGGTTTTTAGCCTTTATTTGTGTAACACCACCAATGATTCTGTTAACAAGGTTATCTTTTTGTGGTCCAAATATAATTAATCATTTCTTTTGTGATTCTACTTTGCTGATCCAACTGTCTTGTGATGACATTAGTTTGATGGAATATGTGAGCTTTGCTACCTTTTGTGTTGTAATTTTGGGGTCATTGGTCTTTGCTGCAATTTCTTACATCTTCATCATTTCTGCTGTGACGAAAATTTCTTCAAAAACAAAAGGGCATAAGACCTTTTCCACCTGTGTTTCACATCTAACGGTGGTTGTATTATACTTTGGATGTAGCATAACTTTGTACATTGGGAACTTTCATAATTCTTCTTCAGACAACAAAAAAATGACAGCTTTATTGACTTCTGTTGTTACTCCTGTGTTAAGTCCTTTCATATACTGTCTACGAAACAACAAAGTCCAAGAATCTTTTAGAAAGCTGTATTTAAAAAAGTAAAATATAAAAGTTTACACATATAACCTAGACATATGTAGTTAATGTTTTAGTAAAATATGCATAGTAAACTAATAAAATAATGTAATTAAAGCCATGAAAAATAATTGTTTAACAACTTTATTCCATTTCAGAATGATGTAGTTATCGAAAAGATATTTAACATAGAAAATCATGACTTTGTATTGTATTACATAACTCATTATTATTTGGAAGCCAAGGATCTGGATCAGGGCCGGCCTTAGGGGTGTGCGAGCTGTGCGGCCGCACAGGGCACCATGGACCAGGGGGCGCCCTGTGGCTGACACAGCTTGCACATGGCCGGTGTCAGGGGAGCTAAAACAGGTACCAGGGTGGAGGATTAATTATTCTCCACAAGGGTCTATTAAAAAAAAAAATAGAAAAAAATTGCAGCAGTAGGGGCAGAGCTTACCGAGCGGCGGGGACGGGGCTTATCACATGGCGGAGGCAGGGCTAATACCTCCCGAAGCCCCTGCTGCACAGGAAGAGGGAAGGAGTCCCTGCTTCCCCATCAGCCAACTGCATCCACTGGAAAGAGGTAAGTGTGTGTGTGTGTGTGACTGTTTGCCTGTCTGTGTGACTGCCTGCCTGTGTGTGTGTGACTGCCTGTGTGTGACTGTCTGCCTGCCTGTGTATGTGACTGTCTGCCTACCTGCGTGTGTGTGTGTGTGTGACTGTCTGTCTGTGTGACTGCCTGCCTGTGTGTGTGTATAACTGTTTGTCTGTGTGTGTGTGACTGTCTGTGTATGTGACTGCTTGTGTTTGTGTGACTGTCTGTGTGTGACTCTAATTGTGTGTGTCACTGTAGCTGTTCCATTGTGTGTGCCTGTGCCTGTCTGTGTGACTGCCTTTAACTGAGTGTGTGTGTGTACATGCCTGTAACCGAGTGAGTGAGCATCTGTCAAGGCTGCACTTTGACTGACAGATGCTCACTCACTGACAGACGCACACTCTCATATACACTGACAAACAATGACATACACACACACTATTACTTGGACACACACTCTCATATACACTGACAAACAATGACATACACACACACTATTACTTGGACACACACTGACAGATGCACACTCTCACTGACAGATGCACCCACTCACTGAAAGATGCACGCCCCCACTGACCGACACATACACACTCACTGACCGACACATGCATTCACTCACAGACACACACACACACATAAACACTTACACACACACACACACATTCACTCACAGACACACACACATTCACTTAGACATACACACTCACAGACGCAGACATTTCCACTTACACTCACAAACTAATATTTTTTTAATTTTATTTTAAATCCACCCAGCCTCCCTGGGAGAGCTGGAGTGGATTTCTTACCTGCAGTCCAGTGTGGCTGCTGAGCGGGCAGGCAGGGGGCCACAGGCTGAGTAGGCGGCGCTAAGTGATGCCGGGATCCGGACTGACGTCATATTCCAGCTCCTGGCTTCATTAAGCGGCGCGGAGGGAGCTGAGCAGGAAGAGCTCAGGTGAGTATGTTCCTTCGCTGCCCGCTGCCAGCCTCAGGGGGGCTCAAAGGTGGCCAGCCGGCCAGCTCCTGAGCCCTCCAGGACGCGAGGCAAGCAAGGGATCTGCCTGGGCGTTTGCTGCCCCCTGCAAAGTGCTGCCCAAGGCGCTGTGAAGACTTTTCGCACAAGGCGCCTAATTGCCTAAGGCCGGCCCTGATCTGGATAGAGTTATAGTTCTGCCATTTCAGAAAGTTAATCGACTGTGTAAGGCCAAAATAAGAAGCGTATGAGAGAAATGTTGTTGCTATTAATGAACAAAAAGAATGAAAAAATAGCTAACAAAATACAGAAACTACTAGTTAAACAAAAAAAAAAAATGATCAAAGGGCACACTAAGCGCCATAATTCCTGAACCATGCTATAGTTTGATACCTACGTGACTGTCAGGTGCCTGCAATGATTCTGGTCTGCACTGCTATAGCTTTTTATAATTTCATAGAAGTATGAACTTTAGCATATCAGTCCTGACCAGAAGGCCTGTGAGTGCTTTAAAGAACCAAGTAGGTGCCAAGTAATGTGTAAATGTTTATTGAGGAAGGCTCACTTTCCTATCTTCAAAGGAACTTTATTGCAGCATAGAAGAAAGGCTACTGCCTTTTACTTATTTTGTAGAGAGATGTCCTCAGAATCTGAGTGGTTTTGGTGTTCTGGAAAGTAATGTTTTAATGTATTTTTCATTTCTGTATGCATAAATAGTACATTATTTAAGTGAAACAAAAACAAAAATTTTGGTTGACAGAAATTTTTTGTTTTTACAATATTAAGATACAGATCAGAAAACAGAACTGCAATTACCGTATATACTCGAGTATAAGCCGAGTTTTTCAGCACATTTTTTGTGCTGAAAAACCCCAACTCGGCTTATACTCGAGTCACTGTCTGCATTATGGCAATTTACATTGCCATAATACAGACTGGGGGCTGGCAGCGAGCGCTTACCTCTCCTGCAGCTCCTGTCAGCTCTCTCCTCCTCCGCGCCAGTCCGGTCAGCACCTCGGTCAGCTCCCAGTGTAAGTCTCGCGAGAGCCGGGGGGTCATAGTGCAGCTCTCGCGAGACTTACAGTGTGAGCTGACAGAAGAGCTGCACGGACCAGCGCGGAGGAGGAGGGAGCTGACAGGAGCTGCAGGAGAGGTAAGCGCTCGCTGCCAGCCCCCTTCCTCCCCCCACTGAACTGCCAATGGACCACCAGGGAAGGAGAGCCCCCCTCCCTGCCATGTATCAAGCAGGGAGGGGGGACAAAAAATAAATAAATAATATATAAATATAAATAATAATAAAAAAATTATTTAAAAAATAATATAACGAAAAAATTCAAATAATATTAATTAATAATATATAAATATAAATAATAATAAAAAAATAATTAAAAAAATAATATAACAAAAAAATTAAAATAATATTAATTAATAATATATAAATATAAATAATAATAAAAAAATAATTAAAAAAATAATATAACAAAAAAATAAAATAATAAATAATAATATTATTATTATTTATTTTATTTTTTTTATAAAAATGCCCACCCCCCACCAAGGCTCTGCAACACAAACACACACTGAATCACACACACACACACTGCATTCATACACACACACTGCACTCATACACACACACTGCACTCATAGACACTGCATTCATACACACACACTGCATTCATATACACACACTGCACTCATATACACACTGCATTTATACACACACTGCGCACTCATACACACACTGCGCACTCATACACACACACTGCATTCATCATATACACACACTGTAAATAAATATTCAATTAATATAATTTTTTTTAGGATCTAATTTTATTTAGAAATTTACCAGTAGCTGCTGCATTTCCCACCCTAGTCTTATACTCGAGTCAATAAGTTTTCCCAGTTTTTTGGGGTAAAATTAGGGGCCTCGGCTTATATTCGGGTCGGCTTATACTCGAGTATATACGGTAAATGAAATTTGTAACATAGGCATGTTCTATAATTCTCCCAGATATTATTCTACATGTATATAAGTATTTGTAAAAAATGTGAATGCATTGTGCATTGCAGAATCTGTAACTGAGCAAGAGCAAGCACTGCAGTATTTGGCTTGCACTAGTATGGAAAAGTTAATTAATTTATTTGTATGTAAATTAACTTGTATTGTGGATACTGCAAATAAAGTTTTGCAGGACTGCTGGCAGGATTTTAATGCTTTGTGTCTGTGATCTGTGTCCAACTCTGTGAACATCCGATTATATAATAAGGCTTTCCTCCTGTTACTCAGATAATCTCATGCAATTCCCAAATCATGGAAGAAACAAAATAAAATGGTAATGCAATTGTGTTTTGTTTTTTTCATGATTCGTTAATAACGTAAACCAAAAATAAAGTGTGCTGTGCCTCTAAGACAATAATCAATTAAATACCTTTATATTAATACCATATAAAAGTGTAAATAGTTTAAAAATATTAGTGTAAAGATATATATCCAAAGTGACAATGAACACTTGTGAAAAACACACTTCTTGTGTAATGTACAAATATTGACAAAAATCCTCTCTCACTCACTTATGAGTGACCCACTTTGCTTGTGTCAACGTTTCAATTTGAATCTCAAAAAGAAAAAGGAAAGAACAAGCAATATGTATATAAAATAATATAAACTGAAAAACTCACAAAAGTAGAGCAATATAGTCTGCTCTAAATTGTGATGGCATCTTTTGCAACATATGCAGACTTGAAGCTGTGGTGAAGATAGACAATCCTTTATTAACAAACTGTATAAAAACAGCTTTAAGGCAGGTAAGTCACCTTCATATGTCTTCTGCTCTCCAATATACAGTGTATAGACCAGTCTCTGGGTCTAGCGCTGGCTTCACAGGACTCAGAGAGCTGAAATCACGTATCACTTCTTCCGGGAGGCGGGGCTTATAGCCGTTGTGCATGATGACGTCAGAGCGTGATGACACGTTTCGCCGATAGACTCGGCTTCATCAGATCTGCCCACATATCCACCAGTCTCAATTTAAGTTTCTTAAGGGAGCGCAATTGCCCAAAAAGTCTGAAAATTAAGCCTTATGATTGGCCACAGTGAAAGAACTTATCAACATACATAATTGTTAAAACCCATATCTCATTACATTCACAGGGGATTATTCACTAAAATGTTTAAAATCCCACATACAAAACCTTATAATATAACCATAGAAAATAACTATAGTTTATAGAAAGTTAGCACATACAATATAAAATTACCTCTCGTGTTAAAGGACCCACCCATTTATCTATACTAAATTAGATATCTTTTGAAATCTTCAATGAAAAAATATAAGCAATATCAACATACTATTACATCTCAATTTGTAGAGCTATACCTACTAAAAGGGAAAGGAAAAAAAGGGATTAGTACATATAATGTCAACCATATGCACTTATATAAAATATCATTAAAAGAAATCATAAATAAATTGTATTAAACGTTATAAAAAAGTAAAAAAAATCAAATTCTGTGTTAAGACCATGTGGTTCTAGGGTTTTTAATTTGTGGACCCACTTCATTTCTTCTCTTCCTATTTTTAAAATATGGTCTCCTCCCCTATATGGTTTTTTAACTATTTGGATTCCTAAGAAAATTAAACCTCTGGGGTCCATATTGTGTTTTACTTTAAAATGAGCAGAGACACTATGTTGTTAAAATATTATTCACATGTTCTCCTATTCTCTTGTGGAGTGTGCGTATTGTACGGCCCACATATTGTTGTCCACATGGGCAAATTAAAAGATAAGTCACATTTCTAGTAAAAAAAAGTAATAACATCTTTAATATCAAACGCATTGCCATTTTGTTTGTTCTTGATTTTATTAATACCCTTTAACCCGTTAACCCCTTAATGAGGGGTGACGGATGGGATCCGTCATCCTGGGGAGACCCTTAACGACGGTTGATGGGGTCTCCATCATGTGTTAAAGTTTACCCCAGATCGCAGCGATCGCGGGGTTAATGGTGCTCCAGTTTGTCTCTGTATTAGAGGCAGACCGGGAGCACCAGATCGCGCTGCCCCTGCAGCAGTGCTCGCTCTGACAGCCATGTGTTGCAGGGACTTACCATCCGCCTCCCTGCGCTTCCGGGTTCTGTGAAGTGCAGGGAGACTATCAGAGAAGATCATCAACCTGTGTAAAAAAAATAAAAAAAATAAAGTTGAATTAAAATCTCACCCCCCGTTTACCCATTTTAAATAATTAACCCCTTCCCTGCCAATTGATCACTGACTACAGTGTTCAATTGGCAGGGATTACATTTTACTGTCATCTGATTTTTTTTAACCCCAGAGGATTAACTTTTATTTATTTTTTAACTGTCAGGGATTTAATTTATTTAATTAATTAAAATATTTGATTATTATATATTTTGCTACATGGGGTGGGTGGGAGTTATGGGAAAGTGAGGAATTTACTGTTAGTGCTGCTTACTGCTAGTTAGGGGTTAATGGTAAAAAAAAGCTTATACAAATGTTAAATCTGTAAAATAAAAAGATTTAAGAAAGGTTAGGAAAGTTTAAAAAAAATAATAAGCAAAAAAAAGTTTAAGAACTAGTTTACAAAGGTAAAAAAAATTTAAAAAAGTAAAAAAATACATTTAAAAATGCTCATTACCACTACACAAACTAAAGAAAAAATGATCCCACGCTAAGGTTCAAAATACGCCTTTTGAATTACCCCAGGGTGTATTCTTTAATAAATAGTATGTGTTTGTGGGGAAGTTTCAATAACCAACCATCTAAACTACTCCAAAATGGAACATGGACACAGCGTAAAACTTAAAAAAAAAAAAAAAACTGAATGGGTGCGTCCTAAATGTGCCCCTTCAATATCCACATATACCTGGCAAAGGTACATACGAGGGTATTGCTGTACTCAGACGACATAGCTGAGCAACATATGTAGTATTATACAGTCGTAGCGCACATAAGGTTTGCAAAATATACTGTGCAAACTCACTTTTGTGTCAAAAAGGCAGAAAAAATGCTTATTACCACTACACATGGTACAAGCTAGCGGAAAAATGATCCCACGCTAAGGTTCAAATTATGACTTTTGAAATACCCTGGGGTGTCTTCTTTAAGAAATGGTATGCCTTTATGATATAGTTGTAATATGTAGCCTGCTCAAGTGCTCCAAAGTGAGACACGGATGCATCAAAACCCTCCATGAAAATTCACAATTAAAAACCTGAACAAAATAGTGTCTAGGTAATACATTGGGCATATTGTTTTACTCAGAAGGTGTAACTGAGTATAATTTGGGGATTTTTATGACAGTGGTACATATTAAGTGTAAGAAATACTCAGCAAAAATGCAACATATACGTAAAAATGCCATTCCCCCACCACCCCCAACCACAAACATTGACATAAATTGGTGAAAAAATGTTGACAAGTTAAGGCACAATATACACCATATAGGATACCCTGGGGTGTCTGCTTTATCAAATGAACGCCCTTTGTGGGGTTATTTGAACAGTCACACTGCTAGAATACCCTAAAATGAGACATAGGCCCGTCAAATCCATCTATGAAAATTCTAACTATAGAAACTGAAATAGCCTTGTCTCTTATATGGCACTGTAGCTTTACAGAAAAGTGAATGGGGGTATAGTTATACTCAGCAGCTGTAGCTGGACACAATATGGGGTTCTGTGCAGGAATAGCACATACCAGTTTTACGAAATACACATGAGAAGTTCTTTGTAATAAGTTTGTGTGTCAACCTCCTCCCCCCCCAAAAAAAAACAATTTTACTGCAATATTTAGCAGAGATTGGTGGTGAAATGGCTATGTAGAAAGTGTCAAAATAACCTTAGGTAAATAGCCTGTGATATCTACTTTATATAAATATATACTTTTGTGTGGCAATTTTGTTTCCTTTTATGGCAATTCAGCTTACAAGAAAAACATACCAAATTCTAAAATCGGCCAAACACTGGCCAAAGTTAGTGTTAATATTTGTTTGTGTGTGAAAAATGCAAAAAACTAATTTGAACGCCAATTTTGGCCAGTGTTTGTGACTAAGTGGCTACTAAAAAAGGCTGGACATACCCCATTTACAATACCTTGGGTTGTCTACTATTGCAAATGGTATGCCATCATGGGGGTAATTCTCATTCCTGGGCTACCATACATTCTCAAAGGCAAAGTAACCAATCTGCAAATAATAAAGTGAAAAAACAGAAATGCAAGTCTTATATTTGACTCTGTAACTTTTGAAAACACCATAAAACCTGTACAACAACTGTTATACTCGGGAGACTTTGCTGAACATAAATATTAGTGTTTCAAAACAGTAAAACGTATAACAACATATCTATCGTCCGTGTAAGTGCCATCTGTGTGAAAAATGCAAAAAAATTTACTTTGACTGACGATATCATCGTTGTAATATATTTTACTATTTTGAAACACTAATATTTGTGTTCAGCTAAGTCTTCCGAGTAAAACAGTACCCTCCCATGTACAGGTTTTATGGTGTCTTGGAAAGTTACAGGGTTAAATATAATGCTAGCAAATTAAATTCCCTGGACTTTTGGCCTCGGTTGTCAAGCAGGTCACGCAAATTGTAATTAATAAGATGACCTAATTATGTAAACTTATTACATAAATATATATGTAAAATTATTTTATATATATATATATATATATCCAAGAAATTACCGGCACTCAAGGCTTTTCAATCCAGACAAATTCTCTTTAATCCAAAACCACCGTCAACGTTTCAGCTCCTCATGGAGCTTTCATCAGGACATATAAATCACAAGTAAATAAAAAAGCTTATATAGGAAACAATTAATAAGAATACTTACAGCACAGGTGATCCTCATTCACTCCTGCCGCCAAACTTGCACCGGTCGCTAACACGGAAGTGTATTCACTTCCTGGTTTCTACCCAGGTGATCGGGAGAATGAGAGTTTCTATTGGTCGACCGGATCTCGTTTCTAGGCAACTGGGGACTCATTTGTCTCCTAAGTACCTCCCATCTATACGGGCACCGTTAGGAACCAAATCTCTTAACCCTCCTTAGTGTTAGAACGTTACCATAGCAACCGGGCAACAGCCTGATCGGCAAGGAGGAAGAGGAGCATCAATTAAGACACAGGGAAAAGACATTATACTTCTCAAAGAGACACATAATTAAATAACAATATAGTACAAATAATATAATAGTATCCAAATAAAAGTGATAAAGGGAACCGACCACAGCTCCTGTATTGTCATCTTGTGTAAGTGCACTAAGTAAACGCACATAGTTTAAAGTGATAATACTCACCTATTCACCATACTATAACCAAATTAGCAGTATGGAACCTGGCATGTGCAATTCATTATTCATGAGATTTAAATACAAAAAGTGTCTAATACTGTACTGTCTAAATATATGTCAAGTACAGAGAAAACGTTTTTTATGTGCAAATAATTAAAAGTGAGACTAAAGTGTATATGTGCCTAGATCAGTATTGACTATATATAAAAATTATCCATAGATGTTTCTAGACATTGTGTCTTCAAATGTACTCCCATTAATCTGTGATAGTGTCTTGTTAAATCATATGTACTCAAAAAAATTATTTTTTCAAAAAACAGTATCATAAGAATGAATTACACTAGTATTTAGTATATACATTTAGGGATCAACACCCTACCATTACAATTCTGGACCACCTATCATATAAAGGCTGTAAAAGAACATTTTTCATTCAGACCCCTAGGTGAAAGGTTGTCAAGCTGCACGATCCAGTAGGTTTCCCTCTGTAGAAGAAGTCTACCTCGGTCACCCCCATGGATCGGTATCGGGATATGGTCGATCGCAACACATCTTAGGGATGATAGCTGATGTTTTAATTCCAAAAAATGTCGGGCCACAGGCTTATCCGACTGGCCATCACGATAGGCCAGGTGGATACTCGACCTGTGGCCCCTAATTCTCTCGCAGAGTGCTGTCTCCATCTTACCAATATAGTTCAGACCACAGGGGCAGGTCAATTTATAGATAACAAAATTACTTCTACAGTGAATTTGATGTTGAATTCTATAGATCTTGCCCGTATATGGGTGGCTAAAGGTTTTGGAAGGGATTATGTGTCCACACGTGACACATCCCAAACACCTTACACACTCCGCATTCTTACTACCACTAGTAGCAGTTCCATAACAATGTTGTGGGTCTGTTTTTACCAGCATGTCTCTCAAATTCCTATTCCGTCGATAACAGAACAGGGGTTTCTGGCGAAAGTTCTCTGGGAGAGTAGGATCCATTGCTAGAGTATTCCAAGTTTTCCAAACAGAAGAAGAAGTGATCTCTGTACTTGCAGTATTAAACTGCATTGGAAAAAAGAGTCTAGTATTCGTTGCTCTATCTGTTCGTGCCTCCGGTGTAGAGTGTGTCATTTTTGCTCTCTTAAGAGCTACTTCAAGTATGCTCCGTGGATATCCTCTGGTCAAAAACTTCTTGTACATGGCCTCCAGTTGAAGATTGCATTGTTGACTTAGGGAATTATTACGCAGTACCCGCAAAAATTGTGAAAAGGGTAGTGATGTTTTCAAATGTCTCGGATGAAAGCTATCAAAATGCAATATAGTGTTTCGATCTGTTGGTTTAGTAAAAAGTCTAAACTCCAATTTATCATCGATAATCATAATTTTAACATCAAGGAACTGTACACTTTTTTCATCAATATGTGAAGTCATCTTCACCGGCGTCGGCAGTGTATTTAAATCCCATGTGAACTGAAGCGCCTCTTCCTTGGAACCATTCCATAAAATGAGGATGTCATCGATAAACCTAAAATATCGAGTGATATATAGGTCATATCTTTGTAGAATGTATTGCATCTCATATTGGTACATGTAAGCATTCGCATACATGGGGGCCATCGCTGCCCCCATTCATGTGCCTGCTATCTGTAAATACCAATTCACTTCAAAACGGAAGTAATTATTTTGTAAAGCAATGTTAAGCAATTCCAGAGTGAACTCAACCGACGGACCATGATAGTGTTGTGAGTGGGTGAGGAGATCTCTCATTGCCTGTACCCCCTCCTCATGTGGTATGATGGTGTACAAACTTCCGACGTCCATCGTAATCAGAATACCATTGAATTTTTCCAACTCCTTCAAACGTTGTATCAGGTCTGGAGTATCCTTTATGCATGTAGCCAAAGATGTAACTGGATCTTTAAATAAATAATCTAGAAATTTGGCTATTGGTTCTAAAAGCCCTTGGACTGCTGAGACGATGGGACGTCCTGGAGGTTTTTCCAGATTTTTGTGTACTTTAGGGAGTGTATAAATTATTGGAGTTCGTGGGTGTGTTTTCTGCAAATATGGAAATAGCTCCAAATCAATGTGTCACGCTTGGAGTCCATAATTCAGTATTTCCTCTATCTTTTTAGCAATAGAACTGGTAGGATCTTTATCCAGTTTCCTATAGGTCTTCATATCATTCAGTTGTTGTCTGATTTCTGCCGCATACTCCTCATAATTTAAAACTACAACCCCCCCACCCTTGTCAGCTGGTCGAATCACTGTCGTTGGATCTGAAGCCAAATTTTTAATTACAGCAAGATCATCTCTAGAGAGAGTATAGTGTTTAGGTCCATGGGTTTGTAAAACTGCTCCCGTTTCATATTTCACCGTTGAAAGAAAAGATTTAATCGCTCCTTGATTTGTTGGAGGGTCAATCACACTTTGTGTTCTAAATTTGTGCGTATTTTTTATATTGGAAGGGATTCCTGTTCCAGATTTAGAATTTTTAAAGAAATCTTTTAGTCTCATATTACGGCCGAACTTAAACAATTCCACCTCCCATTGAAAACCATTGGGAGGGGTTGTAGGAATGAAGGAAAGGCCTTTACTCAGGATATTTGTTTCTGCTGGTGTGAGTTCTCATTTTGACAAATTAAAAATGGGAACTAATTGCGCCTCGGTGGTCTCCCTTTTGGACCAGTGGACTCGTCCTTTTTGTCCACGTCGGGTATTGGATCTTTTCCTTGTTTGAACATACTCCGTGTGACCGTTGTGGGTGGTTTCATCCCGTCTTGAGCAGGCCCCTCGTCTAAAAAATGGACTGATCTTCCAACTTGGTTTCCTTCTCCTTCTGATGCAGATTCCCCTGATGTTATGTCCACATTGGAAACATTCGGTCTCACTATTTTCTTGCGGAATCTTCTTGGTCTTCTCTTATGTTCCCCCGAAAGCCATCTATAGACTGAGAACTCTTGGTAATCAAGCTGAGCTGAACCCTTTCCATTTTTTGTCTTTTAAACTTAATCAATTGGTTTTTATATTTAATTACTTCCTCATTTAGTTTTAAAATTAAATTGTTGCCCTCCTGTGTGTTAAGTTGGAGCGCATATTCAGTTTCCAGATTTTTTATTTTTTTCCTAATTTCCACTAAATCCTCTTTGACATCTTGAATTGCTATTAGCATAAGATCCAGGGAACACTTATTAAGAACTGCTGTCCAATCTTTACAAACGCAGGCCTTTGTTCTGCCAATGGTAGGGATATTTCTCACTCTGAACCCCCTAGGGATTTGTTTTGCTCTATGATAGTCAGAGAGGAAAATTCCATGAAGATCCAAATCCACTTCCTTCTTTTTTAGCTTTGAAAGCTTTAAATTTTTTAAAAGTTTTAAATTATGAGGAGTATGCGGCAGAAATCAGACAACAACTGAATGATACGAAGACCTATAGGAAACTGGATAAAGATCCTACCAGTTCTATTGCTAAAAAGATAGAGGAAATACTGAATTATGGACTCCAAACGGGACACATTGATTTGGAGCTATTTCCATATTTGCAAAAAACACACCCACGAACTCCAATAATTTATACACTCCCTAAAGTACACAAAAATCTGGAAAAACCTCCAGGACGTCCTATCGTCTCAGCAGTCCAAGGGCTTTTAGAACCAATAGCCAAATTTCTAGATTATTTATTTAAAGATCCAGTTACATCTTTGGCTACATGCATAAAGGATACTCCAGACCTGATACAACGTTTGAAGGAGTTGGAAAAATTCAATGGTATTCTGATGATGATGGACGTCGGACGTTTATACACCATCATACCACATGAGGAGGGGGTACAGGCAATGAGAGATCTCCTCACCCACTCACAACACTATCATGGTCCGTCGGTTGAGTTCACTCTGGAATTGCTTAACATTGCTTTACAAAATAATTACTTCCGTTTTGAAGTGAATTGGTATTTACAGATAGCAGGCACATGAATGGGGGCAGCGATGGCCCCCATGTATGCGAATGCTTACATGTACCAATATGAGATTCAATACATTCTACAAAGATATGACCTATATCACTCGATATTTTAGGTTTATCGATGACATCCTCATTTTATGGAATGGTTCCAAGGAAGAGGCGCTTCAGTTCATATGGGATTTAAATACACTGCCGACGCCGGTGAAGATGACTTCACATATTGATGAAAAAAGTGTACAGTTCCTTGATGTTAAAATTATGATTATCGATGATAAATTGGAGTTTAGACTTTTTACTAAACCAACAGATCGAAACACTATATTGCATTTTGATAGCTTTCATCCGAGACATTTGAAAACATCACTACCCTTTTCACAATTTTTGCGGGTACTGTGTAATAATTTCCTTAGTCAACAATGCAATCTTCAACTGGAGGCCATGTACAAGAAATTTTTGACCAGAGGATATCCACGGAGCATACTTGAAGTGGCTCTTAAGAGAGCAAAAATGACACACTCTACACCGGAGGCACGAACAGATAGAGCAACGAATACTAGACTCATTTTTCCAATGCAGTTTAATACTGCGAGTACAGAGATCACTTCTTCTTCTGTTCGAAAAACTTGGAATACTCTAGCAATGGATCCTACTCTCCCAGAGAACTTTCGCCAGAAACCCCTGTTCTGTTATCGACGGAATAGGAATTTGAGAGACATGCTGGTAAAAACAGACCCACAACATTGTTATGGAACTGCAACTAGTGGTAGTAAGAATGTGGGGTGTGTAAAGTGTTTGGGATGTGTCACGTTTGGACACATAATCCCTTCCAAAACCTTTAGCAACCCATATATGGGCAAGGTCTATAGAATTCAACATCGAATTCACTGTAGAAGTGATTTTGTTATCTATAAATTGACCTGCCCCTGTGGTCTGAACTATATTGGTAAGACGGAGACAGCACTCTGCGAGAGAATTAGAGAGTATCCGCCTGGCCTATCGTGAAGGCCAGTCGGATAAGCCTGTGGCCCGACATTTTTTGGAATTAAAACATCAGCTATCATCCCTAAGATGTGTTGCGATCAACCATATCCCGACACCGATCCGTGGGGTTGACCGAGGTAGACTTCTTCTACAGATGGAAACCTACTGGATCGTGCAGCTTGACAACCTTTCACCTAGGGGTCTGAATGAAAAATGTTCTTTTACAGCCTTTATATGATAGGTGGTCCAGAATTGTAATAGTAGGGTGTTGATCCCTCAATATATATACTAAATACTAGTGTAATTCATTCTTATGATACTGTTTTTTAAAAAAAAGAATTTTTTTGAATACATATGATTTAACAAGACACTATCACAGATTAAAGGGAGTACATTTGAAGACACAATGTCTAGAAACATCTATGGATAATTTTTATATATAGTCAATACTGATCTAGGCACATATACACTTTAGTCTCACTTTTAATTATTTGCACATAAAAAACTTTTTCTCTGTACTTGACATATATTTAGACAGTACAGTCAGGGGCGTATTAGCCGCGAGGCAAACAAGGCATTTGCTTGGGCGGCATTTTTCAGGGGGCGGCAAAAAACGCCGCCCCCCAAATGC
>OW240916.1:172887574-172987261 GCA_933207985.1 Pelobates cultripes | reverse complement strand
TGGGTGTATGGGGGGGCAGTGTGTGGGTGTATGGGGAGGCAGTGTGTGGGTATGGGGGGCAGTATGGGTGTGTATGGGGGGGCAGTGTGGGTGTAGTGTGTGTGTGTGTGTGTAGAGTGTGTGTGTGTGTGTTATAAGGGTATGGGGTTTTTCTTTTTTTTAATATATATTTTATTTTATTTAAATAAATATTCTATGTCCCCACTCCCTTCTTACCTTTACTGGGGAGGGGGATTCATTGGTGGTCCCAGTGGTGAGAGTGAACTCTAGCCCGCGCTCCCGGGCTAGAGTTCACTCTCGTGACATTTGGAGCCAGAGGAGGACCCGGAGGAGCTGCAGGCTGAGCTCCCGAGTCCTCTCTCTCACTCCCTCCCCCGCCGGCCGCCAGCACAGTGCCTGCGGACCGGGGAGGGAGATCTGTGATCTCCCCTCCGGTCCGCACGCACATTGCAGGGCTGGCAGGGGAGGGAGAGGGAGACCGTCGGATTTCTCGCGGGGGGCAATTGCCCCGTTGCCCCCCCTGGATCCGCCACTGCTGCAGGCTCTAGCCGAGGGAAGGGAAGTTATTATACCATTCACAGTTCGACCAGTTACCCTGGGACAGTGCTAGGTCATGCTCAGCCCCATAACCACTAAAGAGGCATTAATTTGATCATGAGCTAAATTGTTTGTTAAAATGGTAAAATATTTCCATTTCAAGGGATTAGCTACAAAAAGCCTATATGCTCATCTCTAGGACTGATATTTAAATTTTACTCTCACTCTCAGAAGTGCTCCCTTAACAGAGTCATTGCGTAAAGTATATATTACCGGATTTAAGAAAGGTGTCAAAATACTGTATAAGATTGATACCAATGTGTTCTCTTTTGATGAATAGCTTGAGGAAGGGTGTATGTAAGTGAACAGACTTGCTCCAAAAAATAATACAACTACAGTGATATGCGATGAGCAGGTTGAAAATGTTTTCCTTCTAGATTCAGCTGAGTGTATTTTAATGATAGTTGCCAAAATATATGAGTAGGAAACCGATATAAGCAAAAATGGACTTATTCCTACCCATATACCCCCTACTATGAACAGAACCATCTGATTGATATATGTATTTTTACATGAAAGCTGAAGGAGAGGTGGGATGTCACAGATAAAGTGATTTACATGGCGGGACATGCAGAAGGGAAGTGTGAATGTGAGGGATGTGTGAATCAAAGCATTCACACTACCAAACAACCAAGACATAATAGCAAGTCCTATGCATATTCTTGAATTCATGGTTATTTGATAATACATTGGAGAACATATAGCAACATAGCGATCATAGGCCATTACAGAAAGCAAAAAAGCTTCAGTACCTTCAAGAAATACATAAAAATACAGTTGTACAAGACAGCCAACATAGGAAATGTACCTGGCATTAATCATTAGAATCATCAGCATTTTAGGAATAGTGACTGAAATAAATGCTACGTCGAGAAAGGCTAGATTTCCAAGGAAGAAGTACATAGGCGTGTGGAGAAGAGGATCACTCAGAATAATGCAAAGTATTAGCAAGTTGCTCACTGTGGCTGATAAATAAATAAGAAGCAGAAAAAAGCCAAGCGGTCCATCCCACCCATGAAGATCAGAAAATCCTAGAATAAAAATTACCGACATACTGCCGTTGCTTGAATCCATCACCAGCTTCTAGAATAAGAGATCAAAACATATTTCTTTTTAGCAATTTGTGCGCAATGATAACACTACACATACAGCTTTATGCAATAAAATAATATTACACATATATTGGTATATTGTCTCACAAAATAAATGAGGTGTAAGTTGTAAGTGGTTGATGCATAGACCCTTTGGGCATCTGGGTTTTGAGTGAGCTCCTTATCTCTTTGAAATGATTAATTATACATACTTTGTGTTTGGTTTAGAATTGTGAGCCATCCATTCTAACTATTGTATGTTGTAAGTGGAACATACATCAGAAATACTGCACCCACCAATTTGACATAGTATAGAAGACAAAAACTGAAGTCAGAACCAAAATGTTTACATATATCAGGACTGTTTCAGTTGTCACAGATGAATACTCAAAAATAAAATACAAAAATACAAAAATCTTATAGAGAGACACTCTAAGCATCACAAAGGCTCCAACATATTATAATGCTTATTGCGATGAAACACTGAGACCTGGGTTATGGTATATCTCCCCAGCTAGTCTTAGTGCACAGGCCCATCTGCCTGTGCCTCCTTTGACCCGAAAGATATCGACCACTCTGCTTATGCCTCCTTCGCCCAGTCAGGTATAGACCCCTCTACCTGTGCTCCTCCTACTGCCGCCTTCACAAAGCGACATGCAACTATTAGGCCTAACTCTTTCTTAATATGTCCCTGGGACCAGAAACTAGGGCAGTCATCTAGCAGGTATGAATACTCTGCTACTAGAATCACCAAATAAACCAGGCCCACAGAAGTGTCAGACTTACAAAAACACACAGTTCCATAACTTGCAACAGCAAACCCATTCCAACACAACCCAGTGCAAGCCAAAGTAGAGAAAATCTGGGATAACAGAAGCTAGCCATTGATAAAATAGTTGTCAGAGGGAAGGGTGGTGTTAATATGGTCTCATTGATGGTGACTACTTATTTTCAAGGAGTCTTTATGCAGACCCTTTAGTTTTATAGTCACACCATTTTTGATTAGTTTAGCAAAAACAGTGGTTCACCTTGCACCAAAAACTAGCACCACTACTGTAATTAAGATAATAGAAATTCCACTTTCTCTTAATTTCAAAATATCAAGTCTTATGCTATTTGTCAGATCTAAAAGTTACTTGCCACTTGAAGCCTAGGGATTCCAAAAATACACTCACCACATGTGCATTTCTGCTAGCCAGAACTGAATTTTTACTAGGCAATGGCTAGTGGGCCTCTCTATATCCATATACATTTTCAAGGCAGAGTGCAAAGGCTTTGCTAAGCAGACCCATCAACTGCAGCATTTACATTGGTGCTTAGGCACATCTCTAGTGTCAGGAAAAAGGTGCTCTGTGCAATTAGGCGCTTAACAATAATATATAAATAGAACAGCAGCTCAAACACGCATGCAGGTATCCCAATCCTACACAAACACAATGTGAAAGAAAAAAGTGAACTTAGTGGATCGTACTACCACCAAAAGATCACTCAGTGGAGCGCTAAATATCAAATTCTTACCCCTATTGGAATAACGTATATATCACTTTAAGGGGCAGACAGCATAATAAAATCTACAACAAGAAAATACACATCATAGTGCAGTATGCTTGTAAGGTGTGAATGGAGTGGAAGAAGATGTATGTCCAACTCACATGGTAAAGAGCCTGGAGATTGGCTCAAATCACAACAGCTGAGGTATGTTTGGTAATACCAGACCTTCTCCAGATATACAGCTCACAACATATGTGGATAAAAAAGGACAAAAATCCTAGTGCAAGTATGTTTAAAATAAACAAGTGGTCACATATAACAGTGCATGAATGTGCTCACCTGGAATAGAGCCAATTGTACTAGGCTCTATGTATAAGCGTGTGGTGCCTTTAAGGGAGGCACTACCCTTCTTTAGAAAATGCAGGAAGCAGTTGAAGATCCACTACCAGATGTATAAGGTAAAAGTAACAATTTATTAAAAAAAAAAACAATTAAGCAAAGTAAAACTGTATATACAGATACCAAAAAGTAAAAGTCTCTGGGGTGGTCTTCCTTGGAGTTCCGAGACGCGTTTTCGCCGTGGGGCTTTCTCAATCGGATGACATCTCTAGTGTCAGTTATTCAGATGGCTTCTAGAAGTACTTCCTAGCCCAGTGCTGCACAGTGTGCAGAACTAGCATTCAGCATCTTCACGTTCTGAATGGAGATGCAAAACATTCCCCATAGAGATGCATTGGTTCAATGCAGCTCTATGAGGAGGTGCTGATTGGTGTAACACAGCTTTTTACAATGCATGCCCACATGCCCACTAGCCCACTACCCCTAATGTTTTTCTATGGTTAAGCATTGTATTGTCTGAGATCACCAAGGAGTCCAAGCCAGGCAGGGCCAGCTGCAGCAAGACTAGCACAGCGTGTGAAAGAAAAGTGAGTAAAAACACCTTTTTACTGCAATCTGAGGTGGCGGAGGACCTAAACAACCATGTTTATATTCCTGATACTATAGTGTTCCTTTAATAAATACAGGCTCTAAAGAAATTAATTGTGTAAAAATGATTTAATGATGTAAAGGGACCCTATCATTGAAATGGTCTGCCCCTGTCAGTGTAATCCTGCAATGGTAATTATAGCAGTTATTGAGAAACTGCAATAATAACATTGCAGGGTTAACTCCACCTCTAATGGCTGTCTACCAGACATTCATTAAAGGGCGTTTCCGGGCTGTTACGTGACTTTTGGTCGCCTAACTAACGCTGGACGCTGTATGTTTTTGTGTTGTGGATGTAGTGTGTATTGTATGCAGTGTGTGTGTTGATTACATTGTCTGTGTGTGTGGAAGTGGAAGCAGTATCTGTGTTTGTGTAGTGTATGCAGTGTGTATAGTGCATGCAGTATTTATGTGGTGGATGCAGTGTGTGTGTAGTGCATGTAGAGTCTGTGTAGTGGATGTAGTGTATGTAGTGTCTGTATGTGGATGTAATGTCTGTGTAGTGGATATAGTGACTGCATAGTGGATGTAGTGTCTGCGTAGTGGTGTCTGCGTAGTGCATGTAGTGTTGGATAAGTGCTGGGGGATGAGCAGTTTAAATTAAATTGTGCTTATCCCTCCTCTAACCTGTGGGTTAGTAGGGAGGTACAGTGTGCACGAAGGTGACAGTATAGGGGGACAGTGTGTAGGAAGGTGACAGTATAGGGGGGCAGTGTGCAGGAAGGTGACAGTGTGGGGAGCAGTGTGTAGGAAGGCTGTGTGGGGCAAGATGCCTGGGTAGCAGGCTGTAGGGAATAGGGTGAGGGGGGCAGGCTATGGAGACAGGGCATAGGCCAGGTGTGTGGGAGAAGGCTGTGGGGGACAGGATGTGAGGGGGCAGGCTGTGGTGAAGTAGGCTGTGGGGGACAGGCTGTGGGGTGGCAGGCTGTGGAGTACAGGGTGTGGGGGTGCATGGTGAGGACAAGGTGTGGGAAGAATGCTGTGGGGAAGCAGGGTGTGTGGAAGTGCTTGCTAGGGGCATGGTGTGGGAAGAACGCTGGGGGGATAACCTTTGAGGAGCAGGCTGTGGGGAAGCAGGGTGTATGGGGAAGGCAATGGGGGGTAGGGTGAAGGGACAGGGTATGGTGCATGCTGGGGCAGGGTGTGTGGCAGAATGCTGTGGGGGGCAGGATGTGAGGGGGCAGGCTGTGGGGGCACAGGCTGTGGGAGTGCAGACTGTGGGGGTGCAGGCTGTGGGTGTGCAGGCTGTGGTGGGGTAGGCTGTGGAGGACAGGGTGTGGGGGGAAGGGTGTGAGGGACAGGGTGCGGGGATGCATGCTGAGGGCAAGGTGTGTGGAAGAAGGCTGTGGAGTAGCAGGGTGTGGGGGGCAGGCTGTGGAGGACAGGGTGTGGGGGCAGGGTGTATGGGAAAAGGTTGTGGGAGGCTGTGACAAGCCTCCCCACATTGACATACCTTTTCCCTAGTGGTCCAGTGGGATTGCTCTTCAGTCTGCAGCCCGCTGAGTGTGAGCTTCAGACTACGTGTTCAAGTTTTCACTAGCTCCAGAACGTTGCCATGGTTGTGGGGGACAGGCTGTGGTGAAGTAGGCTGTGGGGACAGGCTGTGAGGTGTCAGGCTGTGGAGTAAAGGGTGTGGGGGGAAGGGTGTGAGGGATAGGGTGCGGGGATGCATGGTGAGGGAAGAAGGCTGTGGGGTAGCACGGTGGGGGGGGGCAGGCTGTGGAGGTCAGGGTGTGGGGGGCATGGTGTGGGGGTGCATGCTTGGGGCAGGGTGTATGGGAAAAGGTTGTGGGGAGGCTGTGACATACAGCCCTAGTGGTTCAGTGGGATTGTTCTTCAGTCTGCAGATCTGCTGAGTGTGAACTGCAGACTACGTATTCAAGTTTTCGCTAGCTCAAGTCAGATTGTTGCCATGGTAACCCACATGGTAACTCTCTGGAAGCTCACAAGCCCTCCATCACATAGTCTGCAGCTCACTCTCAGCAGAGCTGCTGACTGGAGGCTCTCCCCAGGCAGACAGAGTGCAGGGGCCGCACCCGGTAGCATGTAGGGCAAACCGCCGGGCCCCTTCCTAGTGTCAGACCCTCAGTCGCAGATTAGTCTGCCCTGAGGATTAGAGAGCAGAGTCTGCTGCATATAGATATTTGCAGCAGAGGTGGCCTGGGCCAATTACGGTCGGGGCGGCAAAATGCCCCTGTTAAAGAGCTGCCTGGACCCATGGCTCCAGTCCATCCTATGGACGGGCAGCCCTGTTTATTAGACATCTGAAACAAGGCTATTCACTAAACATAACATTTTAGTTAATGAAATTAAATGGTAAAATTGAGGCTAAAAATGCCAAAATATCACTACAGATTAGTAAAAGATTTTTTTTCAAAATCCACTGCTTTAGCCTCAGTTTTGCTATTCTAAGTTAATTAGCCTGCCAAAATATAACACACGCAAAATTAAGCCCTTTGCTCAAACTCAAACTACTTCTGGGTGGTTACAGTATACAAAAGCCCAAATTCATATAGATATAAAAATACCCCTCTCTGTCTCATTAGAGATTTTGCTTTTTAGCTGAAGGCAAAGTGATTCTTAGTGCAGGGGTCCCCTAAGACGTTTGCCTAGATGGAGCATGTGAGCTTAAATTTTAATGTCCGTTGGTGTGATACTAAATAAAACTCATGTTCTTGAAATGTGCGCAGGGATTTGACATAGTGCTCAGCTAACCTTTTTTTTCCTTTTTATAACATCTAATGTTTAACCGTGGAAGTGTTGAAATGATGTGAGGAGGGGGTTGTGGCCCAACACGCAGAATCGTATTCCCGGCCTTAGATTGTTTGGACTTAAGGTAGAAAGAATAGTCAGAAACAAGCCGAAGTCAGGGACACAGACAGGAGCATAAATGAGAAGACAAAGCCAAAGGGTCAGGGATACCAGAAATACAGATAATCAGAATAAGCCAAGATCAAAAACCAGGAATAATAATACCAAACGCGCTCTCGGATAACCAAATAAGTGGAAACCACAACAGGGCAGAGAATAAATAAAGAAATGGGCTTTTATATCATTCCCTATCATTCACTGGTGGACAGGGGTCACCTGACTCCAGAACTTGCATGTACGCTCTTTGTGTGGTCGCATATGCACGTCTGCGTGACCTCTAACCCTGCTGGAGGCAGGGCTATACCTTGTGCTGCTTTTACAGCGGCCGGCGTCTATACGAACGCCGCGCTCGTTGGGGATGGATGCGATGGCGGATCTGGCCGTGATCTACCGCAACTTAGGTAAGATTGTTTTTTGTTTAAGTGACTGCATTGATCGGGTGCGGTCACATGGTGTTGCGGGCCAGGATCCAAAACAGAAATATTGGCCGGGATAGCTGCCTCCTGCATTGCTAGCAGTGGGGCTGCCTGTAAAGTTACTTTTTTGCATTTTTCACGCACAAACAGCACTTACACGGATGATATTATTGCTGCGATACTATTTACTGTTTTGAAACACAATTATTTGTGTTCAGCGTAACTTCCCAAAACGCCATAAAACCTGTACATAGGGGGTACTGTTTTACACGTGAGACTTTGTTGAATACAAATATGTGTATTTTATTGCAGTAAAAGCAAACAGTACTATGACATTGACAGTTAAAATGTCATGTAGAACTAAAAAAATAAAAAAAGTCTTATTTTCTCCCATTATTTTCATATTAAATTATGTTTTATATCTAAGTATTTGATGTTAAATGAAAGCCCTGTTTCCCCTGAATAAAATGATATATAATAAGGGTGGGTGCATTTAATATGAAAGAGGTGAATTACAGTTGGACAGACATGTAGCGCAAATGCCAGGTTTTGTTTACATTTTGTTTTGTTCACAACGTGTACATTTGGCTCCGTCCTTAAGGGGTTAAGAATCTTACTGTAAAAATAAAATTCATTATAACCCATCTTTTTTAAGCATTCATTATTTTGACACTTTAGTCCTCGCACATTTTTTTACTCTATTTACACTTCACATAATCTTTAGAAGTAATGTAACTAGTACAGGTATGTATTCTCCATGGCTATCCTGTACCACAGAAACAATAGTTTTGCTTATTAACAAAGTCATTTAAAAGAAAATGCGCTTCATTAGACATGATGACATGATGATTTGATGCATAAATTCACTATTTTCTCTGGCTAATTTGTTGTTCCTTTGTGAAAATATGCATGATGAATCTCCCAAGACTCAGTTATATTATGTACCTGCAGCAAAAAAAAAAAATTAACTGCTAACAATGCATTATTTACCCTTTCAAATCCTTATTGGCCCACCTTGTATAAGTATCCAACTGCCTTACTTTTGATTACAGTGAACATAACCTTTTATGTAATTATATTCCTTTAAATAGAGATTGTGCTATCTCTTGCTCCTGTATGTTCAGATTTGTTTGTCATTAGTTGTATGTTATATAAACCAATTTTACAGGGCTCTATTATAAAATAACACTTAAAAAAAACCAGAGATCATGATTAGCATAATTTAATTTATTAGCGTATGGTTTAATGTAAATATATGGTTACGCTTGGAGTGCCGTAAACACACTGAATATGCGATTGCAATATAGCAAATGCAGAAAACTTACCAGAAAACATTAGCTCTGTGTTCATTGCATATACATTAGGTAGACAGATAGTCTTAAATATGGATTTAGCCATATAGTTGTGTAGAGACTTGTAGAGACAAACAATGACTTGAGTCAGCTTCTATATATAAGCAATTGACACGTATTTACCAGCTTCTTTTTCCCTTATGGGAAGATTACATGTTTACGAAGACATTGAAATATGCACACTTATTAACCTTATGATCTCACCTCGGATCTTCAGTTACATTAACACAACAGGGTATAATAAGCAATCCTGTTCTTTGCCAACATCTGAATAATATTTGTAATATATTATAAATAATATATGTATAACCCATATATATTATACCTAGGTATCTGTGTATTACTTCCAGTTCTTTAACATTGGCTCTTCAGATGCTGGAATCATAAACTTTTGTGGATAATATTTGTATTTTGTATTCATATACTTGATTAGAAATAATATACAACTAGACATTCATTCATTGAAAAGGAAACTAATATTTTTTTTATTTGTCACTTGTAGAGATAGAAGTTGGCTTTTTTAATACCACTTTCTGAATTTCTTTCATAGTAGTGTAGTTTAGGACATTGTAAGATTTTTAAAGACAAATATGTGTTTAGACAAATATGTCTAAATATTGAAGAAATAGTGAGTTAATGGCAATTATACTGTAATATAGTTCAATTTTGCAGGGACACTCTAAATAAAATAAAAACAACTATAGCTTAAAGAAGTGGTTTGGTGTATAGATTGTGCCCCTGTAGTCCCACTGTGCTATTCTCTGCAAATTAGGAGTTAAATCACTTTGTTTATGAAACCTTGTGAAATCCTTCTCTTGCTGTGACTCACACAGCCCCTTCCAGAGAATGAGGTCTAATGTTCAAATTCCCCTTTTTGCACATTGTGTTTATTTTGGAACTTCTTATCACTTGCTCTGTTAATTGACTGCTAAACCTCCCATGTGTTAGTTAACAGAATTATTAACCCCTTAATGACACAATTTCTGGAATAAAAGGGAATCATGACGGAATATTTCCGTCATGTGTCCTTAAGGGGTTAAAAGAACCAGTGGTGGAACTAATGTAAATAATAACATAATAGAGAGGGTCCTGGTGAAATAAATTATTTTGGGCCCCCTCTAGAACAAGGATAGCCAATAGGTAGATCCCCAACTGTCGTAAGACTCGCACAATGCTTCGCCAGCTGGAGATTTACTATTTTCCCATTTTTGCAGAGTTGTATTTGTCAGCAGTGTTTGTTTGTTTCAATGTATGCAAGTTTTTTTATGGAGTATGCATGCGTGAATGTAGTAGTGTATGTACTGTTATGCATTTGTGCGTAGTGTTGGCAGTTTAACACAGGTAAGAGGCATGACAGAGAGAATAAACCTAATTATACATTTTAGAGAAATCTGCTCACTTCTACAGCCCCTATCCAAACAAACTCAAACACACACAATGCATCCACTACACACACATTGCATCCACTACACACACCTTGTGTCCACTGATGTGTAAAATGTAGGTACAGTGTCTCAAATCAAAAACATAGACTGTTGCTAATCGTTAAAGGCATTCTCCTTTATTTTGTTAACCCCTTAAGGATGGCGGGAGTGCTATGCTGTCCTTGGGTACCCGGCTCTAATCGCCAGCAGGCGGCATAGTATGTTTCCTCCGTCCAGGGGACTTACCTGCTCGCCGGAGATCCAGTGCCAGCGATGGTGGGGCTTGCCTAGCATCCCCTGCTGCCGATCCAGCCCTCATGGGCCATGTGATCGTGAGGTCCTTGATCTAAGTATATATATATATATATATATATATATATACATGCATATACACACACACACACACACACACATACACTGTCTAAGTGTATTTAATGCTACTAATACTGTTTGTTAAGTCTTTCCATGACATTCAAAATGTTCTTAATTGTAATCTTATATTACACAGATTGATGGGTTATGGCCATGCACCGGTTAGATTTTCACCTTTTTGTCATCACCACCCACTTAGTTTACATATTTACAGTTTGTGGCATGTTCACATATTCATTACATATCATTTCACTTTTCCACTAAGCATTTAACAAGGTTTGGCTATTATCTGACAGATAACACTGTAATGTAAATCAGTTCACTTGATTTTATGTCACCTCCAGGGAAACGCCCGGACTTGAATAGACCGATAGCTTAATATGCATGTTTATCGGTTTCCTATATAAATACATTAAAAACAATAAAAAATTATTAGAACGAAATTGCACATATATATATGTCTTTAACTGTATTTTAATATCAAAATACACTTAGAATGAAATATATATATATATATATCTACATACATAAATATATATGTATATGTATATATACACCTATATATAAATAAAAATAATTTTACAAAATTATATATAATTTGGCGTTTTATTAGTTTTTGCATTTTTTACAAAAACAAATATACTGCTAAACTTTGGCCAGTGTTTGTGACTAAGTGGCTACTAAAAATGACTGTACATTCCCGATTCGCAATACCTTGGGTTGTCTACTATTGCAAATGATATGCCATTATGGGGGTAATTCTCATTCCTGAGCTACCATACGCAGGGCCAGATTAAGAGCCCAGTGAGCCTGGTGCTGACAATTATGACGGGCCTAATTACAGAATCATATCGACCAAAAATAGTAAAACACTCCCAAGCGTCATGTATCTGATGGAGATGGTGCTGGAGAGAAAGAAAACAGCAGCTATAATAAAACACATACCCTAGGCTAATCTCTCTCTAATTTATGTTTTCATCTTTTAAGTAAATCCATAACCCCTAACAGCAGTGTCCAGTCAAGCAGGAAGTCAATGGGCGGGGTAAAAGGGTCTGCCACTGACACAAATCACGTAACCTGCCAAAAGGGGCGAACATGCCCAAAAAGAGGATATGTTTGCCCAAAGAATTAGAAGACCAGCCTGGCATGAATGCATGTCAGGCTGCCTGCCAATCATGCAGCTGGCCAACTAAGGGCATACTATGCAGACAGCACCCTGAGCTTGGCATAAATGCATCTAATGATGTGCTTGCTCAACGCTTTCTAAGGACTGTCCCCTAGCACTCGCTGGTCCACTTGTCTCCTTACCTTCTTACTAGCAGGCCGAAGCTCCTGGTATATAGTCTGGGACAGAGAAAAGCTGTATGTAGTGAGTGTAGAAGAAAGGGAACATGCCACAATGTTAGAGAGACCAAAGTCAGCATTACCTTAAAGGATCACTATAGGGTCAGGAACACAAACATGAATTCATGACCCTATAGTGTTAACACCACCATCTAGCCCCCCTGGACCCCTCATGCCTCCATAAATATAGCAAAATCTTACTGTATTCAAGCCTGAAGCTGTAACTCTGCATGCTGTTAGACTCAGAAAAACAAGCAGTCTGCTGACATCATTAGAAGTGATGGCCTAATCCAATCACAGTGCTTCCCCATAGGATTGGCTGAGACTGACAAAGAGGCAGATCAGGGGCAGAGCCAGCATGATTCAAACACAGCCCTGGCCAATCAGCATCTCCTCATAGAGATGAATTGAATCAATGAATCTCTATGAGGAAAGTTCAGTGTCTGCATGCAGAGGGAGGAGACACTGAATGTTTGGATGCATTTTAGGCAGCCATGACCCAGGAAGGATCTCTAACAGCCATCTAAGGAGTGGCCAGTGAAGTTATCACTAGGCTGTAATGTAAAGACTGCATTTTCTCTGAAAAGACAGTGTTTACAGCAAAAAGCCTGACGGTAATGATTCTACTCACCAGAACAAATTCAATAAGCTGTAGTTCTTCTGGTGACTCTAGTGTCCCTTTAACTATATTCATTGTCAGCCAGTCCACACAAGTTTTGTTCCCATACATCCCTCTTAAGTTTCCATACTTAAGTAAGAGTATGTGAAAAGTAGTTAGGGTTGCCACCTGTAACGAACCGTTTTGCCCAAAAGAGGTTAAACGTTTAGGCGATATTCCCCTTTTTCAGTTACACCGACAGCTACTGCAAGCACCAATCTCCTGAACTGCAAACCCACGAATTCACCAACTCCCGAACTGCATCCAAGGGAATACTTGAAACTCCCGAACTGGAGACACACTAATAGCTGCTAGCAGACGAACAGGAAAAGCCCCCAAGCGGCTTACACTCCTGGCAATCAGTCTCTAACAGGATACAGTAAATCCTCCCCCAATAATGAGACGACACTTCACTTTGAGGGTTAAGCAGGAACTCATTTACTGGGGCTAACTGCCCGGCTTTTATGCAGGTCTCCCACCTGGTGGACACTCCCCTAGGGGACCAAATGGGAGACTGGGACACAAAGGGTAAAAGGAACAATCACAGACTTACACATTTCAACCATCCCACAATTCATCACAATCCCTCCTCTCTGCTCTGGAGATAATTGAGAAGTAATTCAATTATCTCCAAAGACAGAGGCAAAACTCCATTAACCACATGGCAGAAAACAAACAGCAAAAGACATAAAATTACCTACAGTTACATTCAGTACATAAAACATATATGTTCTACATATCCCCAGATAGCTCAGGTCTGAGCGCACATTATTAAGCGAATGGCGCTCAGACCACACGAATACAGTTTAATCGCCATGGAGCCAAAGTCTTTACACAGTCAGTTTCATGCGAATTGGGATTCCTATCTGGGGCACAACACACTCAAACAAATCTACCGAACACCCGGCAGAAAAGCACAAATAAGTATTTTCTGCAGGGAAAAAAGATGTCTTAACATGGGGCCATAGTCCAAAGGCAGCAGGCGAGCAACCAGGCTTCTCCAGTGTACAGTGGTGAGGTTGGTTTCGCCACACCACCTTTCTTGGAAAAACATGTGTGGGTGACATCACATGATATAAATCACAAGGAGTGACATAAGAGAAAATGCTGTAAAATCACCAAAAAACTACTTAGTTTGATTCTGCTGTATAGATGGATTCCTCACAGTGGCCCCATGTCTCCCAGTGCCCCCATGTGTCAATTACTCCAGGTCTCAGTGTTCCTATGTATCAGTGTCTCAGTGCCCCATGTCTCCCAGTGTCCCCTAGTGTCGTGTCCCCAGGTCTCCCAGTGATCCTATGTATCACAGTGTCTCAATGCACCATGTCTCCCTGTGTCCCCATGTATCCCAGGGTCCCTATGTCACTAGGAAGACGGGAAGACCAGGGGACACAGGGAGACCTAGGGACACGGAGACACCAGTGACACTGGGAGACTAGGGGACTCTGGCTGGGACGCATGGGGACACTGGGAAAATAGGGGACACTTGAAGACATGGGGACATAGACACCAGGGACACAGACACTAGGGACACTAGCTTGGAGACATGGTGACATTGAGACACTGGAGGCACTAGGAGACATGGGGACAGTGAGACACTGGCAGACTGGGGGCACTGGGAGACTAGGGGGCACTGAGACACCAGGGACACTGGCTGGGAGACATGGGGACACTGTGTCCCCATGTGTCTGTGTCATAATGTCTCCCAATGTCCCTTAGTGTCTCAGTGTCTGCCATAATGTCTCCCAGTGTCTCAGTGTCTGCCATAATGTCTCCCAATGTCGCTTAGTGTCTCTGTGTCTGCCATAATGTCTCCCAGTGTCCCTTAGTGTCTCAGTGTCCCTTAGTGTCTCAGTGTCTGCCATAATGTCTCCCAGTGTCCCTTAGTGTCTTTCTTTTTTTTTTTAAATCAATGGGCCTATTCCATAGGCCTGGGCCTGCAGCTCAATCAGCCCCTTTGTTAATCCGGCCCTGACCAAACGGTCTCAAAGGCAACGTAACCAATCTGGCGAATTTCAAAGTAAAAAAATTGAAAAATTTCACCCTGTAACTTCCCAAAAACCATAAAACCTGTACATAGGTGGTACTGTTTTACATGTGTGACATTTCTAAATACAAATATGTGTATTTTATTGCAGTAAAACAGTCTTATGACATTCACAGTTAAAATGTCATGCAGAACTAAAAAAAAATAACATTTCTTAATTTCTCACATTATTTTACATTTTATTCATAGCTAAATATTTGATGTTAAATGAATGCCCTATTTCTCCTGAATAAAATTTTTTATACAATAATTATGAGTGCACTTAGTATGAAAGAGGTGAATTACTGTTGAACAGACATTTAGTCAAATTCCAAGTTTTGTTTACATTTTATTTTGATCAAAACATGCACAATTGGCTCTGTCCTTAAGGGGTTAATTTTGAAAACTTTTCCATCTCCACATTAATACAAACAGTAAAATGGCAAGTATACTCAACACACAAAATAGTTAAGGACTATGGGAAGTAGGGCATGCATTGACACTAACGTGCTGGCAGTGATGCCAACATGTCAGCAGCAGTAGAGAGGTTGACCCGTTTTGGAAAGAATACCCTAGCAAGTCCAATCACAGCAGACAGGAGGAAGCAATGGAGCAAGAGGCTATTAGTAAGCAACTATATAACAGCTCCAAAAGTACGTAAATATATGATCATTATGAAAAAGAATATGTTTAGAGCTTGAGAGCTGTTATCTGTGAAAGAGAAACTGACGTGTTCACTTTAAAAATAAAAAATATTACTTATATAGTAAAAAAAATAGATTATATACAAAAATACACACTGATCGTGTAGGTCCCCCTGGAGCTGCCAAAACAGCTTGTGACAGTAGTCACCACTACCAGGAGTTTCAGATTAACACTTTATGTAGGACCCTGAACTACCGCTATGCCTAAGTCACCCTGTGCCCATTATAGGTGTGGATAATGTGTTTGTTTATTGTTTTGTGTGCTCTCCTGTCCTGCTGATGCTTGCTACGAACTAGATGGATTTGGCTATGGAGCCTGTAGAGCGCCCTCTGTTGGTAGAAACAGCTATATGTACTACCTGAATAACAAAGCTTGTAATTTGCATACTCAGGTAGATTTGCATATTGCTAATTCTGCAGGCAGCACAGGTTTTTTTTGTTAATTATTGTTTTCCCCACCCCTTTATAAATATGTCATTATGTTATTATAAGTTCATATATGTTGTCTAATGTGTTTTCATTGTATGTATTTTTATTGAGTGGTTACAGTAATCTATATTTAAAAAGCATATGCGCTAGTCCCGAGAAAAAATAAACCTGAGCATGTTAGTTCCTTTTGGAAATGTGTGTTCTGTGTGTATTTTTAGGGATTCCAGTAACAGAGTCTTCAGTCCTGTTGGCTTGCTTGGCATCCCTCTAGCCCGGGGCAAATCATAAAAAGAGCTTGGCCTGACAGCCGCAAGTGCCTTTGTAAAGACAATAGCCATTATATTGCAGGCAGAGATGCATACCTGCCTGGGAATAAAGCTGCCGAGGAATAGACAGAGGGGACGATACCTGCCTGGAAGAAGTGTCTGGTTGGGTGGAAAAGTCCCGGAGATAACCCAGTCAAGCTTCGTCAACTGGGGCTGAAGTGTTCCAGGCTTCCTCCCCAATGGTTAGAAGGCAGATTGGGCGTAGGTACTTGGTCGGAGTAAAGGAGCTCCATCACACAGCTCTCATGTATGGGGGTTTGGACTTTACAAGACCTCGAAACATGTGCTGTGGTATCTGGCACCAAGACATTCATAGTGTCATGGTTATATAAGGGAACCCAACACTCACAAATCTTAATCTGCTAAGAGAAATAAACCACGTATTACCGGGCCTTAGAATGTCCAGATTTAAAGTATAGAATAGTTAGAGAGAAAGTCGAGGTCAATAGTAGGAAAAAACAGGACAATCGACAAACAAACCAAAAGTTCAGGAACACAGAGAGCAGAAAAACAGTTAGACAAGCCAAAGTCAGTAACAAGAAATCCAAATACAATATAAGGGCACTCTTGGGTAATCAAGAATCACAACAGGGCAACATTCTCCAGGAAGCCCTGGCTTTATATAACCAGGGCACTTAAACTATAGACTGGCATCACTTTGGAGCACCGGAAGATCTGAATGTGGGAAAATACTGAATTTGTGTACTTTTTTGATTCATTCGCACCAACCGTTTCAGTGCTCAGAGTCACGCCGTCCTGACGTAGGCGTGACTGTATACAAATAGACGCACACGCATAGCATACAGATGCTCAATTGGTTTAAGATCTAGGCAATTTGGAGTCCAAGGCAACACACTGAACTCTTTGTCGTACTCTTTAAACCATTCATGCGCAATTTATGTAGTGTTGCAGGCTGCATTATCCTGCTAAAAGAGGCCACAACCATCAAGGAACACCGTTACCATAAAGGGGTGTACATGGGGTATATATGGTCTGGTACAATGACTAGGAAGGTGGTACATGTCAAAGTAACATCCACATGAATGCCAGGACAGACGATTACCCAGCAGAACATTGCCCAGAGCATAACACCTCCTCCACAGACCTGCCTTCACCCCATAGTGCACCCTGCTGCCATCTCTTCCTCAGGTAAATAATGTACACACACTTGGCCATCAACCTGATATAAAACAAAATGTGATTCATCAAACCAGGCAACCTTCTTCCATTGTGGCAATATACAAATAAGGGATACAGCTGTATGTCTGCAATAAAATTAATAACACATAGTGATGTACTGTAACATATAAATCATCTATTAGTTACTGGTTGCACATAAAGTGTCTTGAATCAATCCTTTTGTGGATCTGTGGCTGTGGGTCTACTCCATTTGTTTTACTGTCAGGAGTTTTAAGTCCCCCCATATAAGACTTCTCAGAGATCAGGATAAAAAAAATTAAAATTTTATTCAGGAAACAATTAGCCCATAAGTTTCCAAAAATATATAAAAAGATATATTAAAGGTCTAACGCGTTTCTACCACATCAGGTGGTCTTCCTCAGGGACAATACAGTAAATAAAACAGAATAATAAATTAAAAATGCATCCTGAACCCATACCCCCACAAACTCTTTTAAATAGGGCTAATCTTCTTGTCATGTTAGGTTCATCCTGGGACGTCTTCAAATCCTTGGCTTCTGATAGGTCTCATCCTCCCCAGTAAGCCTCCTCCATTCTGTGTGCACCCTTTCTGGTTCAGCCGCAAGCACTTTATCAGTTGATTTTTGCACCGATAAGTCCATAGGCGCCATTTGCATTCCAGCGACATGACAGTTGCATTCCACTGACGGCGTTCTGTTGAGATGGGAGCCGATCACGTGGACGCAAACTTTATTGAGAATGGTACTCGACCACATAAAATAACAAAACTACTTTAAACACTTGTTTTAACCAAATGTCATTGCTACTTCGGCCATCCCAAGCATATCCTGTGAATTTCAAAAATCAATACCATAAAATCAATATAATGTTTGTTAAGCTGGTGTAACGGATCACCTGGCACCCCAACTGGGTACCTCCATTGAAGGATGCTCCTAGCACTTCCTGAGGACTCCAAGCACTGCAGCAGACACCACAACTACCGAACCGGAGAAGCATACGAATGCTCTCAAGCATATGAATGCTGTAAGCAGCTGAACAGAAAAAGCACACACTCAGCTTACACTCCTGGCAATCAGCATACAATCCAATTCCCCCAATAACGAGACGACATTTCATTTTGAGGTCAAGCAGAACTGACTGTACTGGTACATACAGCCTCTTTTATTCACAATCCACAAACATAGTACTGCCCACAGGGTTTTGAAATACAGCCAATCAATCCGTACAATACACACAGACACTCCCACACAAAATCCTCCCCTCTGCCTGTGATATGATTACCAAACACCATGGTTAATATAATTATCACAGGCAAAGAAATACAGTATTATAAAACATATCACAGGGACCCCAAAACATGTAATAACCCCATAAAAAGTATATCCTCGGAACCGGGGGGGGGTCTGGGTGAACCACATATCTAAAATTCACCCAGATCCGTTCAGTAGTTTGGAAGATACAGTTTAATGCAGATTCCGCAGAACATATACAGGCTATATGAAAAATAATTACTGTATAATGTGTCCCCTGTTGTATAGTTTAAAACTACTGCACAATGTCTTTGTGCACCAAATACCGTCAAGATGGCACCGTGTAGAAAAGTCCAAACAGTGTCTGTGAGTTAAAATGGCTGCCATCCATTGTTCTCACCAAGTGCTTCTGATATATGAAATGGTGGCCACCCAGTAACTTCACAGTTTGTCTGGTAGTCTATCCAGCCGGACCAACAGATGAAACACATGGGGAACAGTGCAAAAAACAAAGGGAATCATAAAAAATATGGACAATAGTCATATTTGTCCACAATCTCCAGTTTTGTCACAGGGCACAAATAGCAAGCAGCCTCCTCCAAGAACACGTGGCAAGGTCTGTTCCGCCACAGTTGGTAAAACTATTTTCCTTTTTGAGCCCCTTCAAAATAAAGGCTGCAAAAAAATGAATAAAAGTATGAAAATAAAAGTAAAAATAAAAGTAAAAATGTAAATAAAAATAAATCAAATATGATGAAAAAACAAAAATTACAAACATGATGAAAAAATTAGAAGAAAAAGTAACAAATTTTTTTTATAAAAAAAAATATGATTCCTAAGACATAATAAACATATAAAAAAAAAGTAAAATGTGATTAAAATGAGAGGAAAAGTGTGGCAAAAGTGACCTCGCCTGGCTTTTGGAGAGGCCTGCTTGCCAGCTTCTTGCCCTGTGACTATGACCCCTGGGATTTATTGCCTTTTAAAAACACTATTTGTGCATATTGGGACTTGGCACAATGCCCCTTTAAACTTTCGAAGTAGAACTTCGAACTACCGAACATCCACACACAAGTGGAGTGTGCAGCCAATTTACCTTACAGGCTGAGAGCTAAACCGCAGCCAAATTGATGAACGGCTGGGTGGTTGCCGTTCGTATAGTCGCACATGTGGCGGCGGCCATCTTGTTTAGTCGAACGTGTTCAGCTGTGTTTCATGGAACTCAAATCGGGAATGCAATGGCATGAACACCGCTGAACTTTACCTTCTCCGTAACTTCGACTCATCGACGGGAGTATGTGTCTGCTGTATACAACAGCATTGAAACACAACTCGGGAAGAGGAGCAAAGCCAGTGAGCCTGGCTTTAACATAAATAATAAGTGGTGGACAGATAACTACCTATGGCCAGCATGTGGGTATCCTAATTATAATACTAAAGTGTAGAGGACCTAGTGTCCTCTTCTCAGCCACTACCAACTATCAAAGGATACCTAGTGTTCTTCCCCAGCCCCTATTCATTGGTGAAGGCCTTAATTATAATACCAAAGGGGGAGGGCCTAGTGTTTACCACCTGCCCCCAACCATTGGCTAAGTGTTTAAGCCTTTTTTCCCTCCATCCCCCAGATGGCTAGGGGTTCACAATGCACTTCCAATTGCTGTTTAAACATGTATAGACTCTGATAAAATCATCTCTTCAGGTAGAAAATTCCACACATTCTTTATTCCCAAGTACATAACTTTGAATTTTTCAACATCAAATTTAATCAGCTATTTGAGTGTCTAGTCATCCATTCTATCTAAATCCCTCTTCACTGCTTTAGTTCATTGAGGTTTGCTGGCATTTCAGACAGATGGTCTCACATGTGACTCTAGAATACAGAGGTGTTCATGGTCAGATCAATGACTGTAAGGTTCCTAGTCCTGTGGCTGTCAAACAAAATAATCTCTCCTCTACACCATGCTTGACAGTTGGTGTGAGATATTTGTGCTGATATGCTGTGTTGGGTTTTCACCAAATGTGGAATTGGGCATTATGGTCAAACATCTCCACTTTGGTCTCGTCTGTCCAAAGAACATTGTTCCAGAAGTCGTGTTGTTTGTTCAGATGTAACTTTGCAAATCTAAGCTGTGTTTCCATGTTCTTTTTAGAAAGAAGAGGCATTCAACCTGACAACCCTTCTGAACAAACCATACTTGTTCAGTATTTTTTTAATTGAACTGTCATGGAATTTAATGTTTAACATGCTAACTTAGGCATTTAGAGTCTGAGATGTAACTTGTTTTTTTTTTTTTTATTTCTCTGAGCATTGCAGGGTCTGATCTTGGGGTGAATTTGCTGGGAAGTCAACTCCTGAGAGGACTGGCAACAGTCTTGAATGTTTTCTGCTTTTGAATAATCTTTCTCACTGTAGAATAACAGACTTTAAATTGTTTGGAAATGGCCTTAAAACCCTTCCCAATTTGATGAGCATAAACAATTTCTTCTCTGAGATCATTGCTGATGTCTTTCCTCCTTGACATTGTGTTAACACACACCTGAATTATCCACACCAGCATATTGCTAAAACCTCAGCTTTTATAAAGGTGGTCACATTTGCTGATGATCAATTAATCAAGAGCATATGATTAGCAGCACTTGTGCTACTTAGCCTCTTAATTCCTATAGAAATAGTCAGGGTGTACTTCGTTTTTCACACATGGCTTCTCCATTTCAGCACTATTTTGTGATATAAATTGTGACACAATGTAATTTGTCACATGTTGTTGTATTTACCTAGTTTTAAGACCTTCTGAGAACATGTGATTGTTATAATGTCCTGATATGTAAAACCATAGAATTCAAAAATAGTTTCTTATTCCATGACTATTTTTAAATATTCTTTTCCAAACTATACATTTGGTAGCAAATCTGCTGGCACAATGTATAGATAGAATTTAATGCATAACATAAGTTATACCTGGCACCCTTTAATTTAAAATAGATTGTGTGCGATTACAGTTATCTATTAAAGACTTGTTACTTTTTGGACTCTTTCGTTTTTATCTTCATGTCTCTGCTTTCTTCCTATAATTAAAATGAAACATTCGCCAACATTTTATGAAGACTTTTCTTCAATTCTTTGTTTCTCAGAGAGTAGATCACAGGATTTACCATGGGAATAACAAAAGAATACAGCACAGAAATGAATTTGTTAAAATTGTAAGAGTCAATGGCTTTGGGTCGTGCATACATAAATATAGCTGTGCCAAAAAATAAAATAACTACTGTCAAGTGTGAAGAACAAGTAGAGAAGGCTTTTTTCCATCCTCTTTTAGAGGGAATTTTTTTTAATGTGAATAATATGTAAATATAAGATATTATAATAGGGATCAAAGAGGTAATTAAAACGAGCACTGCTGTTATGAAGTCTACTAATTCCACAGTTGAGATGCTGTCACAGGACAGGTTAATAACTGGTGAGATGTCACATAAGTAATGGTTAATAGGTCTGTGTACACAGAAGTTGAGCTGAGCTATCAAACCTATGGAGAATGAACAAGAGAGAAAGCCTAAAAAGACACTGCTACTAGTTAGACTCCAGCACATTTTAGTGGTCATAATATTGAGGTAGTGCAATGGTTTACAAATGGCAAGATATCGATCCAAGGCCATGGCTGCTAATAAGAAACATTCAGTACATCCTATTGACAAGAAAATATATAATTGCAGAATGCATCCCTGTACCGAAATTATTTTATTACCTGTTACAAGATCACTCAGCAATTTGGGGACAGTATCAGAGACATAAATTATTTCTATGAAAGATAATTTTGTGAGAAAAAAGTACATTGGCGTATGGAGATTGGAGTCATAGCTAACAATCACAATGATGGCTGCATTTTCCAGGATAGTAATTATATACATGATAGAAAAGAGAAATGACAAAATACTTTGGATTACGGAAGATGTTTGAAAACCAAGCAAGATGAAATTAGTTATAGCAATGTCACTGGTGTTTTCATTATGTTGCATTGTGAGTCCAGACCTATTAAAGAAAATGAAGAAAACATAGTCTAAATGTAGACTATATGATTACATAAATATTAAGTTATGATGTTTATATAATAAATGCAAATCAACCTTTGTTTCTTGTACAAGATTATCATACATTCTTTAAAACTATAGTACCCAGATTGTCTCTAAATACGTTTACAATGCAATGCAGTGTTTAAAGGAATACTCTACAATGTCAATACTTTTTGAGCTCAAATGCCCAAAATGCAAAACATGAGCAACTTATTTGCCTCAAATTGCCAACGCTGCAATTAAAACTAAAAACTGGGTTGTTGTTTTTTGTAGGAAAAAAACAAAAAACAAACTTGATACAACTGTCTGATCTAAATAACTTTTTCTTTGAAGCAAAACAAAATGAAAGAGGTTTCAATAAAACAATCAGTTTGGACCATCAACTGATAAATTAAATAATAATAATAATAATAATAATAATAATAATAATAATAATTTAGTAAAATATATGGGGCTTATGTGTGGTAAATGGGAAAGGGAATTTTAAAATCTAGTGTCAGGATCTTGTGCAGGTCAGATAAGAGGTTTTGGCCAGAGTTAACAACATAGGTTTTATTGGGTATTTATTGACATAACAGCAGGATAACTTGAAATAATAGGGAGGAGGAAGGTGATGTAAATAAAAGTTTAGGCAATATGCCCTATATAGAAAATAAACAGGATGTTTGCAAATAATAAGAAAGCTAGAGATACAAGTATAGGTAGAATAGTAAGACAAGTAAAAAGAACAATAAGGTTTCAGGGTAAGGAAATAACACCTTGTAAATAGGAGTTAGCAGCAATGTTCCGATATGGGTTTTGCAGGTGTGTATAATTCAGGTTGGTAGGATAAAGCAGGGTTGTAAGCAATCCAGGTTGGTATGGAGCAGGGTTGGTAGTAAATCAGGATAGAATCAATGAAGGTAAATCACAGGTTGCTTCACAGGACCAAGGATCTGAAGTCTCTTCAGACATCAACTTCAGTTGTAAAGCCATCTGGTTTTCTCGAGTGTGGCCTTTTATAACAGACTTAATTCATGCTATGCAGGTGAGAGACTCAGGTGACTAGTGGCTAGGGAGGCCACTAGAGGCGAGAAACAGGTACTTGTTTAAAGGAACAGAAATAAACAAACATAGAACTAACATCTAGTGTAACATAGCCTAATAGCCTTTTGCAACTCCCCAGCTAATTGACTACAACTCCCATTAAGTGCATTGACATGTAAATCTGCTACTCATAACTGTCAATCAGTGTACACAGCAGCCAACATCAGCCAAATATATAAAACTCTGCACTTACACAAAAGATGATGCAGGACACGTGATTTTCTCCTCTCTGGTCCTCTGCCCTCATGCCTCACTCATGCGAGCAGTCACATCTATTGGACTGCTCCAGATGTTTTCAGCAGCCGAAAGCTGTTACACGGCAGTACCTTGGCACTCAGGGTGGAATTGTATCCCCTCCCTTGAGCCGTAGAATTAATTTTTCTGTCTCGTTACACCCACCAACCTCTTTATGGAAGTTACATATTCACATTCATTTTTACACACTTACATTCATATACATGCACATTGAAATACACACAAATACACACATTCATATACACATTTTTTATTTCATTTTTTTTAGACAATGAGGTTTACCCAACCTTCCATTTTTTACCTTGACAAGAATACCTGAAGTGTATCCTTAACCATGTAAGAACTGCCAAGCTCCCTGCAACTCTGTACTGGTTCTGTGGCTGGGGTGATGTTATCAGAGGCGCCACTGTACCAATCACTGAATTCCCATTCATAAAACTGACTTGAACCCTCCCCTCGTTCTATAAAGTATGGGAACCATTGCATGAGTATATAGACAAACTTTAATTAGTCATAGATATATGAGGTAGAACCTCTAGCCACCCAGTCCCCCTCATGCCTCCCTAACAATAGTAACACTGCATGCTGTTTGCCTCAGAAAAACAAGCTGTCTGCTGATATCATCAGAAGTGGTGGCCTGATCCAATCACAATGCTTCCCCATAGGATTGGCTGAGACTGAAAAGGAGGCAGATTAGGGGCAGAGCCAGCAATATTTAAACACAGCCCTGGCCACTCAGCATCTCCTCATAGAGATGAATTGAATCAATGGATCTCTATGAGGAAAGTTCAGTGTCTGCATGCAGAGGGAGGAGACACTGAATGTGTGGATGCATTTTAGGCAGCATCTGTAATATCCATCTGAGGAGTGGCCAGTGAAGTTAGCACTAGGCTGTAATGTAACAGTGTTTACAGCAAAAAGCCTGAAGGTAATGATTCTACTCACCAGAACAAATCCAATAAGCTGTAGTTCTGGTGACATTTTTTTTTACATTCTGGTGACATTTTAAGTAAATTATACTGCTAGCAATACCTTCAGAGTCCTTGGAAATACATATAAGCAAAATGTTTGACCATTTTGTTTTATAGTTTTTTCACACCTACTGTATGTGATGTGAGAAAAATAGCATTTTTGCTTTTCTATTGACATTTCAAACCCTGTGTGAAATATTGCAAGATAAATGATCCTGTATACTCCCTAAATCTTTTCATTTCTTAAATATTGACCCAGTATACAGAATCCAGAACCCCATCCCGGCGAGCAGAAACAGCAGGGAAGGAAAGCTATCTAGAGGTAACAGGTATTCCCAGGTACCCTGAACCGTTACTCAGGGCCGGATTAACATAGGGGCTGATAGAGCTGCAGCTCCAGGCCCAGGCCCATGGAATAGGCCTTTTGTTTTGTTTTTTTTTACACACTACTCTTAGGTTTGCCACCTGACTGGTATTTTATTGGCACAGCTGGTATTTGAGGCTGCCTGGCCGTGCCAGTATTGCAGTAATACCAGCAATACAAATGCAGGTATTTTTCTCAGAATAAACGGAAATACCAGCACCGGCCAGTAGGGGTCACTGTGTGGAGAGAGGCACTGATCCAGGGGGGAGCAGCAACATAGCACAGAGAGTCCAGACAGCAGCTCTATAGCTCAGGTAAGTGAGGGATGGGGGGAAAAGCAGCAGGGAGACATGGGGACACTGAGACACTAGGGGACACATGGGGACACAGACACTAGGGGACACTGGGAGTCCTGGGGACACTGAGACACTTGGGGACACTAGAAAACATGTGGACACTGATACACTAGGGAACACTGGGAGACATGGGGACGCTATGAGACATAGGGATATTGGGAAACACTGAGACATTGGGACACAGATACACTATGTCCCCATGTCTCCCAGTGTCCCTAGTGTCTCAGTGTCCCCAAGTCTCCCAGTGTCTGTGTCCCATATCTCTTATTGTGCCTAGTATCCCCATGTCTCGCAGTGTCCCTAAATGTCCCAGTGTCCCCATGTCTATGTCCACAACTGTCCCCATGTCTCTCAGTGTCCCCATGTCTCCCAGTGCCTGTGTTCCCATGTCTCTCAGTGTCCCTAGTGTCCCCAAATGTTTCAGTGTCCCCATGTCTCACAGTGTCTGTGTCCCTTGTCTCTGTGTCCCTAGTGTCTGTGTCCCCATTTCTCCCAGTTCCCTAAATGTCTCAGTGTCCCCATGTCTCTCAGTGTCTCCATGTTTCCCAGTGTCCCTATGTCTGTATCCACAAGTGTCCCCATGTTTCCCAGTGTTGCCAAGTTTTTTAGTGTCTTTGGGTCTCTCAGTGTCCCCATGTCTCACTGTGTCCCCAGTATCCTAGTGACATGGGGACACAGACATTGGGGGACTGGGCGACATGGGGACACTGATCCTGTGATACATAGGGACACTGAGACACTGGGTGACTTGCAAGACTGAGACGCAGGGAGACAGGGAGACCCTGGGAGCAATCCATCTATATAGCAGAATCAACTGTGAGTAGTTTGTTGGTGATTTTACAGAATTTTCTCTTATGTCACTCCTTGTGATTTACATCATGTGATGTTACACATAACTAATTATACAAATGATTAAGGCTGGTATTTTTCCCAAGAAAGGTGGAAACCCTAACTCCTCTTCACATACTCTTGCTTAAAGGAGCACTATAGGGTCAGAAACACAATCATGAATTTCTGACCCTATTATGTTAAAACCACCATCTAGCCTCCCTGACCCCTCTTGCCTCCCTAAACATAGTAAAATATTACTTGTATTCAAGTCTGCAGCTGCTGGCTCTGCCTCTGAACTTACTGTCTGCTGACATCATCAGAAGTGGTGGTCTGAGCAAATTACAATACTTCCCCATAGGATTGGCTGAGACTGTCAACTAGGCAGATCAAGGGCAGAGCCAGCACAAAACATAGCCCTCGCCAATCAGCATCTCCTCATCAAGATAAATTGAATCAATGCATCTCCTCATCAAGATAAATTGAATCAATGCATGAGGAAAGTTCAGTGTCTGCATGCAGAGGTTGGAGACACTGAATGGCAGTACTGCACACTAGGCAGTACTGCCCCAGGAAGCACCTCTAGCAACCATCTAAGGAGTGGCCAGTAAAGTTATTTTCTCTGAAAAGACAGTGTTTACTGCAAAAAGCCTGAATGGAATGATTCTACTTACCAGAACAAATACAATAAGCTGTAGTTGTTCTGGTGACTATAGTGTCCCTTTAAGTTTGGAAGCTTAAGAGGGATGTATGGGAACAAAACTTGTGTGACAATAAAATCAGTTTAGGTAATGCAGACATTGGTCTCTCTAACACTGTGGCATGTCCCCTTTCTTCTACACTCACTACATACACCTTTTCTCTGTCTCAGACTATATACCAGGAACTTCTGCCTGCTAGTAAGAAGGTAAGGAGACAAGTGGACCAGCGAGTGCTAGGGGACAGTCCTTAGAAAGCATAGAGTGAGCGCATCATTATACACATTTATGCCAAGCTGCCTGCATAGTACGCCCTTAGTTGGACAGCCTGCATGATTGGTAGGCAGCCTGACATGCATTCATGCCAGGCTGTCCTTCAAATTCTTTGGACAGACATGCCTCCTTTTTGGGCATGTTCTCCCATTTTGGCAGGTCTGGTCACGTGATTCGCACTGGTGGCCCACCCTATTACCCCACCCATTGACTTCCTGCTTCATTGGACACTGTTAGGGGGTATGGATTTACTTGAAAGATGAAAGCATAAATTAGAGAGGGATTAGCATGTTTTCTTATAGCTGAATCCTTTTGAGTTTCCCTCCAGCACCATCAGATACATGACGCTTGGGAGGTATGACTATTTTAGTGTTTTTGGTCCATAAAATTCCGTAATTAGGCCCATTATAATTGTCAGCACCAGGCCCACCGGGCTCTTAATCTGGCCCTGCCGTTACTCTAACTATGGTAGATAGCTCTCACATAGGTAACATCACTGGTATTCCTTTATTCCGCAATCCTCTCCTTCCCCTCCCCTTTTTCGTTCTATCTACAGGTTTGCTCTTTTGTTTCTTGTTTGGGCCAGTACATGTAGTTCCCCCTGCTACGACCCAACGGCTTTCGATGGACTAACATGCATCATATTTTATTGGACAGTTGGATGGCATGGCCTTGTATGATATGCTATGTACTTTTTGTCTCGAATTGTATGCAACGACAATTTCTAAATAAATAATAAAAAAAAAAAAGCTGACTTGAAAAAAGTTATATTTATTTTCAAGCCAGTTTTATTAATCATGATTCACTGGTTGGCAGAGAACGTCAGTTGACCGTACCCATTCATTCAGCATTGCCACTGGCCAATTCTGCAACAGCCTTCAAGTTTACAGATTTTTAAAAAACAGAGGTATGGATATTTGGCACTGGAACAAAGACTTTGACTTAAAGATGAGACAGGGACCTCATGGCATCATAACAACTTCATCTCCTTAAAGTTGTCATGGTGCCCAAAGTGTTCCTTTAAGAACTCATATACTCACCTGCTCTATTATGCATGTTTACATTTGAGATTCACAACAGCTGCTTTGAGAGAAATACAATTGTATGATGTATAAAAAGAGGGCGAACAAATAAAAACATAATTATAAGAATGAGCTAAATTAGAAAGTAAAAAAAAGAAATTAAATATGCATAAATGAAAATATACATTATAACATATTTCAAAAAATAAAATATAATATGGGCATTTAAAAATATGACATTCATAATAATAAAATAAATGCTGGAAAACTATATCAAAATAACTAAAAATAAATAAATAAAATAATACAATTTACTAAGATATGTCAATAAAAAGCACACATATTAATGCTATAATCAAACTGAATTTATATTAGAACAATGGAAAATAGACTAATGCACTTATGTATGTAATGGCATACCAATATGGACAAAGCATTCATTTAAATAATACAGAGAACAAAGAAAAACCTATTTAAAATACCAAACTTGGTTTTCTGAAATTGTTCTAAAAACATGGAAGAATATAGAAGTGTCAAAATCACGAAATAGGTAATTTTAAAACACATATACATTGATGTTCATTCCTCCAAAACTTTGTATACCTGTTTTATGAATTAATTTAGCTTCCTTTTGGCTAGTGAAAGTAACCTATTGCCTCCCCTTGAAGTTAGCTTAGGCGAACACCGATAAAGCACTTCAACCTGCTCATTTTAATTTATAAAAATGCAAATTTTTTATTTGAAATTGGCATTATTATATATCACTGAAAAAAACATTGCCCAATTCAGGGGAGGCAATCTTCCTGATCAGGGCTCATTAAACCCTTGTGTCCTCCCTGGCTGGTCCCGAGTTCGAGTTCCTGCACCCTCCCTGGAAAGCAGTGTGCATACTCGACAGTCAATGCATGAACTTGTGGCTGAAAATTAGAGGCTATTCAATGATAAGTGTAAAACAGATCATTTCCCCAGCATAGATTGAAAGTATGAGAGGGTGGCTGGCAAAGGCAGCAGACAAGAGATTCGCACCTTTTCAAAATTGGTTTCCGATATTCTCCCAATTAAACGATGCATAATTAAATGCATGCATGTTTTCATTTTGTGTATGTGAAGGAATGCCCCATCACTGTTCGGCTACATACATTTGTTTTTGTCATCCTAGTTTCCTCGTTATTTTGTTCGGTTCCCAAACCGAGACCACACCTGAGACCAATTAGAATATGGAACGTTGTTTATCTTGTATGAAAACCACAGATAGAATTGTTAATCGAATGCTCCACTGGGTGCCTGCCATTTCATGCATACAAATACATGTGACTGGAATAATGGATGGCGGCCATCTTGTCTCCCAGACGCTGCCAGCAGGACCTGGTTGTCGAGTGCCTGGATGACCAGGTCCCTCTGGCAGCATTTGGCCAGGCACTCTCACGAACACTGGTCTCTATGGATCTACTGTATGTTCTCCTTCCCATTCACTTAGACGAACGGCGTTTGGGAGTTCCAGAACACCAAACAAAGGGAACATTCTCCAAGAAACAGCTAGACATAGTCTTATGTGGTTCCAGAATACTGAACACAGGGAGCATTCTCCACAAATCAGCTAGACTATCTTATGTGGTTTTCGTGCAAAACCCCATGGAACTGTTTTTGGGCTTCGACCTCATGGCAGACCTGTCAAATCTTCCCTGCGGTCCCGATCACAAACTACCTAATGGATCTGGCTGGTTTGCGGATATATTGTTCCCCCAGATCCAGGTTATACAGGGATGTGACTTTTGTGGGGATCCCATGCATTTTGGGGGTACTTTTGGGGTGTTGCAGAGTTGTAACTTTTTCTGTACCAGGAGGTAATTGAGTTTAGTACTTTCTCTGACTCAATTTTCTCCCTGGCACAGAGGAGGAGTTTCTTCACTGTATAAATTGAATTCCTTTTTTCAATTAAACCAGTCCTGTCCCAGCATTAAGCTTTGGCTCATGTGTGGGTTATTATGCGATACCAGCGATATTGTAACCTGTGGATTATTGGCGTATGATTATTATGGGAAAAGGGTATGCATAGCAGTAATACCTTGGCAGACCGTCAAATTGTGGGGAGGCTGTGGGAATGAACTTAACTTTGGAATGATACATTTTTATTTTAAATTCAAAATGATTAACTAGTGTGCTGACTTCTAAACTTCCACCTGGTATTTTGTGTGCCAGGATCTATTTGTTCTTGCTAATTTATTTTAAATATATTCTACTTTTATTGTTTATCTTTGATTTATTTGTCACATATTTTGCCAATATTACCTCTACTTATACCTGTGTTTACATTTACAAAGTTAATAGATTTCTCACATATTTTCAATGAAAAGTAAAATTGTATGTATGTACATTAATGTTCAAAATGGTTTGAGTGCAGTAATATAAATGAACCTGCTAAATGTGGGCTATTTTTGTTCGCTGATGGTAATAAATGGCCTCACTAAACCATTCATGCAGTTAGTCTTGCATGATGGGGTGAGTAACTACATGCATTTACAAGGCTGGAATGCAATCTATTCTAGTAACCCAGTCGATATCACATAATGTTAGTGGACATGTGTTACATGGAGGAATACAATTATTGTATTACAGCTCGACAAATAATCTGACTGACACGGAGTAGGATACCAGTGATATTTTTCATAATTTAATGCAATTCTAGAAGTTTTTTGAAAAGTAACATTAATTTTCCGTAGGAATAAATGCGTTTAAATACATTTATTTTACACACCTTTTCCTTCCATTATTACAATAGGAAAGAAGCTGAGAGCTGTAATCCAATGTGGGACACTGCCTAAGAACACTAATCTAAATAGATGTGACTTCCATTTGTGAATGCATTTGTGGAAATTCTACATTACACCAAATTTCTATTTGTTTCTTTTTTATATATATTCTTTTCTTCTTTTGTGTTTGTGATGATAATCTGTTAACTGCAAACCAATTGAACTTGACCTTGACTGTGCTTTTGGAATTTCCTTCAATACTGCTTGATTTCCTATTGAACAACCTTGGACTAGATAAAGGACTTTGCGTATGGACTAACCCTGGACACATCACCTAAACTTCTATTTTCAAGGACTGTCCGTTTATCGCTCTGCTTTGCTGCCACATCAGATTGCCGTGCTGAAACTGCCTCAAAATGAAAAAGTGAGTGGTTCTTATTTTTTTGTTTGGCATTTGTTAAAGAAAAAACATGATAGTTGCACTGTTGGTTTTCAGATTCTGTTTAGTCTGTCACAGGAGGCGTCATTTGCACCTAACTTGGAGTCCGTTCGGGGTAAGTAAGAGATTTTGGCAGCAAAGCTGGGTAAAGAAGTAGGATTGGGGCATATGGTGGGCCCATTTTCTTTGCCTCCATTTGAGAACCTTTGAGTATCCCTATTGATTTGATCAGATATGCTTGAGTTAGGGGTCTCTGTGGTGGAGGATAAGATGGAGGGTCCGGATTCCCGGGATTGACTCAGTTTGTTTGGTCTTCTGGTTGCTGGAGGATAAGTTTACTGTTTTGGCTTCCATGGTGGATCAGGTTTGGGGGTCTCGGAAGTAGCAGCTGTGTCAGCTGCAATCCCTTCTAGGTCACTTGAACGTTCTGTGGACGGCTGTCGTTTGCCTACCCTTCCATTTCATTCAGATTACTCAGTGATTGAAGACAGATCTAGGTGTCTGGAGTGAGTTTCTGGAGGGGTATAATCATGGGCGTCCGCAGGAATTTTTCCAGGGGGGGGGCATAATTGTAATGACATCCATGCTTGGTACCTTTTTGACAGTGTCATGAAAGGGAAGGGGCATAGCCATTATCACATAAAGCCAGGGTGAAGAGCGTTTTCACAACTAAGGTGTCAGGAATATATGTTTGTATTCCTGACACTATAGTGTTCCTTTAAGCAAATTAAAGGACCATTCTGGTCACCATAACAACTTCACCTAAATGAAAATGCTATGATGCCAGGAAGCCCCTGGGTGCTCGCTTTCCTTTAAGGGGTTAAATTGCTCTCAAATGGTTTAACCCCAAAGGCTTCCTCCAGCTCCAGGTCGCTCAGTGGTATTTGGCTTCTGAAACAGAGTGTCAGGAAGTGCAGATTGACGTCAGGCATGGGTGCCGCTGATTGGCTAGAGTGGACAGTTGATGCTCTAAGCCAATCGCTAGTTCCCGGTTCATAAAATATTTTTACTTTTTTATGAATGGGGAGCTACTGATTGGCTTAGAGTGTCAGCTGACCGCTCTAGCCAATCAGCAACACCCCTACCCAACGGCACTCTGTGCTTCCTGACACTCAGTAAATAAAAGTGAACACCAATATTTTTTTACCTTTGGAGATGAGAAGGTCCAGCGTTTCCCTGCCTGGCCCAGGTACCAAAGCCTTATGATATGGTGTCCAGAATAAAGTGGAGGGTTCACTTCATTTGTCCTTCCTGCTCCAATCTCCTTTTCCTCTCCTTCATTTGACAGTCTTTTTTTTTTCTTCTGACACTGTTTTCTATCCTTGGCCCCTTCTGCTCTTTTACTTTTCTGCTACTTTCTGCTTATTTAGCGCCCTTCTGCTCCTTTCTCATTCTGATCCCTTTCTGCTCCTTGCAGGCCCTTCCTGCTCATTCTCCTATTTTAGCTTTGTGCTCCTTCTGCCCCTTCCAGCTAATTTCTGACCCTTTCTGCTCCTTCTACTTTACCTTTGTGCTGCTTTACCTTCCAGCTCCTTGCCGACCCTTCCTGTTCATTTCTGTTCCTTTGTGCTCCTTCTCCTACTTTACCTTTTGTGCTCCTTGCTGTCCCTTCCAGCTCCTTGCTGCCCCTTTCTGCTCCTTGATGTCCCTTCCTGCTCATTTCTGTTCCTTCTCCTTTTCTTACTTTACCTTCTTGCTCCTTGCTGACTCTTCATGTAGGCGGTCTCCCCCATCCCTCACTTCCATAGGCGTGCGCATGGGGTGTGTCGGGTGTGCCTGGGCACACCCTAATCCCCACGGCACGCCAATGGATTGAGACAGGCAGGGGAGATCTCTGGATCTCCCCAGTCGGCTCATGCAGAGCCGACGCTATCCAAGCGGCGGCTCTGGTCTAAGCCTCCATGGGCCAGTGGGGAGATCAAAGTTCTACCTCACCGGTCCACAGCAGCATGGAGGGAGGCAGCAGAGAACCCGGGCTATAGTTCACTCTACACTGAACCACCAGGGAAGGCAGCAGGACTGGGATATTAACTAATCTGCCCCCACTCCACCCAAACATACAGCACACACACACCCACAGTACCTACACACAGCACACACAGCCCACAAACAGCACCCTCGCACACACAGCACCCTCACAAACACACAAAACCCACACACAAACAGCACACTCACACACTCACACACAAACAGCACCCTGACAAACACAAAATACCCACACACAGCACACAAACAGGACCCGAACAAACACGCACACACAAACACCCTCTGCTGCCCCCCCAGCCTCACTCCCCTAATCTATAGGCTGCTGCCCCCCCCAATAGGCTGCTGCCCCCCAATCTATAGGCTGCTGCCCCCCCCCATCCCTCACTTACCTGATCTGTAGGCTGTCTCTGGTTGCATGTGTTGTTCCCCTGCGGTTTCAATCAGCAGAGAGAAGCAGGGATAAGATGCAGCTTCCTATCCCTGTCTCTCCATACACAGCGCCACCTACTTGCAGTTCATTTTAAATTTGACATGAAAAATATCAGAACAAGCTGAAAAATCCAGGGGGGGGGGGCAAGGGCCCCCCCTTGCCCCCCCCTGCGGACGCCCATGGGTATAATGGGCATACATTCTGGCGACAGGAGGCGATATAAAATTCATCATTGGAATTGTTCACAGATTCCTTGGGCTCAGTGGGATTTGGAGAGTACTTTAGGGGTCGTTGGTGTGTGGGCAACTGGCCCGACGCATGGTGCGAGGCTCCTTTGATTTGTAACCTGACTTTTCTCAAGCTCTTCCTTATTGTAGTGGCAGTAGAACTATGGGGTGGTGAGCTTGCAAATCGGCAGGTTCCATTCCACATGGAATGAATCCATGTGGTGAATAGTGTATCGTCGGGCTCTCTTCCAGGTTCTGGCTCTGTTAAGAAGGTTAGTTCTGCACGGTTTAGAATTTAACATTTGATTTCGGGCGGTGCATGTTCCTGGGGTATCTAATCTAATTGCTGGTTCTCTTTCCCGGTTTCAGTGGGATCGATTCTGGGAGGTGGCTCCAGAGGCAGAGGTAGACGGTTTGGTGTGCCCTGATTGCTTGTGGACCCTAGATTTTGGAACCTAGTGGAACTAGTTGGGAGGTCTCTGGCGCCGGCTTCTTGGACAGCCTACCGGGTAACTTGGGAACAGTGGCTATCATGTGCGGTAGGAGGGTAGGTTGCTCTCTACTCTGGCCTTTCTTCTTTGCGTGACCGCTGAACGTCAGTGTCATCAGTGGAGCATAATATGTCTGCTCTATCCTTTTTGTTTCAGTTTATGGGTTGGGAGGATGTTTCCAAGTCTTTCGTTACCCTTCGGGTTCTTAGGGGTTGGAGGAGGAAATGGACGGCGGATGGTAGACATCTGTGTCCGCCCTTCTCTTGGACAAGCTGTTAGGAATTTTACCTTCCATCGTTTTTTTCTGCATTTTAAGGTGTTACTTTTTAGGGTGGCTTTCTTGGTTAATTTTTATGCTGCGCACCGAATTGGAGAATTAATGGCCTCTTCGGCTGGGGCTATCTCGGCCCTTACAGTGGAGCATGTTTGTTGCGGTCCTGAAGAGGTGGAGTGGTTTATTCAGAGGTCTAAAACACATGTTAGGGGTCAGGGTAGGTTAGTTAGAATTGGGATACCAGTGGGAGGTGGTGTCCTGTAGTGTTAATAACATATATCTATGCACTCACCCATCCTCTGCTGGGTCCGTGTTGCTTTATGTGTCTGGATTGATGTTGACTCGGTTCCAGTTTTCTAGTGTCTTTAAAGTGGGGCTTTGTGTGTTAGGGAGGAATGAGAGTGAGTACTCTACTTACTCCTTCCGCATTGGGGTGGCATCACAGGCGCAGCGGTTAGGTCTATCAGATGCCGTGTTTCAGTGTTTGGGTCACTGGGATTCTCACAGATTTCAGTTGTATATTCACCCGCACCTGCTATAGCAGCCTTGTTATAGACCATTGCATTATTTTCTCTTCCATTTGTTACTCGTTTTTATCCTGGATCATTCTGTTATTTACTGGGCAGCCCGGCGGGCGGAGGAGAAACCTTACAGCTGGAATGTGGGGCTCTTGCTTTATTAGGTCAGGGTTCGGGGTCAGGGGAATTCAGGGTTTGCATTGGCACCAGGTGTATCCGGAGTGCCTGGTACTCTGGTGCTTTGTGTCTGGCCCTGTGGTTCTTGTAATTCACATGGGTGGGAATGACTTGGAACGTGCATGCACGGCCGCTCTAAATTTAAGCTTGCAAGCATGGTCTAGCTAGGTGTTTTGCATTGTTTAACAACCTGATTTTTGTCTAGTCCGAAAAACATTTCTCAGCGCGTTTGGGGTGCACTACCCAGTGCTAAAATGGTGAAACGGAGTGGGCGTTGGTTTAATATGATGATATTGTGCTTTTGAGGAGCTCTGGTGGACTGGTGAATCTTCATGTGGAACTGAAGGGGGACAACATGAGTCTTATGTGGACGATGGGGTCCATCTTAATCACATAGGGTTGTACATTTTTAATTTGGGCCTGCAGATGGCATTGGAACAGGCGCTGGCTTTTGTTGGACATGGCCTTCCCCTGTTAGAAGGGGGAGGCCCCAGTGGCGATTTTCCTTCGACAGCAAATTTATCAAATAAATGTTGCCCGGACAGGCTTTGGGAGTCTCAGCCTGGTTTGGTCGATGACGGACTGAAGGCTGAAGAGGCTCTGGATTATTAAAGTGATATTAACTGTCTACTGGGTGAAACCAGCAGCTGTTAATAAAGCTGTTGCCCTTACCCATCTAAATTTGGTTGTGGTGTAATTTATTGAAAGGGGGAAGGATAGCCGAATGAGGGTAGGTATACGAGGAGTCAGCAGTCAAGGCCTACCCCCCGGAGTGAATAAGGAGGAGGGACATGACTGCTGACTGAGTGGTTGCCATGGTAACAAAGAAAGTTACAATGTTTGGGCTATGCACCTGGATCAGGGAATTATGGGAACTTACTTACTGTGAGCACACTGGGGGAATCTGACAGTGCTGTTTCCCACCCACTTTCCCTGTTGTGTTTTGTTCGTGTTTGTTCTGTTTTCTTCTGTTCTGTTGTCTTTTGTCACAGCTGATGTTTTCCTTCACCAGCAAATTTATAAAATGAACGTTGCCCAGGAGTCACAGCCTGGTTTGGTCAACGACGGACTGAAGGCTCTGGATTATTAAAAAGTGATATTAACTGTCTGCTGGGTGAAACCAGCACCTGACAGGTGTTATGGTAATGCTGGCCGTTTCACTTACCCATCTAAATTTGGTTCTGGTGTGATTTATTGAAAGGGGGAAGGGTAGTGGAAAGAGGATATACGAGGAGTTGGTAGTCAATGTTACGTTATGATTGTCCTTAAGTTACAAAAAATGGACAATAATATTATTAAATAGGCCAATTAGGGGGTGCAATAGTAATCGAATGACAAAATATTTCAGTTTATAAGAGGCCAATAGAATTCTAGGAGATCAAGAAACCTATTTAATATTAAACTGATACCCCACACAAAGATTTAATCGAACTTTGAAAGAAATGTTAAATTTAACACAACAAAAAAAAAACACATAATTTCTAAAAAGAATGTGGATTATCTTTTAATGAATATCTTGTTATCCCAATATTTTATTTTCTTCCAAAGCTACACAAAAACCCAATAGAACCACCAAGAAGACCCATTATCAATGGGATAAATCACTGCACACCTGTCAGAATTCATAGACCATTTGCAGAAATATTCACAAGAGTCAACTTCCTTTCCGTGACAGACTTCCCATATTCTCAAAATGATGGAGAGTGTAAAATGGGAGAAAAAATTGTATATGGGTAACCAGAGATATCACTTCATTATACATTGTAATCAAACAGTACGAAGGACCTTAAGGAATTGTTTAATTGACGGCATAACTTTTATCTTAAATCATAATTATTTTGTATTTGATGGCACATTCTATTTGCAGCACACATGTACTGCCATGGGGGCCAGGTTTGTCCCCCAGCGTTGCCAATATATGCATGAGAGACTGGGAATCCTTTGGAGATGTTTTATAGAGGACATCCTTTTAATGTGGAAAGGCACACCAAATTAGTTAATTACATTTCTAGAATATATTGATATCAACAATTATGGCCTAGAATTCACATACATTTCACACTGAGAGGATACATTATTTTGGATATTACCTTCTATGTAGAAGGTCAGATGATCCAACCAATGTTTTATTTAAGGAAACAGAAGGGAATAGTTTTATACATAAGAAACGTTGCCACCTTAAGAACTGGAAGATTCTATACCAAAGAGTCAACTGAAGACATTGATCAAAGTATCTAGACTACCAACATCAGGCAAAACATTTATGTGATAAACTAATATAAAGAAAAATATTAATTTCCTTGTGAGCAAATGATATTACCTTTTTAGGCATTAAAATTTCAAGAAACCCAAATAGGATAGTAGAGGCAAACTTTCTCTCACTTATAAAAAATACAAATAAAATTCTGAAGGAATGGGCCAATAAGGAAATTTCATGGATAGGATTTATAAATACTATAAGATCTAGTAAAAGTGCAGGTTTTGTGAAGACGTCATGACGTGGTAACGCTCTGGCGGAAGAGGAGGGGCTACCGTGATGGAGTGAGACGGAGTGTTGCAGAACGGCCGACTAACGAGAGACACCAGGGCTTGTTCGCATTAAGGTTGGGACTCCCAACACGGCTCTTTGCCCGGCTGAAGCCTCGGTTGAAAGACGGGAATAAATTGCTTATACGAGAGGCTTCAGAGAGCCAGCAGCATATCCCACCAAGATTTGAACAGCCCTTATAAAATCTGCATTCTGGTGCAAACTGCCTATGTGGGACAGATTGGATTTGAATAAACTGGACAAAATAAGTCTGCAATTACAAAATTACAAAGTTTTGGTTGGCTACTGCAAAAAACTGGAGCTGGCAAAGGGAAAGACACTACTTCAGATAAGTGTGAAATTTCTTCTTATCTTTATGGCTGGTTTAAAATTGTAATATATTTTGAATAAGATCAGCATTGCCTTGAAAAAGAAAGAGATGAAAATAAGATTGAGAGGAGAGAAGAGAAAGTGAAAGCAAGGGAAAATCAAAAAAAATCCGAAGTGTGGTGCTGGGTAAAGAGCAAAGAAGGGAGAGGGAAAAAAAGCTTTATTTGGAGATAAAGTAAACCTGAAGGAAACTCCTAAATTTAAAGGGGACTAAGTGAAAGAGAGAAGACTCTGCAATAAAACTAACAGAAAACCTCAAGAAACAAAAGGAACATTTAAAAACACAAAGAACAGCAACATGATAAAAGTGTAACAAATTATTTCTCTCCCCAACAACAGAAAGATCAACAAAGGGTTAATACCAGTGAAGTGATCATTTCTAAGGTGTAAATAAAAATATACAACCTTATAATATAATAACGTGATGGACGATATCTACTCAAAAAATATATAAATCGCATATAGTGTGATAAGAGTATAAATGTGAAGACACGCAGGATGAACATATAAAACTCACAAAATATCAGTGAATGTCAGGCCCATAGTGATGTCCCGAACGGTTCGCCAACGAATAGTTCCTGGCGAACATCGCGTGTTCGCGTTCGCCACGGACGGTGAACATATGCGCTGTTTGGTCTGCCCCCTATTCGTCATCATTGAATAAACTTTGACACTGTACCTCAGTCAGCAGACTGATTCCAGCCAATCAGCAGCAGACCCTCCCTCCCACCTCCTGGACAGCATCCATTTTACATTCATTGTGAAGCTGCATTCTTAGTGAGAGGAGGGACAGTGTAGCTGCTGCTGATTTGATAGGAAATTGATAGCTAGGCTAGTGTATTCAGTGTCTACTACAGTCCTGAAGGACTCATCTGATCTCTCTACCACCCACAGCCTCACTACCCCCCACACCACCCCCAGCCTCACTACCCCCCACACCTCACTACCCCCAAACCCTCAGCCTCATTACCCCCCACCACCTTCAGCATCACCACCCCCACACCCAGCCTCACTACTCCCACACCCTCACTACCCCCCACACCATCCCAGCCTCACCACCCCCCACCCACCCTTAGTCTCACTACCACCCCCAGTCTCTCACTACTACCCACAGCCTCACCCTCCACCCTCACTACCCCCACACCCTCAGCCTCACTACACCCCCACCACCCTCAACCTCACTACCCCCAACCACACTCAGCATCACCACCCCTAACCACCCTCAGCCTCACTACCCCAACCACCCTCCTCCTTTTTTACTTTTATTATTCTTATTTATAAATTCATACCCCTTAATAATGGGACATCTTCGTGTATGCTTAATTTGTATTAATTTGTATGAGTCTTGACTTGTTCAGGAGTCTTTTTTCGTTTGCGTTCCAGTTGGGACCGCATAGAATATTTGCTGCCGAACCGGAAGTGACGGCGGACGTTCATTGCGTTCCAGCGTGACACGCACGCAATGGATTTATATCACAGGTGGATTACATTCGGACATTTCGGCGGCATATTTAAATGAAGACTCCTGGAAGAGTTCGATCATAATCCCTGAGGAAGTCCTGCGGACAAAACGCTTTGGGTTATTACATTGGGGACTTGCTTGTTTTGCTTCCATTACCACCTTGTTGTGGATTATATGCTGTTTTAACCTGTACCTTTTGTAAGTGCATTGTATAATAAATCTTTGAAGTTTTATTTTCCATCTGCACTATTATTTGGTTTCTTTACTTTACAAGTGTTAAAGACACCTCCTATATTATCCTGAAGATCATCTCTGATTAAGGATGATGGGCCTGCCATTCACTGATATTTTGTGAGTTTTAGATATTCATCCTGCGTGTCTTCACATTTATACTCTTATCACACTATATGCGATTTATATATTTTTTCTGTAGATATCGTCCATCACGTTATTATAAGGTTGTATATTTTTATTTACACCTTAGAAGTGATCACTTCACTTGTTTTGCATTCCTACTTATTTCTTTTGTTACTATTGTATTGGTGTTTCAGAGGGCACACTATTTAGTAGGTTTGCTGGTTTATGTATATTTAGTGGTTTGGTACCTCTTTTTCTTGTAAAGGGTTAATACCAGCCAAAATTTGGATATATCTAATACAGGCTCAGATAATATGGAACCAGAAGATAAAAGAATGAGAAAATCCCTTATAATAGATCAGCTCAATGTGAGCCTACAAAACAATTATATAATACACAAGAAATTAAACAAGAGATTAAACAATAAATTAACCAATTGATTATAAAAGTCCAAAATTTTTAAGATAAATTGGTTGAAACAGACTTTCAGATTAATAAGTTAAAAGAAGTCAACGATAAAATTAAAGAACAAGTTGCTTCCCTGAAATCAAAGATAGATGACTTGGAAAATAGATTATGAAGAAAAAAAAAAACTCAGTTTTAAGAATTTAGATGAGCTAAATAATCAGCAGGATTTAAAATGAATTCTGAGAGAATTATTTGTTGAATTGGGACTAACATTTAAAGAACATGAGGACATAATAGAAAGATGTCAGAGTCTTTAAACCCCAAAATATTGAAAAGTCCTTTCCTAGAGACGTGATCGCCTGTTTCTATTCCTTTGACTTTAAAGAAAAAGTATTGAAGGCGTTTAGACAGAAAACAAATAAAACAGGACGCTTCCTAAAAGTAATAATAATGCCAGACATATCGTACAATACCCGTATGAAAAGAAGAGCCTTCAATCCAGGAATTCAGATCGTAAGAAGGCATGAGATATGATATTGGTGGTCTTTTCCGGTGACATTAATCCTTACCTATGACAGCTGTTCTGAAGTATTTGAGACTCATGAGAAATTAACAAATTGGGTAACAATTACGACATTGGTTTAACCAAAATCTAAGTATTAATTATGCTTGCTCTTTTTTTTTTTCTCTTCTCTCTTTTTCTCCTTTCCCACAAATTAGAGATAAATATATGTGACACAGAAGGTTTAAAAAAAAATAAAAAAAAATTTAAGGTAAATGCACTATTGAAGACATTGAACTACACTTCAAATTATACCAGAAGTAAGAATAGACAAAATGTATTTGCTACTCAATTAAAATTAAGATAATATTGTAAATAACAAAATCATGGGTTATAATAAGAATTTTTTTTTTATCTTCTCTTTCTTTCTTCTCCTCCTTTCCCACAAATTTGAGATAAATATATGTGACACTTTTTTTTTTTTTTTTAAATGTAAGGTAAATGCACTATTGAAGATGTTGAACTACAATTAAAATTATACCAGAAGTAATAGACAAAATTAATTTGCTACTCAATTAAAATTAAGATAAGATTGTAAATAACAAAATTATGGGTTACAATAAGACTTTTTTTCTCTCTTCTCCTTTCTCACAAATTTTGAGATAAATATATGTGACATAGAAGGGTATATTTAAAAATGGTATGGTGAATGTACTATGGAATATGTTGAATGATACTTATTTCTGAATTACACGATATTTGAAGTAAGAATAGACAAAATAAATTTGCTACTTAAATAAAATTAAGATAAGATCGTAAATAGCAAAATTAAGGGTTCTAAAGATAAGAAAATATTTTTTTCTCCGTCCTCACAAATTTTGAGATAAATATATGTGACATAGAAGGGTAAATTTAAAAATGGTATGGTGAATGCACTATGGAAGATGTTGAATTACACTTAATTCTAAATTACACAATATTTGAAGTAAGAATAGACAAAATCTATTTGCTACTTAAATAAAATTAAGATAAGATTGTAAATAACAAAATTAAGGGTTCTAATAGCAGATAATGATGAATTGCACTATGGTTGATGTTGATTGCATTCTAAAGACTGATGTATAAACTAGTTTAAATTCAAGGGAATATCATAGGAAAGGTGAATGTCAATTTTGTTTTTGATAAATCAAGATTTAAAACATGACTGTAAAACAAAATATTGACGGTTAAATAAGAAAAGGATTATCCTAAAATAGTCGAAAATATAAATGATGAAGTGATTGAGTCAATTAGGCATAGAACACCTATAATAAAGACCTAAAGCAATATAGGCAAAAATTAATTACGTTGCTAATGAGATATGAAGCAAGATAATACAACATAGAGGTACCTACATTTCTCCACTCCGTTTAAGGTATGCCCCACTTTCTGTAGTAATACTACAGTTTTCTCTGTAGCTAAAGTAGTTACAAAGACAAAAGAGGAAGTATGTCCCAAAAAGGTTATGTATGGTTCAGGACTGTAGACTATTCTTGGGTCTGTCAGCCTGATATGAATGTTTTAAATGTTTTTTGTGTAAGTGTACTTAAAGAAGGGGGAGAGGGAGTGTTGAATAATGGTTGGCTTAAATTTTCAGGATAGTGTCGGTAAATGTTCAAGGGTTGAATACTATTGTTAAAAGAAACAGGTTATATCACTCATTAACACAAGAAAATATTCAAATCAGTTTTTTTACAAGAAACGCATTGGTTACAAAATATGCCTCAGAAATGGGGAGGAGATAGATTCCCTCTAATCAAACATGCATCTTTAAATAAAAAGAAAAGAGGTGTTGCAATCGTGTTTTCTAGAGAGATTGAAGTAGTTATTAAATATCATGAATCTGATGAATCTGCCAGATATCTAATTTTGGTGTGCGAAATAGATAAGACACCTTACACCTTGGTAAATATATATTTACCAAATGTGGATCCGATCTCAATGTTAACCAAGATAATGAATAGGGTACAGAACATAAAGAAAGGCACATTGATTATATAGTCGGGGATTTTAATTGCATAATGGATCCCAAGTTGGATAAAATATCACAGGGCAACTCAAAGAGTGATAATAGAACTATAAAACAATCTAAGAGATTGTTTGCCCTCTGTAAAAGGGATGATCTATACGATGCATGGCGCGCCATAAATCCTATGGAAAAGGATTATACCCATATATTTGGTGTGCACGTCTCATATTCGAGAATAGATATGTGCATGGTAGATATGTGCACGCCAAGACGATTCCGATTATTAGTAAAATCGTTATAAAAAAAAAAATCATAGCTTTCATATTGATTGATAAAGGGAAATCCCACAGATATCCAATAAATTCTTGGAGATTAAAGGATAAGTTAATTAAAACAGAAACAAATAAAAAAGGAGTTATTTAATCTTTTAAAATAGTTTTTTGAGGAAAATAACCCTAAAGAGACTACACACATTACAAACTGGTGTGCTCACAAGGCGGTAATGCAGGGTTATTTAATTAAAATGGATCATACACAAAGGCAAAGAACAGGGAAAACACTAACAGATTTACATATGTCTTACTACAATCTCTCTAAATTGAATAAATTGCAACCAACACAAGAAACAAAAATAAAATTAAATTATTTACAAAATGTATTTAATGCAAAAACTGAAGAAGAAATTAAAATAAATATAAATAAACTGAAATTAAAAACACTTATTATACAGGGAATCGTGCAAATAAAAACCTAACTAGGAAATTGCAAAATCAGAGATCTAGAAATAGAGTAGAAAAACTTGAGGATGATCAAATGATCTATACCTCTCCAGAACAAAAAGGAAAAAAAAAAATTAAATTTTACCAGGAATTATATAATTTAAAACCAAAAAATATAGAAATACAAAAGTATTTAACTAATACAAAAATAACGAAGATTTTAGAAAAAGATCCCTTAATATTAAATCAAGCAATTTCTTTAGAAGAAGTTGGCAAGCAAATTAGCAAACTAGAACTAAATAAAACCCCAGGACCTGATGGGTATACAAATTTATATTATAAATTGATGAAATCCATATTGATCAAACCCCTTACAGATTTCTTTAATGAGTTTGCATTAAACAACAAAATTCCTAAAGAATAACTTCAAATCAAATATTCATCCTATTGTAAAACCAGGTAAAGATAGTAGATATGTATAAAATTATAGACCAATCTCACTAATCAATGCCGATGTTAAATTATATGCCTCAATTATTACCGAAAGACTGAAAAATATTATCCCAAAAATAAAACATACAGATCAAACCAGTTTTGTACCAAGAAGGGCTACAACCCAAAGTGCTAGAACAATTTTGGATATATTAGATCAATCAGGAAAGAGGCAGATTCCCCTGCTGACCCTGTCACTAGACGCAGAGAAAGCGTTTGACAGGGTCGGCTGGGGATATATAACGAGCCTTTTGGAGGAATATGGATTTAGGGGTATGATTTTCAATGCCATTATGGCACTTTATTCGGCTCCATCAGCGAGGACTGTTGGAACTAATATATGTGCAGAGTGGTTTGAATTAATGAATGGTACAAGACGGGGTGCCCGTTGTCACCTCTGCCATTTATATTATCATTGGAACCATTAGCAATCAACATAAGGGAAAATTGTAAAATTAAAGGTTTTCACACCGCTATAAGGGAAATTAAAATTTTGCTATATGCGGACGATACTACAATTATAATGACTTCTCCTGAACAATCTTTACCTGAATTAATGAAAGAAATTAATAAGTATGCTCTTGTTTCAAATGAAAAACTAAACACACTAAAATCCACGACAATGTATAAAAATATGGATAAATCGATAGTGGAAAAATTGAGAAAGGAACATAAGTTTATTTGGACTAAAAGTAAGTAATAAATCATTTAGGAGTTTTATTCCCAGCTAAAGTGGAAAAAAATGGAAAATAATGTATTGAAATTATTAAAATATACTAATAAAACATTAAAATCATGGAGAAATGTGCAAACATCATGGTGGGGGAAATTTTATGTTGTAAATTCATATATATAGTACCCAAATGGTCCTATTTATTTGCAATGATTCCTCTTAAAATTTCTAAAAGCTGACTTGATTTGATTCAAGTCAGTTTTTCATCTTATATTTGGAAGAGTAAAAAGCCCAGGATCAGATTAAAGATACTTTCTAAAAAGATAAAACAAGGTGGTTTAAACTTTCCTAACGCAAAATTTATATATTATGCGAATATAATTAAACATATATGCAAATTACAAGAGGAACAAGTGAATGTAGACCCTTGGTACATTATTGAAGCAGAAGCAACTAAAACAAAGACATTGGAGTACTATCTATGGTTAAATTGTGATAAGAAACATATAGAGGCCCTTACAGACACATCATTAATATTATTTTCAGCTTTTTACAAGTTTGTGAGGAGATAAAAAAAGCTTTGGGAATTGCTAAATATATACCAAAAACATGTAACTTAACAGTACTAGAACAAAATATGAAAGATTTATCATTAAAGAATTGGCCAAATAAAGATACAATTACAATTTCACAAATAATGAAAGATAAGATTATTAAAAATTTCCCAAACAGAGAAATTTTTTACATATTTAAGAATAAAAAACACTTTATAGATACCAATACTTTAAAATCCTCATTTCAGTCAGCAGGGCTTATGGAAAATATATTTAGCAACATTTATGTTAATAATTTCCAAATCAAATCTCCTTCTAGACTTACTTAATGATAATCCAACAAAAATAATAAATTATTGGGAATTAGAATTAACTATAACATTGGAAGAATGGTGTTCCTCTGTCACATATTTCTAAAAATATACATTGTTTGAATTTGATAGAGTGCCATTTTAAAGTTATAAATAAATGGTATTTAACACCAAATAAATTAGCTAAAATGTATCAGAATTGCTACCCTACGTGTTGGAGATGTGGCAGTAATTTGGGTTCATATATTCACATATGGTGGCATTGCCCATGTGTTAATGAAATTTGGTCTTGTGTTTTTAAACTTTATTATGATTTGACAGGTATAAAACTAATATTCTCACCAACAGTTGCATTATTAAATGTAAACTGGAATTTAAAAATCACGAAACAATATTTGTATTGCTGGCCATTGTTTCATAGCTATGAAAATTATAATAGCTAGAAATTGGAGGTCCTTACCTTTTCAGAAACAACATATACTTTCTCAAATTAAAACACAATTGAATATGAAAAAAAGCTTACGATAAATCATATTTCACAAATAAGAAAAAATGCTATGTATGAAAAATGGTTAAACAAATTGTCAACTATGTAAGATCTCCCCTGAACATGATGTTAAAAGATACTTGATATTCTGAATTTGTAAAAGTTTTATCCTTGGAACCCCCTGGTATGAATGTAGTACATTTATATGTAATGTGGTTCATTGTGTATTTGTGTGACTGAATATTTAAATGTAGACTTATCTAAATTTTATTTGTTAAATAATTTAAATAAAGAAATATTGAAAATAAATACTATAATATCTTACATCCTACCAAAATTGAATTATATATTCAGAATGATACCAGTTCAGGTGCCTTTGGAATGGCTAAAAATGATCCAGACCGCATTTCAAAATATATATAGCAGAAAAAAAAATAAAATAAATAAATCTAAAATTATTATCATAAAGGATGGGAGATTAGCTATCCCAGATACAGTAGTCTATCATAAAGCCTGTATGACTTTTCATGCTACTATCATTTAGAGAGAATTTTAGAGCAGAAGCATGGTATCAGCTAGAATCAAAAATGATAGAATGTGATTATATAGCTATAGACTTCTGGGCAATGGGCGGAAAGTACAGTATTACAGCTGATCCTAAACAATTGTTGGTTAAAAGGAAATCTTTTTTTTGAGTATGTGGCAAAGACTTAAAAAGGATCTTAAAAAAGAAAACAGATTGCTAAACTGTCTGCCTATACAATTAATATCAGGAAACATTGTAGACATAAGTGTAAGAAACTGAAAGGAGACAGGAATTAAGATATCAGGGGACTGTATATCGGAAACAGCAATTAAAACCTTTAGCCATTTTCAAAAGGGAGCACAGACTTCCAAATAGAGAAATCTGCACATATTTAAGTATAAAATAAAAAAAAAAAAGTAGTTATTGCCTAACAGAAAAGAGGAAAATAAAAGACTGATAACTATTCTTAAAGGGGACTGATCTCTTGCTGCTTAGAAATTATAAAAGAAATAAAAAACAGAAAATAATTTTAATGCAAAAAACGCATCAGAAAAAGAACTTAACAGGAAAATAACAGAGGAAGATTGGATAATGGCTATTAATGTCAATGCAACTGTACACTGTCTAAATATTGTGGAGAACTTTTATAAGTTATTAAAATCGGTGGTATATTGTTCCCCCAAAATTAGCTGAAATGTATAAAGACCGACAGGATTGCTGTTGGAGATGTGGCAGAGTAAAATGCAACTATCTTCCTATCTGGTGGGAATGTGGACTAATCAAAAAGGCATGGAGAGATATTGGAAATTATATATATATATATATATACATATAATATACACACACACACACACACACACACACACATACATATATACACACACACACACACACACACACACACACACACTACTGATGTGTCATTACCTTTTACACCAGATAGTTTCTTATTACATTTAGACTGGCCTAAAATGCCTAAAGAGAATACAATGATGATAACACACATTCTGATGGCCTCAAAATTGGTACTAGCAAGAAACTGGAGAAGTAGTAAGATTCCAGAGTGGAACAAAGTTAAGTCCCAGGCGCTATATTAATGTAAAATGGAATTGGGCATCAATAGAAATAATTCCTACAGTTTGTCAAAAATAAATAAATGGAAAGTACTTATAGATATCTTACAAATATAATAGATAAATTATCCCAAGAAAATCAGATAGCATGCTCTAAGCAAACACGGGAGATTGATGTTAGTAAGAAATAGAAAGAAGACGAAACATGTCTCAAGATTAGTCCTCAATAAATATGAAAGGGGGAGGATATAAGGGTCAAATAAAGGATAAGAAAGCAATAAATATATATCCCAACTAAGATTTCATATTAAAAAAAAAAAAAAAAAAAGTTATGTATGATAAATATGTCAATGTTCTAGGTTTAATATATTCTCTGAAAGAGAATATTACTTTGATAAAATGTGAAAAATAAAAGAAATTAAAAAAAATTACAAAATATAAAAAAAGCACTTAGAAAAATAAATCTCAAAAAAATTGAAAGTTAAAACAGGAGATTTAATAAGAGAGAAAAAGAAAGACAAAAAAATACAATAATGATTTTAAATATGCTTTTATAATCCTATTAATATAATAGACAACATGAAAAAAAAAATATGGAAATTTTTAAATAAACACTGGAAAATACTATTAAGAGACCCATTGTTGGAGAAAGTTCTCCTGGAAAAAATACCTGTTACTTTTAGAAAAATTTTTTTAAAAAAAACTGTTCTGGCACCAAGTTATGCACTTAAAAATTTACAAAAAAAACCATTAAGTAAAATGAAAAAGGTTTTAATAAATATTGTATAAAATCAAATATTAATTGTGAAACCAAGAAAGTGATATATCTGCTCAATTACCCATGTGACAAACAATATGTGAGTAGAACTTGTAGAAAATTAAAGGAATCTATTTTAGAACACCAAAATAATATCAGGAAAAATTTAAACACATTGTCCCCATCCATTGTAATACCTGTCCAAAATTCAACTGGAAATAATTTGTCATGTAGGTTTAGAAAAAAAAAAAAAAAATAGAAAACCACTGGAGTGGGGGTAATTTAATAAAAAAAAATAAAAAATTAGCACAACAAGAAACGTATTGGATCAAAACATCACAACAAGGGGGACCTTATGTTGATATTGATTTATTATTTGATTAGTTGATAATTAGGAGTGGGTTTTCTACATCTTTCTTCTTTGTATTTCCTATATGTCTTTTTATGTATTTATATGTATTTTAACATCCTGTTTTGTATCTGAATTTACTGAATGAACTCATTTAAACCAGATAGCTATGCCATGGAGCCTATTCGTGTAATAAAAGACTTTGGCTCCATGGCAATTGAACTGTATGTGTGTGGTCTGAGCGCCATTCAGTAATAATGTGCGCTCAGACCTAAGCTATCTTGGGATATGTTGCATGTCTGTATTTTATGTAATAAATATAACACTGTATTTTATTGTATTTTACTGTATTTTGCTACCATGTGGCTAATGGAGTTTTGCCTCTGTCCTTGGAGATAATTGGATTACTTCTCAATTATCTCCAGGATAGAAGACTCTGTGGAAATGGTTTTGGGCAGAAAAGCCATGCTTCATTTGATCACAAAGGACTTTGATCTATCTTTTGAACCAATGGACCAATTTGGATGATTTTGACATATGTTTGTATTTGGAGTATGCCGATTCTGAAATGTAAGATTTATGTGAATGTGATGCATACTTTTAAAATTATTAATAATGTGGAAACACTATTTCTCTGCCTGTGATAATTACATTACCCATTGTGTAAGGTAATTGTATCACAGGCAGAGGGGAGGATTTTGTGTGGGAGTGTATTGTACGTGTTTATTGGTTGTTTTCCAAAACCCTGTGGGTGGTACTAATGTGTAAGAATGTGTATATAAGAACAATAAACCCACAGCTCTATCTGTTCCTGCTTGATCGTATGGTTTTTACTATTCGGCTGTTTACGGCATTCAGATGCTTCTCCGGTTCTGTGGATTGGTGTCTACAGTAGCTGCCTGTATATCTGGAAGGGTAATATCTACTAAACAGCTTTAACCCCTTTTATGCCTGGGGGGCCGTTACAGGCATCTTTTATGGACTTAGAGTTAATGTGGTGTCAAAATAGACATGAGTGCATCCAAGTAATCCAAATAATGCAGGGTGTAGTGTTATTTATTCAAATAATGCAGAGTGTTGACGTCAGGGCATAATCACATTTTAAACTGTAGCTCCTTTGTATCAGTACCCTTTTGTAGTTTTCTAACCCCTAAGCGCATTTCCTCATATATTGGTTCTGACCTGGCTAGTTCCTTGACTTGTGAATGTGTTCTGGTATCCCTTACCCAACATAGTATGGATACATTTTCCCTTTTCCTGGCCATATCAATGGCAGCACAACAATGGGTAATACCCAAGCAATTACCAAGGATGGGAAGAATAAAGAAACCACAGACTCCAAAATATCATATGCAAAGCGTATTGATACCACAAACCAAGTGACAAACACCAAACTTCAGGAATCAAGGTTTTCATACAGAAAGGACACTTTTAGCAAATTGGTCTGAATGACTGGCTCTGACATCCACTTGGTAATGTCTGATGAAAGTATTGACAGAGGACCAAGTGGCAGCTCTACAAATCAGTGGTGAGACTTTAGAGCTTGGAGAACCAGAGACAAGTCATAAGGTGGAGCGAATGGCTTAATCGGAGGTCTGATTTTTAGTACAGCTTTAAGAAACCTAGCCACGTCCGAATCAAAGGCCTATTTGTGGTTAATTAAAGCCGACAAGGCAGATACATGAACCTTTAAGGTGTTTTAGCTCAGACCCTTCTCGAGGCCGGACTGAAGAAAGTCTAAGATATTCCCTGTGGAAGGACACTGGATCGAGAAAACGTTCCAGATGCTATAGTATGTGTTAGAAGTGGAATGCTTCCTATCCCTGAGCAGGGTGTCTACCACCGCATGAGAGAAGCCCTTATTCAACAGACTTTCCCTTTTTAATCTCCATGCCACCAGGTTGAGGGAGGATGGGTCTGGGTGGAGGACACAAGGGCTCTGCAGGAGAGGAAACCAGGGTCTGCACGGCCAAAACGGGGCTATGAGTATGAGGGAAACATGAACCATCCTCATTCTCCTTAGAATGGGAAAAATCAGGGGAAAAGTGGGAAAGGCATACCCCTCTCAAAATCGCCAGTTGCTGGAAAGGGCATCTCTCCCCATGGCTAGAAGATCGTTGTCCTTTGTGAAGAAACACGCCACCTTCCTCTTCTTTCATGTCGCAAACAAGTCCACTTGAGGAAGGCCCCATCTGTCCACTATCATTTGGAACATGTCATCCAACAAAGACCACTCTCCCGGATCGATTCTGGATCTGCTGAGGAAATCCGCGATCTGATTCTGTTTCTGTGACCACGGCATCAACTGATGCATAAACACCATCATCCTGCAGCTTCTGGCGCCACCCTGATGATTGATGAAGGCTACCACCGCAGCATTGTCTGACCGAATCTTCACCCAACAGTGACAAATTAGAGGAGAGAAATGTTTCAGGGCTTCGAGAACAGCAAAGAGTTCCAGGAGATTGGAAGGCAAGTTGTCCGCAGGGAACTTCAACTCCTCCTGCACAAAGCTGCGTTGACAATGAGCTCCTCAACCCCAATGTCTGGCATCCGTCATTATTACTATTCACGGAATGTCTCTCAGGAGGGAAGCCCTTGGCAAAGGAGACACTCGTCAGCCACTAAACCAGGGAATTGTGAACTGACAACGGAATCTTGATGGGCTGGAGTAGACTCTTTGAGGAAGAAGTTCACCTGAAAGCTCATCATTCTACATTGTGCCCACCTTGTCAGTCCTATCATGGAGGACATGGAACCCAGGAGACTCATTGCCTTCTTTGCTGAAGTCACCTTGCATGCCAACATCTCCACAACCTGTTTCTGTATTCTCAGGATCCTCTTTGGGGAGAGTTGAACCGTTCCTGTGGAAGTGTCGAACAAAGCACCCAGGTATGTCATGGACTGACTCGGGCAGAGATGGCTCTTTTTGACATTGATCCAACAACCATGACGTTGTAGGAACTGAAGGCAAACAGTTGCATGGGAGGACAAAGTATCCTTGTCATCCGCCACAATCAGGATGTCGTCCAAGTAATAGAAGATGGATGGATATGCCCTGTTTTCTCAGTTCTGCGATGAGAACAATAAGCACTTTCGCGAAGGTCCTTGGAGCCATGCTGAGACCAAAGGGAAAGGCCCTGAATTGGAAATGAGCCTCCCCTACTGCGAACCTCAGGTATTTCTGATGCGCCAGGGCTATAGGGATGTGGAAATAGGCATCCAACAAGTCTATTGATAACATCCACTGATTGGGAAAAACAGCCTTCACCCCATCTTGAATCTGTGGATATGCAAGTATCAATTCAGTCTGTGTAAATTTAGGATGGGTCTCCACCCTCCAGAGGACTTTTCGGTCAGAAATAGGTATGAATAGAAGCCGTGAGTCCTTTCTGACTCCGGGACTGGTACAATGACTCTTTCTTTTTGTAGAGAAAAACTAAAGACCTGGAGCGCAAGCCTTTTTACTTGTCTCCCAGCCAAGCCTGGTCTCCCAGCCACTTTGTGATTTGGAAGGAACTGGAAGGAGGGTGTTTGCAAAATTCTAGAAGATATCCCCTTCTGATTATATACAGAACCCAATTGTCGCATATGGATTTCTCCCACACCACACAGAATTGGAGCAAGCGAGCTCCAACACCGTCTGACAGGGAGATGAGCCTGTCACAGATTCCTGGGGTTCTTGGAGGGTGTGGAACCTCGGGACATGCCGCCTCTAACACCATGTTGACCGCTCCTCCAGGATTGATTTCTCCCATATTCCTTACCCGGTCTGTAGGATCTGCTATCTCAAAACAGGTAATAGTCCCTTTTTGCATGAAAGGAACCTTTGGGCCTGTTGTCTTGAGGCAGAAAGGCCTTTTTAACTTCGGCTGCTCGTTTAATACAATCATCCAGATTCTTGCTGAATAACATGTCGCCATGAAAAGGAAGGGAGCACAAGCTGCATTTGGAGGAGGCATTAGCAGACCATGATCTGAGCCATAGGGCTCTCCTGGCCGAAACTGAAAGAGCCATATTTCTTGCTTACGACCTCACCAGATCCACCGCAGCCTCAGATGAGAAGTCAATAGCCAATTTCAGCTCTTTCAGGCTGTCCAGTATGGAGGGATGGCTCCTGCCATTCTTAATATCCTCCTCCAAATTCTCCATCCAAAACTTAAGCGCCCTGGATACTGACATAAAGGCCACTGCTGCGTGCAGGCCAGTACCTGAAGCCACATATGCTTTGGAAAGACTGAAGTCCATAGGGTCTTTGAAGGAACCTGCATCATCAACAGGCAAAGTGGTACGTTTGGCCAATCTAACCACGGCCGCATTCACCTTGGGAGCAGAATCCCACGCTTCAGCGTCAGCATCCTCAAGAGGATACAGTCTGGAAAGTCTTCCTTTTGCAGAGGATTTTCTGCCCGATCTGGAATATTCCTCTTTGATTAGGTCTTATATAGTCTCATGGACTGGAAAAGTCGTCCTCTTCCTCATGACGTCAGAAGTGGCGACTGGATGTAGAAGGCTCATCCTTAGAAGATTCCTTCAAACTTGCGGACCCTGGATATCAAATGGTCAATTTCAGCAGGTTCCAGGAAATCTGGGGATGGAAGCACCTCATCCTCAGAAGAAGAACCCAGTTCTCTCAGGAATTCCATAGTCATACACTCCACATCAGAGACATCTGGAGAACCCTCCAAAGGTTCCAAACACCTGGGTCACTTGTCTATACACACACACACACACGCGGCATGTGTGTGTTTGTGCTTTAGGGTGCACACCCTAATGCAATGGGCTGCGCATGCCTATGAATATGAGTATTTCATAACAAGTCTATCTTTATGGAATGCTCATTTTGGACAGAGGGCGGGGATGGGAGGGTGGGGGAGGGTGACAGACGCTTTTTGTTGATGGACACGATGGAAAGGCAATCCCTTCCATAAGAAGGCAGGAGTATTGATTGTTGTAGTTCACCTACATTAATATAACTACAGATGCACCTTCATTTCTTAATATAATAATAAATATATAATATATAATATACCTGTTGGGGTTGATGAGCTTCTTGTCTAGATCGCCAATTGTGTCATCCGGGTTTCTTCCCCAAGTGGTCAATCATCATGACAAACACTTCAATAATGATAGGACACATTCCATCACAAACACCCATCACATAAGCTGCTAATAACGCTATTGTATGCTTCTACAAATGAAAGAAACATGTCAGTGAGCAATGGACCACACACTCACCCCTTCCACCATGACAAAGCTTTCTCACACATCCAGTCTATAATATCAGTGTCTGATGTCAGTGTGAAAAAAAAATAAAAAAATAATAAATAAATAAAAAATAGTTCTCTATCAGCTATTACCAACTGCACCTTTAGAGGTAACAGTCATAGCTACACTGCAATACTCAGCCAGACATGCCTCCAAAAACCACTAGAATGGAAGGCACTTATAACCATTACAAAGTATACACCACTAGCACCACCTTTTAGAAAACTTAGAAATTTTTTAAAAAATATTTCAATTTAAAGGCATTTTGCATCTACAGAGGTATCAGACAAAGCCACACAGCAAAAATCAACCAGGCAGCGCAAAACCATTACAAAGATAATGGTATTTGGAAATAGTACCAGACATTTGACAAAAGGAAGCGCAGCAGCAGCAGCAGGAGTAATTTAATTTGTATTTTATTTTTTAGGAGATTGGTGAACAAGGGGATACTGTGTTCCACACTGGCATTACTGTGGCTCACATTTTCTCACATCTCTTAATGGTATAAGAATTTATACTAGCTGCCCTATTATTGTCCAGTCCTCACTTACCAGTGGAGGACTGATAGAGTGGTGAGAAGACAGACTATGACACACTTAGACCTCAAGGAATAGTTCAGAACAAATTTACAGGCTACAATTTCTGCCTGACATGTCATTTTATATAGTGATCATTGGTCTTGGTCAGTCAATTTTATTCAGTCATTGCAGCCACATTGTAACGGAGTCTTACCTGATAGGGAGTCCAGCTCGCAGAGTTATACGCTCACCCTTGCAAAGTAGACACAGACCAGGGTGACCAGGTAAGACGCCACCTGGCCTGTGAGTCTGTGCACGGGGGCTTTCCAGGAAAAGTGCTCCAAGACTCAGTATAGCAGGGATTAGCAGAAGCGAGGTCAAGGGAAGCCAAAATCAGGGAAGCCAGAGGTCAGAGTAATCCAGGAGGAAAGCCAAGGTCAGAAGCCGGAATTAGACAAGAATCACTGGAACGCAGGTACAGCGTAACAGGAACCAAACAAGGGAACCAGAGTCAATGAACTGACACCCCTCCCAGGGTGAGGCAGGCTTTTATATCCTGTTAATTAGGTATCAGATTCAGCTGGAGAGTTACTGACAGATCTGAGCCTTTGGTGAAGTCCAGCCCCCTAGTGTTGCAGGCAATACAAGAATAAACAGGAGTTATCCAAAGTCCTGAAATGGCTCAGAGGGAAGATAGCAGGATACGGTGTAGAACAACCGCAGTTCAAATCCCCTATCGGGCGCTTCCGGAGCGACCACGTCTGGCAGACTGGTTGTCACGGCGTGAACCGTGACACACATGCAGTATAATACATTAGTAAACATTTTTAAATTCCATTAAAGGACCACTATACTGAAAGGAAAACATACTCGTTTTCCTGGCACTATAGTGCCCTGAAGGTGGTCCCACTCAAGGGGAGGAATGGGGTTAAACACGTACCTTTTTTCCAGTGCCGGGCTCCCTTGGTGCTGGGACTCTCCTCCCTCTTCTTTCCTATGGACACTGTTGTTTTTTCACTGTGAAAATCACAGTGAGAAGCGCGGAAGCACCTCTAGCGGCTGTCAATAAGACATTTTAATTCTCTGAAACTGCTATGTTTACTGCAAAAAGGGTTAAACCTAGCTGGACCTGGCAACCAGACCACTTCATTAAGATGAAGTGGTCTGGGTGCCTGTAGTGGTCCTTTAACATTTTGGGAATCTGAATTCCCACAATGGCAACCTTTTCCTTACAAATACCTATAGAGAAGTGCCAGTGCTTTGTTACAAAGGTTGTGTTTTTCATTCTACTCTGTTACATAAACCTGCAGAAAGGCCATTTCATTTGTAATGTTTTATGCTCCCTCCAGCAATAATCACTAATTATTCAAGGGGTTAACATAAAAGTGAATACAAAAGATGTGAGCGTACTACCAGGTCAGATATTTGTAATAAATTGGCACCTTTATTTTGGTTACAATACCCAGTTTTAGTTTAGTGAATAGGCCCTTTTGTATTAACCAAGGGCTCTAAACACAACAATAGTACTTGGAGAGGTGGTTTTAAGAGGCAGTGCAAAGCCCATGACTAATTTTGAGAAAGGTATTATAATCTGTGTGAGTTTGGGTTAATATAATCTCCCATTCAAATATATGTACTTCATTCATGACACAATCCTCCTCATATTGTAACTAATCTACAGGTCATAAGAATGATGCATTTTGGTAAACTCTTTTTTAATTTTACAAAATGTAGGCATAATAATTGCTTTTTTAGATGCATAAATTGGCCACTCCAGCAAAAGAAATATTGCTCCTTGTAGGATAATAGAGTGATATACAAAATTATATGAAAATAATAAGTATAAGGAAAGCAAATAAATTAAAAAATTCATATTGTTCTGAATAAAGAAAAAAATGGTTTCAGTCAAGACCAATTCCAGATGCAGTTACCAATGCAAGAGGTGAGGCCACCCAGATGAAGATGGAGAAATATACATACAAAAAAAATATTTAAAAAAAAGGCGACCCTGCCAATCTGACTTAATAGCTGCTCATTAATTTAAAGGAATATCATTTGTTAAAAACAGGATCAGTATAATTGATTAGACAGAGAAACCAGGTTGTTTCATTAAATTTTTTCAATTTTAGCCAAATATTTGCAAATTCAATTTTCAACTCACCGCAATTTGTTTTAGTGAATCAACCTCACAGTTCATTCCTGGTAACCACCATGAAAAAGTAGATGTCGCAAACAATGTCTCAACATTTTAGTCATTAGTACATGATTTAAGTGTGCTTAATACCTTGATCATTGTGAGATTATGAGAATCTGTTTTAGACTACCTAAATCTGTGCATTATTTTGTAGTTTATCTGTTTCACTATAGCTTTTTGAATATCCTTATTCCTTAAGCTGTATATAAGTGGGTTCAGTAGAGGTGTAATGCTGGAATAGAATATTGAGAGAATCCATTCCTTATCAGCCAGAAGATTAGACTTTGGACGCAAGTACATAAAGCTACCACTACCATAAAAGAGCAGGACAACAATGAGATGAGATATACAGGTGGAGAATGCTTTTCCTCTTCCCTCTCCTTTTGGAATCTTCAAGACTGATGAGAGGATATTCATGTAAGACCCACAGATTAGGAGAAAACATCCAAGCATAAGGAAGCCACCAACAGCAAAAATGGTCACCTCATTGGAGTATGTATTAATGCAAGAAAGCTTTAACAAGGGAGGAATGTCACAGAAGAAGTGGTTTAGTATTTTGGGCCCACAGAATGGTAATCTGAAAGTATTAATGGTGTGAATGGCTCCATAAATACATCCTATTAACCAAGTACCTGCTGTCATTTGAAGACATGCTTCTTTTTTCATAATTGCTGCATATCGCAAAGGACTACAAATGGCCACATACCTGTCATAGGCCATCATAGCCAATAAAGATGACTCAGAAGCTGCCAAGGTAAGGAAGAAAAATAGTTGACTTATGCATGCTCGTAAAGAAATCACTGGGGGGTTCAAAAAGAGGATAACCATAACTTGGGGAACAGTGATAGATGTGTAACATACATCCATGAAAGAAAGATTACTGAGAAGAAAATACATGGGCGTCCGAAGGTGGAAATCAATGCTGCTAACACAAATAATCAATATATTTCCAAACACTGTAAAAAGGTAAATCAGTAGGAACAACAGAAAATACAATGCATTTGGCATCATTTTGTTTGAAAAGGCATTTAGGATGAACCCATCGACATTGGTGAGATTGCTCATTTTTATTTAAAACTCAAATATGGAAATATAGAAAAATATGGCTGCACTCAAATATCCATGCAAGCATTGTTTTGTGAATCAAGATTACAAGCACTATAGACATTGGATAGATGTGTATTAAAATAAAATTAAATAATTACATTACATTATTGTAAGGGCACTCAGTAGAAATATAACATGAGATTGCATACTTTTCAAATCTATGAAAAAAAATCTGCTTATGCCAAATAAAAAAGTTAAATTATTATATAAAGTTATATTATTATTATATTATGTGTAAAGAAGAGTCTATTTTTAATATATGAAATAGAGTCAATCTGTTAATACTTTCTAAAATATAACACTGTTTCCAAATTAAACAATGGTTAACCAAACACGTTTCTTTCTTCAATTACAGATGTTAAAGGAGCACTATAGGGTCAGGAACACAAACATGTATTCCTTACCCATTAGTGTTAACGCCACCATCTAGCCCCCCCTAGGCCCCTCATGCCTCCATAAATATAGCAAAATTTTACTGCATTCAAGCCTGAGGCTGTAGATCTGCATGCTGTTTGCCTCAGAATAGCAAGTTGTTTGCTGACATCATCAGAAGTGGTAGCCTGATCCAATCGCAATGCTTCCCCATAGGATTGGCTGAGACTGACAAAGAGGCAGATCAGGGGCAGAGCCAGCCTGATTCAAACACAGCCCTGGTCAATCAGCATCTCCTCATAGAGATTAATTGAATCTATGCATTTCTATTAGGAAAGTTCAGTGCCTGCATGCAGAGGGTGGAGATACTGAATGTTTGGATGCATTTTAGGCAGCCATGACCCAAGAAGGATCTCTAACAGCCATCTGAGGAGTGGCCAGTGAAGTTATCACTAGGCTGTAATGTAAACACTGCATTTTCTCTGAAAAAGACAGTGTTTACAGCAAAAAGCCTGAAGGTAATGATTCTACTCACCAGAACAAATTCAATAAGCTGTAGTTCTTCTGGTGACTATAGTGTCCCTTTAAGGTGGGTTGTTTGTGATAAGACTGTAAAGAATACATATTTTCCAACTTGTTTTGCCTTATTAATTTAGTACATCATCATTTAATAATGATATATATTATGCTAATCCATCTAGTATTGTTTTATCTCTCTGTGCGTGTTACATCACTAATATGTTATTAGCATATTTCTAAACTCAGTACCAATTTAGTTTTCAGTGTGCAGTGTAACATGTTTAACATCTAGATGCCAATGCCTTTACCATCAGCATTCAATGATTCTACAGAATCAAATCTTACCTCAGGGTAGATAATAGCTATTCTTCCTTTGCAGAACAAAGTGCAATGCATTAGTCAAAGTACACTAAAAGCGTTCAGTTAAAATTAATTATAAAAATTATAAAATGTAATTACATTCAGTATCATTAACCACTGATACAAGATTAGTTTGAAAGAAGCTTATATATTCTATGTCCCTGTCCCTGTCCCTGTGGTTCATATGCTAAAAAAAATACTTCTTATTGTGATGATCTCCTGAGATATTTCCTGTTAAATTAATTAATTCCCAATACATATAGCACCTAACAGCATTTTATTTTAACACGTAGGAAAATAGGACCTGAAATCAGGGAACATTTAGCACAACAATCAGGATGATAATTTTTTGCAAAACTGTGATACGATTTGTGAGAAGTTTACTTAGAAAATGTAAATGGAGATTGTGTCTGGACTGTAATATTGCACATAGTTTTGTAATCTATGAATGTATATAATTTTGTGTGTGTAAATTCATTTGTAAGAACATAACACTTTGGTGTACACATGGTATGACACCTGAATCAGTGGATTTAACTCATAGTTTATATTCCTGAGTATACGGTGCAAAGCACTCAGTAATCGATCAATGAGGAAAGTAGGTTTGTTTAGGGGAAAATCATGAGATTTAAAATAAACAAAGAATGAGGCAATGCATGAGATAAGGAAAGAGACACAGAGATGGGGAAGAAAGTGTCAATGGTAGAAGGTATACATTATATTTGGCTCTCAGGGCACCTGGTGATGGATGTATTTTCTTCTTTTCTTTTATTGAATTGATTATCTTCTCCTGGTGTGAATAAGGTAGCAGATGATCCCAGGTTTTTGAATATATCTCTATAGTACTTATATAGCTTGCAACAGGAGCTTTTATTCTATTTGGAACCAAAAAACGTGTTTGGGTGGATATATTTCCAATGTCTTACAATGGCCAATTAGTGGTTAGATAACCATTCTCATAGCGTTTACATATACTAGTGTATAGCATGTCCAATAGCAGCTTAGCCAGAGAGTTAGACATTGTAGGCAACTTGATCTTGACAGGAGACTGTAAAAGGGTGTTACAGAAGTTTTACATACAGTATGTTTTAGAGGTGGACAAAACTTCATGCAGGCTTTATTGATGGGGTAACGCCAGTAGATGATGGATGGTTAATATTCTGTGTTGTTACAATATTTTCTACATGGTTATGTGAAGATAAATAAGTTTGGTAAGTTGAACTTACTTGAACACACACACATATGTCATAATTAGTGATGTCGCGAACCCGAAATTTTCGGTTCGCGAACGGCGAACGCGAACTTCCGCAAATGTTCGCGAACCGGCGAACCGGGCGAACCGCCATTGACTTCAATGGACAGGCGAATTTTAAAACACACAGGGACTCTTTCTGGCCACAATAGTGATGGAATAGTTGTTTCAAGGGGACTAACACCTGGACTGTGGCATGCCGGAGGGGGATCCATGGCAAAACTCCCATGGAAAATTACATAGTTGATGCAGAGTCTGGTTTTAATCCATAAAGGGCATAAATCACCTAACATTCCTAAAATGTTTGGAATAATGTGCTTTAAGACATCAGATATGATGTTGTATCGATCAGGTAGTGTAAGGGTTACGCCCGCTTCACAGTGACAGACCAAACTCCCCGTTTAACGCACCGCAAACAACCGCAAACAGTCCATTTGCACAACCGCAAACTCCCCATTTGCACAAGGTTGGATACCAAGCTAGCCATGTCCCGTTCCTTGTCCTCACTGATGTCATTGAAGGTCTCTTCCTCCACCCAGCCACGTACAACACCAATGGTCCTCAAAAGGTGACAACAAGCCCCCTGGGACGCCTGCTGTGTTTGGTCTTCCACCTCCCTCCTCTGACTCCTCTTCTTCAGACTCCTCTCTCTGCGTTGCCTCTCTCTGCATTATTATAAGGTGTGTTAAGTAGTACTATTCCTATCAGTTTAATCCCTGTTATGTCCCCTATCAGGGGACGTGTATATGGCATCGATTTTACTAACAGGAGGTGGAAAAAGATGCTTGGTCGGTCCTCCTACTTCAAATTTGGGGCACTGCGCGTGCAATCTAATGTGCCACCAGATAGGAGTGGTGTGTTAAGTAGTACTATTCTTATCAGTTTAATCCCAATGTCACAACTACTAGTGTGGTCCAGCACGCAGAAACTATGTAAACATATACATAGGCAAGAAAAGGAAAATAAAAGGACAGAGCGTAAACCGGACCTTAGAATGGCCGGACTAATACGCTAGAGACAGAGAATGGTCAAAGGGAAAGCCGAGGTCAAGGAAGCCAGAAAATACACAATACTGTTTACACAAGCCAAGTCAGGGAAACCAGAATTCAGAATAACCAGGGAAAAGCCAAGATCAGGATACCAGGAAATCAGATTCACAATGATAAAGCACTCTCAGGAAACCAGGAACAGGAAACCACGACAGGGCAAGGTACTGGGGTGAGCTCGGGATTTAAATATCACGCGGTCCCCCTCATCAGGCCTTTTTTAGTCTAATGTATCGCCCACTGTCAGTCCCTTCGGGATTCATCCCTCATTCATCTTAATAAAGGTGAGGTAATCTAGGCTTTTTTGACCTAGGCAACTTAGTTACATAGTTACATAGCTGAAAAGAGACTTGCGTCCATCAAGTTCAGCCTACCTCACATTTGTTTTTTGCTGTTGATCCAAAAGAAGGCAAAAAAACCCAGTTTGAAGCACAATTTTGCAACAAGCTAGGAAAAAAATTCCTTCTTGACCCCAGAATGGCAGTCAGATTTATCCTTGGATCAAGCAGTTATTACCCTACATTGAAAGATTATATCCTTGAATATTCTGTTCTTGCAAGTATGCATCTAGTAGCCGTTTGAACATCTGTATGGACTCTGATAAAACCACTTCCTCAGGCAGAGAATTCCACATTCTGATTGTTCTTACAGTAAAAAAACCTTTCCTTTGCCTTAGACGAAATCTTCTTTCTTCCAGTCTAAACTCATGGCCTCGTGTCCTATGTAAAGTCCGGTTTGTGAATAGATTTCCACACAATGGTTTGTATTGGCCCCGAATATATTTGTATAATGTTATCATATCCCCTCTCAGGCGACGTTTTTCTAAACTAAATAGGTTTAAATTTGTTAACCTTTCTTCATAGCCGATATGTTCCATTCCTTTTATTAATTTTGTAGCCCGCCTCTGCACTTTTTCTAGTGCCATAATATCCTTCTTTAGAACAGGTGCCCAAAATTGCACAGCATATTCAATATGGGGTCTTACCAGTGATTTATAAAGAGGCAAAATTATATTCTTGTCCCGAGAATGAATGCCCTTTTTCATGCATGACAATACCTTACTGGCTTGGCCACTGCTGATTGACATTGCACATTGTTGCATAGTTTGTTGTCTATAACAATTCCCAAGTCCTTTTCATGTGTTGTTATCCCTAATTCGCTTCCATTAAGGGTATACGTTGCTTGTGTATTCTTTACGCCGAAGTGCATAACTTTGCATTTTTCAACATTAAATAACTTCTCTTCTCAGTGACAATAGCTCCTGCTGCACTGAAGGTCCTTTCTGACAGGACACTTGAAGCAGGGCAGGCCAGAAGTTCTATCGCAAATTGGGATAGCTCAGGCCACAGGTCAAGCCTGCACAAGGGGTTCATCGCTCCTCAGAGTGTCGATATCTGCTGTTAAGGCTAGGAAGTCTGCTACCGTCGGTCGAGTCGTTCTCTGAGGGTGGACCCCGAAGGGCTGTGGCGATGCGTAGGACTTAAAAAGCTCTGCATGTCCTCCATCAACAACACGTCTGTAAAGCATCCTGTCCTTGCCGGCGTGGTTGTGGGAGGAGGAGGATTACTTTCACCTCTTCCCCTGTTAGATTCCCGTTGTGCTGTGACATCACCCTTATACGCTGTGTAAAGCATACTTTTTAATTGATTTTGGAACTGCTGCATCCTTTCCAACTTGCCGTAATTCGGTAACATTTCAGGCACTTTCTGCTTATACCGGGGGTCTAGTAGCGTGGACGCCCAGTACAGGTCGTTCTCCTTCAGCCTTTTTTATACAAGGGTCCCTCAACAGGCACGACAGCATGAAAGACCCCATTTGCACAATGTTGGATACCGAGCTACTCATTCATGTTCCTCGTCCTTAGTGATCTCACTGAAGGTATGTTCTTACCCCCAGCCACGTACAACACCATGGGTACCAGATAGGTGACAACGAGCACCCTGGGATACCTGTTGTGGTTGGTCTTCCTCCTCCTCCTCAAAGCCACATTCCTCCTCTGACTCCTCTTCCTCACAATCCTCTTCCAGCGTTGCCACAGGTCCAGCAAGCGATGCTGATAAGGCTGTTTCTGGTTGTGATGGTGACCACAACTCTTCCACTTCACGCTCATCTACGGCCTGATCCAGTACTCTTTGCAGGGCATGCTCCAGGAAGAAAACAAATGGTATGATGTCGCTGATGGTGCCTTCGGTGCGACTGACTTGGTTTGTCACCTCCTCAAAAGGACGCATGAGCCTACAGGCATTGCGCATCAGCGTCCAGTAACGCGGCAAAAAAATTCCCAGCTCCGCAGAGGCTGTCCTAGCACCCCGGTCATACAAATACTCGTTAACGGCTTTTTCTTGTTGGAGCAGGCGGTCGAACATTAGGAGTGTTGAATTCCAACGTGTCGGGTTGTCGCAAATCAAGCGCCTCACTGGCATGTTTTTTCGCCACTGGATATCTGAAAAGTGCGCCATGGCCGTGTAGGAAATGGCCTGAAATGGCCACACACCTTCCTGGCCTGCTTCAGGACATCCTGTAAACCTGGGTACTTATGCACAAAGCGTTGTACGATCAGATTACACACATGTGGCATGCATGGCACATGTGTCAACTTGCCCAAATGCAATGCCGCCAACAAATTTCTTCCGTTGTCACAAACCACTTTGCCGATCTCCAGTTGGTGTAGAGTCAGCCACTGATCCACCTGTGCGTTCAGGGCGGATAGGAGTGCTGGTCCGGTGTGACTCTCTGCTTTCAGGCAAGTCATCCCCAAGACGGCGTGACACTGCCGTATCCGGCATGTGAAATAGTAAATGGGGAGCTGGGGGGGTGCCGTTGATGTGGAGCAAGATGCAGCAGCAGAAGAGGACTCAGCCAAGGAGGTTATGGAAGAGGATGGAGTAGGAGAAGTAGAGGAGGTGGCAGCAGGCCTGCCTGCAAGTCGTGGCAGTGTCACCAACTCCTCTGCAGAGCCACGCATTCCATGCTTGGCAGCCGTCAGCAGGTTTACCCAATGCGCAGTGTAGGTGATATACCTGCCCTGACCATGCTTTGCAGACCAGGTATCAGTGGTCAGATGGACCCTTGCCCCAACACTGTGTGCCAGACATGCCATTACTTCCTTTTGCACAATCGAGTACAGGTTGGGGATTGCCTTTTGTGCAAAGAAATTTCGGCCGGGTACCTTCCACTGCGGTGTCCCAATAGCTACAAATTTTTTGAACGCCTCAGACTCCACCAGCTTGTATGGTAAAAGCTGGCGGGCTAAGAGTTCAGTCAAGCCAGCTGTCAGACGCCGGGCAAGGGGGTGACTTTGTGACATTGGCTTCTTACGCTCAAACATGTCCTTGACAGACACCTGACTGTGGGTAGATGAGCAGGAACTGCTCAAGGCGAGAGACGGAGGGGCGGATGGTTGAGAGGGGGCAAGGAGGACAGCAGTGGTTAACGTGGCTGAAGATGCTGGACCAGGAGGAGGATGGCGGCTTTGAGTTTGTGTGCTGCTTGTACTCATGTGTTGATCCCATAGGCGTTTGTGATGTGCGATCATGTGCCTTCGCAAAGCAGTTGTACCTAGGTGGTTGTTGGACTTCCCACGACTCAGTTTCTTTTGGCACAGGTTGCAAATGGCATTGCTGTTGTCAGAAGCAGACACACAAAAAAAATGCTACACTGCTGAGCTCTGCAATGACAGCATTCTGGTGGTGGCAACAGCATGCGTTGATTGGCGTGCTGTCTGGCTGACCCCGGGTGCCGATGTATGCTGTCTGACTGTGCCACTAGCTCCTTGCGACGACCTCCCTCTGCTTCCAACTCGTCTCCTCCTCCTCCTCTCTGTCTCCCCATCTGAACTTTCCCCCTGTTCTTCTTCTCTTCTAGCAGGCACCCACATGACATCCACGGACGCATCGTCATCATCAACCGCTTCACTTGTATCTGACAACTCAGCAAAGGAAGCAGCAGCGGGTACAACATCATCATCATCACACCGTACGTCCATGTGTGTAATGCTGCCTGACTGAGACATATCCCTGTTATCTACATCCTCTGGCAATAATGGTTGCGCATCACTCATTTTTTCCAACTGATGTGTAAATAACTCCTCTGACATACCAAGTGAAGCTGCTGTGGTGCTAGTGTTGGTGGTGGCGGCAGGCGGGCGAGTGGTAACTTGAGAGGTGCCCGAAGCTAAGCTGGAGGAGGATGGTGCGTCAAGGTTCCGAGCGGAAGCTGTAGAAGATTGGGTGTCCTGTGTTAGCCAGTCAACTATGTCCTCAGAACTTTTCGAGTTCAGGGTACGTGGCCTCTGAACACTGGGCATTATTCTAGGGCCAAAGGGAATCACAGCACCACGACCACGACGGCCCCTGCGGGGTGGCCTGCCTCTGCCTGTCATTTTTTTTTCGATTAGTGGTACTATGCGTGCAAGCTACTGTGACAACAGATATGAGTGGCACTGTGCAGTGGCAGAAGTTGGCAGAGTAGACGCTGTAGGCCTGACACACACGCTTGCAGACAACTAACTGCTATTCAGTCTATTACAGTCAAAAAAATGTTTTTTAAATGTACACTACTGTTACACCAGATATAAGTTGCACTGGTGTGACACTGTGCCCTGGCAGGCCCTGAAATGCACATGTGTGAAGGAAACTGACTGCTATTATATTACAGTCCAAAAAGTTTTTTTCGTTAAATGCAAGCTATTGTGACACCGGATATGAGTGGTGGCACTGGGCAAGTGGGCACAGTATACGCTGTAAGCCTGACACACAGCGTATGCAGACAAGTAACTGCTATTCAATCTATTACAGTCAAAATTTTATTTTATTTTTATTTTTTTTTATCATTCTTTATTTATCGGTTTTGTGTTTATATCAATATTCAAGGGAAGGGATACAGAAAGTAATAGGGGGGGGGTATAACAGTTCCATCCATTCAGGTTTGTACCAACGCAGGGTACGCTTTGGAATATTGTAGTACAACAGCAAATATTGGAAGTTTGACAATAATAGCCATCAGTTATTGATACATTGTTCGTTAGCAGTTGTGGGTCTGTGGTTGTGTAGTCCAGTACCCCTTCAGAGCGATGGGGCTACTGAGGTAGGGGAGGAGAATCTGCGCAAGTCGCAAGTGTGACTGGGGTGGGGTTGTATTGTCCTGTTAACATAGCCATTGAGTCCCGGTCTATTGTATTGGTCCGAGTCGGCTTATTCGAAGGTGTGTCTCCGGGTCGTGTCTCGTTGGTCCCCAGGTTCGGCAAGATGGTATTGGGGGCGGGTTTCGAGAGCTGTCCTGTTGTAGCTTTTGTTAGCGGGTCCGTCATTCTCCTGTCGAGTGTGGGGAACCACGGTTGGTATCTTTTGTGTTCCAGCTATTGAAGCCCAGTAGCGGATCCCCCCTTTCAGGTTCATCATTAGTGAGGTGGTCGTCCTAGAGTTTCCCCAGTTCCAGGGTGTGTGGTGCTTCTGGTTGTGTCGTGGATGGTTGGGATGGTAGGGTTAGACCAATAGGTTGGTGGTGGCGTAGGTGGCCTGGCTATAGTTGGTTGGGTTGAAGTTAGGGTCGCAGCCCATGGATCGCCCGGGGCACGGCGCCCCCAAGGTTGGGTCCGGGAGGGGCTGGGGATCAGTGGAGTCAAGTGTAGGAGTCATGGTATAATGTGTTCATTGAAAAGTAGCTTGTTAGCGGCTTAGTTGTCTGCTGTGTTGTCAGCTGGTTCTCTGTGCAGGCAGATTACCAGGGGATGGTTGTGTCTCCCTCTAGCCATGGGTCCCAAACTTTGTGAAATTGTTTGGGGGTGTCTCGGAGTTGTGCTGTCAGTTTATCCATCTGTGAACTCTCTTATTTTTCTTGTTATCATTTCTTGTGAGGGGATGCGGTTCGTAGACCAGAGTTCGGCTATGGCTCTGCGAGTAGCTAGCGCAATTCGGGCAATTAGTTTGTTTTCTGATCTTGTGAAAGGGTCTATGGGCTTGGATAGCAACAGGGCCCAAGGGTCTACGGGGCACGGTTTGTGTAGTAATTTGGTGATTAATTGGGTGGCGCTTTGCCATAGCGGTCGGAGTTTCGGGCACGTCCACCAACAGTGGACGAACGTCCCTGTCTCTCCGCATAGCTTCCAGCATGTGTTGAATGGGGTCTGGTGCATGGAAGCCAAGCGTTGTGGTGTGAGGTACCACCGAAAAAGCATTTTATATGCCTGCTCAGTGTGTGTTACGCATATAGAGACGGAGGCTGTTGCCTCCCAGATGTCCGACCAGTCTGTCGTTTCGGTTGGTGGGCCCAGGTCTGCCTCCCACGCTGATATGTATGGGAGGGAGCGTTGTGTGGGGTGGTTAACTATGGTTGTGTACAGGTCCGAGATTTGACCTTTTCTGTTGGGGTGGGTCGTGCATCCACGTTCAAATTTGGTGAGCGGTGCCGTCCCTGCTTGTTTAATGCTCGGGATTGCTGCAAAGCTACGTAGTTGGATGTAACGAAAGTGGTCAAACGTTGTTAGGGACGCGGAGTCGTGGATTTCTGAGAATTGGATAATGTCGTTGGGCCGATAGAGGTGTCCTATTCTGGAGATGTCTCTTTGTTCGAACTTGGCGAAGTGTTTGGGTGTGAGTCCCGGGGGGAACAGTTTGTTCCTCCAGATCGGGGTCATCGGGGAAAGGAAGGATGAGAGATCATACTTGTCTTTCGTCTTATCCCACTGGTCCAGTGCGTGTGTGATCGCGGGTGCCGTCGGCGGTGGTGTGGTCTGGGTGTCCACATGTACAGAGACGAGTGGTCCCAGCCAAAGATCAGGTGTTTTAAATCTACCCATCTTTTCTTCCCCGGTGGTACATGCCAGTGCTGGATCTGTGCTAAGTGTGCTGCTGTGTGGTAGTGTAGGAAGTTCGGTAGGCCTAGGCCTCCGGACTTCTTGGGGACATATAGCGTACTCCTGCGTACCCTAGGTTTGCGTCCGTTCCATATGAACGTGTCAATAGCCGATTGAAGAGCTTTGAAATCTGGTTTGTGTAGAGGAATTGGGAGGGTTTGGAAGAGGTAGAGGAACCTAGTTAGGAGGTTCATCTTGATGGAGGTCACGCGTCCCATCCATGATATGCCCAGGGGTTTCCATGTGACCAAGTCTTCGTGTGCTTTGAGTAATATAGGGGTGTAGTTCTTGGAGTATAGGGATGTGATGTCCGCTGGCAATTGGATCCCAAGATAGGGGATTGCCGAATGGCAGACCCGGAGAGGGGTATTTTTTTTTTTAAATGTACACTACTGTTACACCAGATATGAGTTGCACTGGTGTGACACTGTGCCCTGGCAGGCCCTGAAACGCACACGCGTGAAGGAAACTGACTGCTATTATATTACAGTCCAAAAAGTTTTTTTTTTTTTTAAATGCAAGCTATTGTGACACCAGTGAGTGAGTGGTGGCACTAGGCAGGCCCTGAAACGCACACTCGTGAAGGAAACTGACTGCTATTATATTACAGTCAAAACAGTTTTTTGTTTTTTTAAATGCAAGCTATTGTGACACCAGTGAGTGAGTGGTGGCACTAGGCAGGCCCTGAAACGCACACTCGTGAAGGAAACTGACTGCTATTATATACCAGTCAAAACAGTTTTTTGTTTTTTTAAATGCAAGCTATTGTGACACCAGTGAGTGAGTGGTGGCACTGGGCAGGCCCTGAAACGCACACTCGTGAAGGAAACTGACTGCTTTTATATTACAGTCAAAAAAGTTTTGTTTTTTTTAAATGCAAGCTATTGGGACACCAGTGAGTGAGTGGTGGCACTGGGCAGGCCCTGAAACGCACACTCGTGAAGGAAACTGACTGCTATTATATTACAGTCAAAAAGTTTTGTTTTTTTTAAATGCAAGCTATTGGGACACCAGTGAGTGAGTGGTGGCACTGGGCAGGCCCTGAAACGCACACTCGTGAAGGAAACTGACTGCTATTATTTTACAGTCAAAAAAGTTTTGTTTTTTTTAAATGCAAGCTATTGTGACACCAGTGAGTGAGTGGTGGCACTGGGCAGGCCCTGAAACGCAGACTAGTGAAGGAAACTAACTGCTATTATATTACAGTCAAAAAAGTTTTTTTTTGTTTTTTGTTTTTTAAATGCAAGCTATTGTGACAGCAGTGAGTGAGTGGTGGCACTGGGCAAGTATATGCTGTGAGCCTGACACACAGGCTGGCAGGCAGGCAGGCAACTGCAATTACATTACACAGAAAAATAAAAAAAGCAGACTGATGTTCTAGCCCTAAAAAAGGGCTTTTTGGGGTGCTGTCCTTACAGCAGAGATCAGATGAGTCCTTCAGGACTGTAGTGGACACTGCATACACTAGCTTAGCTATCAATTTCCCTATCAAATCAGCAGCAGCTACACTGTCCCTCCTCTCACTAAGAATGCAGCTTTACAATGAATGTAAAATGGATGCTGTCCAGGAGGTGGGAGGGTCTGGGAGGGAGGGTCTGCTGCTGATTGGCTGGAATGTGTCTGCTAACTGTGAGGTACAGGGTCAAAGTTTACTCAATGATGACGAATAGGGGGCGAACCGAACAGTGCATATGTTCGCCATCCGTGGCGAACGCGAACAAGCGATGTTCGCCTGGAACTATTCGCCAGCGAACCATTCGGGACATCACTATTACTAACCTACGGTATCCTGCTTTTGACCATTGCCTGAACTATCGCCTCTGAACCTGTGCTGCCTGTCCTGACCTTTGGCTTCCTTGACTACTCTTGTTTGATCCCTTTTGTATTGCAAACTTGATTTATTTGCTTTTAGCACTCCTCTGCATCGTGGGCTTCATCTACTAAACAGTGATCCCGACAACAATATAGAATGGCTAGAAGGCTACAATTGGGCTACATTAGACGTGTCCTCTTTCTATACAGTTATCAGCCATGATTTGGGATTTGAAGCAATTTCTCTCTTTTTACAACCAAGGTTAAAGTGATTTTATGTTGTTTGAAATCAAATTTATTTTGGAACACAATTATTTCTTTTTTGAAGGTGATCTTAATTTACAACTCACAGGAATTATCATGGGCAACAAATTTGCCCCCAGTTATGCTAACATATACATCAGGAGACGGGAAGATCTCTTTGTGTGGTCTGATCATAACTGGAGGTCAAGTCTGGTGCTTTGGAGGAGATACATTAATGATGTTTTCATTTTGGGAGCTTCAGCCCAATCTTTTACGCAATTTGAGCAAAACTTGAATTTAAAGTTTACACTACCATGGAATCAAGAAACTATCCATTTTTTGGATGTTACACTATTTAGAGAAAAGGGAAATGTAACATATAAGTGCTTTTTCAAGCACACAGATGGCATAAGTTATGTCCATCGAAACAGCAGTCATCATCAACCATGGCTGGGAGTTAGTTCACATGATTATGATGGAACTGCTCAAAAATTCAAGATTTTTAAGTAAAAGTTGGGCATATAAAAACAACTTAAGTTGTTTAAGTTAAAACAGGATATAATAAAAATACTGTGGATAGAGAAATTAGATTGGTTAGAAATAAGGATAGAAATGAACTACTATTAAACAAACAGAAAAAGATTTGTAAGTGAACTTTCAACACGCTTTCATCACTAAATAGTAAAAATTAAGAGAAGTTTAGAGACATTGGTGCATATAACTGCAGAACCCGTTATTGGGAACAGTATTACCTAACCATCCTCTGATTACTTTTAAGAAGAATTGTGACATGAAAAATATAATAGCACCAAGTTATATTAAAAAGAAGCGAACCAATAATCACGCCCTCTCTTATAAGGCTAGAAATTTCAGAGGATGTAATGGATGTAAGGCCTGTTTTTCTGTAAGTTTAAATAGAACTTCCTAATTTAGAAGTAATGTTTCAGGAGAAATATTTCTGATGAAATCTCAGATTGGATGCTGCATGAAAAATATACAATACTTTACTGTATACTTAATTAAATGAGTACGACACCTCCTGATCTTCCTGTAACAAAGACATAAAAATATGCATAGTTACACAAATAAATTGGATCAATTATAGAGGTATTGGATCACTCACAATTTGCAGAGCCATACAAAGCTGGCTCTTACTTTGAAGGCAGATGAATAATAAGCTTATTCTGGCTTTCAGATTTCCAAGTAGGATAACTCCTTTCCAGACCCTTAATAAATTTCAGGATATCCGATGTGGTAAAGATAAAATAAAGTTTACTGGATAAAAAAAACAACACTGGAAACAAAACAAATAAGCCTTTAAAACTATTTGTTTTTCATTTCTGACTACTTTTGCAGATTGCTCTTTGCTGGTTCCTAACCCTGGCACAAATTCCTGACTACTTTCACGGTTCATCCTTGTATATATGCCTCCTCTTGAGCTGATATTGGCTACCGCTACCTGACTATTCTCATGGATTTATTCTTGTGCCTTGCTACACCACCATTAACAAATCCCAGCTCCTGACCATGCATTTGGATCTCCATTGCAACTATTGCGTCATTCATACGGGCGCTGTTCCCAAGTTTTCAACTCATATTAATCTCCATAATCACCTTGTTTTCATATCCACTCTTTCCAAAGACTCTGATCTCATTAGCAGATTTTATCTCAAGAGCTCATTTCACTGTAAACTTCACCATTATCTCATTACACTATAAGCCTCACCATTATCTCATTTAAATTCTCTCTCCTAAAGACTCTTGTTTTACCAAAACATTTCTGCTGCCTCCACTGTTTACTGGGGTGACAAATGCAGCTCATCGCTACTCCTCTCCGGAACTTACAAGCTGCACTAGTCTACCCCATGTGACCCATATACATTGCTATGTCACATATCACATAGATCTCATGACTTACTTGACTAAACAGTTACTTTGTTGCCAAGCCATTCCAAACTTATATAAGGAGATTCTACATCTTTGTGCCATCATCAACATTATAATAGGAGGTCATATTATATCTGTTGTATATATGGGAAGGCGGAGCCTGGAGTTGTGGGAGGGGTTGCAACCGGCCTATATAAACCCACTACTTACCTCCATACCTTGCTGACAGCGATTGGTTACTTCCGGTTCCGGTCCAGACGGCGGGAATCAACGATCAAACTACAGCTCAGCCAGGTCATTCAGCCTCCACATCAGCAGGATCTCCAACCGTTAACAGGCACAGCGGTAGCAGGTAGCCATCGTTCACGGTGGGCTCGCCGACTGCCCACTACACCACAACTTCCGGAGCACCGGGTCGCACTTCCGGGTTCAAGATACCGGTAATCATGAGTACGGGCATACGAACGACCAAACACACGAACAATATACAATACATTTCAACACATCTGGGCGAACAGTAATTACGCACGAATCACATAACAGCCGAATGACACGGGCAATGGGAGCACATACGGATAAGTCTTATTCCACGAACGCCTTATATCGGTTCTAACCATACGGATCCAACAACGTCAAACTCACGAATACGGCATTTAAAATACACGAATTGCAAAAAACACACGAATTGCAATATGTTTTATAACACTCATGAAAAAAAAAATTTGATACTGCCACCTACAGGCGCATTTAACATATGACACTCTATGTGTGGAACTGTTCATACTAAGAATGATTTTCTGTGTATATGTATTAAGGGAATAACATAATACTTATATAGATTGGGTAACTTTGTCACTGATACATATTAAAGGTTACAACACGGGTTATAAAATATTTAAAGGGATATCCACAATAGATATTTCTTTTAAGCATATCGGTTAAGAGATTTTATAAATACAGAGTAAATAAATTAAAATAATAAGGCGGGCGCATACATTTATAGCAGTCTGATTACAACCGTAGGTAACTAAATAGATATAAATCACGCATAATCTCGGTGGAAGCGGCAATTAAGGGGGAAAGGGAAGGGTACCATTGTATCAATATACGGCATACGGGTAAAAGTAGGTATACAGGTGGATGAGATAAGTTGAAAAATTGTATTGTCATGTCCTTGCAGGTGGGTTTGTTCTCTATTGTCAACACACGAACATCCCAGCACAAGGGAGTGCTGGTAATATACGGTACGTTCATTATGGACAATTAGGTGGCACTAATACGCGAATCCGCTCGGAGCTAGAAACATAGTATTAACATCGTACATAGTTCGAACTGGTAAAGGGCATCTTATTACGTCTTACCCTCATAGGTCAAAGATTCATCAAGACCAACGCTGGTCATAACAATTTGTCAGAGACATAGACCGCACCTTACCTCTTGGGAATTTAAATAGAATCAAACGCTTAGTTGCAGTGCAGGTAATAAAATAAAAACTTTATCTTTTTGGTTAGGGGAGGGGTACGCCTATTCGGGTGTTTTACTTTTATTATTTTCATCTTAGGCCAAGCAAACTAAGCACATACAGCTACAGCCGTAACCTAAAGACCCACTCGTCAGGTACGTATTAGTCTAGGAATCATACTTACGACACAATATAGGCACTGGCACAATAGTTGTACATAAAAAAAAAAATGTTCTATTTACCACAATAATACTTCCCTAATTTTCCTCATCACAGAGGTATTCACCTTCGGGTCAACTCATAGGTAGATTTCACAGTACTCAACCAAAATACAAAGAGGACCTCACCAAGCATGCCTAGTTTACTGTTATATGTGTTAATTGAGGCCACCTTTCCGCCACAATGCTTCGGTGGCACAGTCATACGTCCAACGCATAGTTAGAGCCCCTAAACGGTCCAACGGCTAGCAGCAGGACCTGGCCTACCTCGTTATCTACTACAACTTACTAATAAGTCACATCAAACCCTTTGTCATTCATATAGGATGTCTCACGCCTCCGACATAGGAGAAGACGTCTCCCCTCCCAGCACGCCTGCTAGACCACCCACCCCTCCGACGGCCCCAACTACAGCCGAAAACCTAGATAGCCCTTGTTCGTTGAGGTCATGGACAATTCCTAAAATTGCTGCGGAACTCAGACGTAGGGATGTACCATATCCGGCCACGGCTAGGAAAGCTGAGCTATATAGGATTATGATGACAACCACTGAGACCCCTCAACCAGGAACCAGCTCACAATAAAATATGAACGAAACCATAGCAGGCCTGCAAGCCACCATGACATCTATCCTGGCGTCTATTAGTAATATCAGCCAGAGAATGGACAGACTGGAAGCTCCTGAGCCAATTATCATGGCACCCGACATCATTCTCACACCTGATATTGAACACATAGCGGCACAGGGTAATGTGGCAGGGGCACAAATCGCACAAAATCCTACCACTCACATTGTCACACCAGCACACTTGGTACCTCCTAACATTATGAAAGATATTTTAGAGGGAAAAGACGTCAACCTTATTTCCCTACTGATAGCATCTCAAGACGTAGTAGAAAATAAGACTTATTTTTACGGGGGATTTCATTTGGTGATGAAAGCTAGGAGACCCCAGACTAAGTCAAAAATTAACCATACCAGAGTTCGTCCTACCTTTTGGCATATATAGAGACGTAGTATGCACCACTTTTCCCCATTGTAGAGAAGAACTGGATTTGTATTTGCACAAATTAGTGGATCTGGGACACAAGTACGGTGGCCATACGTTTTTTGATTATCACAAGTTATTTTCAGCAAAAGCAGCAGCAGCTTTGGTACAATTCAACATAAGAACCGATTGGAGGCACTTAGATACTGAACTTTTCTGCCGCCATTTTCCCGGCCTCATACCACCATTTGCAATTTGTTCATCAAACACCCACTCCACCAATTTGTGCCCAAACGAAACAAGTCTTCCAACTACCAGCTACGCAGTTCCTAGCACCAGTAGCATCGACCAAAGGACATTTAAAGACAAATTAGGTAGGCCAATAGTTTTCTTGGGGAAGGCGCAGATTTGTAACAATTTTAACGCAGGCGGTTGCAGCATCAGCGCTTGTAGGTTGTTACATGTCTGCACCATCTGCCACAGAGCCCATGTTAAGACGATGTGTCCTAACCGATTGTTCCCCAAGAAATGACTGACGGAAGTCAATGTCGATACGCTAGCCTTTTACCTTAGTTCACACCCATCTAGGGACTTAGTACAATTTCTGATCACTGGTTTCACGGAGGGGTTTCACACTGGGTTGGTAGCACTACCATCAGGAACTATTGAATGCAGGAACTTACAATCTGCCACTACTGACCCAGCAACAGTAGACATTCTGTTGCAAGCTGAAGTAGGGAATGGTTTCATGTTAGGGCCATTCACACGGCCACCATTCACTTGTTGGAGAACCAGCCCAATAGGAATTGCATGGGGGAAATACAACAATAAAGCACGGTTAATCATCGATTTGTCAGCCCCTCATTCCAGCACCACACCAAGCCTAAACTCACTTATACCATCGGCCGAGTTCTCTTTACAGTACGCCACAGTATATAATGCCATACAGGCCATACTGGAAGCAGGGGTGGCAGATTGGCTTGGGAAAACCAATATTTCAAATGCCTTCAAGCTGCTCCCTTTGCACCCCTCTCTATGGCATTTGCATGGCGTAAGGTGGAAAGGGTTATACTACTTTGCGAACCAGCTGACTTTTGGGGCCAAAAGTAGACCCAAATTGTTTGATATTTTTGCCGAGACACTGTGTTGGCTACTGTTAAATATCTGCTGTTGTCCAGTAATTATACACTATCTGGACGACTTCCTAACAGTAGAGAAACCAGACGCGATACCACACAGTATCAACAAGACTGTCGCATTATTCAAGACATTAGGGGTACCAGTGGCCGAGAACAAGACAGTGGGCCCCACCACCAGACTAACCTTCCTAGGTATCGAATTAGACTCAACTGCCATGAAAGCTAGCCTGCCAGCGGACAAAGTTCAGAGAATCCGGGTAGAGGTTGGGTCGTTCCTCGACAAAGGTATGACGTCGAGGAGGGATCTTCAATCACTCGTGGGTTCACTGAACTTCACCATGAGAGTAATACCACAGGGATGAGCCTTCATCTCACATCTACTCAGTTTGTTACCCAACTTACCCAACGACGACAGCAGGGTTACACTGGACATTCAGGCTAGGGCGGATCTGACTATGTGGTACCATTTCCTGTCAGACTGGAATGGGAGAAACTTGTTCATACCACCGTTGACATTAAACTCCCCTGTGTTATGGACGGATGCGGAAGGTTACGCAGGTTTTGCAGTCATCTTCGAAGACAGATGGTTGAGGGGCTCATGGCCTAGCGAAGCACTAGGATTACCCGCTTTCACAAAGACGTCGGCACTGTTTGAGATCTACCCCATAGTGGCAGCAGCTAAAGTCTGGGGCCACTTATGGGGAGGGAAAGCTGTCAAATGCTACACCGATAACATGGCAGCTTGCGAGATTCTGAACAAAGGCAGGTCTTCTTCTCTAACCATCATGAGCCTGGTCAGGAGACTCACATGGTTGGCAGCCACTCAAAATTTTTTCCTGACTTGCATACACGTGCCAGGTCACCACAATTCAGCAGCTGACGCACTATCCCATTCAAAATTACAGGTTTTCAGACAGCTACACCCAACAGCAGAGGAACAGCCAAACAAGGCGCCACAGTTCAAAGACCTCATCCTGGACTAGAGTTACTCATGGAACACGGGAGAGCACTAGCAGAGGCCTCACTTTCACTAAACACTAGACGCATGTACAACCGAGCCTTAATATTATTCAATAAATTTGTTTCAGAATACCTCATCACGAATCTTTATAGGTTAGATACCATGGTGGCATTCACCTCTTTTTGCCATCTCAACTTGAAACTGGCACACAATACCATAAAACTCTATTTAACTGGAATACAGCATCATGTAAGCAACACATATCCCAGTATAAAAAACTTCCTGTCAGCACACCCCATTAAAAACATGCTAAAAGGCATCCAACGCCTAGAAAACCCAAAACCTACTACACGGCTACCAATCGACGCTGAGAAATTCAGGGCATTGTCTGACATGTTAGATACCAAACCCTTCGATAATCACACCAATAGCACACTCAAAACAGCCATATACCTGGCATTTTATGGGTTTATGCATCCCAACGAACTCACCTTAAGTAACGTCAACAATAAGGTAAATATGCTGTGTGTGCCAAACTTAAACAAAATAGGTGATCACTACACATTGTCAGTAAGACATTCAAAAACGAATCAAATGGGTCCGCCCCTCGACATTCAATTTTACCCAACTGGCAATCATTGGTGCCCCGTACAACTATTCGACAAATACATGGCCGGTATGGCTGATCAACCCAAACAAGCTCCTCTTCTCACAAAACACAGTCAACCCCTGACTACATCAAAATTCATCAAATACGTGAGATTACTATTCACAAGAATCGGGTACGATCCCGCGGCATATACAGGCCACTCCTTTCGTATCGGAGCCGCAACGTCAGCCTCCAGCCAAAACATACCAGTTCATAATATTTAAAATCTAGGCCGTTGGAAATCTTCGGCATACCATCGTTACATACCTCAACCTGAGAAAGAGTTGAGACAAGCTTTCAAACAATTGGCAAAATAAAAAGCTCGGGTAATAATGTATTTGTATACGTATTAAGGTGTGGAAGTGATACTTCTCTTTTGCCCTCTTTATTTACAGGCCAACCCGTACGTCGGTTTCGGCACACTACTACCGACTTAGTATATTTTACTGTTGATTAGAGGTATAGGTCCACATAAATACGGCCTTCTTCCCTGACCACAAATATATATATATAAATATATATATATATATATATATATATGCCATTATTGTTCTTAATATTGTCTACATTGTTTCTAACTAAGGCCACAATTTAATATGATCTGATAGGTGTTAATTGCTGTTTAATGGTTCTGGTCAATTTAATAATTGTGTGTGTATATGTCAGTGTATGCATGTGTTAATGTGTGTGTGTGTTTGTGTGTATCTATGTATGTGTATGTGTTGGTGTCTAAATTAATTTGTGTGTATGTATATCTTTGTAAGTATGTATGTATGTATGTGGTAGTGTATGTACATACATTCAAGCAGTCATACACCAGCACAACATACAAACACGCTCCTGCAATCTGACCCAAATATCACATACAAACACACCCCTGCATTCAAATGCCAAAATGATATACAAACACACCCCTTCACTCAAGTACAAATGCTTCATACAAATGTACATCTGCATTTAAAAGTGAAAATTACATTCAAACACACCCCTGCAATCAAACACAAACATTACATACAAATACACCCCTGTATTAAAACACTAAAACTATATACAAACACTCCTTCAAATGCCAGCACTGTACAACACATTATTGTAAATGCTGCAGCGCTGTACAACCTAGAAATTTTGACTTGAGGCATCTTGGAAAAATATTGAAATATTAAAGCACCTTGAACCTGAAAAGTTTGGGAACCATTGGTTTATACTATTATTAAGCTAATAGTGTAGGCAGGGCTTTTTTATTTATGTGATATTGCTTGGGGATTAGGGATAACTCGCCATTGGGGAGGATTGTGACAATTTGAAACATGCAATTGTCCACCCACTTTGTATATTTAATTAGAACCCCTCCATGGGAGCTAGTTGGAGTTTAGGATCTTCAAGTTATTAATATTATAGCAGCGCATGATTTCAGGTCTGGGGAGGGGGACACTATATTCATTCCATTCATTTTAATTTTGGCCACCACCGCTTTGTCACTGGTGGGGTACAGAGTCACATTATGACCCCCCACTAATTATTAACTAGTTAGAGTCTCAATGTGGGGACACTGGGAGGACACTTCGTTCCCACTGCTATTTTATTTAATGAATGGTTCCATTGTGATGGACAGGGATCTTCTTTCATTTGAAGCCCCTACCTGATGCTGATGGTAGGCACAAAGGAAGGAAGTGTACTGGGTCCTCCCTGTATATTATTAACATCTGGGCAGTAGTAGCTGCCCAGTCACTAATCTTTTATTTCAGCGAGCAGCCATATGTTTCTAAATGTTTAGAAGTTACTATGTGCCTGTTAAATAGTATTGAATTGCTGATTTTAAAAGTAAATTATAGGCTTTAGATTTATTATCTAAAACAACATTTTTCGGGTCCTGATAAGCCTTTAATGGTGGGAATTAAATAGATCTGAAGTCATTTCTGCTCCTGAAATGACTTATCGGGAGCAGAAAAACTGCTAATAACACCTATTGGCTAGAGTTGAGCGAACCTGGACTGTAAAGTTCGGGTTCGTACCGAACATTACGGTTTTTGGACCCCAGGCCCGAACACGGACATATTACTGTATGTTCGGGTTGGAGTTTGGTGTTCGGCTATTTAATGTGGAGTTTTGAAAGGCTGCAGGGCAGCCAATCAACAAGCGTTTGACTCGTGTGCCCTTAGAAGCCATCACAGCCGTGCCTACTAATGGCGTGGCTGTCATTGGCCAGCGCAGCATGTGACCCGGCCTCTATACATAAGCTGGAGTCACATAGCGCCGCACGCATATGAGTTCTTATTAGTGTAGGGAGAGGATGCTGCAGGGACAGATTAGGAAAGAATTCTGCAAATTAGTACATTAGTGGGATGCACTCCATATCTGACAGTCAAATAGAAGCGTCAAATACTGCGGTTACATCGGAGTTTTAAAAAGTACATTTTTTTGGGTGCTAAATAGTACATTAGTGGGGTGCACTTCATATCTGAGAGTCAAATAGAAGCGTCAAATAGTGCGCTTACAGCGCAGTTTGAAACATTCTTATTTTCTGGGTGCTAATCTGCTAAAAAGTAAATTTGGACCCTGCACTTCATATCTGAGAGACAAATAGCAGCGTCAAATAGTGTGGTTACAGCACAGTTTGAAACATTCTTATTTTCTGGGTGCTAATCTGCTAAATAGTAAATTTGGGGCGTACTCTTCATATCTGAGTGTCAAATAGAAGCGTCAAATACTGCGGTTACAGCACAATTGCAAACATTCTTATTTTCTGGATGCTAATTTGCTAAATAGTAAATTTGGGGCGTGCTCTTCATATCTGAGAGTCAAATAGAAGCGTCAAATACTGCTGTCACATTGCAGTTTTAAAACAAAATATTTTGGGTGCTAAAAAGTACATTAGTGGGGTGCACTTAATATCTGAGAGTCAAATAGAAGCGTCAAATAGTGCGCTTACAGCGCAGTTTGAAACATTCTTATTTTCTGGGTGCTAATCTGCTAAATAGTAAATTTGGGCTCTACACTTCATATCTGAGAGACAAATAGAAGCGTCAAATACTGCGGTTACAGCGCAATTGTAAACATTCTTATTTTCTGGGTGCTAATCTGCTAAATAGTATATTTGGGGTGTGCTCTTCATATCTGAGAGTCAAATAGAAGCGTCAAATAGTGCCCTTTCAGGACCGTTTGAAACTTTCTTATTTTCTGGGTGTTAATCTGCTAAATAGTAAATTTGGGCCCTGCACTTCATATATGAGAGACAAATAGTGCGGTTACAGCACAATTGTAAACATTCTTATTTTCTGGGTGCTAATCTGCTAAATAGTAAATTTAGGGCGTGCTCTTCATATCTGAGAGTCAAAGAGAAGCGTCAAATACTGCACTTACAGCGCAATTGTAAAAATTATAATTGTTTTGGTGCTAAATAATACATTTGCGGCCTGCAGTGCATTTCTTGCAGTCCAATAAACTAAATAAAAAAATGTAAAAAAATTGTTGACTATTGGCAGTTACATTGAAAATATCTGTTAATTTAGTGGGTGAACGCAAAGAATGAGGAGAGCATCAAATAAGGGACATGGCACTGGTTGTGGTGCTGCTGGTGTTGGTGGAGCTCCTGTTGCAAGGAGAGGACGTGGTCGATTTGTGCCAGCTATACGCACAAGTGAAACACCTTCCTCATGTGCGAGTACGCGACAGAACCTTCAGCGTTATTTAGTAGGCCCGAATGCCGCTCTACGAATGGTGAGGCCAAAACAAGTACAGGTGATAGTAGATTGGATGGTTGACAGTGCCTCCAGTTTCTGCACATTGTCTCCCACCCGGTCCCCTGCTGAAAGCTCAGAGTTGTCACCTGCAGCCCATGAACATCTGTCTTTCACCTCACCCCCTTGTAAATCACGCAAGCAGTCTGAGCCACAAGTCATGCAGTAGTCTCTTATGCTTTTTGATGACTCTGCTGGCGGGGTTTCTGTGGGCCATCCACCTAGCCCTGCCCCAGAAGTGGAAGAGATTGAGTGCACTGATGCACAACCACTTATGTGTCAGGATGTGGACATGCAAGGACCACCGCAGCACGTCTCTGATGGTGATGAGACACAGGTGACAACTGTTGTGGCTTTCGGCAGTATGCAGACCGGCAAGGAGGGCAGGGTTGAGGAGTGGGTGGAAGATGATGTGGAGGATGATGAGGTCCTAGACCCCACATTGAATGAAGGTCATGCGAGTGACGTGTCCAGTTTGGAGGAAGAGGCAGTGGTCGCACAGAGGCACCAGCACAGCATAAGAGGGATCAGGGTGCAAAAGTGGTACGCCTGCTACTGCCCATCACACCCAGGGACCGAGCACACACAAGCCAGCTCCAAGGAGTTCCCTGGCGTGGCAGTTCTTCAGACAATGTGCTGACGACAAGACACGAGTGGTTTGCATGCTGTGCAATCAGAGCCTGAAGCGAGGCATAAACGTGCTAAACCTGAGCATAACTTGCATGACCAGGCATCTACATGCAAAGTACATGCTGCAGTGGAATAAGCACCTCAAAAACCAAGAAAGGTCTCAGGCTCTTTGTGCTTCCTCTTCTGCTGCCGCAAACAGAGGATGTGGCAGCAACGCCACCACGTCTGCCACCATCCCCAAGCATCTCCACACTGTGTCATGGAAGCGTTCAGCTGTCCATCTCCTAAACACTGGAGAGAAATAGGAAGTACCCCCCTAGCCACCCGCGATCACTGGCCATGAATGCCAGCATTTCAAAATTCATGGCCTTTGAAATGCTGTCATTCCGTCTGGTGGAGACGGACAGTTTTAAAAACCTGATGGTGGTGGCTGTCCCACAGTACTTCCAGTTCCCAGCCGCCACTACTTTTCCAGGCGAGCCATCCTTTCCCTGCACAACCAATTGGCGGACAAAATCAGGTGTGCACTGCGCAACGCCATCTGTGGCAAGGTCCACATAACCACAGATACGTGTACCAGTAAGCACGGGCAGGGACGCTATATCTCCCTAACTGCACACTGGGCAAATGTAGTGGCGGCTGAGCCTGAAGCGGATAGTTTGGTGCATGTCCTTCCGCCACCGAGGAGTGCAGGGCATTTCTCTTTGCCTCCTGTTGCCTCCTCCTCCTACGCCGCTTCCTCCTCCTCTACCACCACCTCATCCAGGCAGCGTAACACCTTCACCACCAACTTCAGCACAGCCAGGGGGAAACAACAGCAGGCTGTTTTAAAACTGATATGTTTGGGGGAAAACCCCAACACCGCGCAGGAGCTGTGGATGTGCATGGAACAACAGACCGATGAGTGGTTGTTGCCACTGAGCCTCAAGCTCGGCCTGGTGCAGCTCTGGGCCTAGCCGGTTTGCCGCACATCCCTTGCCTGCCGCCTGTGCTGAATTTGGTGGTGCAGAAATTCCTGAAAAACTACCCAGATATATCAGAGCTGCTGCAGAACGTGTGGGCCGTCTGTGCGTGCTTTCAACGTTCTCACCCTGCTGCTGCTCGCCTGTCTGTGCTGCAGCGGAACTTCGGCCTTCCCACTCACCGCCTCATATGCGACGTGCCCACAAGGTGGAACTCCACCTTGCACATGCTGGAGAGACTGTGCGAGCAGCAGTAGGTGAGATTGGAGTTTCAGATGCAGCACGCACTGGTCAGTCGCTCTGTGGAACAGCACCACTTCACCACCAATGATTGGGCCTCCATGCGAGACCTGTGTGCCATTTTGCACTGTTTCAAGTACTCCACCAACATGGCCAGTGCCGATGATGCCGTTCTCAGCCTTACTATCCCACTTCTATTTTTCCTTGAAAAAACACTTTGAGCGATGATGGAAGAGGATGTGGCACAGGAGGAAGAGGTGGAGGAGGGGTCATTTCCACGGTTATCAGGCCAGTTATTCACAAGTGGCTTGGAGGGTGGTTTCCTGCACCAGCATAGGCCAGGTACACAATTGTCCTGCCAGGGCACAGTTCTGGAGGATGAAGAGGAGGATGATGAGGATGAAGATGAGGAGGTGGAACCATGTTCACAGCAGGGTGGCACCCAACGCAGCTTGTGGGTATCACTGGAGCATGGCTTGGGGGATACGGAGGACAAAGACGATACACCTCCCACAAAGGACAGCTTGTCCTTACCTCTGTGCAGCCTGGCACACATGAGTGACTACATGCTGCAGTTCCTGCTCAACGACTGCCGAGATGCGCACATTCTAACTTGTGCTGATTACTGGGTGGCCACCCTGTTGGATCCCCTTACAAGGACAACGTGCAGTCCTTAAGTTCCTCACTGGAGCGTGATCAGAAGATGCGCGACTACAAGCGCACGCTGGTAGACGCGCTGCTGAGGGCATTCCCAACTGACACAAGGGGCTCAGTGGAAGCACAAGGCGAAGGCAGAGGAGGAGGAAGAGGTCACCAACACAGCTGGGGCACCGCCAGCACCTCAGAAGGCAGGGTTAGCATGGCCGAAATGTGGAAAAGCTTTGTCAGCACGCCAGAACAACCAGCACCACCATCTGATATGGAACGTCTTAGCAGGAGGCAGCATTTCAGCAACATGGTGGAACGTACTGTGTGAACACACCTACACGTACTGACTGATGGGTCTGCCCCATTCAACTTCTGGGTCTCCAAATTGGGCACATGGCCTGAGCTTGCCCTTTATGCCTTGGAGGTGCTGGCCTGCCCTGCAGCCAGTGTATTGTCTGAACGTGTGTTTAGCACGGCAGGGGGCGTTATCACAGACAAGGGCAGCCACCTGTCCACAGCCAACGTGGACAAGCTCACGTTTATTAAAATGAACCAGGCATGGATCCCACCAGACTTGTCTGTACCTTGTGCAGAATAGACATTTATACCGGCCTCACCCAGCCATTGTTATACTCAAGTGCACTTATTCTTTGTTTTCTTTTTCTATATGTCCCAATATTTTGGGGGCTACCCAATGAAAAAATAAAATTAGAAAAAATTTAAAAAACAGTGTTGGCTACCTCCTCCTCCTCCACCGCCGCTTCCACCTACACCGCCACGGTGTATACCCAGATATATCAGAGCTGCTGCAGAAAGTGCGGGCCGTCTGTACGCGCTTTTGGCGTTCTCACCCTGCTGCTGCTCGCCTGTCTGCGCTGCAGCGTAACTTCGGCCTTCCCGCTCACCGCCTCATGAGACTATGTGAGCAGCAGCAGGCGATAGTGGAGTTTCAGCTGCAGCACGCACGGGTCAGTCGCTCTGCGGAACAGAGTCTTCTTTTTTTATATGTCCCAATATTTTGGGGGCTACCCCAATAAAAATATAAATTATATATATATATATATATATATAAAAAAAAACAGTGCTGGCTACCTCCTCCTTCACCGCTGCTTCCACCTACACCGCCACAGTTACCGCCTCCTCAACCTATGGGTCACTTAGCATAAACTATGTACACAATAGCAGAGGCTTGTGAAGGCCTTTTCTCCATGCATCAGGAGTTGAGCATTTCTCCATGCATCAGGACTTCAAGAAATGCACTGCAGGCTGCAAATGTTTCTTTTTTTTGTATGTCCCGATATTTTGGGGGTTACCCCAATTCAAAAAAAAAAAAAAATATATATATATATATATATATATATAAAAAACAGTGTTGGCTACCTCCTCCTCCTCCACCGCCACTTCCACCTACACCGCCATGGTCACCGCCTCCTCAATCTATGGGTCAATTAGTATAAACTATGTACACTATAGCAGAGGCTTGTGAAGGCCTTTTCTCCATGCATCAGGAGTTGAGCATTTCTCCATGCATCAGAACTGCAAGAAATGCACTACAGGCTGCAAATGTTTCTTTTTTTATATGTCCCAATATTTGGGGGGCTAACCTAATTCAAAAATATATATATATAAATATATATATAAAAAACAGTGTTGGCTACCTCCTCCTCCTCCACCGCTGCTTCCACCTACACCGCCATGGTCACCGCCTCCTCAACCTATGGGTCACTTAGTATAAACTATGTACACAATAGCAGAGGCTTGTGAAGGCCTTTTCTCCTTGCATCAGGAGTTGAGCATTTCTCCATGCATCAGGACTGCAAGAAATGCACCGCAGGCCGCAAATGTTTCTTTTTTTTGTATGTCCCAATATTATAGGGGCTACCCCAATTAGAAAAAAAAAGACAAATAAAAAACAGTGTTGGCTACCTCATCCTCCTCCTCCACCGCCGCTTCCACCTACACCGCCATGGTCACCGCCTCCTTAACCTATGGGTCACTTAGTATAAACTATGTACACAATAGCAGAGGCTTGTGAATGCTTTTTCGCCATTCATCAGGAGTTGAGCATTTCTCCATGCATCAGAACTGCAAGAAATGCACCGCAGGCCTCAAATGCTTTTATTTTTATGTCTCCCAATATTTTGGGGGCTACCCCAATTCAAAAAAATATATATATAAAAAACAGTGTTGGCTACCTCCTCCTCCACCGCCGCCTATGGGTCACTTAGTATAATCTATGTACACAATAGCAGAGGCTTGTGAAGGCCTTTTCTCCATGCATCAGGAATTGAGCTCAGTTTGAACAATGAAAGAGAATACCCTGCACTCCAACCCTCTGTCAAATGGATAATTATGTTGATCCTCCTGACAGCCATGCTTTAAATTTTGATTTATGTTCTTCCAAAGCTAAAATCAAAGATTCAATCTAGTGGTACTTTATGGCTCAGCTGTATTTTTATGTTATTTTAAGTGATTTCCCTATCCACATTTGTTTGCAGGGCACTTGTTCTACTCTTAACCCCATTTTACTTCCTTTTGCAGCCCTCTAGCCCTTTCCAGGACTTTTTTAGAGACATTTTTGTGGCTAAACGTTCGGGTCCCCATTTACTTCAATGGGGTTCGGGTTCAGGGTCAAGTTCGATCTCGAACCCGGACTTTTTTTCAAAGTTCAGCCGAACACGCCGGACCCGAACATCCAGGTGTCCGCTCAACTCTACTATTGGCTGATAGGTAAATTGAGGTCTAAATTGTTTATTTGACCTCCCTAAAAAGAAATCAGACTTTTCTAATTCCATTTTTGGCACCAGAAAAGGAACTCCAAATTACGATTTACATGAATATGTCTGTTAATTGCACAAACCATTTTTTCAGTTAAACACACATCCATATAGCTTTGGAGTTACACACTAATTGGTCTAAATTCAGGCAACTCACAGTTTTTAGAAACCAATTGTCTACTCTGAACACATTTAGGTTTTATGCATATGTCTCCAATAACATTATGTGTTTGTTTTTTAATTTACATTAGATTTTGTATTATCTATTTTTTTTCCAATATTAAGAGTGTTTTCAATTACAATTTTTGACTTTTCCTTATCACCATAGCCACATAGTCTGTTTATTCTATTTAAAGCAGGGCTCGAGTCTTGCAGGAACATGTGGGAACAGCATTCCTGCACTTTTTCTCCAGGAGGAACATTGTTAAAGAGCTTGAATGGTTGGTGATAAGATCAAAGATCTTTTGAGTAGGGGTTCTCTCCACATTGTTTTTTTTGTTCACTTTACAGTATTTATAATTTTTATTTTTTTTAATTCCTATTTGAAAGCACTTTAAAATATATTAAATGTCTATATAAAAACAAAACAAAAAACCCAAAGAATATCTATTTTTTAAAAATAATTTCATGTTTCTAACTTGGCATGCCAAGTTGCAACAAATCAAAGGGCACATACAACATATTAGATTTTAAAAAAATTTGTATAATATATAGTTGTTTGGCTCAGTTGATGTGTAATCAATTAATTTTTTTGGTGCATTTACTTAATTTTTTTGTGTGACTTTTACATATTAGCAAAGACAAGATATCTGCATATTTGCATTTGTAGTATTATAAAGTTTTAACACAATTCAGCCAAACATACATTGCTTTAAAAGGATATGTAACTTTTTTCTTTCAGTCATTCATTAATCAACGCTTCTGTTAATTCTTTAATTGGATCTTCTAGCAAGTATCCCCAGTAGAGACTTGATCATTGCAAACATGACTGCCCTAATTGATATCAACATCAACACTAGATTAATTCCCTTTAGGGATTATTATTTTCCGCACATTTTATAGAGAAATACAGTGGAGAATTAGAACATAATGATACTTGTGTCTCACCAATTAGTACTCCCAAAACAAAGAAATGAAGAGCATAGGTTAACTCTTTGAAAAGAAAAAAAAAAAAATCAAACCATGTTCCTTGTTTGTATTAGAATTCTAATTATGCAGTATCTACATTTAACTTTTTGCTTGATCATACATTATATACAAGGTTATGGTATAATATGGTAGGCACTGTCATACCTTTAAAAAAGCACAGTCAAATGTTTATTTATTTATGTTTTCCTTTACTTTTATCTTAATGACTATGCCCCTTATATGTTCTTTCTCATCTTGAATTCAGTCTGCATGCCTTCAGGCCCTTTTGGCAGAAAATGAATTAGATAGCACTGATCCACATCAGGTTATTATTTACTATTCATATAGTGAAGCTGGGGACCACTGGCAGCTAAAAATATAATGAAGTTAAATGAATCCTCTTTTAATGTATGTATAAATTACTAAGTAAGGCATTAACCCCTATATGGACGTTTGTTGGTGAAGCAGTGAATTATGTAGACAGACATAAATGTAAAGGGATACTTCAGCACTTCAGCTTCCTGTTTGTAAGATGTTTTAAATATACCCCTAATGAAAACAATGCTTGATAAGACAGTAATGCTTGTTTATATTGGGACAGTGGACTGTCATTTTAACCCTTTAAGGACCAAACTTCTAGAATAAAAGGGAATCATGACATGTCACACGTCATGTGTCCTTAAGGGGACAAATTTGATTAATATATTATCTTTTTCCCCTTGCTTCAGAGCACTAATCTGTACATGTCAGAGCACCAATCTGTAAATATAAATACCTGTATTCCCCAGTATGCATCAAATCCGCTAATATTCTATTGCTGTATACAATTTACAAAAAAAAAAAAAAAAAGAAAAGCTAAACCCTTTATCAGTTATATTTCTATTACATATGAAATCATCATTAATCACATTATACAAGAGGGTAACATCCAGTCCTAACTCTGATCTATGCTCTTTCCACCTGCCTTAATTTCCTGGTTGGACATACTCTATCCCATATCTCATATCTCCTATATTTCCATACTACTTTCTCTGTAAACTACTCCTACAATAGGCACTCGCTGTCAATCCCTAAGACATTAACAATGAGTGGCTAATCAATGACCAGTCTTGTACTCACACACATTATTTAACTAAAACACATGTTAATGATAGATATTGCAGTTGCCATTTTGGCCACCATGGAGCTCAGACCCCACCGCACATTTTTTTTTTTTTTATATAAATGTGTCTAAATCTGTGTATTTATAAAAGAGTGTGTTTTTCTTGTAATGTAATTTTTGCTTTGTCTCCTCTATTGCATCTTGATGATATGTTCTTGCTTCCTCTCCTATCTTTTATACAATCTCAATGTGTAAATAGACAAAGTGTACTATCACATAGATTCATTAAAAGGCATAGATAGCTCATGGGCTTAAAGGGACTCTCCAGTGCCAGAAAAACAAATCAGGTTTTCTGGCACTGCAGGACTCTGCAGTGCCCCTCTACCTCCCACCCCCTATCCCATGTTGCTGGTGACTTACTTGAATCCAGCGCCAATGTCCCTTGGCGCTGGGTCAGGCTCCACCCACTCACCTCCCCTGCCGACGTCAGCTGGCGGGGGAGACCTAATGCACATGCGCGCATTAGACCTCCCCATAGGAAAGCATTATTCAGCGACACTGGAGGTCCTCATGCATAGTGAGGACCCCCATTATTCCAGCGACACTGGGGTTCCTCATGCATAGTGTGAGGATGTCCAGCGTCGTTTAAAACACTTTTCGTGTTTTAAGAACCCGGAAGTCCCTCTAGTGGCTGACTTAACCCTGCAAGGTAATATTTGCATAATAGAAAAACTGCAATAATTACACTTGCAAGGTTAAGGGTGGTGGGAGTTGGCACCTAGACCACTCCAATGGGCAGAAGTGGTCTGGGTGCCTGGAGTATCCCTTTAACTGATCTCAGCCAGCAGATCTATGTAAGTGCTCTTGACATTTGCACCGTCGTTATTCGGCACGTGCTATAAACTTTAACTTTAAATAATACACGGACACGTTTAATACTGTTGGAGTATAACGTCCACAGCTTTATTAATATGAATAAGTTAACATATTTAGGGTCATTGTCAAAATGACATTATTTACTATCCCCCTGCACAATCCCCTGACAATGACCCTACCACATGAACAATAATTAACATCAATTACCAATAAACTTGTAAACACCCGGCCTACCAACGAGGCCCCATATCATAATGATAACTGTAGGGGTGTACCCAGACACCCCTACGCCCCCAGGTTCGTCGCCACCGAAGAGCTAGAACCTACCAACACATGACACCGTCTGGCCTACTTCAGCCTAGACCCTGGCCTGTACAGTTCTAATTCCCCGATAACGTCCAACTTAACCACGCCCTGTTCCGCCACAGCACTTGTCTTGGCTCCCTTAAGACCATGTGCGACCCCCACCACACTGAAACAGTGCTCGGGCTATGCCCTCCTGAAACCCCAAGTTCAGCAAGTCACACCCTACCTCCGACAGATGCACTCCGTCCCTCCTAAAGTAACCTGGCAACATGCCCTCCAGTTCCCGATGCCTCACCACTACTCCCCCATCCGACTAACAAAAACTGCCATTGTCCTATTAATCTTACCCCTGCATCGTGCCACCACAGCTGGATCCCTGGCGTGCCGCCATGTAAAATGAGGCACCATCTCAGACCACACCACTACCACGCCAGGGACCAGCTCCCGCAGCCGATCCATGTCCCTCTTCAATCTCCGCAACAATTCCCGTTGGGGAATCAGCCCTAAGTCGTTCCCCCCCACTGTGCACCACCACCACATCCGGGACTGGACCACTTGCCACTTTCCTAAATAATACATTACTCAAGCTCTGCCAACTAAAACCTCGAAAACCAAACCAGGATAAGGCTGCCCGTTCCAGAGGAAAGCCCAGCTGTGTTCCTTGTTTCCGAACTGCAGCCCTCTTCTGTGCCCAATAAACGTACGAGTGGCCCATCAACCAAACCTTCCAACCTGAAAAGAGACAAAATTAGTTATACAGCAGTGCCACTGCCCACCTGTCCCGGCCTTTTGTCCCCTCCAAGTTCCACCATCCCGTCGGGCCTCACGTACGAGTGAAACCGCACGGATTCCCACCTCCCAATCCTCTTAATCCGCTCGTCCCCGAGGCCCAAGCGTGCCGCCTCCGTAGCCGCCCCAATACGGAACGAGTGCGACCCAAACTGCATGGGTTGCAAGCCCAGCCTCACTAAACCTAAATGAAAAATCTGAATGAACTGAAACCGTGACAACGCCGTGCCGTCGGCGTGTAAGAAAAAACAACCGCCGACGTTTGGACGGATGTCTAAGTACCCTGCGCCGCAAGCCACCGGGCACTTCCCTGACCCCGGCAACTCGAACAGCACCACAGAGCAGCCTTTGCCGAAAACATCAGTTTTCGATCGCCCCAACCTAATCTGCACGCGATCGCTCTTAACCTCCACATCATCGCGCTGCAAGCCACCAACTCCTGCCTTGTTAGTGCTGACTAACTCACCAATCCGGAAGGCCCCGAAGAATGCCCAAACAAACGCTCCAGAAAACAGTACCACTTCAAATGGTGATGAACATAACCCTGGCAATGTTCCCACTAGACCTTGTAAGACCGCAAAAGACACCGGCCTCCTAACGTCCGTCGACTTCTTTCCCCTCCGAAAACCCCGTACCGCCTGACGAACCAAGAAATGTTTCGTCAAATCTTCCTACCCTTGGAGTTTAAACCAAAAAGCCAAGGCGGACATATGCCTGTCTACCATGGCCGGTGAAGCCTTCTTTGCAAACAAACGGCACAGCAACCATAGAAAGACATCCAACCTATGGCCCGCCGAAAGGTCCCCACCTTGTACCTCCTCTACTGTTTCCTCCCATTCCTTCCAAACCTTAGCATAAGATGACCACGTGCTCGGTGCCAATGACTTCTTTATGTATTCCCCAGGCACGATGTCCCGAGTTGCCACATCTCGTCTGGGCAGGCCTGCCCGTGTTCCCGTGCTTCTGGTGCTGCTTCCCGAAAACGATCCCACTGAAAATGAGAGCGCGCATCAGCCACCACATTTGAGAATCCCGGAATGTGCCTAGCCCTGAATACTAAATTGGAAGACATGCAGAGGAGCACCAATTGCCGTAGTAAGCCTAAGACCGGGAGCGAAGATGCCGACAAACTGTCGATTGCCTGCACCACAGCCATATTGTCCGAATAAAACACGACTCGCTTGTTCGCTAACTCCGCTCCCCACAATGCTACCGCAACCACAACAGGGAAGAGTTCCAAAAATGCCAGATTTTTGTTCAATGGGCTCGCCCTCCACGCTTCGGGCCATGCCTCGGCACACCAATGTCCCGAAAAATATGCCCCGAACCCAACGCTGCCCGAAGCGTCCGTAAACAGACCTACTGCTTCCGAAGACACCACCTGGTCCCGGAAAAAGGCCTTGCCATTGAAATCCCTCAAAAAACGATCCCATACCACTAAGTCCGCCCTCATGTCCGCGGAAACCCTGATGTAGTGTGACGGCATCCGTATCCCGCTCATCGCTCGCGCTAACCGTCTACAGAAAACCCTCCCCATGGGTATGACCCTGCACGCAAAGTTCAGGCTCCCCACCAGAGACTGCAACCCCCGTAGCGTCACCTTCCTCGCCCTCCCGATTGTGTGCACTAAATCCTTCAATTTTTTTTAATTTGTCCGACGGTAATCTACATTCCCCGATCTCTGAATCGATTTCCAAACCCAGAAAACTGAGGCACATGGTGGGCCCCACGGTCTTGTCCTCAGCCAAAGGAACCCCCATAGTCTGCGCCACCCATTGGAACACCCCTAGTATCTGCTTGCACCGGTCTGAGCCGCGAGGGCCGTCACATAAGAAATCGTCCAGGTAGTGCACAACCGTGCCTCCGGCACACTACCCATTCCAGAAAAGTGCTAAACTTTTCGAAATAGGCGCACGATATGGAACAACCCATCGGCAAGCACAAATCCACAAAGAAGCCCCCTTCAAAACAACACCCCAAGAGGTGATGACATGACGGGTGTATGGGAAGCAACCGGAACGCTGCCTCCACGTCCACCTTCGCCATTAACGTTCCCCGCCCAGATCTCCGTACCAACTCGACAGCTCTGTCGAATGATGTGTAAGATACTGAGCCCATCCTCCCACTGCTGCAGCTCCTGTCATCCCTATCCTGTGCTGTACCCTGTGTTTCTCCCTTTTCCGCTGCACCTGGCCTACCGCTGGCCGCTGCGCCTGGTTCAGAGGCACCCTGCCCCCCCTGGCAGCCCGAGGGGACACCTGCCGCTCTATCCTCATTTCGCCCGTCACTCCCATGCTTGGCGCTGTGCCCAGTCCTGGCCACTTCCAAGGCCGTGCCAGAACCGATCCTGCTGACCGGGCCACCCCTGAGTGGCTGGGGGGCCGCCTGTGCAGAGTTATCCTTTGTCCCACCAGTCCCCTGCCCCACAGTGATAAGTACAGACTCACCGGGACGCCTCAACGAATTGCAGCCATCCATGTGCTCCTCCGCCATCCCGGCCGCCATTCCCGACGTGCTGGAGCCCTCCTCCGGTGTTATCATGCCGCCAGCCGCCATCTTGTGTGGGGCGCTTTTTCCAGCAGGCCCACGCTTTGCGGCCGTCCTCGCCCAACTGGCGCCGGTAACCTCCGACCCTCCTGCCTCCTGACTGGGCGCCGACGGGCTCCTGCGATGCCGTGGTGTGGGCGCCATGCCCGGGCTCAAACGCCGGGGCGGCCGTGCTCTTCGCGCCGTCCTGCGCTCCGCTGGTGCTGTAGGGGGAACTGCAGCCCCCAGTTGCTCCTGCAGCCAGGCCAGCCCTCGGTCTTTCACTGCTGCCCTCACTCCGGCCAGGATCTCCTCCAGGGACGCCATGGACCTGCAGAAAAAGAAAAAAGAAGAACTACACCGACCTGTCACAACTAACAGGTAAGTGAAGCTCTGATTAGAATGGCCACTCTCTAAGATGGCCGCTATTTTAACCCCCTTAATCCCACCCCCAAGCTCCATTAGCTTAAACCAACCCCTAACTGACTGCACCTGCCCACTCCTGGCTCTGTCAAGGCCCACTCCCCTTACTTTGTTGTTCCATGGGCTTCAAAATCCTTGTGTAAGCACAAGCAATGGATAATTTGGGGAAATACACTGGGGGCAGCTGTAAATATTAAAATCTGTAAACTCATACATACTGGGTCTGTGAGATCAAATCTTGTATGTACAGAGTTGTCAAACCATTAAAACATCAGTCATATGAGAAATTGAGAAGAATTGGTGTGTATATGGAGAGGCTGTCTTTAGTTTTGCATGCATTTGGAGGCTGCTTGTGAGGATTTGTGTTTGGCAGGAGGCTCCAATTGCAGGTTAGTCTGCCTGTGTTGGCACTGGAGTGGGGTGTGGGGAGGGTGCAGAGTTTAATGTTGAATTAAATGTTGTGGGGGGCTACTTTTTTAGCTGCATGGAGGGGTTTGTGTGCTGCTTGTGAGGTTGTTTGTCTCTGGATGGGGCTGTTAGCATTGTAGTGTGTGTATAGAGAGTGTAGAGTCCTGCAGGATGTTTGGGGGAAGGGGGTCTGTAATATATATGGATTTGTAGGGACTGTAATATTTGATGGTATAGGGGCTGGTATTAAATTTTTAATAAACAAATAAAACCTTTAAAAAAAGTGTATTGCTCATTTTAGGCTTGGAGGGGAAATGTGAAAGGAACCCTTTACCAGTCACACATCTAAATGAAGTTGTTATATTGCCTACAGCTGTAGCTTCCCTCCTCCCAGTGGCCCCAAATATAAATATCTTAGTACTTAAAATGCTTGGAATCGTGGCTCCAAGCTACACCTCCAAGCCCTCTGGGTATGAGAGCTGAGACTGTTCTTTCTGTCTCTCATACGCTAACATACCATGATGTCATACGCGCATGCAATGATTCTCTATGGCAGAATCGTAGGTGCACCATCGCGAGTGCTGTACATATGCCTGCAGTCTCCAATGCTCATCTATAATAACTCCTCCAGGATGACATCACACTAGCAGGAGCCTTCGGCAGTTCAGAAGTAGACTTGGCTGGGAAGAAGGTGAATAAAACATTTTCATTTTATATTGGTTTTGTTGTTTTATTTTTTTAATCTTTTTTATTTTCAATGCCAGGAGGGCCCTTAAACTGAAAAGTAGAGCCATGAATACTGTAGTGTTAGGAATACAGATATGTATTCCTAATTCTACAGTGTACCTTTAAGCACTGGTGGTTTGGTGGCAATACAATACATTGGAGACACTCAATAAGTGGGCAGTATGCAGAGGTATAATTTTAGAGGGAGAGTATGAATATAAAACACCCAAGGATTCAAGTTTTTTATACTCTCCCCAAAATTCATAAAAATCCCCTATTTCCTCCAGGTAGGCCAATTGTAAGTGGGTCAGGTTCCATATTACAAATCTTAGGTACATTTGTCATTAAATATGTATTCTTACAAAAATCATACATCAATGACACCACAACTTTTCCTAAATTAATAGAAAACATCAAGGTACCAGAAAGGGAATTTTGGCTAGTAACAATGGATGTCCAATCACTGCACACCTCTACAGACCATGAGAGAGGACTTGACGCTGTAGATTGGACTTTAGACAGGGACTCAAACATGGCATAATAAAGCGACACTTGTGGGTACATTGGGAAACTATTGAGATTCATCTTAACAGAAAAAATCTTCCTGTTTGGTAATAAATACTATAAAAAGATCAAGGGTACAGCTATGGGATTTAATGTCACCCCAACGTACCCTAATATCTTTATGAGACGCATGGAGGAGACATGCATTTATAATCATCCTCTTTTCACCAAATGCCTTTTGTGGAAACGTTACATCGATTATGTGTTTGTGTGTTGGGGCGGCAATAGGGCCTAGCTGCAAGAATTCTTTGATTTATTGAACAAACAAGACCCCAATATTAAATTCACAATGTATTGTGACAAATTGACCATCCCTTTTTTGGATGTTCAGGTACAGAGGCTAAATGACCGATTGCACAGTGATCTATACGCAAAGCCTACAGATAGAAACAATTTACTCACCTGAAAGTTACCATCCTATAGATTTAAGAATGGCCTACCATATAGTTAGTTGTTAAGGGTTAAAAGGATAATATCACAGGGAGAGAAAGTATATACAGAACTGGACTTTATGTCACAGAAATTTATGGAGAGGGGTTATCCCTCACATATTATTCAAACCCAGAGAGAAAAAGTCCAAAATTTGACACGTCAGGAAGGATAATAAAACCGACAGAATTGCATTTGTATCTCCTTACATCTACCTGAATAGAGAGATTCGTAGGATTATAATGAAGCACTGGCAACTTTTTGAGGGGGATACACATTTGCCAACTGAATTTGAGAATCCACCATTATTTACATATCAAAGAGGCCCCAATCTAAAGGATCTTTTAGTAAAATCAGATATTGGTAGCTCAAAGAAACAAACAAGGTTTTTGTCTGAACCAAAGAAAGGGACATTTCCTTGCTTACTTTGCTCACATTGCAGCAATGTGATCAAGGGGGATTGTTTTGTTCATCCCTGCTCTGGCAAAATAAAAAAATTTTGTGAATGGCTTTTATACATGCAACTCTGACTTTGTTGTGTATATCTTAAAGTGTAATGTGTTTAACTGAAAAATAGGATTTGAATGAAAATTATTTTTAGACTGAAAAAAATCCTACTGCTAGACTGACCATGATATAGACCTCTGTTGAACTGACCAAGTTGTAAATCTGTAAATTTTCACTGTTATGATAATATATAAAATGGTACTTTTTTGGAAAATTCTACTAAACGTTTAAGGGATATTTCTGATTTGGTAATCTTTTCCCAATTGCCTAGTAATTGTTGTTAATGTAATTTTTTGTTTATTTTTTTCTGTCTATATGTTGTATATGTTGTCCAAAGTAAGAAAATGGAAAAAAACTTTTTCTAATAAATAACATTAAAAAAAAAAAGTGTCCATGTGGATATGTGTTTGTGGGGGAGACCGTCAGACCAGTCAAAGAGCGTATAGGGGAACACAAAAGGAGGATCAGGGCAGCTTTACAATGAGGAATATGTGAAGTCCCAGTACCTAGACATTTCAGGTCTCTTGGTCATGGGGTCAACCAATTGAGGTTCCAGGTTATTGACAGAGTTCCATCCCTGCGGAGAGGTGGAGATAGACAGAAACTCTTGCTACAGAGAGAGACAAAATGGATTAGTATCCTGGAGACTCTGTCACCATCTGGGCTCAATGAGGATTATGACCTGAAAAACTTCCTATCATTTTTTTCCATAAGCTCTAGTGTATACCCTGAATTATATGTGGATAACCTTAACTTATCTGTACCTTGTGCTCCTTACAGTGTTCCCTCTAGACCAAGATCGGTCCGAATTAGTGATGTCGCGAACCCGAAATTTTCGGTTCGCGAACGGCGAACGCGAACTTCCGCAAATGTTCGCGAACCGGCGAACCGGCCGAAACGCCATTGACTTCAATGGGGAGGCGAATTTTAAAACACACAGGGACTCTTTCTGGCCACAATAGGGATGGAAAAGTTGTTTCAAGGGGACTAACACCTGGACTGTGGCATGCGGGAGGGATCCATGGCAAAACTCCATGGAAAATTACACAGTTGATACAGAGTCTGGTTTTAATCCATAAAGGGGCAGAAATCACCTAACATTCCTAAATCACAATCAATATGGATTGACACCTGACATATGACATATTGACACCTTGACATATGGGATTGACACCTGTCCTCAGAGCTATTACACACACTGACACAGAGCAGAATAGGGACTGTTCCCCTACATCGGGTCACTTGGCAGATATGGATTGACACCTTGTTACAAACTGCTATTTGTAACGGGCCCTTTAAATGGCAAATTGCCCTGTTTCCCTGGGTTGTGGAGAAGCCTATTTGCCAGCCTCCTCCCGCATGACTATGGCCCCTGGGAGATTGTGAAAATGTATGCACTTTTATTTGGTGTGTATGGCCCTTTAAGACTGTCGGTGGGCATATTGGGGCTTATGGACTCTTTATGTGACTGGTGCTGGCCCTTTAAACACCTTTTTTGGGACATCAGGAAGATTGGGACACTGCCCCTTTAAGGCCGTGTCCCCAGACTTGTTGGGGACACGGCCCCTTTAAGACGGTGTCCCCTGTGTCCCCAGACCTGGTGCAAACCCTTTGTGCCTGCCTTGCTATTTCCCACTTGGTTCAGTAAATGGGAAATTATTTCAGCTGCAGAGACTAAGTCCCATTCGGCGATGGGACTTAGTCTTTTTTTCAGCCGTTTTTTTCAGCCTTATTTCAGCTGCAGAGACTAAGTCCCATTCGGCGATGGGACTTAGTCTTTTTTTCAGCCGTTTTTTTCAGCCTTATTTCGGCTGCAGAGACTAAGTCCCATTCGGCGATGGGACTTGAGTAGATTTTCAGCCTGAAATAGACCGACCTCACAGCCCAAATCTATGGAACTGTTTTGGGCAGGAAAATGTGCTTGCAGTCGGTCATAAAGGGACCTCCAGCTAACTTTTTAACCCCTGGATGGATTTGGCTGATTTTTGGTTATGTTTATGTTTTAAGTGTGCTGATTCCAAATATGTAATTATGAAGATGGGATGTGTAGTTTTAAAGTTGCAGGGTATGGCTAAAAACTGTATTTTTACTGCCTGTGTTTAATTATGTTAATCTCTTCCCAAACGTCATTTCGTTCAAAGTGGAGAGAATGTTAAAAAAATATATTTTTGTTCGGAGTGTGAGAAATGCTTTTCAGCCGCTTCTAATCTTAGCATCATTTGAGGAGCCATACAGGAGAGAAACCTTATTTGTGGTGTGTTTAGTATTGTTCTGATCAGTTTAATACCTTCCGCGTCTCCTATCAGTGGACGTGTATATGGCAACCATTTTAGGAACCGTACACCTGGGACCCGAGCAAGGTCACCTCGTTCAACAGACAACATTTGTCCACAGAAAACTATCCTGGACATTCTGTACAATTTGTATGGATATGGCAGTGATTTCTGTAACAGGGGAGATGGAAGAAGATGCTTGGTCGGTCCTCTTAATTCAAATTTGGGGCACTGCGCGGTCAAGCTAATGTGCCACCAGATAGGAGTGGTGTGTTTAGTATTGTTCTGATCAGTTTAATACCTTCCGCGTCTCCTATCAGTGGTCGTGTACACGGCATTGATTTTTGTAACAGGGAGATGGAAGAAGAGGCTTGGTAGGTCCTCTTAATTCAAATTTGGGGCACTGCGCGGTCAAGCTAATGTGCCACCAGATAGGAGTGGTGTGTTTAGTATTGTTCTGATCAGTTTAATACCTTCCCG
>OW240916.1:172837744-172887474 GCA_933207985.1 Pelobates cultripes | reverse complement strand
ACGGAACTGGTAAGAGCCCGACAGCTCACTACCCAGACAGTTCCTACCCCGCTACCCACTACTACGGTAACAAAAATTCCCTTTACTGCATTTAAAGCCTTTGTAGAAAATGACGAGGAAATTGATGGATATTTGGCTGACTTTGAAAGACAGTGCTCACTACATCACATACCGCCAGAGCAATGGGTCACTATCCTGGCAGGAAAACTGTCAGGGAAAGCTAATGAGGCGTTCCGAGCACTCACTACAGAGGAAATCACGCAGTACCAAAAAGTAAAAGAGGCACTGCTCACCAGGTATGCGGTAACCCCAGAAGCCTACCGTCGTCGCTTTCGGGAGTCCAAAAAGAAAGCTGTGGACTCCCACATGGAATGGGCAAGCCGACTACAGAGAGTAGCATCTCACTGGGTCCAAGGATGCAAAGCCCACACGGGTGAGGAGGTGTTACAGTTGTTCTTAATGGAACATTTCTTCCAAGATTTGGCGGCGGACATTCAAGACTGGGTACGAGATCGGCGCCCCGCCAATTTAAAGGAGGCGGCTCGGCTGGCCGACGAATATGCCGAGACAAGGAAAGTAAGCCAGGGTACTACCCGACAAGCTCACAAAATAGAGCCACGTGCCCCAGCCGCTGTCTCACGCCCAGAATTTCGAGCTCCAGTCCCACCAGGACCACCCCGGCCTCAGGGGCCTACTAACTACCCCCGGGATTTGTCAAAGGTGACGTGCCATCACTGCAGCAACCTCGGACATATTGCCCGATATTGTCCCCTAAGATCCAGTAACAACAACTGGAGGCGCACAACTCCCAGCACCGAGGCCCCTGCAGCACGACCCGCTGCGGCTCACTGTCTGGAAGCCGAAATGGGCCCTGAAGAATGTCTGGGGATTTTGTATGAAGCAGACCCCATACAAGCTGCTTCCCCAGACAATCGACAACATCACCGACAGGAGGTTAAGGTGAATGGACAAACAGCACAAGGCCTAAGAGACACCGGGGCTACCATCACTTTGATCCAAAAACACCTAGTGAAGCCGGAGGATGTGTCTACCCGCACTGTTGCTGTTCGGGTCGCAGGGGGTGCTGTTTTTCGCTTGCCCACTGCCCGAGTACACTTAGATTGGGGAGTTGGATCAGGAAAAACCACCGTCGGTATTATGGACAACTTGCCTGCCGAGGTCGTATTGGGAAATGACATTGGACCTTTAACTTCAGCATATTTGCCCACACCTGCTGCCGCCTGTCCCGTAACCACCCGTTCACAGTCCCGTGTCGCAGATGATCCTAATACCGGCCGGGAGACCCAGGTAAGCCAAGCACCCACATGTCACCCCACTACGATAGGCAGGCCCATAGCTTGGGACACCCCAGAGGAGTTTGGGAGGGAAACTAGAGAGGACCCCACCCTCCAAAAGTATCGAGAATTAGCTGACCATGGGGGGGACGGACGGGAAAGTTTTCTATGGGATGGGGACAGGTTATACAGACTGACTGAAGGCCGAAAGAGAGGCTGTGCCCCTTCGCAGAAGCGCCAACTGGTGGTACCCAAAAAGTACCGGTTGGAACTTCTCCGAATTGGCCACGACATTCCGTTGGCAGGACATCTAGGGGGTAACCGCACCACCTTCAGGATCACCCAGACCTTCTTTTGGCCGGGGATCTCGAAGGATGTGCGACGTTACTGCAGTACTTGTGACGTATGCCAACGGGTAGGGAAGAGAGGGGATCACCCTAAAGCTCGACTACTACCTATGCCTGTGATCGAGGAACCATTTAGCAGGGTAGCAGTCGACCTAGTGGGACCTCTACCTAACCCCAGTCCCTCTGGTAAGAAATACATCCTTACCGTGGTGGACTATGCGACTCGCTACCCAGAAGCCGTCGCTCTGACGAATATCCAGGCTGACACTGTCGCCAGTGCTCTAGTCGGGATATTCACCCGAGTGGGATTCCCCCAGGAAATCCTGTCCGACAGAGGGACCCAGTTTACCGCAGACCTAACCCAACAGCTGTGGAAGGTCTGTGGTATTAAGTCCCTGCTTAGTTCCCCGTACCACCCACAGACTAACGGCCTCTGTGAACGCTTTAACGGTACCCTAAAGCAATTGCTGAGGACCTTTACAGCGGAATACAGAGACTGGGAACGATTCTTGCCGCACCTCCTGTTCGCTTATCGGGAGGTGCCGCAGGAATCCACAGGGTTCTCTCCCTTTGAACTGCTCTATGGCCGGAGAGTACAAGGACCTCTCGACCTCATCCGGGAGCACTGGGAGGGGGAGACAGAACACGAAGGTGTACCCATCGTGCCATACGTATTAGAAATGCGGGACCGTATGGAACAGTTAGCCCGGATGGCACGGGACCACCGCCATGCGGCCCAAGGGCACCAGAAACGTTGGTACGATCAGGGCGCCCGCCAGAGAACCTTCCAAGTAGGCCAGAAGGTGCTGGTACTTAGACCTGTCAAAGGGAATAAGCTCCAGACCTCCTGGCAGGGCCCTTACAAAGTGGTAGCACAAGTCTGTGACACCACCTACGTAATCGCCAGCAACAAAGATGAAAGGATCCGGAAGTCCTTTCATGTAAATTTACTAAAGGAATATCAGGAAAGACCCGAGGATATAGCCGCCATATGCATACCCGCTACCGAAGACCCTGACAGCTTACCCATACCCGACCTATTAGCTAACCCAGAACCTAAAACCCTACTCAATACCGTACAGCTAGGGGAGCGGTTAACTCCCGCCGAAAAGGGACAGATCCGACAGCTGCTGACTGAAAAAGGGTTGACGTTTTCCCAAGAGCCCGGGTACACCCCCTTAGCAACCCACTATGTAGAGACCCCAGGACAAACCCCTCTCCGACAAACCCCCTATAGGATCCCTGAGGCAGTAAAAGAGGAGATGAGGAAGGAGATCCAAGAAATGTTAAGACTGGGGGTGATAGAGCCCTCGGACAGTCCGTGGGCCTCCCCGGTGGTTCTAGTTCCCAAGAAGGACGGAACCACTCGGTTCTGTGTCGATTATCGGCGTCTCAATGACAGAACCGTGACAGACGCCTACCCCATGCCCCGAGTAGACGAGCTATTAGATCGTATTGCCAGGGGACGTTATCTGACCACCATCGATTTGTGCAAAGGATATTGGCAGATCCCCCTGGACAAGGAGGCTATCCCTAAGTCGGCCTTTGTCACCCCATTTGGCTTGTACCAGTTCAAAGTCATGCCATTTGGGATGAAAAACGCCCCAGCTACATTCCAGCGCTTAGTGGACCGCCTCCTTGATGGCTTCCAGGATTTCGCTTGCGCGTACCTGGATGACATTGCGATCTATAGCGAAACCTGGGGGAGCATTTAAAGCATGTCGAAGCCGTACTGGATCAGATTCGAGCCGCAGGCTTGACTCTGAAACCAGAGAAGTGTAACTTCGGCATGGCCGAAGTCCAGTACCTGGGACACCGGGTGGGATGTGGGAAGCAGCGCCCAGAACCTGCTAAAGTTGAAGCGGTAGCTAACTGGCCCACACCCCACACCAAAACCCAGGTCTTAGCATTTTTGGGGACGGCAGGATATTATAGGAGGTTTGTCCCAGACTATAGCGCCATCGCAAAACCCTTGACAGACCTAACCAAAAAGAACTTGCCTAGGATAGTCCTGTGGTCTCCCGCCTGTGAAACCGCCTTTCAAGCCCTAAAGAATGCTCTAATCCATGCACCTGTCCTGTCTGCCCCCGTCCCTAACAAAAGATTTGTCGTCCATACAGATGCATCCATGTATGGACTGGGGGCTGTTCTAAGCCAGGTCGGTGAGGATGGAAGCGAGCACCCTGTCGCGTATCTCAGTAGAAAACTGTTACCTAGGGAAGTGAGTTACGCGGCAGTGGAAAAGGAATGCTTGGCCCTAGTCTGGGCACTAAAGAAACTCACCCCATATTTGTACGGGCAGGAATTTACTCTAATCACCGACCATAAAACCCTGGTATGGCTGAATAGAGTAGCTGGAGACAATGGACGTTTATTAAGATGGAGCCTCGCACTGCAACCCTATAACTTCTCTATCCAATACCGCCCTGGCAAATTTAATGGAAATGCCGATGGTCTGTCCAGACAAACAGAACTATTACCCTAACAAAGGACCGGACAGCCCCAAGTTGACCCGAAAAGGATCAGTCCGGGTCTGCCGGGGTGTTCCACAAAAGGGGAGCAGTGTAACAGGACTTCACCAGCACCAAAGCCCTGTGGACTAAAACAGTGAAAATGGCGAAATCATTGCAAGGGAATATCATTACTGGAGAATACAGCCGTTCGCCTGGTTCAGACGAATCCCTTTGTCTAAGAATAGGTGGCCGCCATTTCGGGACTTTACACGTGTTCGCGGCCATCTTACGCAGGAACGGCGGTGTTTGCCTGTGAACGCATGGAACTAAAAACGGATACGCAAACAGGCGAACGCCGCTGAGACCTCCAGGAGCTCGTAAGTTCGTGCTGAAACTACCGAACGACCGGCCGTTCGGTAGTTTTGTTTAAGCATGCATGGGGATTCAGGCGAGCGGCAGGATTACTGTGGAGGGCAAGGGGTTCGTGGGGTTTTTATTCACGAACGGGGACCGACCGCAAGGCCAAAACTTGTGGAACTCTTTTCGGCTGAAAATCCTGTGCGGTCGGTCAAAACTTCAAAGACCCATAACTCCCGAACCCCACAACCGAATGACCTGAAATTTGAATATGTTATTCCCCTGAGTGGTAGCTATTAAGCGGTGCTGGACTTAAAGGTGTACCCCCTGTTTTTGGGGTACATCCAGAATGTGGGTAAATTTAGGTACGTTATAATTATGTTATATGTTTATCTGAGGGGAGGAGACGTGGGGGTGTTACCCTGTGTGTAATTGGTTATTTTCATCCTCCCCCTGGGAGTGTCCTGTGTGTACTTGTTCCTAATAAAAAGCAGGCTGGTTTTCCCAGACCTCAGATCTTCTTGACCCTGCAAAACGTAGCCTTGTCTCGTTCTTGGAAGGGGATTATTTGGGAATGTTATTCTGCTCCTGCTACAGCTGAACCTGACTTTTACTCTGGATATCGTGAATGGGATTATACCAGCTTACTTCTCCACAGCAGCTTGCAGGGAAAAAGGACGTCTCCAACGGCCGATACCCTCTCTCTACCAGGGTAGCCGTTACAGCTACTAAACTGGTTCATGGATTGCGGGATAAAACTTGCAAGGAAAGGTTAAAGGATCTTAACATGTATAGCTTGGAGGAAAGAAGAGACGGGGGGGATATGATAGAAACATTTAAATACAATAAGAGAATCAACACTGTAAAGGAGGAGACTATATTTAAAAGAAGAAAACTACCACAACAAAAGGACATAGTCTTAAATTAGAGGGGCAAATGTTTAAAAATATCAAGAAGTATTACTTTACTAAGAGGGTAGTGGATGCATGGAATAGCCTTCCAGCTGAAGTGGTAGAGGTTAACACAGTGAAGTTTAAGCATGCGTGGGATAGGCATAAGGCTATCCTAACTATAAGATAAGGCTAGGGCAGTGATGGCGAACCTATGGCACGCGTGCCACAGGTGGCACGCCGGGCCCTTTCTGTGGGCACGCGGCCACAGGTCCGCCATCAATGCAGAGTAGGCGCCTGTCTGCCCGAAACGGCAGGCGCCTACTCTGCTTCCGGGTCGGGAGGCAGGGGGAGGGCTCTAGGAAGCAGCTCCCCTGTCCTCCCGCGCGATGCTGTGTGGATTGTTGTCGCGCGTTACCATGGCAACGCTCCACACAGCATTGCGCGAGAGGACAGGGGAGCTGCTTCCTGGAGTCCTCCCCCTGCAGTGCTTACCACCACCGGACCACCAGGGATGGCTGTGTCCCCCCCCTCCCCCCTCATTAAAGGTAAGAAGGAGGGAGGGAGGGTATACTGACACAGCACCCTTACCCCCCCAGCAGTACCCCTACCCCCCAGCAGTACCCCTTACACATATAGCACACACACACAGCAGCACCCCCACACTCACACAGCACCCCTCACATACAACACTCACACACACACGCACCCCCCACCTCAATGCAGTATGTGTGTATTCAGCAGTCTGTGTGTGTGTGCGTGTATTCAGCAGTCTGTCTGTGTTTGCGTGTATTCAGCTGTCTGTGTTTGCGTGTATTCAGCTGTCTGTGTTTGCGTGTATTCAGCTGTCTGTGTTTGCGTGTACTCAGCAGTCTGTGTGTGTGTGTACTCAGCAGTCTGTGTGTGTGTGTACTCAGCAGTCTGTGTGTGTGTACTCAGCAGTGTGTGTGTGTACTCAGCAGTCTGTGTGTGTGTGTACTCAGCAGTCTGTCTGTATGTGTATTCATCAGTCTCTGTATTCAGCAGTCTTGTGTGTGTGTATTCAGCAGTCTGTCTGTGTATGTATTGCATTTGTTGGAGATACTAATAAATATAAGCTTAATTTTATCTATTTATATCATTATTTAAAATTTGTATCATTGAACTCTGTGTTCTTTTAAAACAAAAGTTATTAGTTCGGACAACAGTACGAGTTGTTTTTATCTAAACTTAAACCTCAGTATTTGGGTTTAATTGCCGTGTTGGCACTTTAAGGAGAAAAAATGTTGGCATGTATTGCGGTTTGGGCACTCGGGCTCAAAAAGGTTCGCCATCACTGGGCTAGGGACTAATGAAAGTATTTAGAAAATTGGGCAGACTAGATGGGCCGAATGGTTCTTATCTGCCATCACATTCTATGTTTCTATGTTTAATACCATTTGAAATACCAATCCACTTTTCAGGATTGCAAAAATAAAATGTCAACTCAATGTAAATACATGAATTACCAATACAAGCTTAAAACTATAGCATACTAGTATTACTTTTCCATATTAAAATTTACCAACATAACGGTGGGTTACTGACACAGATTTCAAGGAGCTAGTATAAAAGTGTAAGAAATAATCCGTACAAGAATGTGAAAAATAACATAAGAGATCAAAAGAATATGGAAAAAACAAAGAATGATGACATGTCCACTTAAAAAAAACCTGTGAGTGTCAATACGACCCCCGTATTACTTAAGGGACCTTTTAAACTTCTGTGTGGCAGCTGGGGGCACATCTACTAAACATTTAAAACTAGCCACTGGGCAGCCATTGCAGCTCAGTAGCTAGAAGAGGCCCCATCCCCATGATGAGGTCTGTGAAAATACAGGAGTTAAACATAATCCCCCTCGTGCTCCCACGATAGGCATCCAGTAGAGTACTTTTAGAAAGTAATGGGGGGGGGGGATGAACAGACTACCGTCCAACCATCTGTTCCGACCTGGAGCCACCAAGTGAATGATAATTTGCAAATGTAGATTTGCTCGAGGCCGACTAAATTCCAACCACATTTAGCTTTGGTAAGTATGAGAATTGCCAACATGGCCAGAATTTGGTCATTTTCACCAGATTTTGTCCAGGTGACAATATTATTTTGCATTGTATCAAAGAGTGTTGCTTTTTGAAAATTAATGCAATTACTATATATAAAGATAACTACACACCCATGATGCTTTGCTTTGAGATATGCTTTTTGCAACATATTTCCAGGACATAATTAGAAACCTGTAAAAAATAATAATTTGATATTATTACCTATATTATTTCAGAAAGGTTAAATCCCAAACGGTGCATAAATGTTAAAAGAGGAAATTTTTGGTTCTTTTTTAAAATACTTCTACTAAAAAATGTGTTATGTTGAAATCCTTTGTTTTTGCTAATTAAAATGTGCTTTATACTGTAAGTATGTAATGTATGGTGATCAAGTGTTTTAAAAGCATCAGATGACAATCGCTAAGTGAAATAATCTTAATGTGGAGATTTTTTTTATTTTTTATAAATTACACATTTCATTTGGTAAAGGCAAAGTGCCCAAGTAACAAAACAAATTGTATAGAATTGTTATAACAGAATACAGATAATTCAACATCCTCTATACACTATTTCTTTTTTATAAATTGCATATCATTCAAACTTTTCAATCCAAATCTAATAACAATTTTAAATATGTTACCAAATACATTAATTTATTTTCATTATTTTTAAATCAATAAATAAGCAATTCATTAACCTGCTCAGTTAATGTCAAAATGATGCATTACGTATTTGAAAAGTTTTGTTGCTAACAGTCCTACACAGGGGATTTGTTTTTTAATCCTAACTGGAAATAGTTGATGACTTTGAATACAAGATTTCTCCCATTTGTCATTTCTCAAAAACCCTGGGTTAGAGATAAGGTAATGATGATAAATGTAATTCTTGCTTGAATTATGCAATGTAAAAATGTTTAGGTCAAATATAGGTACATATTGTGAAAATACTGAAACATCTCATTAACTAACATATTATGTTACGTGTAGGCAACCTACCAAAATGAATAAGCAAATTTTTATATGTGTATACACGATTCTGCATTGTGTGTGTACAAATGTAAATAGCTAAATAGGATAACTGCTGCCAAAAATGTAACTGATAATTACCTTCTAACAACTGGGCAGACAGACTATTATATAGATTTACCAGCAAAGAGTTATTAAATAAAGTGAGAACTCTAAGGAATTCAAAGTGATTTTCAAATTTCAATTTTCAAAAATTCCAGAATAGCCAAAGTGAAATCTTTGTTATTTTGGTCTAAATTTTGAAAGTCAATTTGAATTCTCAGTAGTTTGAATTCTCAGTGAATAACCCTGATAGAAATTACAAACATCCTTAAAGTGTGAGACTGATTACCTTGAGTTGGTCTTCAACAGAACTTTGCCCAGATATTATTTAGCAGCTAAACTACTGTTACCACATCCACTGTGTATTCCTGAAACCATATACATTCGTCATGCATGACAAGAACAGAAACTTGAAATGTTTGGGGATTTTGACATATTGACCTCGATGTAATATTTTTGAATAAGCTTTTCAAATGATTTCATATTTTTGGACTAACTTTTTAAATGTTGTTTTCAAAATATTAAAGTATCAAAAAATATATCTTTATAATCTTTATATATAAAACATATCATTATCAAAATATTGCAATATTTTTCAAAATATTACATCACTTTAAAGGTTTATCGAAAAATCTTAAAAAATGTGAAAAGCTTATAAAAAAATATTAAATCAAGGCCATAGTAAATTGACTTCCCTTCTGCAATACATGAATTCTTTCTTCAATATATCATATTTATTGAAAATTTTCAGTAGTATATAAGTACAAACAATATTATTAAAAGCCATTATTGCCATGATGACAAATTTCATATGTATATATATTCCAAATCAACTATACAGTCAGTGAGTGAATGTAAGCTTAGGCTTAAACTGGATTTGGTGTGGTGGAAGAAGGGGATGGATCAAGGGTCTCCTATGTCAAGGGTCTCCTGTGTCAAAGAGGGGTTGACACAGGAGACCGAATGCAGTATATGAATTCTACATACCCCAGAGCAGTAATTCTGTGTTGACTATGAGCATGTCCATATGAATTATGCTAATGATAATATGGAGTCTCTGTCAGGCCTAGCAATATATCCTAACTTTACAGGTTAGGCTAATTTTGCCAAGGTGAGATATAACACATATATTGATACAAACATTTCCTTTAATACAGTACAGAGTAAACATAACGATATGTTCACTTGTCATAAGCACTCAATGTTTAAGTAAAGATTATCTGGGTCTATTTTTACTTCTGGTTATAGGGGTGAACTGCCAATATTTAGATGTGTAACGATTTGCTGCTAAAAGTTCAATCCATATTTTAAACACAAGTCACGAAAATGTTCAAATGTTGACAGCAGTCTCCAATTCCTTACTAAACACGTTTTGAGTATCATAGTGTTTAATGTTTTGAATTCTGATGTCTTGGTATCCAGTGGGTACCTCGAATTTGCGATTAAAAACACATCTCTGTCATATGAGTTACACTTGAGTAAGAAGCTTCTCTGTTATTCGGGTGGTAGTCAGAAATCAATTGAATCTATTAGCCTTTAAAAGATTTCACATTATTTCCTCTGGGACTCGCAAGGACATTTTCAGATAGAAATAGAGAATGTAATTGAATTTTGAGAAACTTCTATTTTCTTGCACATAAAACACTGTAGTTTTTGTTTGTCTGTTTCCAGTACCATGCTGAAGGCAAAGAAAATAGTACATCAAATGTGCTAATTTGGTAAATAAATGTAAAATATGTTTTTGTTTGGGTAATAAAATCTTTGCAAATTGAATTCTGTCATTGATTTGATCTTATATTTATAAACCACCAAGATGTTTATTGGTTCTCCATCAATTTGCTTTTCTGTATTTGCAGCAATTTTGCAAATTAAACTTAGTTTAGCATCCTTTGTATTTTTTGCACAAGTGACAGAAAAGTCTCACTTTAAACAGTAGCCAAAGATCAAAGATAAATATATATAAAAAATATATGCCATAAAAAATACCCATCTCAAGTTGCAATGGTTAAATGTAAGGTAATAGCTGGATTTAGATTATGACATAAGGAGAAAAAAAAAAAACTAGAAAAGGAAATGGTATATTGTTTAAAAAATATTTTCATTTATTTGTTCAGTTGTTAATTAAATATTAGGGAGGAGTAGTTTTGAAATGTAAATGGGATTGAGTATACAGCATTCCCAAATGTTCACAACAAAATGTAAAACATACAGTTGGTGTAGTAGTGTAATGTATTTATTCTCTCCAATGTGCCTCCTTGGGAAGTAGTTTGTTTGTATATATATTTTAGTATATTTGGGTTATTCAGTAGAGTCAGTTTGGGATATTCAGCAAAGTCAATTTCAAATGTCAAGTGGCTTGGTCACCTTCTAGGGTCTTTGAATATTTTGCAAAGACATCTGATGGTGGCATTGCTGCTTGGTGTACGGTGGCCTGGGGGGACACCGGAGGGTGAATGTACTTACCTGCATCTGTAATCTGTGAATGCTGCAAGTTCATGCTATCTTCTGTTGGTGCTGCAAATGTGCAGCTGTACATCACTAATGTCTCAAGAGGATTCCGATAGACCATGGGAGTCTGCAGAAATTTTGTCTCATGATGAACAAAACAAAGATTTATTCTACCAGCCGGCACTAGCGAGTCAATAGTTTCAAGTTTTGCCAAGCGGAGGAAAAACACATAAGACAAAAATAGCTATTTGTTATTAAAACACAGCTTTTAGCATCAACTGCAGTGTTACGAACATTTTTATATTTTGTTTTAATATATAGAGACATTCCAAAATGTAATCTTTAAATATTAGCATATAATCCAGTATATCAAATATTAATCAATTTCCTTAAATAAACCTATTAGACAAATACATATAGTTATCTTACACGTATAATGGCACTAGAAGAGGTATCTTTGCTTTTACTATAATTTTCTAACAATATTTGCTTGGAAAGTTTTGCCATGAGCTTGCAACCAAATCAACCAGATTTTGTAGTACAAAAACTGATTTTCTACCCCCAGGTTCTCATTTAATACGTCTATCAGAAACTGGACAGGCAAAACTGAAGAAAATGGCTAATAGTTCGGCATTCTGAAGATAGTCAAGCCTAAATAATTTAACTAAATTTGAATTAATTACCAACACTAACCCTCTTGCCTTGCAAACTAGGAAAATGAATTTGCTCCAGCAATGCTAGATCTTCAGAGTAACTAGCAAATGTACTGTGTCACTGCCATAGATAAAGAGGCATCGGCAGTGGGGCTGACCCGGGCTAGAGGACAGAGTGGGCCCTCAAATGTTTCATTCATGATTATTAGCCCTAAGTCCCCTGTTCTGTGACTATCCAGAGCAGGGCACTAGGGACTAATAATAAACTTTGCGTGCTCACCCTTACTGTAGCGTGATTGAGCAGCATCACTTTCCCTCAGCCCAGCCTCAGGTCCAGTGTTAATTCAGGAGGCTTTGTGAGGGGACAAGACATGACACACATCATATCCCTGCTCCCTCCTTCACACACAGCGTGGTTATGAATGTTGAGGCTGGGCAGAGCCTCTGCCAGGTCATTGAAAACGTTGTCTTTAGTTACACCTTCCTAAATGGGTGAGGAGATAGTAAGTAGCCTGATCGCAGCAATTTAATTACTATTAAATAATAATTGATACTTGATTGTTATTAAGGTGGATATATATGGGATATTGCACTTGTTAAATCAGACTTGACAAAGGACCATGTAGGAGCCGAAATGTTGTTCTCACTTCCTTTTTCCAAATAAAGATTGCCTTTAGAAGAAACCATCAGGTGTGCCTGGACCTATTTCCACTGGACATTTTGGGGAACTTGCCCTCCCTGTCTAGAGCACTCTGGTGGACTATTCCCTTTTAGTGTGTGCACTGTTCTTCGTTTCTTGGAAACAAATTCTAGCTCAATGGCTAGCTCAGCCATGCTACACAATAAATGAAGTAGGATATTGGCGTTAACAGAAATGGCGCTAATCTAGAACCTACCTCCCCCTTCTCAATGAGTTATATTACAGTTAATTAAAAATACGTTAAGAAGCCACTTTCACATGCACACGCTCCTTGCTCCAGCACAGAAGCTTCTCAATGAAAGTCAGCTCTAGGGAAAAAGGTAAAAGCTTACAAAGCGTGTAGAAAGCAGGTCTGCAGCTTTTGCAAGCCTTTTTTTCATATATACTCAAAAAAATACATGCATGTTTTCTTTGGGGGTATAGCTACTAAATTCTAAACAAATAACAGAGTGTTCCTTTAATTATACAGCTTGGTGTGAAGTATTGCTCTGGGGGCAGGGTTTTTTTAATGCAATGAGTTTAATGCTATATGTGGTTTATAAATAGGTTTTCTATAATACTCTGAAATCAGTCAGATTTGGTGTCATAAAGGGATTTATAGAACAAGATAATGTTAGATATAGATCGTGATATAGGGCGGGAATTTTAGAGGGGCTTAAATCTACCTATATGGGAGGGGGTGGTAACATTTATCCTTGGGCTGAAGCCCCTGGACTTTTTGCCACCTAGCACGCCCCTGCTTAGATAGCCCATTATACCATTTGCACCCCTATGTACACTTATGCCATGCACTTATGCCAGCAAATGCCTGTTCATTAAGTACTAAACCTTTTCAGTGTTGATAGTTATGTTTTCAGCTTCCCAAATAAGACAAGGTAACATGTGCACCCGCTGTAAATTGCCCTTTGTCTTACAGATGTTTTATGTTAACTTTTTGATAACTTTCTATTTTTTGTTCTTTCATGACATACTTCAAAACAAGAAACATCTCACTATCCTTCCAGATAAAACACTTTATAAATAAAATACATTTAATTTCCCCTTTCCCTTGTTCTTTCATCTATTAATTCAATTTTATTGACAAAATAATCTCAGCATTATATAACACCTTGTTTGATATCATGAACAAGTTTTTTTTTGTAGCATATGTTTTACAATACAAATTTGCACTAGAAAAAAAAATCAAAGCTCAAGTGAATACAGCCGAATGCCATCCTGTACATTGCTCCACATTTCAAAGAGTTTCATTAAACTGATTTACTTCCCAATGATTGTCTGCGTCTGATGTGTGCTTGGTTATATATTTTTCTCTAACTTAGTCTGTAACCTAAGCCAACCAGTTTCTTCATTGACTCCACTAAATCAAATCAGATTTGCTGAAATGGAATTCGTACCACCTATAATATGTAGGAAGAATCACATCACAAAGAATGAACATTCTCACCCATCTACTTATATTATTTTCTCAGTCACTCCCTGTGGAGATGGCTTTCTGTATATTCAAAGAGTTGTGGCATTTATATATCAAGTGTTGAATTAAAAATAATATTGCTATCATCTTACCCAAGTAAGAGCCTATTAGCAGAAATCTAGGGGTTTGCTCAACAGACATGAGGTGTTTTTTTTTACCTTGAGTTTAGGAGGAAACTTAAATTAAATGTCTATTTCTAACTGACAGTTTCAACACAGTCTGAAAAACATTATTGCTACTTAAATTTGACTGATCTATGAATCTAACCCCTTTACATGACATTATTGCACAGTCGTTATTCGGCATGTGCCAACCTCTAACTTTAATAACACTCAGACACCAATGAGTTCTGTTGGAGTATAAAGTCCACAGCTTTATTAATTAATATAAATATATAAATGAACAATTTAGGGTCATGACCCTGCCAAAGAACGTACATTAACATAACCAACAATACATAACATGTAACTCACAGAATACTGAGAGGCCCCACCTCCATTTGTCTAACTGCAGGGGTGTACCCAGACACCCCTACACCCCTTGGTTCATAGCCACCGATGGGCTCGAACCTACCTCCACACTTTTAACTCCAGCCTACTCCAGCCTAGACCTTTGCCTACCAGTTTCCTAATCCACCAAACTTCCTGTTTAACCAAGACCTTTTCTGCCACAGCACTTGCCTTGACCCCTTAAGGACATGTGCGACCCCCACTACACAAAAACAGGGCTTGCGCTATACCTTCCTGCAAACCTTAGTTAAAAAGATCACATCCTACTTCCAACAGGTGCACCCCATCTGATCGAAAGTACCCGGGTAACTTTTCTTAAAATTCTCGATGTCGCACCACTACCCCTCCTAACCTACAAACAAACACCGTCATGGTCTTGTTAACCTTACCCCGACATTGAGCAACTGCAACTGAATCCCTGGCGTGTCTCTAGTTCAACTGAGGCACCATGTCCGACCATACCACCCTTACGCCAGGGATCAGCCCCTTCAGTCGATCCACATCCTGCTTCATTCGTTTAACCAGTTCACGTTGGGGGACCAAACTTAAGTCGTTACCCTCCCCATGAACTACTACCACCTTTGGTAAAGCCTCCTTCACAACCTTTTAAAACAACGCTATACTAATGTGCTGCCAATCAAACCCCGATAACCAAACCATGATAACGCCACCTGTTCCACAGGAAAGCCCAGCTGTGTTCCGTTTCTTCGAACTGCGGCCCTCTTCTGTGCCCAATAGATATACGAATGGCCAATTATCCACACCGTCCAACCTAAAAGAAAACACAACAGTGATGAAGCAGCATATCCTCTCTCTAACTCACCCCACATTGTCCACCTCCTCATACCAGTCTATCCGGCCGTACATACGAGCGGAACCTTAGCGATTCCCATCTCCCGATCCGTTTAATCTGTTCGTCTCCTAATCCCAAGCGCGCCACTTCAGTCGCTGCTCCTATACGGAATGAATGTGTTTTCCGAACTGCATAGGCTTCAGTCCTAACTTCTGTAAGCCCAACCCTCACGAATTGGAAGCATGACAGCGCTGTGCCATCAGCATGTATCAAGAAACATCCTTTTACCTCTGGTTGGTTTTCCAAAAACCTGGCCCCACTCACCACTGGACACAACCCAGACCCCAAAAAGGGCCCAAGAAAACGCTATCGTAAACAATGCCACTTCGAACTCGGAAAAACATAACTCAGGTAGCTTGCCTATCAACCCTTGCAATATTGTGAACGAAACTGGCCTCCTCGCATCTCCTGTTTTCTTACCCTTCTTGAATCCCCGTACCGCTTGCCTCACTACAAAATGTTTTGTCACGTCGTCCCAGCCATTGAACTTGAACAGGAATGTTAATGCTGACAAGTGCCTATCCACCATCGATGGTGATGGTTGCTTCGCGAACAAGCGGCATAGAATCCATAACAGCGCGTCCAGCCGATTGTTCACTGAGCCCTCTGCTCCTAACTGTTGCATTGTCTCTTCCCAAACCTTCCAAACCTTGACATATGTGGACCAAGTTCCAGACGCCAAAGACTTCTTTATGTACTCCCCAAGCAGGACGTCCCAAGGCAACCTGCATTCCCCTTGTACTGAGTCAATCTCCAACCCCAGAAAGCTAAGGCACGTTATGGGCCCCACCGTTTTGTCCTCTGCCAACGGGCCCCCGGAACTTATGTGCCACCCACTGAAAGACCTGCAATATTTGGCTACAGCTCTCCGTTCCCGGCGGGCCGACGCACATAAAATCGTCAAGATAGTGCACCACTGCACCCCCTGCCGATTCCCGCCGTACCACCCATTCCAAAAAGGTGCTAAACCTCTCGAAGTAGGCACTTGAGAAGGCACATCCCATAGGTAGGCACAAGTCCACAAAATACCCCCCTTCAAAATAACACCCCAACAGGTGATGACAATATGGATGTATGGGAAGCAGCCTGAACGCTGCTTCCACATCCACTTTCGCCATCAGTTCCCCGTGACCTGACTTCCCTACCAACTCGACAGCCTTGTCAAATGATGTATAAGAAACGGAACAGAGGACTACGTCGATATCATAATTTACCGATGTCCCTTTTGGGTACGATAAATGATGTATCATGCGGAATTTACCTGCCTCCTTCTTGGGTACCACTCTCAAACCCGCTAATGGTGGGGAGGCAAATGGTCCCGCCATCCTTCCCACTTGTAACTTTTCTCGAGCTACCCCGGATGCTCTCTCATCAACCGAAGATTCCCGCACAACTTACCCGGACCCTTATCCCGAAACGGAATCATGAAACCCTCCGTAAAACCTAACCATAAGAATCTCGCCACATCTTGACTAGCATATCGTTTTAACCAAGGCAGCATTGCGCCTACCCTCACTGGTGACTCCCCCAGCCGCAGTTGTGGTTGCTGTTGAACCGGTGGGCCCCCCTCCCGCATTCGGCTTTCCTTTCTTAAAGCCTCTTGCGACTCCGTGATTACCCCTGCAGCTGGAGCACTTATGCTTGAATCTGCATAATGCACCCCACTTGCACTGACCCTCATTATAAAGCCAGCAAAAACCTTTCTTCTGTCCTGCCGACACGGTCCCGATTGAGCCTGCGCCAGCCGCTCCGAGAAAGGGGGCACTCTTTTGTGCCATCATCACTACTTAGTGACCTGCAAGGAGAAGATAACCTGGGTAGTCTCCCTGTGCTCCAGCTTGTCGTTCCTACTCCCACTTCTGTTCCTTGTCCGCTCCTCCCGTCCCCTCCCCTTCTTCCTCCGATCCATGTAACTCCTTTCTGATGACCATGAAGCACTGTGCTTGTACCCTGACCTCCTGTCCCTGGAATTGGACCGCCTTCTACTGCTCCTGCTCCCCGCTGTGCTCTTTTCCCTGTTCCTCCATCTTTCAGCTGACTTCCTAATACTGCCGTGCCTGTTCTTCTCTTTGTTCCATATACCCCCATCGTCCCTCCTGCTTGTGCTCCTGTTGTCCCGCTGTTCCTGGGAGCGACCACTGTGGGCCTCCCGAGCCTTGCTATCCCGTGCACCTGCTTCCCGGCCTTGCCCTTGTTGTCTCCTTGCACCTGTTGCTCCTGTCCTAATCTGTCCCCTGTGCCTGTTTTCTCTCTGCTCCTGACTGCTGGCACTCCTTTCTCTCACCGCTCCTCTGACACTCGCCTCACTCCCACTCCTATGACCCTCAGCATCTTCTGTCCTGCACCTAATTCCAGCTCTGGCTGCCTCCTCCTGCCTCCCGCTGTCCTGTTCCCCTCCTGTGCCTTGAGGGACCACTGTCACTCTGCCATCTGCTCTCCTCTCCCCTCCCTGCCCCTCAGTGCTGCCCCCCAGGGGGCGACTCACTGGGACGCCTTGCACAGCTCCTGATTCCGTCTGTCTTCATTTTCCCCGACCTCTCCATGCTGTTTTTTTTTCTTTCCCGCCCACCGCCACCCGGCTGGGGGCACTCTTCGAGGGAGGCCTCTTCCTGGCTTGCAACCTCGCCGGACCGGCGCCATGTCTGACAGGCGGCCCCGGGCCAACGTCCTGCACCTTCCTGCCTCCCGGTCGCCGATGACGAAACTGCCACACTGCCCTCATCTGATCTCCTCTTCCTCTGTGCTGCTGTACCCGGTCCTGGGCTGAGCCACTGGGGCAGCCTCGATCTTCTTTCCGGCCGCCGCTCTGTCACCGCATGGGGGGGAGCAGACGTGCTCGGTGCCCCCAGCTGCTCCTGCAGCCATGCCATGCCTTTCTCTTCCATGATTGACCGCACTTCCTTTAGGATCTCCTCCAAGGACGCCATGCTGCACCTGAAAAAGAAGAAAAGAAGAGCCCTACCAACCTGCACAATTTACAGGTAAGGCAAAAGTTAAAATAGCCATTCACTAAATCACAACCAGACATGGATACCCATATAACTAGAGAGGATCTCTAGACAATACTGGACTTAATTTCTAAAAAGTTAATAGGGAACTTTGATAGAGTCCTTAGAGATTTAAAGAAAGCGTCCAGAACATGACATGTGGAGGCAAAAATTGATGATTTTGCAGAGGCTAATAATAGTCTACCTGAGAAGGTGCAACAAATGGAAGGGATGTTAGAACACTATTAATAAAAACTAATTGATCTGGAGGGCAGAGTCCGCAGAAGTAACCTACACATCAAGGGAGTCCCAGAAAGCATCCAACAAGCTTCACTACCAGAGTACATGAGAAGCATGTTTATAGTCCTGGCATCAGATATACCACCAGGCATGTTTTTGTTAGGCAGGATGCAGAGAGTGCCTGAACAGAGACACTTGGCTGACAGCATACCCAAAGACATCTTGTTATGTTTGCACTACTACCACGTAAAGAAGAAGAGTCTACGATTGAGCAGATCATCCACCACACTGTCCAAAGAATACAAACATTAAAAGTTTTGCAGATCTTTCCTCTGCTACACTGAGGAAATGGAAAGCTTTTCATCAAGTTACAGAGTGTGATGGAGCTTCTGTACTCCAACTGAGTACCTCTGCAAGGTCTGCTTCCTAGCTCCTATCAGGGACACTGGAACACCGAAGCTTAAATGCGGTCGCTGAGAACTTATTTCACCATGGACACACAGCTCCAAAAGGAACTAACATACTCCGCTTTAATTTTACAATTACATTACACACACCTTGCATCTATAATGGGCACAGGGTGATTAAAACATAAGAATAAGCCAGGGGCCTACATAAAATGTCCTTCTTAAGCTCATGGTGATGGTGACTACGTCAAACAGAGGGTCTACGAAAATTTAAAATCATTTATAAATTAGGGTTTCCCACAAAACTAACGATGCTCAGGAAAGGCACCACTGTGGCCATTGCCTCACCAGAAGGGGGCATGAGGAACCTCGGGAAATGGAACCTGTCCCCTAGCTCACCTACCCCACCTACCCAAGATGGCTTCCCCTCACCTGCACTGTCTCCAGAATGGAAATAAGATGACCACTGCACGCCAAACTAGAAGGCATTAAATTGTCACCCAAAATGTCAATTCACATTTTCTGTTACAATATTACTGACTGATAAGCTGGATGTCATCCCTTCAATTTTTAGTTTTTAGCATTTTTTTTTTTGGGTTGCTCTGCATTATAAAATAGTATCCTATTAATGCGCTGCTGATATCTCCACACTATGGCTTCCCCAACAGTTTGAAGAATAAGAGGCATTCCCATACACACTAAATCGAGGATATGTTATGTTTCACTACTGGGTCAGCTTGAGAGAGACATCCGAGACCCAGTTACCCAAAACACAGGAGCGATTCAATTATTTGAACTATCTTGGAAGACACCAGTTTATAAGAGAAAGAGCAAAGTAACCACGTAATCTATGGAAATGATTCTACCATCCCGCTAGTGGAACTATGACTTAACCCCTTAGGAATTATATTGGGACTTAATTTGGCTGGAGAGGTTTCATTGAGAGTTGATGTCCTCAATCTGGCAGTGGCTTTCTCCAGATTATGGGGTATATGTCATGTTAAATGTTCTCATGTCCAAAATGTAATTACTGTAAAGTATCATGGTTTTTTTTTGGGGGGGAGGAAACATTCCCACTCGCCTTTAGCTCGCCCTTGTGTGGCGGTAGTGCGAGATGTTTTTACTTGTCCATTGAGTCACCAAGGAGAAGGACTTTCTCAACTAAATTTGACTATCATAGTCTAACTTTTAATACCTAATGCAGTCTACACCCCAGCAGTACTGGTCTTGGTACATTACCCACTCAGGGAAGATGTACACATGGGGTGGGTGACATTAGGTGAATTGTTGGTGTAGGACTCACCAAGAGGTTTTGCCTTGACTTGACAAGTGAGCTTAGATTTAAAAGGCCATTAGAATGATACTAAAACACCTATAGTTATTTAAATGACTTGGGATAGTGGAAAGTAATTTTTCTTTGTTTTTTATTGTATGAATTGGGGCTGATGTGTACTATAGTCAATGCTCCCACCCCGGAGTAGTGGGAGCTTGAGCACAGGACTTAATCTTTTGATGTTTGCATTTGCTTTTGCATTAAACAACCATGTTACAGTGCTGACACCCACCCCATGTGTTCCCTATTAAGGGTTAATAAGTCTGTCTCATTAGAGATTTTACCTTTTGACTGATTACAGCAAGGTGAACTGCTATTCTAGGACTCACCTAAGAGGTTTTGCCTTGACATCGCAGGTGAGCTTATACTTAAATGGTCATTAGAGTGATATTAAAAATCCTCAGGAAATAACTTTTTTCTTTGGTTTTTATTGTATGTATTGGGGCTAATGTTGCATACATAAGGTGCATGTCTCATATTGCTAATGCCACATGGCATCCTCAGATGTATTCATCCTCAGATGTACATTTTGAAATCGTTGGCTTCACCCGGGAGAAGCCAGACCTTTATAAACCACTAACACACATCTGGTCATTTCCATGATGTCACCTTTATTATAGAGTTTGCTTTAATTTCCTTACCCCCTGTGACTTGGCTTAATCTCCATTTACCTCATCTTTGGTTTTCCTGACCCACGCTTGTTCTGATTATTATTAGTCTGCTGTCCACACAGGTTCTTTATCCAAAATAACTATGATTTTGATTTCTGGTTCCCTGACTTTATCTATTTTTCTTATTAAGATTAGTTACAAGCCATTTGCTATTAAGTTTCTGTTTTGTAGGAGGTTCTTATTTTGCTGTTAAGCCCATTACATTAACTGCTAGCTGTAACACCTATTTGGCTGGGAGACTTTCACTAATAGCCTTAACTTCAAGGTAACATTCCACCTCCTCGTTTGGACGGCCTTCTGAACACCATTAATTGTGCTCACAAACAGTTAAAAATATTACCTTGATTTTATTTTATGTTTATTGCTCATAATGCATGGCCAAGGAAGAGGATGGGGGATTACTACAGACAGATACAGTCCTGAGTGTTTTGCTAAAGGATTCTTTATGGCAAATCTTTTATATTTATTAATATGGGATTTCTAGTAAAAATTAAGTTAAATTTTTTTTTAAATTCTTTATTTTTCGTTGTGCATGGTATAACATTAGACTTGCTTAGCCACAATAGCAGTCGCAATCAGAGTAAGTACAAGCATTATGGACATGAGATGGCGTACAGATATACAGCAAAATGTTTTGTTTATAATGATAGGATGAAAAGACAGTGGAGAAGCAAAACGGAGTCAGAGGATACAAGCTTTTCGTACTGTCTGTGGTAATGTAGGATAAGGTTCCACATTTAGACTACATGCTAGACTATCCTATTATTTAATAATTATATACATGCAGGCTTAAACTTATTGCATTGCAGGCAAGGTCATCGCTCAGCGCGCTATTGCCCATTATAGCGGTTCTCTCTCCCTCACATTTTGCTAAATGACATGCTTGCGCCGATATGTGGATGGCTACAGTACAGTCGCAGGGTGTGCAGTGAGATGTGATGTGCCATTTTTTGATTTGTTAGTGGAAAAAAAAGCTACCTTGGGGCGTAAGACTTGTGGCAGCGCTATTTTGCCTTGGAACCTAGCCCGCCAGTATTATCGAGTTGGCCAGTGTGGTGTTAGTGCCACCATGCAGAAAAATTAAACCATATAACATAACGTTCGTCACTTGTGTGCCCCTGGATCTGTTGCATCTCAGGCGAGAGTCCCTGGCGGATGTGGCTTGGATGACAGCCAGCTACTATAGTTGGGGAGTCAGCCGATGCCTTGACTGGGTGCTCCGCTTCCATGTGTGTACTGTCCAGCAATAAATGTCCTGTGTATGCTCAGGGACTCTTCGTCCTGCGCCACGTCGTGGCTTAAACCATCGCTTCTGAACCTGTCGCTGGTGAGATGGTTGCGAGGTAGTGGAGCGGTGTGGCATCTTGGGTCTCTGCTGTGCTGCCGCCCTCAGGGGGCTTTGCGAGGCCCCACCGCAGACCGTCCGACGTAGTGACGGGCGTTTTCGTCTGTGTTGGCTGTGAGGGGATGTGCAGCTCTCCTGGAGTGGTGTGCAGCGCTCCATGTGGGAGACCGGCATTCCTGCATATCCAAGTTTTGCTGGCTTTTTGTCTTCAGTGTTCGTTTTGCTGTGGGTACTGGTTTGCTGTGCCCCTGTCTCTCTTGCCATTTTCGGGCCTGCCCTGGGGTTGGTGCCGAGATACAGTAATGTGTCTCAGAAGGCTGATGTCGTGCCAGGGCCCCTTGATGTGATTTAACCTCCAGGTGTTGCAGGTAGCAGGCTAGCTTGTGTCTGTGGGCGCTTTGTGTTGCCAGTGCTGTGTTGTTGCTGGCCCTCTCAGTGCTGTTAGCACACGTGGCATCCGCCATCTTAGCTGAGGGATATAGGCCGCCGATCTTAGTGCCTCGGATGACTTGCCTCAGAGTTGGGACCAGGATAACCCCCGCCGGTCCAGAGGGGGGGGGAGGACAGGGCCAGGTCTTCACCAATTCAGGCCTCTGGCCGGGTGCTGCTGGGCAGGATAGCAGGGCAGCGGCCATCCGCCCTGCTCACCACCGGAGAAGGCCTCCTCAGATGCAGAGAAGAATTCCCCTCCAGGGGACTGAAGCTCGAAGAGACAACCTCGCCCTGGATCCAGTGCCTCCTGAGTCCCCATGCTGTCGGTCTGAAAAGTCGCTAAAAATCATGCTTTGAGGGTTTAGAGAGCGTTAGTTGGCAGGAGCTGCTCGTACTGGTGACTGTCCAGCTCGGCGGTCCGGCCCCGCCCCCTAAGCACATATTTTTTAATAATATAATATATCACATTTATAATAAACTACAATTATAAACATGATTTAAATTTTTTTTAAATTTTTTTATAAAAGAGAGATTTGCTCCCAAGAAACTTGGCAGAAGGCAAAGGAAATATAGTTACGTTGTATCAATTCTGTGATGTATTCCGCTAATATCTAATATAAAGCCTAACAGACACTTATATTTTTCATTTGTCTTTTATTCTTTACCTTACTTTATTAGATGTAGCAGACTGATATATTGTTTTTCACTTTTACGGGGTTCTCAACTGAGTAAAAGAACACTAGTAGTCAGAGGCAAAACTAGAAACCACGGGGAACCAGTGAAAAAAATGGCCATAGGGGCCCCCACACATACTTTTCCCTCCAGTTCCCAACCCCTCTATGTGTATCATCCACGCCCCACAGGGTGAGTGTGGCATGGTTGGGGGGGGGATGAGTATGACAGAAATGGAAGGGTTCATGTGATAGGGTGAAAGGGAGCCAGTGTGACAGAGTGAGGAGAATGATTGTGACAGTGCTAGAGAAGGTGAGTGTGATAGGGTGAATATAGCAGAGTGATGGGAGGAGTGTATGACATGAGTGAGTAACAGGATTGGGGGAGTTATGATGAGTATAGCAGGGTGAAGGGGGGTGACAGTGTGTGTGTTGGGGTGACAGTTATACAGACACACATGCAGATAAACAGACAAACACACACTGACATACATGCAGATATACACCATACAACACATACAGATATATACATGGACACACATGCAGATACACAGACACTTAATGACAAACATTCAGATACAAACAGTAACACACATACAGATACATAAGCAGACATTGACATACAAATATGCAGACATACAGATACACAGACACACATGCAGACAAACTGATACGCATGCAGACACACACATATAAACACACACACAGAGACAAACACAGACACACACAGGCACAAATACATATAGACACACACACACATATATGCATACATACAGACACATACATACACATACAGACACACATACATATACAGACACATACATACAAACAAACACATACATACAGAGACACACATACAGACACACACACATATACAGACATATATACATACAGGCACACATGCACACACATACAGACAGACATACGCACATACAGAGACACATACATACATACACACATTCACAAACACACACACATGCAAAATGTTTGATACACACACATATATGCATACATACAGATACATACATACACATACAGACACACATACCTATACAGACACATACATACAAACAAACAAACAAACACACACATTCAGAGACACATACACACAGATACACATACATACACACATACACAGACACATACAGAGACACACATACAGACACACACACATATACAGACAGATATACATACAGACACACATGCACACACAGACAGACAGACATACACACAAACAGGGGCACAAATACATACAGACACACACATGACACATACATACAGATACACATACATTTATGCATACATCCAGACACATACATACAGTTACAGACACACATACATATACAGACACATACAAACACACACATTCAGCAACACATACACACAGATACACATACATACATACACACATACAGAGACACATACATACAGAGACACACATACAGACACACACACACATACAGACACACATGCACACACATACAGACAGACATACACACATACAGGCACACATACATAGAGACACACGATACATACATACAGATACACACACATATATGCATACAGACTCATACATACAGGGCCGGCCTTAGGCAATTAGGCGCCCTGTGCAAAAAGTCTTCACGGCGCCCCCCCCACCTCCCACCAAGTTGCCTGAATACAGTAACACACACAGGCACCGGGGACGTGTGTATCACGAGGCAAACAAGGCATCTGCCTTGGGCGCCACTTTGCAGGGGGCGGCAAAAAAAAGCATCCCTCCAAACCCCCAGGCAGATCCCTTGCTTGCCTCGCATCCTGGGGGGCTCAAGAGCTGACCGGCTGGCCACTTTTGAGCCCCCCCAAGGCTGGCAGCGGGCAGCGAAGGAGCATACTCACCTGAGCTCTTCCTGCTCAGCTTCCTCTGCGCCGCTTAATGAAGCCGGGAGCCAGAATATGACGTCAGTCCGGCTCCCGGCATCACTAAGCGCTGCTTACTCAGCCTGTGCGCCCCCTGCCTGCCTGCCCAGCAGCCACACTGGACTGCTGGTAAGAAATCCACTCCAGCTTTCCCAGGGAGGCTGGGTGGATTTAAAATAAATGTAAAAAATATTAGTTTGTGAGTGTTAGTGGAAATGTCTGTGTGTGTGTCTGTGAGTGTTTATTTTGAAGTGAATGTGTGTGTGTGTGTGTGTGTGTGTCTGTAAGTGTGTAATTGTGTGTGTCTGTAAGTGAATGTGTGTGTGTCTGTGAGTGAATGTGTGTGTTGGTCAGTGAGTTTATATGTGTCAGTCAGTGAGTGTGTATGTGTCAGTCAGTGAGTGTGTATGTGTCGTCAGTGAGTGTGCGTCTGTCAGTGAGTGAGCGTCTGTCAGTCAAAGTGCGGCCTTGACAGGAAGAGGTGGGGGAAATTTAAACTCGGTTACAGGCATGTACACACACACTCAGTTAAAGGCAGTCACACATACAGGCACAGGCACAAACAATGGCACAGCTACAGCGACACACACAGACAGACAGTCACATAGGCAGTCACACACACAGACAGACACACAGTAACACACACATAGACAGTTATACACACACAGGCAGGCAGTCACACAGATAGAAAGTCACACACACAGGCAGGCAGTCACACACAGACAGATAGTTACAGACAGACACACACAGGCAGGCAGGCAGTCACATACAGGCAGTCACACACACAGGCAGTCACACACACAGACAGTCACACAGACAGACAGTCTCACACACACAGGCAGTCACACACACGGGCAGTCACACACACGGGCAGTCACACACACGGGCAGTCACACAGACAGACAGTCACACAGACAGACAGTCACACACACACACAGGCAGTCACATACATGGGCAGTCACACAGACAGACAGTCACACACACAGACAGTCACACACAGGCAGAGACAGTCACACACAGAGACAGTCACACACACACACACACACACAAGGACAGGCAGTCACACAGACAGTCACACACACACACAGACAGTCACACGCACACAGGCAGGCAGTCACACAGACAGACAGTCACACAAACAGGCAAACAGTCACACACACACACTTACCTCTTTCCAGTGGATGCAGTTGGCTGATGGGGAAGCATCTTTCCCTCTTCCTGTACAGCAGGGGCTTCGGGAGGTATTAGCCCGTCTCCGCCTCTCGATAAGCCCCGCCTCCGCCGCTCGGTAAACCCCGCCCCCTCTGCCGCGATTTTTTTTTTTTTAAATAGACCCGGGTGGAGAACAATTAATCCTCCAGCCAGGTACCTCTTTTAGCTCCCCTGCACTCCGGCCATGAGTGAGCTGTGTCGGCCACAGGGCGCCCCCTGTTCCATGGCGCCCTGTGCGGTCGCACAGCTCGCACACCCCTAAGGCCGGCCCTGCATACATACACATACATACACATACAGACACACATACATACAGACACACATACATACATACAGACACACATACATACAAACATACACACACATTCAGAGACTCATACATACTGTATGTATGTGTCTGTATGACCTCATCACAGGGGGCCTGGTCGTGTTTTTAAAGTGCCGCAGTGATGACCGGGACCCCTTGAAATTCATTGCCATCGGGTGTCACTAACAGCATGGGCCACCCAAAGGGCCCCTTCAATGCGGCTGCGGCGGTTATACTACATGTGCACTCCGGTTGCAGGGGTCTTCAGGGCAACCAGGGCCCTGGAGTGACGCGCCTGGTCGCATCTGCGACCCTTGCGACTGCGGTAGTTCCGTCACTGCTAGTAGTTATAAGGGACGAAAGAAACATTAACAATGAATTTGAATATAAACAATCTAATATAAAATTATATTGGATTAAATTAATAACTTCATAAAGTATAACTTGAATAGACCTTGAAAAATTAGCTATTAAATTTAGATTAATTTACTTGTATAGGATAGCTTTTTTTATTTTCTAAAAATAGTATTTCAATTCAATACTTTAATCTTAGGGGACTTTTTTAATTTAATTTTTTTAAAGATCGATTTTTTTTAAAAAAAAGATCATTTTGCAATGTCCCCTCCTCTTCTTGTACATTGTAAAACGTGCCTTTCTCAATGTCTTGGAATGGAAAATCTGAATACAATCCTCAGAAAGATTTCAAATATATATTTGTGATGATTTTCCTGAAACGATTTTAATGCTATGAAGATATTTTAAAATCTATGCTGTCAATGAGCTCTTGTTTATCCTACAGAATACAGAATCCGAATTGTTTATGGCAAACATAATTAGATGACTCTTCAAAAATCTCAATATTTAAACTGCCATTTTTTTTTTTGGCAATCGCTTGACTCCCTATTCATCATGCATTATATTAGTAATATATATATATTTTTTTTTAAATACCTTTAGCATTCCAAAGGTACGCATTTTAGATAGACTGACTGTAGCTTCCCATAGATCTCTATTTACCAGCCAGAGACTCCACCATTCTCTCATTCTCTCTGGTCTATGTTGTCTAATCTCATTCTATAAACCCCTATCTAGGAGGCATGTATGAGATAGACAATATGTGTGTGAGAAGATCCACTTGTATAGTAGCTACCATCAGTTTGTACGCAGCACTGCTCGTGGTTGTTCAAACCAGTCTGTGTACATTGATTGAAAGATCCAAAACCACATATTGACTGTCTCTTGGGGAGAATAAGATCACTCCATATTATGTATGTTGGCGTGTCACAAATAGCTTGTCCATAATTGATACGTACAAAATCAATGCAGCTACAGGCAGGGTCACAAAACAATAAAGGAGATTTGTCCAAGAGACAAACCCCTTAATGGTAATAAATAACGATTCCACAAATGTTCCCTATCAGACTGTATTCATTTTATAAAGGTGGAGACAAAGTAACTAAAAGTTGTGGGTAAGAAACCGGAAATCAGCTTAAAAATAACACAGGTATCAATGTCTAAAGAAGGCTTACTTTGTCTTGTGCCAGTTAGAACATGTATATATGCTGTAGTGTATCTTTATTGCTTAACACTTGCTGCTTCATATAAAAAAAAAAAAAAACCATAACATGACTTGCTATTTACATCTCTTGGTACTTGTAGTGGCTAACAGCAAAATCTAATAAATAAATCAAACTCTTATATAAGCTGACTGTCCCTAGTATGATAAGAAAGAGGACATATAGGCTAGATCTCATATATAGGGAAATCCCTTTTCAAATCTCAATCATAAGTCTTAAAGGAACACTACAGGGTCAGTAACACAAACATGTATTCCTGACCCTATAGTATTAAATTTACCATCTAGCCCCCTAGCCTCCCCTTACCCCCTAAATAAAGTAAACTCTTACGTTTATTCCAATCTGCTGCTGCTGGCTCTGCCCCTTATTGGAATTTTATTTAATTTTTATATTGGCTCCCTGGACATCCAGTATATCCATAGGTGGGGATTGTTCCTCCCAAGCCTGATTATATCAGAGCAGGCCCATGCTATGGGTATTGTATCAACTGTATGTAATTATATACTTTCTTCATTACCTTTAGTATAACTTCAGCGACGTCCACAAGCACCACTGTTTTTCTCTGTTTGTTTTTCACAAGTTTGTGGGGATTCCTTGTAGGTGGATTGCTGCTCATTTACAGATAGAGAGCGCCACACATACATTTGTTCCTCTCTGCAATGTAAACACTTTTCTCTAGGGTGGTCCGGGGGCTTAAGCCTAAAAATAATTAATAATTTGGTAGCCTCTTCCTAAAGCCCCAACCATGGCCTCTCCCCAATTCTTCCACTTAGCATGCCACTTGGCACACTCACAGTTACCTACACACAGATACACATGTGTTCACTCAGGCACAGACAGATACACAGACAGATACGCAGACAGATACACACAGGCATAGAAAGTCACAGGCATAAACAGACAGTGCATGTATGTAATGTGTGTAGTGGATGCTGTGTGTGTAGGGATGCCGCGTATTTGTGTATGGGATGTAGTGGTTTTTATGGTGATACAGTGTTTGAGCTGGGGAGGCACTGTGTGTGTGGACAACCTGTAGGCTGAAACGTACCATCCTGCTTTATTACTACGTCAAAAAAAGAAAACAAGAAAAAAAAAAACACAATGTATGCATTGTCTAATTTGTGAACATACCGTATATAAAAATTTTAAAATTTTAGGAACAATTATTGTTTAATTAATACATTCATAAAATCCACCAAAAAGTTATCTTTATTTATTAAAACTACTTTAAAACATGACTCACAATAGACCGAGTGGGATTAGAGATTATGTTTTTGTGTATAAATTGTGTAACAATGTTGTGCACTTTTCTGTTTGTAATTTTGCTTTTGGTTATTAATGATGTGCTCTCCTACTGAGGTTCTAAAGAAGAGAATTGTTGTAAGCAACCTTTGGCATTATTTTAAAATACCTTATAATCTCTTCATTTCAATAGCATGCAAGGTTTAAGCTTGCCTAGTCCTTTTTTCTCAAACACTTAAAAACACTTCTGAAGATGAAGTATGTCTTGTAGTGCTGGTGAGAAGATACATTTCTTGCAGAAAGTTGAAGTGTTCAGTAGCTCAGCTAAGTGGATATGACATCAAATGTTCGGATGAAGGATCACTGAAACAATATCTATTAAATTCCATTTTTTTTATTTCGTCTCTTGACATTTTAATATAAAAGTACATTTTTGCTGCTTTCCTTTGATTGCTGTGCTCCTGAATGCCTTTTGAAGAGCATATTTTTCCTTTTCTACCTAGACTGTGCAAAGGCATGAAAATGAAATTATCTATCATTTTTCCGTTATTGGGCATTTTGGATTGATTATGTGATCTTAAAACTGTGTAATAAAGGATGGTGCACATTCTCTTGCGTCCTGGCATTGCTTCTGCTTTATTTGTTGTTTTGCTGGTGAGGCAATACTCTTTATGATTTATTTGGTGATAATAAGGTCTAAAGCTATAACTGCTAAAGAATATGTGAAAAGCCAGGACTTTGGGGATCAAACCTGTAATTTTCTTTATATATCATATTCTTAAGTGCCTAAAAAACCTCAAGTTTATAACTTTTAGGGATATCTGCTAAGCTGTTAGGGATTATGTTCTCTGTGCTTGTTTTATAGGGAAACAACAATATTGAGGGGTTCAGGAGGCATCATAATAAACCATGTTCACAGTAGATATGACGGTGTTCTGTGAAGAACTGCTGATGGGAACATGAACCCTTAAACAGGAAAATCTGGGATTCTCTACTGGCTCAAGGGCTGTCCGGGTTATTAATTAAAGTAAGAATTCAAAGTTAACTGAAAGATAGAGAGTTACGCAGGGAGAGCGTGTCAGGTTGCTCGTGAGATTGAGGGGTAACCCCTGTACAGAAATACAGAAATAATAAGCATAGCTGACTTATAGAATGTTTCCATTTCCCCTAATTTGACATTACATTTTACATTTTCTTTAAATTTACTTTGAATTCTTACAGAAATAACAAGAGAACTATAGGGGAGACTAGGAGAAGATAAATTGTCCACACTTCTCAAGTCTTCCCTCTAAAGAAAGGGGGAGAGCAACCCTTAGTAGAAGTTTAAAACATCACTTTTAATAGATTGTTTAAAATACCCAAAATAGGGATGTTCAAAAAGTTATTATAATAATTGTCAAAATAAATCTTAGGGCATACTGAGTCACAATATTTGTATGCAAGTATAAGAGATAAAAACTATAGCTAAGGGTGGAAAGCAAAACAAAGAGAAATGAAAATGAATGTAAAGGTAGGGATCTGTGTATCTATTAGTGGGAATGGGAGAGCCCGGTTCAAGTCCACCAATTCTAACCAGCTAGTGTCCTATCGTGCCTTTGAGGGCACCCCTTAAAAAAAATCTAAGGCTCAAACCTTCTCCCACATCCCCCCCGAGGGACTTCCAAATAAAAAAGGAGAGGATTTGAAAGCAGGACTCCCCTTTTTTATTTGGTAGTCCCTCAGGGGTGATGTGGGAGGAAGTTTGAGTTTTGTGGATTGGTGGACTTGCACCGGGCTCTCCCATTCCCACTAATAGATACACAGATCCTTATCTTTACATTCATTTTCATTTCTCTTTGTTTTGCTTTCCACCCTTAGCTATAGTTTTTATCTCTTATACTTGCATACAAATATTGTGACTCAGTATGCACTAAGATTTATTTTGACAATTATTATAATAACTTTTTGAACATCCCTATTTTGGGTATTTTAAACAATCTATTAAAAGTGACATTTTAAACTTCTACTAAGGGTTGCTCTCCCGCTTTCTTTAGAGGGAAGACTTGAGAAGTGTGGACAATTTATCTTCTCTTAGTCTCCCCTATAGTTCTCTTTATTTCTGTAAGAATTCAAAGTAAATTTAAAGAAAATGTCAAATTAGCGGAAAAGGAAACATTCTAAAAGTCAGCTATGCTTTCAGAAGTGCTACTCTGACCTTACATTTGAAATTATCTTTGAATTCTTACTTAAGTGAATAACCCTGTATGTTTTTTTTATTTAAAGGAACTCTCCGAACACCTAAAGCACGTTAGCTTTCTGAACTTGTCTATGTGTGCAGAGTTTGTCCTCTTTTTTTTCATTTTACAAAATATTTCAATATAAATCAATCAGACAGCAGGTCCTGTTACTTCCTGGTAGTTTAACTCAGTGGAGTCAATTTCAAGAGGCAGACAATTGCTCAGAGCAAATATTTATCAATGTCCTGCATTGCGAAGTCTGGGCTGGAGAAGAAGGTGAAAGCTCACAATGCCTGCAGACAAGAGATCTGCAGCCTTTGCAAGTTGCTATTAAATAAACCTCCAATGAAAAAAACAAAAGGATAATTTAATGCATGTATGTTTCTATCTTCTAAACAGTGATTTTTTTATTTGGATAGTGGCCTTTTTCTTTACTTATTTAAAAGCCTATGCACATATTTGAGACTCACATAGATCACAAACGACCATTTATATACATAAATGGTCGTTTGTGATCTATGTGAGTCTGAAATATGTGCATAGGCTTTTAAATAAGGATAGAAATTAATACATATTGAATTTTGTTAACCTGTTTGCTTTAGCTTGTTCCTCGTTTTCTTGCACTGTTTTGGAGAGTTGTATTAGGTTTATTAATATTTATCCCCTACCCAGGTTTTGGGGTAATGGAAAATACCATCGGAGTTTCCACTTGAAAGACATTCACATCAGTTGCTAAACTCTCCACTGTAAACTTACAGTAGTGATGGTGCGCAACAACAAAAATCGTATTCACTATGAAGCTCTTATAGAGAGCGAAAGTAACTCTGTGTACATAAAATACTATAAGTAATTGTAACACAAACAGTGGTTGTGTAAAACAAAGCACAATCTGTAGGTATACTTGCAAACATGGAAATCACTCTGACACCTATTAAGGAGACAAAAACAGAAAGAGAGCTCCTAGTGCAGCATAGTAATTCACTTTTAGATATATAAAATAAAGCAAACGGAGGTGCCCTTTAGGTGTTACACTCACAAGATTGTAAGATTTTATGTTCAAATCGTTTTACCAGGATTTGTTTTTGTTGGTTGCTGCATGTACTAAGATCCTTCTCCCATTTGCGCCATCCTATTTATAATCGTTTTTTCTTTAAACTCTCCACTGTGCTTTCATGATTTTTCCTCATGTGCACTTTTGTGTGTTTTATTTTGACTTTGTCCAACCTCAGATGGCAGTTCAAATATATTCCTTTAATTCTCTGCCAACTGTTTGGTCGGAAGACAGTTATGGGAATTATTGGAATTATCCACAAACTGATGGAGATCCCTAGTTTGACAACCCTTGTATACCTTTTGGGCATTCTTGCTTGGTTTTATGATTCTTGTAAGTTTTATTAATCATATATAGTACAGTCTTAGCTAATGCAGGCTCAGTTAAAAAAAGTAATAATTAAAATTAGAAAGACACATAACATTCCAAATGTTATCTCTAATAAATTCATGGTTACCAACGGAAAGCAGGAATGTTACTGATTTTATATATATGATACATCATTCATCTCCTCCTGCTGCGTAAAAACAAACAGTGTCCCACCGTTAGATGTCTCATTACAGAAGCATTCAGCTTTGTATCCCACTGAATCCTATAACTGATCTCAGTAGTAGGCAGACACGCATTTGATGATGCTACAAGAGCCAATAGGAAACCATATATCAAAATCAATGTTTGCCTAATTGTGATAAACGAAGATACAAAGTATTGAGATGCCTCTCTGCGTGTGGTGTTTTTGTGCTGTACTCTGTAAATCACTGTTCTAAAAAAAAACAAATAAATACTTTTACTCATTTACTACTAGAAGGTTAATTAAAACAGCAGAATGCTCTAGAATGGGGTCATAGGTAAAAATAAAAGAAGCATCAAACAGATGTGACTACGAGCTAATAAGTGCATCTAATCACATGCTCTCAAAATTAAAATGTTATCAGTACAGTCAGAATTGTATGCCATTCATTATTTATTAAAAATATACAAAGTTAAAATAGCAAAAAAAAATCTAAATTGCAACAAAACACCCAAAAGTTATAGCACGCCAACCAACAGAGCAAAAAAAAATGTTCTGATGACTTCCATTAGTTATTTTTGTTATTATACCTCAGCCTCGGATCTTGAAAACCCACTGATTATTTGTAATGCCTTAAAGTGATCATAAGGAATGGTGTGTTCAGTAATCCTTATGTAGTATACTTTATAGCTATCTGTCTAGATTTCAGAACGCTGCACCAACTTCATTTTCTTTCACAGTTGACAAATAGCTCCCTAAGGAAATTTAAACCTGTGAGTAGATTTTTTTTTTTATGTGAAATATATCATAGTGGGGCTTCTATCTTCTTAAATTTCACGAGTAGATTTAATTTGTATCCGATTGATGCCAGTGCTTGTAACACATATTTTGTGTACACAATAATAACATAATTATACATTACAACATGCAGTATATTTTAATTATAATGATTATTGACAATTATCTTTAAAGCATTAACATAGTGTATAATACACGGTGGGGAATTAAGGCATTCTTACAAAAAAGATGTGACACAGAAACAAACTTATTCTATAAACAACGGCTCTAGTTGCTGCAATTTTGAAATAAAAAGTAGTGTTCATATATATAACTGGGGTCACTATAGGATCAAGTGAATACTTTGGATAATTACAATAATTGATAATAAAATGGAAAAATAGTATGGAAAAGAAACATTTTTGGGGTTCCAGTGAATGGAAAAGGAGAAAAGAGTCAATTATTTGGAAAATATTTTCAGGTTTATTCACTAAATTCTGAATCTTAGTGAATTAAACTCAAATGTCAAAATTGAGGCTAACATAGTTGATTTGTACAAATTAGCTATAGTAACAGCTTGGCTATATTATCCTCACTTTTGCAGTGCAAAATGTGAATAACCCTGTCACCCTTTTTGTATTTTTTTTTTTTTATAAAACACATTTTATCAAATAGCTAATTTTTGATAAAAAAAAACAAAAAAAGCAACAACTAATTTTATGAATATCTTTTGCTATTCCTGAATATTAGATTTTTAGCTATTAGTAGTATTGCTGCTGTCTCAGAATATGTATAGCTGTATATTTGTAGAGGACTGTAGATAATGATGCTAATAAGTAAACAAGTTAGCATACACAAACAAAACAACCTCAATCGGTGCAAGACCCGGTTTAAAATAGATGAGACAACACTTCTTTTACTTTGGTTAAACTTACAAGCATGGGCGTCTGCAGGAAGGGAGGGGCGCAAGGGGGGGCACTTGAACCTGACACTCCGTTTCAGAAATCAAACACCACTGAGTGACCTGGAGATCTGGAGCTGGAGAAAGTCTTTGGGGTTAAACCATTTGAAAGAGCACCCAGGGGCCTCCTGGCATTATAGCATTTTCATTTAGATGAAGTTGTTATGGTGACCAGAATGTTCCTTTAACTTGATTAAAGGAACGCTATAGTGTCAGGAATACATATATGTATTCCTGACACCATAGTTGTGAAAACGCTATTCACACTGGCTTTATGTGACAACGACTAATGACTATGCCTCTCCCCTTCATGACACTGTGAAAATGGGGCCAAGCATGGATGTCATTATAATTATGCCCGCCCTTGGAAAAATTCCTGTGGACACCCATGCTTACAAGGAGAACCATACTCAACTATCTAGTGTATTGTGCATCACTGTGGTTTAAGTTGTCTATCTTTATAAATATACAATAAGTACCCAGTACACACATATGATTTGCAGACTTTTGTATGTCTTTTTCAGAGGGCACATGATCTGGTCACACTAAACCTACATAGATGTTTGCTTGTCTGTTTTGTTTGCAATCACAAACATTTACAATGTTGCTGAGGGTTGCCATGTAACCATGTTCAATTTACATTGGATAACTATATTTGCATATTATGTAAAGGACTTTTAAAACAAACCCAGTACATGTAGAACAACTTCATCAACTCACAATATCACTGCTTTAGGACTGTGTAATGGGGCTATTAGTGGCTCGGGTAATTCATCGAATTGGAGTAGGCAGTAGGACTTCCTGAATAAGCTGATTATTATTATTATATATAAAGCGCCAACAAGTTCCCTAGCGCTGTACGATGGGTGGATTAACAGACAAGTATTTGTAACCAGACGAGTTGGACACATAGGAACAAAGGGATTGAGGGCCCTGCTCAATGAGCTTACATGCTAGTGGGGTAATGTGACACAAAAGGTAAGGGTATGGTAGAAAAATAGGTTGCTTAGTGTTTTGATTTGATGACAGTTTCAGTAGAGGAATCAGGGTGCGTGGAGGGAAAGCTGTTCACAGTTTAATTATATAGTTACATAGCTGAAAAGAGAATTGCGTCCATCAAGTTCAGCCTTCCTCACATATGTTTTTGCTGTTGATCCAAAAGAAGGCAAAAAGCCTAGTCTGAAGCGCTTTAAATTTTGCAACAAACTAGGAAAAAATTCCTTCTTGACCCCAAAATAGCAGTCAGATGTCTCCTTGGATCAATAAGCTATTACCCCACTAATTAGAAATTGATATGCTTTCCTAAAGATTTTTAGAAGGAGTGGAGATTGGATGGAAGTCTAAGAGAGAGGGGAAGGGCATTCCATAGGAATAGTACTGCCCTAGAGAAGTCTTTAAGGTGAGCATCAGAGGTAGGAGTACGAACAGAGACGTAAGTCTCTGGCAGGGCGTAAGTGCCTAGACGGGACATATTTGTGTATTAGTGGGGATAAGTAGGTTGAAGCAGCATTGTGTAGAGATTTGTAAGCAAGTATCAGGATCTTAAATTGAGTCCTATATGTTACGGGAAGCCAATGAAGGGACTGACAAAGTGGGAGGCATGGGAGGTGCGAGCAGGAAGATGAGCCTCGCCGTCGCATTCATTATAGACTGTAACGAGGCAAGTTGGAAACACGTAAGACCACTGTGAAGCAGATTACAGTAGACAAGGCAAGAGAGGACAGTGGCATGTACAAGCACCTTTGCCGTATAAGGCGTTAAATAGGGTTGTATGCTCACAATATTTTTGAGATGAAAGCGGCAGGATTTAGCTATTGATTGGACATGAGGGGTGAAGTAGAGGTCAGTGTCAAAGAGAACACCTAGGCAGCGAGCCTTAGTGGTAGAGCGGATGGTAGAGCCATTGACTTGGAGGGACGCAGACAAGGGAGTAGCAACACTTGTGGGAGGGAACATGTCATGGCTCCTGGCTCACCAACCGGCACGACCGCGCCTACAAGCTGAGCTTACCTGCTCGGCGGTGAGCAGGGAACCGCTCCTCCGGATCCTCTGGGCAGTTTGCCCAAAACAAAGATGGTGCCAACCATGCGGTCACGGCCTTAATGACTCCGCCCCCCAGCTCCCCAGGGTTATACGAATGTGCGTGTGACATTACAACGCCAATGCACATGCACGTTCTGGGGTCAGAGGTCACCCTCTGACCAATTACAGCTTAGAGAGGGATATATAAATCCCTGAAGCACTCCAGTACCTTGCCCTGTTGTGGTTTCCTGTCCTGGTTCCCAAGAGTGCATTTATCCTTGTTATTATTGATTTCTGGTATTCTGACCTTGGCTATTCCTGACTACGCTTATTTCTGGTTCCCCTGACTTGTCTTGTTAAACGGTATTTGTGTATTTCTGGCTTCCTTGACCTCGGCTATCCCTTGACCATTCTCTGTCCCTAACGTATTAGTCCGGCCATTCTAAGGGCCGGTTTACATTCTATCCTTTCTGTTCCTTTCTATTTTCTATGTAGATATTACAAAGTTCTGCATGCTGGACCACACTAGCAGACGTGACAGAAGACCAGAAGTTCTGTTTTGGACAGTTTCAGTTTAAGGAAATGAGCAGCCATCCAGTTTGAAATAGCAGAGAGGCATTTAGAGACATGAGTCAAGAGGAGTGGTGAGAATCAGAATTAAGTTAGAAGCACTTGTAGGTACACTAGACTTGAAGATTTGTTTTTGGCCAAACTGCACTTTGGGCGAGCTTGGGCTAATATAGTGATCAGACGCATCCCATTAAATTGTATTTTGAATCATGGTCCATACGAACCATGCAATGAGAACATGTTTGTGTCGGGTTTGTGATTCAGAATTCCCCAAAGAAAGAGATGATTCCCAAGACAGTCACTAAATGCTGATTTTATTCACAGAAAGAAGGACATAGAGGGGGAAAAGGATAAGCACTAAACAAAATCTATAATTCTATATTATGTATTTAAGAAATATATAATATAGAAATAAGATTTAATTTTACTGCTCCTCCTGCTTTTCCCCTTTTTAGGTAACTTTTTCTCATTTGATCTGTGAACCAAATGACTGGAAATACACAGAGTAATTATGTATATATTTTGAAGCACAGTGGTTGGCCTATTTTCTTGCCCTTTTTTGTTTTTCTGCTTTGGTTTATGAATCAGAATCTCGTACTAAAATTGTGCCAAGCCAAACTGACATTAGACCAAAATTTGTGCATTCCAAACAATTTTCTCTTTTTGGTTCAGCCTATCTGAATTTTCTCAGCAAGCATTAATTTAAGGCAGTAGTGCCCAAACCAGACCCCATAGACCACCAACAGTTCAGGATTTTTGTATTTCCCTTTTTTATTCAAATGGAGTCCATGAGGACTGAGTTGGGGACCACTGGTCTACAGAACACTGTTTTATCTTATTAATAATGGATGAATGAGAACTAATGAGAAGACATCAAAATGTGGAAAATAAGTTGTTGTTTTTTTTAAAACTCAATAAAAACTATTTGAAAAGAAAAAATGTTGGAAACAAGAAAAAGGTACATATTCTTTGTGATTTTAAGGCTTGAAATTTATTAAAATTATAAAAATAAATGAAATAAATCTGATGAAAAAAGGAAAAAGGAAATTAAGGAGAAATTAAATGAGAGTTAAGAATGGGGAACAATGAAGAAAAAAGAATGTTACAGAATAGATAAGAAAGTAGAAAATGAAGAATGGATCAACAGTCACAAAACATTTGACCAGGTTTCCAAGAGCTCCTGCACACAACATTTATACCATCAGGATTCTAACAGGAATTGTAAAATAATTTTAAGAGAAAATAATAAAAATCATACATGACAACCATTAATAAAAGTTTAAAAGAAATCCAATTAAAATGTTTTCCTTTTGCCCAGTGTTACTTTATTATGACTGCTACAAAGCAAAACTGAATGTTGGATCATTAAGAAAAGCCATGGGATATGGGGATTAATGGATCAATGTACCTCTCCCATATATTGTTTAGGCTAAATTAAAGACTCGCTATAATTGTGTGAGTAAACATATAACTCTATTCAGATTGGTAGTCTAATAAGCTTAGTAAGTAAAATACACTTTATTATTTGCAATAAACCACTTCTCATTTGAAGAATCCAATGATTGTTTCCTGAAGGCATCCTTGGAGAAAAATATATCAAGGCAACATGAATACCTCTCTGGAGACAATGAAGGGAATTATCTAGGCTAAATTGCTAATGCTCAGTAAGATAAATCACAACCTTTGTGTTTAGTGTGTCTACAGAATCCACACTAATTATTACAGGGCTTCAGCTACATATAGGTTCTATAATTGTTAAAAAAGTATTCTAAACATGGGTTATGATCAAACTTACAGAATTATACCTATCTGGCAGACAACCCCCGTAAAAAAACCCAAACAAAAAAACAGTCCAATTTCTGTATAAATATTGTATGTGTTGTATGCAGACTTCTTACATCTCTATGTGTTACAGGTATATATATTTGTGGTCAGGGACAAAGGCCATGGGCATACAATAAGATTTCAGCTATATTAGTAAGAGCAATTCGGTTATGGTGTGCCAAAACTGATCAATGAGTAGGCCTGAAAAAAATGTAAAGAGTATATTAGGGAGAAGTGGATGGTGTTCCAAACGTCAACAGAACATCCAGGAGGTGGTATATATAGTCCAACAAAAACCCATCCCACAACTCCAGGCATATGGCCTTTATATTTGTGGTTGTGGACAAAGGCATAGGACATAAATTAAGGCTTGAGCAATACCAGTAAGAGGAAGTCAGTTGTGGTGTGCCAAAACCAATAAACTGGTAGGCCTAAAAATATAGTAATACCACTTAATCTTAGAACAAAAACAATTAACAAAGTCTCCCTATTACTAGACCTACTTGATTCAGTAACTAATATATATCGAACACTTTCTAGGTTGCTAGGAAGATAAGCATGAAGTTCTTAATGATGTAATTAATTGGTAAGATTGGGCAAAAAATGATAGCAATTCAGAGAGGAATGCTTAAAACATGAAACTATGCTGGTTGTAAGATAATATAGTGGATGTAAGTACTGCTCCTTACTAGCTGCTGTAAGGAAATACTGTCTCTTCCCTGCAGCTTGTGTTTTAGTGCATAATCCAATGCTGGACTTGAAACAAATTGTCAGAATGCTTATCGACCCCTAATCCTCTTCTTTGTGTCCTCCACTCTGTCATTCCATGTATTGTAGTAGCAGTTATAACCATACCATTAAACAGAAAAAAAATTGTTATACCAAAAAATTGTTATACCAAAATGTTTTTAATTAGCCCCTGTATGGTTAATAAAACAAACTGTGTCTTATGCCAAGCGGCAAAACAATTAAGCTAAGATTGGTGATTTGGGAGGCCTATCTAGTTGCCAAGTGGTGATGAGAGGCTTTTCCTATAAGTTTAGCTGTTGGGTAGGTATGCCACTGGGCAATGTGGTGGGCTGTTGGCCTCTCAGTGACTGTAAGGAGATTCAAGATAGATTGTCCATGACAGGAGAGGCCCTACCAGGGCCGGACTGGGAACAGAAAGCAGCCCTGGAAAAAAAATTATTCCAACCCTCTAATTCATTGTGTCACATAGTATGCTTGTATTGTTTATACGTGTGTACGTTGGAAGACTTTTGTCTTACCTGCAGCCCCTCGCTCCAAACGATCCATGGGTGTTACAGTACTATAACCACCACACTCCAGGATGCCCCCTGTCCGTTGTGACTGGCTCTGCTTGGGTACAATTCTTTAAGCAGGGAAATACTCCATGCCGATATCAGCATATCGGCATCAGTGTGTCAATTATATAATTTCAGAAAAAATATATATTAAAAGGATGTTCCACATTAATAAATCACACTAGTTCAATGGCACCACACACACAATGACTTCAGAAAAGCTCACTGACACAAACAAGCTCACTACAGACAAGCTCACCGATACACACAAATGCTCTCTGACCCATGCACAAGCTCACTACAGACAAGCTTACTGCCGCACACAAGTTCACCGACATTCACTCAAGCACACTAGAGACAAACTCAGTGACAAACACAACCCAACTACAGACAAGCTCACGACACACAACCTCTCTGACCAACACAAGCTTGCTAATGACAAACACAGAAGTGCTCTGACCGACACTGAGACACAGAAGCTCTTTGACCCACGCAAGCTTACTACAGGCAAGCTCACTGACATACACCAGCTCACAACAGTCAAACTTACTGACACATACAAGCTTATTACAGGCAAGCTCACTGATACACACTCACACTACAAGCGCACTGATACACACACACGCACACTACAAGCTAGCTGATACACACACAAGCACACTACAAGCTCACTGATACACACAAGCACACTACAAGCTCACTGATACACACAAGCACACTACAAGCTCATTGATACACACACACAAACACACTACAAGCTAGCTGATACACACACAAACACACTACAAGCTCACTGATACACACACGCACACTACAAGCTAGCTGATACACACACAAGCACACTACAAGCTCACTGATACACACACAGGCACACTACAAGCTCACTGATACACACACACACTCTCTCTCTCTCTCGCTCTCTCTCTCTCTCTCTAACTCTTTCAGTATCAATCATACAATTACCTGTCACTGGCAGTGTGGATTCAGTTTAGTGTGAAGTTCCTCCATGAGGTGCTTCCTCTTCCTGTGTGAAAGTTCACCAGGCTGAGGCTGGGGGGCAGAGCTCCAGTGCGGGGGCTGGATCCTACCAGACTGGCTGTGCAGAGAGACTGGCAATGTGTGCCCTCACTCCTCCCTGCTGCAGGTGGCTGCTACCTCTGTATGTGTACCAGCCTCTAGCAGCCACCTCGGTAATTATCTGCCCCAGCCCCCAAACAAAAACTCAGAGGAGGGAAAAATAAATTTTTTCAGGTGCTGCACTGCCGGCCCCAAGTCTACCGGCCCACCGGGAAATTCCCAGGTATCCCGGTGGGCCAGTCCGGCCCTGGGCCCTACCTGCTTTGCCAAGAAAGCAGGGAAGCAAGGCACTAACTATGATATGGGTCAAGGTGCGAAATACCTCTGTAGTGGGGGATGGGAGTTGGCCTTGTGGGGCAGCTATCTAATGGCAAGAGAAACCAAAAAACTACCTAGGGCTAACTAATGTACCCTAACAGCCAGACCAAGCTAAACAAAACATTCTGTAGAGCATGTGGTTGTCTTAAGGAGGTGGGAAGTTTAAGAAAAGCAAGTCACTTCCAAGGTGACATGAAAAACGTGAATGCGGAAACATTGAAACCTAATTTGACTAAACACCTGGAAGATTGATGAAAGATAGAAGGCTAGAAGTTGATAGCATGAATAAGTGAATAGAAAAGTGGAGAGCAATAAAACTTAGTGTTCAAAGTTCAGAACTATGTTACCAACACTTTGAAAATGCAGTAGAGTAATTACCAGTACGGGAAGCAAAGTAAATAAAATGACCCAGAGCGATTAAAATACTAGTGATACCTGTTGCCAAAAGAAAAGCCAAAGGAAATCAAATGTATGCATACTTCATACTGTTAAGCAAACCCCTAAGCAAACGTACAGCACATGCCAAATAAACATAATAAATTGAACAGTGAGAAACTGTAGGTGTAAAGGTAACTGTAGATGAGAAGTAGCATGTAGTGAGGCCGAACATAGATCGAATGTACTAAAGCAAAGTGACTATACAGGGTGGCTAACCATAGGCGAATATAAGTCAAAGTGGATAATTCACATGGACAAACATGGCCTAATGTACTGAGCCAAACAAAAAATGGGGCCATTCGGACTGCAAAATCTAGGCATTCTACAGAGTATGTAACAACGTCTGTATTTTGTAGAGCTGGCTCTGAAAAGCCTGGATTTGGTCCAGATGGCTGAATTTCAGATCCAGATATCCTAGGCCATGAGTGAGGGCATATCTACTAAACAGTGAGCAGCCAGTTGCTGCTCACCATAACTATAAGCTAGAGAGTGGGCAACTATTTCGTTCCAGTCACTTACTATCAAATTCTGGGGAGAATTTGAAAGTTAGTGACTGTTAAATTCTGGGGAAAAACCTGGCACAGAACCCCCTGTACCTGTGGACATCACATTGGGGCTTAAAATTCAGGCCACACCCAGGCCCCACCTATGAGAGACAGGTGGGGGTTATTAACTAAGATAGGTATCCCACTTCCCCCCAAAACCTCATCAGGTTTGGGTGGGTGTTCTTAAATGTTAGCATTAATGCACTAAACTGTCTCCTCTAGCTCCCAACAATAGTCGGAGAACATGTGTCTTTCTTAATGACTGGACAACAATAGTTGCCCAATTGACACTTTATAGTTGCAGTGTGCAGACACTGGGTGTTTATTAGATAAGCTCCCACCCGCAGCATGGCAGGTGACTGCCCTCATAGTAATATTGGGGTCATATTGATCTTTATAGGTCCTTTTTTTAAATTAAGTTTTTAATGGTCAGCCACCACATGATTAACCTTCATGCTGCCAAGTTTGTTTGTTTTTTTAAACTATTTGCCCGCTGGCAGTGCAAATAGTACTTCAAATTAATAATTACTTGTCTATAAGGAAGTAAATGGTAATTTGTGAATATGCATCCTACTGGATGCGTTCACCCCCTAGATAGTTTACACTTGGTGCTTTGTTCATACTCTGAATCCTATCCCTTGTGTAGGGTTCAGGTGTGAAAAGCACAGACAAAATCTGGTGTTTAGAGAATAACCCTACTTATTTTCAATACTAGCGGTTTAGGTATGAATGTAGAAATCTGGCTGTCAGATCATCATGTTTGATTTATTAGTGAAAAAAACAACAACATTTTTTCAGGTGATTTGTATGGTCAGTAAAAGATCGTTTGTAAAAACAAGGGCTTTCACATATACTTACCTACAAATGGACAATAAAACATTAAATGATCGATTACTTTATGTGAAGAAGTGAATTTCTCAGCTATGATCTGCTTGTATATAGGGGATGGTCACACATATCTATTAATATGAAATAGAAGTGGTGAGTGGTGACTGACCTGAAGCAAATGGAGATATTGTGATTGATATAAATGCCAAGGTGTTTAGCCAGTGTGACCAAAATGATAGATGTGTTATCAGCAGGTGATATATTAAGTTATGTATAGATTTATATAGTTTAAAAATGGAAAAAAGACATTAAGATATATGAAAGTGTTTATGCTTTACTTTCTGAAAATGTTTTGTACATGTAAATTTTTTTTGTTGGTTTAAACTATTGTCATTGTCACTATTTTATCAAATAACTGGACAGATTGCAATCAAATTATACAAAATGTCTCTTTCTGTTCATTTATTGTCTATCTATTCAAACTAATGCACTTCCTTTTCCCATTTGAATTTTTCCCTCCTTGTGTACATACATGCACACTCTGTGGGATTTATGCACTTCATGTGTATTTTATTCAATTAAAAATTAAATTGCAGTTTTTTCCCCAAAAAAATTATCTATTTTTTTTAATGTCATCTTTTCAGTTAAAAAACTTATAACAGGTGGTGCAAAAAATATTGTATATAACTATAAAGTGTCAGTCAGTTGTAATACAATAACGAGTGAAAGACATATTTGTGAATGTACATTAATAAAACATTATCAATAACTTGTAAGACAGTCTATTTTTGTATGGTGATTGTCTTCCTGGTTTGTCTGAAATTTTTTTGTTTTCTGGGTTCTAAATGAAATTCCATTTTAGATAACTATTTCCACAGGGGAATGCATCAATTTCTGAGCCAACAGGCATCTGATATGTATATTTTACTTTGGTAACATTACATCGAAATATCAGATTAGATGGTCCAGTCCAGTCACGAGATTTATTTAAATCAATACACTCATTTACTACTGAATAACCACTGGAAATGTAAAGCAGGATATCATAGTGGCTGCCCATAGCACAGACTGAAACTGGCTTTGCAATGGTTTCTTATCACGGTTTCGAATAGTTTGAATAAATTTCAAGTTTATTCTTTATTATGTTGTAAATTACTCACTAACCATTTAAAAGTCTCTGCCAGTGATTGCATGCAACAAGAAGACTGCAAGTATCTTTTGATCTTTTAATTAGAAATACATAATTGAAACCTTTAAGATTGCTTGTTGAGTGGAAATAAAAGAAGCCATCACCATGTCTCATGGTTTTCAATTTACCTTAAGGGTAAGATTTCTAAGAGGAAAGGCTGAATTTTCTTCTTACGCATTGACTGCTCCATCTGTTTGATACAATACGAATAATAAGTATACGTTATTTACTCTTTGAGAACTGAATATAATAAGTTATACACATTTAGCTATTAATACTAAAGATGCCTTGGTATCAATCAATAAATATACCTGCATCTATACACTAAGCAGTTTAATGGTTTTAATCTCAGTTGTCACCGCTATGCCACTGCAAAAGTACCAACATCATAGCCAGAGACAGGTGTGTCACTACAGCTCTAAGTGACATGGAGGCATCCCATAATTGCCAGGGATTTTTACAGCAACATTTATTTTGCAATTGGCACATAGCCCTGTGCATATATCTGTGTGTATATATAATGCCAAACTACCAGAGTATTGCAGTATGCAATGATACCTTTTTTTATTGGACTAACATAACATTTCAAAGACAAGCTTTCGAGAGTTTTCCTCTCTTCCTCAATACTGCAATACTCTGGCATCTTGTCTACTGGACTAATATGGCTAATACACTCTACACTATATATATATATATATTGTGTAAATAGATAAACATTTAAAAATCTATTTTTGCTATGATGAAGGTGTGCATCTGTGCATATCGGAAAATAAATACTGATTAGTTAAACCCATGAACACAGCATGTGGAAGTTACAGAAAGTTATAGAAAGAGGTGGTCTGTCCACTAAACTCTTAATTGTTATCTATATCATCATATGGATGCCATGTATGGCCTCAATTTAATATTCTTGGATAAGCTTTTAAAATGATTTAATATTTAAAAAAATATTTTAATCTTTTAATATGTTTTGATATATATATATTAATATATTACTTTGTGTATGATATCATTTTTGATATTTTAATATTTTGAATGGCTTATCCAAAAATATTAAACCATTTGAAAAGCTTATAAAAAATATTAAATCAAGGTCTATATTAGTAGAGGTTCATTTGCTGTGGTAGCTTAGAGAAGCCAACAAGAGTACCACTCAATAGATGAATTATTAATTTTCCTTGATAATTCACAGTCGCTGTTTTAGCATATGTACCATTTGTGACAAATTGCCCTTTGTCACTGGCTTTTTATGCAACAAACTGCCCTTTGCCCCAGGCTTTTGGAGGAGCCTGATTGCCAGCCTCCTGCCTTATGACTATGGCCCTGGGGTGTATGGCCCTTTAAAAACATTATTTGGACATATTGGATTGTAACACACTTTTTCTACCCCTTTAATTCCATGAGAAAAGGTGCCTCTTCACCTCCCCCGTTTTCCTGTCTATTGTTTATCCAGCAGAGCGTTGTCCCAGGGACACTGCCAGACCAGTTTAAACTGGCTGCTTTGTCCCTCCTCAATCTCTCATCAGCCCTTGCTAAACTTTAGCCCCATGGCGATTTTATTCTGTTCGTGGGATCTGAGGGCTGTTCGGATATATTGAGCGCTCAGATCATAGCTATCTGGGGATAGGTTGAATATGGGGATTCTGTTCAGTATAATAGGAATTATGTATTTTTATGTATTTTTACTGTTGTTGTAAATGGAAATATTTTCTGTACCTGGAAAAATGTTGGCTTACCACACCCACTTAAGCCAATTATCTCCAGGATAGAGGAGAAGATAGACCGGCTGCACAGCCTAAATCTGTGGAACTGTTTTGGGCATGAAAGCCATACTTGCAGTCGGTCAAATATGACTTCCACCTAACTTATGATCCACTGGACCAAATTGTATTTTGACATATGTTTGTATACTGCTTATGTTGGTTCAGAATATGTGACTTTCATGTGAATGGCATGTATGGTTTGGAAGTTATGAATATTGTGTAAAACTGTATATTTCTCTGCCTGTGATAATTAAGTTAGCCCATTGTGTTTATTAATTATACCACAGGCAGGGTTTGTGTGCCTTGGCTGGGAGTGTCTGACTGTATTGTAATGTGTTTGATTGGCTGTTCCACAAGATCACGTGGGTGGTAACCTTTTGGAAAATCTTGTATAAAAGAAAGTCCTTTGGTGCTCATTAAACAGATCTGCTTGACCCTTTCTTGAAGCCTTGGCTCATGCTTGGGGGATGGGATAACTACACTCTGGGGATTGCTATAATCACACTATACTCCCCAGGGTAAGCTCTTGTAAGAGCTGTTCTTGTTCCTGCTATGCTCTCTGGAGGAAGAGAGGTCTGCCCACTGGAAGCTGGATCCTGGCCTTGGGTCTAGAGTGGGTGAAGGTCGGCGAGACCCCGGCGCAGCTGCATCATTGGAAGTGGGGTCTGCAGTGCTGATGGTGTCGGTTGGAGTGCTTGGAGTCCTTGGCAAGCACTAGGAGCATCGATTGGCGGAGGTACTCGGTCGGAGTGCCAGCGTTTTGTCACACCATTTCTCCAATATTTTTGCACATTATGAATGACAAGTATCTGAGCAGATTTAACCATAAAAAATTGGCCCCACTCACCATGCCAATGTATAGATTGGTGGAGTAGGGGGAGGTTAAACTGGCAAATTGCTTATAGCCCTGTGGGATCTGACAAGTATCATTAAACAGCAATCTATAAGCAATATTGCTGCTAATCATGAAAGTTGCTTCAGAAAATTGGTGGGATAAAATATTTCTAGATAATATGATATGTCACATGACCTATTTAACATGACCTGATATATTTGAGTACTTGATGAACAAACCCAACTACAATACTGCAGATACGATAAGTCTGTCAAAAATATAATTAGAAATGGAATTGGTGAGATACTACTGTATTGTATTTTGTGAGCTTTGAGTCCATGTCTCCTCCTTAAACCCTGGTTGCCTGATTATAGTAAACATTTTGAACTACAAAATATGTACATTGAGAGAAGACCATTTATAGCCTTTGCTCAAAGTTGCAAAGAAAGAGCTCCGTCAGAGAAATTTGACATTTTCATAAAAGTTAGCCTGTGTATATATATTCCCTGTGTAGGAAGGTGCTCAGTTTTGGTAAAACCAAAAACAGTGGACACCTTTCAAGCAAACACAATCAGAATATAACATTCACAAGAAAGAAAACGTCATGAAAATATCTGTGATTATTTTTAAATAAAAGTTTATTTAATTGCAACAGAATTGCAGACATGATTTTGTTAGTTTTAGCAAAGGAAACATAGAATCTGTACTAGCATATTACACATAAAATAAATAGAAACAATAATAAGAAACTGCAGACATTTTAACTGCTATTCTAACTCTATTACGGCTATTTTTGTGACAATTTTTGCACACAAAAAAACCCCAATATTACATGATGATATCACAAAAAAAAAAATGGAAAGATTTTGGAATAAATATGCTAAATTCCTTGCTCACATTATTTATGATGTTTCTTACCTTTCCTGTACATCATGTAAATCTAAGGACATTTTGTGGAGAAAATGACTGCAGCAATTAATTTATCAGCTCTCAAAAAATGATTATTACATTTGATTTTATGTGTCAGATTCTGACAAACAGTTTATTCCAAAAGTAATTGCTCTCTCTCTTTTTTTTAAATTGATTTATTTATTGATTAGACTCCTAATAGTCTAGGTCAATGCAACAGTCATGATTGACAAAAGACAGAATTAATTGGACGAATACGCTACTCTAAATCTAATCCAATGAAATGGTTCAAAGATTCTAGTTTTGTTATATTGACGTGAATGGTTAACAAAAAGATGATTCCTATACCAGTATTCAATAAATGCAAATAATGTTGGATGCCAGAAGCTCATTGTATTTTAATGGCAAATGTACAGTGGAACAGAGTCTAAATCAATGCTTCCATATCAAGTTGCAGAGGATTACTAAACATATACCTTTAAATCAAATGAGGTACATGCACATCAATGAACATTTCTCCAGTAACAATTGAAGTTCTACACTTGTATTCGTGGACTGGACCATGCATTGTGAATTAGTGATTCTTTTTCCACTAGTTTATTTTCATTCATATATTAATTATTACATAGTTACATAGCTGAAAAGAGACTTGTGTCCATCAAGCTCAGCCTTTCTCACATATGTTTTTGCTGTTGATCCAAAAGAAGGCAAAAAACCCAGTCTGAAAGCGCTTCCAATTTTGCAACAAACTAGGAGAAAATTCATTCTTGACCCTAAAATGGCAGTCAGATATCTCATTGGAGCAAGAAGCTATTACCCCACTAATTAGACATGATATTCCTGTATGTTATGTTTTTGAAAGTATTTATCCAATTGCATATATATCAGAGTTATATAGACTCTGATAAAACCACCTCTTCAGGCAGAAAATTCCACATCCTTATAGTTCTTACTGTAAAAAAAACCTTTTCTTTGCCATAGACTAAATCTCTTTTCTTCCAGCCTAAAAACAAGACCTTGTGTCCTGTCTATAACAATTCCCAAATCCTTCTTGTGTGTTGTTATCCCTAATTCACTACCATTTAGGGCAAGCATGTCAAACTTGCGGCCCTTGGGCTTTGTGCATCTCACAATAAGTATCTTTGTAGCCCTGCAAGCCACGAATA
>OW240916.1:172714554-172837644 GCA_933207985.1 Pelobates cultripes | reverse complement strand
TTTATTTATTTTAAGGGAGGGTTGGCTAGGGAATTGAAGATCTTTAATTCCCTGTGGGGGGGGGGGGCGGAATAAAAATTTGTAGAGAGTAGAATATGGCATGTCCACCCCCCATTTTATTACAGAAACATCTTGAATTTAAGATGGCATTCATATAAATGAGCTCTTATGCAGTGCATTTAGAAAATATTCAGACAGCAGAGGACTAGTGGATAGAGGTATACTAAAAAAGCAAAAATCAACAAACAATCTAATAATAAAATATGCAGTAATACCAGTCCACCATATAGAGTCCACTTCCGAGATGCGTTTCGCTTGTACAGCTTTATCGATCGGGATGCTGATTTCCTGTGTTCATCTGAAATATAAACCCAGAGATCCTCCTTTGATTGGCTGGTGTTGTATTCCCATTGTATATAGGCATAAGTTTGCCTTTCTTAGCGCTCCACTAAGAGACACCTATAGTGGTTTGTTCCACCTGGGTTATCTGTTTTCTTTGTAGGTCAAATAAACTGCCTGCAGTTCTCAGAGACAATATTTTGTCACAAATCTAGGAAAGGCTACTATAAACGTGGCTGCTTTGAATGTTCCAATGAGCATTGTGGCTGTGACAGACCTCTCTGTCCCTGGATTTTGTATTTCTAATTATGAGTTTGTTGGTTTGTTTGGTGGTTTTATCTTCTCCTATGTACATTCTGATCTTGTTCGAATAACCGAACTAATTACCAAACGGCCGACCACCCCATAGTGGAGTGTGCTGCCTATTGAACCGTTTAAACTTTCTAACACTTTGGGAAACCGAAAACAACTCAAAGTTCTGAGCGGTCGGCTGGGTGGTCGTCGTTCGTATGCATGAACACGTGGTGGAGGCCATCTTAAACTGTTGAACGGCAAGCAGTGTTTTGTCATCGAGTGTATGGAACTGTTTTCGGGCACTCAATCGCGCGAACACGGCTGGGACTTCCAGTAATTAGTTTTCCCTTCATACGAAAGCAGCGGCGTTTGGTACATTGAAGCATACGAACAAGAGACATGGGGAAATCATAGACAAGAACAGTTCTTTCGTTATTTTGATGTGTTTCCCTACCCCTGAACTAGACCGGCCGACCCAGCTGAACTTATGGAAATATGCTGGGCAGTAGCCTCGTGGGCGGCCAGGCAGAAATGTGACCTCCAGCTAACTTTTGAACCCCTGAACCGATCTGGGTGATTTTTAATTATCTTGTTCCCCCAGATCGGGGCTATCACGGAATGTACATTTTTGGGGCAGTTTCCAAAAATGTGTAAAATACTTGTATTTTTTGTTTGGAGATAATTGAGTCGATACAGTAATTAACTCAATTATCTCCAAACAGAGGGGAGGGATTGTGTACACTGTATGGGAGTGTCTGAATGTAAAACTCTGTTTTTATTGGCCTGTTGATCTTGTATTCCTGTGCCCAACAAGGTCAACCTGGGTGGCGCCCTTGTTGGAAATTTGTATAAAAGGTCAGTGTGCCCCATTAAACCTTCAGTTCCTGATTTACCCTCAACATAGAGCCTCGTCTCGTGCTTGTAGGGAAAAGCGATACCAGTGAAAACCCCTGCTCTTGGGATAGCTCTTTGGAGCAATAAAATCACTAGTTTTTCTAAGAGCTGTTCCTGCTCTGCTCTACAGCTTCCCCCTCCTAACAGGGGAGAAAGGACATCGCTCGTGGCGGCGAAAATCCCTCACTCTATCGGTGTGACTTCTACAGTGGCCTCCATAATCCATAAATGGAAGACATTTTTAACAACCAGGGCTCTTCCTAGATTTGTCTGTCCAGTCAAATTGTGCAAATGGAGAAGAAGGGCCTTGGCAAAACCAAGAACCTGATTGTCATGTTGGGCAAGCTTTAGAGATCAAATCTCTCCTCACTGCAAGAAAACCTGCTTGGAATTTACATTTCAAAAGCACCTAAATGACTCGCAAATTGGACAAAACAAATAATTTGTGATATGATGAAATGAAGACTGAACAGCTTGGACTAAATTCAAAGTGTCATGTCTTGAGGGAAACAGTACCACTCATCACCAGAGCCATGCTAGCCTTATAGTGAAGCATGATGGTGATAGCATCATGATTTGGGTGTGTTTTCCAGTGGCAGGAACTGGGAGACTTGTCATGGTTGAGGAAAAGCTGAACAAAACAAAATACAGAGATTGCCAGGTTGTAGTATGAAACCCAATGTGCAGTACTTGGAGAGGTCAGAAAAATAATAAAAAAGTCCAAGGAAAACAAATCCAGATAGAGCAAGGCAAAGGCAAGCTCAGGCAGTCCAAATGTCAAATATCGAGGTTGCAAGGTTTAGAAGTGGAAGGGCAAGCCAAAAGTCATGTAAACCAGGAAACCAAAACCATATTACAGGTAGTTGCAGGAAAGTAGCACAGTACAATTGGGTAATGATAGCTCAGCTGTCCACAGTTCAAATAGGAAGCCTAACCACAGGCATGCCTATTCTGACACACCTCTGTACCATCCTATTGGCTGTCAAAGGTCTGGGGATGCCATTGGAGTTTATTGCATTCCAGCCAAGCCTACAGGGCTGTCCCATGGCATGGAATGAGCATGCATGTCTCCCAGGCATTAACAATATGCGGAAGTTGCAACTTGAGTTTTTATGTTGCGGCACACCTCCTGTATTCAGGCAGCCACAACGTGGAGGTGCTGCCTGAACAGCGAAAGAGCCAAGGTAAGTTGTGACAGTACCCACCCTCGAAGACATTTCCTCTGAAGGGGAAGGGGAGCAGTTCATCAAGAATCACTGCGGTGGAAGAAAAAAAGCAGATGAGGAGCATGGACATTGATAGCTGGTTCCCAGGACTGTTCTTTTAGACTATATCCCTTCCAATGGGTGAGGTAATCAATTTGGCCATGTTGTATATGGGAATCAAGTATTTTAGCCACCTTGTATTCTTCTTCTCCATTGACTTGGATGGAGGATTCGAGGTGGAGGACTGAGTAGTAATTCTGTTGGGTATGTATGGTTTCAGCAATGATACATGGAATACAGGATACACTCGCAGAGAGGATGGCAACAGTAAATATGTCATCACAAGAGAGAGGACTGTCACTATTTGATATGGACCAATGAATTTCAGAGCAAGTTTCTTACTTGGACAATAAAACCTTAAGTGCTTGGCATATTTTTTGCCCTTCATAATAGGTAGGAGCAGGCCTGTGTTTCTTGTCAGAGTAACTTTTGTATTTTTGTTGTGTTTCCAGAAGGATGGTTTTTAACACGTTGAAATCCCATATTCAGGCCGAGGCTATGTGATAGGCTGATCAGGGATAATGACAGGATAATAACTATAGTTCACGTAGAAAGGAGACTAACGATGAGAGCTGTGCAGGTGAGTAGTAGCTCATATGAGTAGTTCTGCAGATGAGCAGTGTAATATTGTATATATTGTTTAAGGGTCTGATTGGTTCTTTCTGTTTAGCCATTTGCTTGTGGATGGTTGGCAGTGGACAAACAGGCTTGGATTTGCAGAAGGTTACTGTTACAGACTGCCATTTGTTACTGTTATTTTATTTGACAAATTGCCCTGCTTCCCTGTGTTATGGAGAAGCCTAATTGCCAGCCTTCTGCCCCATGACTATGGACCTAGTGGGTATGGCGATTTGACTGTATTTGTGGGATCTGAGCGCTGTTTGGATATATTGAGCGCTCAGATCCAAGCCATCTGGGGATAGGTTGAATGTGGGGGTTCTGTTCAGTATGATAGGAGTTAGGTATTTATGTGTCTTTTTGTGTCTTTTGCTAACATGTGGTTAATGAAGTCTGCCTCTATCCCTGGATATAAGTGGATTATTTTCCCCATTGTCTCCTGGATAGAGGGCTCTGTAAAACCGGTTTGGGCCAGATAACCATGCTGCCAGCCAGGCCCCAAAAGATACTTTTGCTAACTTTTGAACCCCTTGTCTGATTTATGCCATGTTTTAATATGTTGCTCCCCTGAATGGATTGATTCTAAATATGTAATTTGTATGAAGATTGGATGTATGGTTTTAAAGTTTCAGGGTATGGGTAAAAACTGTATTTTTACTGCCTGTGTTTAATTATGTTAACCCATTGTGTACTATAATTAGATCACAGGCAGAGGGGAGGATTTTTGTGTGTAATTGCTGGGAGTGTTTCTGTAATGTTCGTTTATCATTGGTTGTTGTGTAAAACCCTGTGCGTGGTCCTATCTCAGGGAAACCTGCATAAAAGAAGGTTCTTTGTGTGCCAATAAACAGATCTTCTTGACCCTCAATACGTAGCCTTGTCTCGTTATTGGAGGGAACTGCAATATCACACTGGGGATTTCTATGCTCTGTATACTCCCCTGAGCTTTTAATCACTTAGCTCTCCTTGGAGGAGAGGTCTTCCCCACACGGTCCTGGAGGACAGAAGCTGATCCAGGGTGGAAGGAAGACGGCGAGACTCCAGTTAAGCTATGGCGGTTGTGGAGTCTGCGGTGGTTGTGGTGTCTGCTGCAGTATTTGGAGTCCTCAGGAAGTGCTAGGAGCATCCATCAATGGAGGGTACTCGGTCGGAGTACAGGGAGCTCCATTACAGTTACAGAATAATTTCAGGAATTTTGAAGTGAATTGAGGACCTCTATCTGACAGAATGGATTCAGGCTCATCGAGTAGCTTGAACACTTACCTGAAGAACATTAATGATGTCTGCTTGGTGGCAGGTGTTCCTTTTGCTGTACTAAAGTGAGCCATTTCAGTCAACTTGTCAACTGCCACCATGATAAAGATATGTCCTTAATAGAGGCAGGAAGTTCTACAATAAAATCAAGAGATATGTGGCCAGGGACGAGAAGGACTGAGAAGTGGTTGTAATAAACCATTTGGATGAGCAGGAGGATCTTTCATGTATTCACGTACGTCTTTCTGCATGGAGGGCCACCAAAATGACCACTGAACAAGATCATAGGTCTGTTTCTGGAATCTGTGACCAGGCATTGGGGAATTATGGCATTGGTGCAGGACTTCAGTTCTGGCAGCTTTTGGAACATAGAAAGTAGCACAAGATTGCAAAAAGCGGGGGAGGATTGGGTACAATGGCATCTTGTGACAATCTTTTTATTCTAGTAGAAGAGACTGGGTTGTCAAGAATTGTCCTTCTTGTAAAATAGTTACAGGAGGTTCCACAGGAGAAACTGTATACGAGATAAGGCATCAGCTTTAATGTTCATTGAACCTGTGTGATATGTAGAGTTTAAATGGAAGCGAAAAAAGAATAGGGTCCACCTTGTTTGTCCTGGATGGGGTTGTGGCGGAAGCTTTCCTATCCCCATTCGGTTGCCTGTATTTCCTTTGGTTTACCCGTATGTATTTTGTTCCCCAGGCTCTATACCTTCCCTCTCCTGAACTCATCCGAAGCGCTCTCTCCTTGACAGCCGTTCGGCAAAATGCTGTAACTGAACGGCCCCATCTAATTGGAGGGAAGGTACTAGGAAGGCCAAGATCACTTTTGCTCTGGAACTAACTTTATCCCAGTAGTAGACAATTCTTTATGGATCTGGGTGCAATTTGGACAACTTGGGTGTTCACACGAGCGCTATCCAGGGTTGTATGACATGTGGGGTTCTTGTGTGTTTTAACAGTATTTTGGGGTCTTTGTTTTCTATGTTTTCACTCTGTATCCAGGAGATAAGTAGTTTAGTGGGCAGCAACTCAATTATCTCCTGGACATAGAGACATCTGGATGGGTACTGTATGTACTGAATGGAGACTCCAGGCTGAGGTCTATGCATAAAAGACCCCATTTGATTCAATAAAAATAATTGCACTCCCAGAACTGTGCATTATCCAGTTACTGGGGGAATTTGCTCTATTCACTAAGCAGCGCTTTGTTCCAGTTCAAGAGGATTTCGGCTGAGATTGCAGCTCCCCTACAGGAGTCTATGTGCAGAGGTATTTGAGGTTACATTGATAAGTGTATATGGTGTTATGATTAGAAGTGCCCTCTGATAAGTTTCTCTATTCTTCTAAAGCACATTTAATAGCTAGGAGTTCTTTGTCATCTATATCATAGTTTCAGAAGGGTTTAGTCTCTTGGAACTAGCCAATATGGCTCCGGTGGCAATTTCTGATGCACCCACTTCTAAGAAATATAGTTTCGTAGGATCAGATAGTGTGAGAAAAGGTGCTGTGGTAAATTGATGCTTGAGACCATCAAAAGCCTTTTGAGCATCTTCAGACCATTTGAACGTGGTATTTTTTTTGTGTGAGAACAATAAGGGGTGGATCATGCCAGATAAACTGCAGATGAACTTTCTATAGAAGTTTGTAAAACCCATAAATCTTCGGATTACTTTTTATGTAGAGGTATAGGCCAATTTGTGATTGATCACATTTTCCATAAATCCATCTCATGGTGTCCAGGAGTCAGAACATAACCCAGAAATTCAATCCTGGTAGTCTCACATATTCAAGTGTGGCATATAAGTGATACTGATGAAGCCTGTCAAGAACCATGCATATATGATGACGATGGGTCTCTATGTCAGGAGAGAATATCAGTATGTCATCTAGGTACACCACAACATATTGGTCCAGCAGATCTCTGAAGATGTAATTGACAAAGTGTTGAAAGGTGGCAGGATACTTACATAATCCATAGACCATGATCAGATATTCAAAATGACCAAACCTGGTTCCATTCATCCCCGCCTTTTACCCGAAGTAAGTCATAGGGTTCTCATAGATCAAGTTTGGTGTAAACAGAAGCAGCTTTGAGGCGTTCCATGAGTAGCGGTATGAGAGGTAATGGATATAATTTTTTTTACTGTGATGTCATTTTAGTCTCTGTAATCCACACACAAGTAAGACAAAAAGTATACCAGCACCAGAAAGGAAACATAGGACAAATTAATCCTTTTGAATGAATTCTTTCTGGCTGCTTAATTTGAGTTTTGACAGCGGATATACATGTCCGAAAAGAATAGGTGCTCCAGGAAGCAAATCAATTGGGAAATCATAAGTCTGGTGTGGGGGTAGGGAGTCAACATACTTTTCCTCGAAAACTTTAACGTATTCCATGTAGGATCTAGGAAGATCGATAACTGGCAGTTTTTTTTAACCATCTAGGATGGTATTAATGTGTATCACCGGGTATGATTTTGTTAGAAACTTAGGGGGACTTAAAGGGCATGGTTTTCAACCATGGCAACCCCAATAGAAAAATGAAATAGAGGTGAGGCTACAAGGTCAATCTGTAATGTTTCCTCTTGACAAGTACATATGTTAAGAACACCAGAGAGGTCTCTTTAATAACTAGCCCATATTTTAAAGGACTACCACCACAACTTTAATTTACATAGGATATTCTTTATCTTGACAAGGTATAGACATAGTAGCAGCAAAAGAAATATAAAAAAAACAACAAACGGCTGCAGAATCAATTCTTATTCCACTGCAAAATAATAAGAATAGATAAGTGGGGTGCCATGTTTGAGGAGAATGGCATAAAAACAGGATGTAGATTTTTGCGTTAGGCACCCTTTTCGGGACAGACCTTGACCATATGATTAAGTTTGTCACAGTAGACACAATCTGTTGTTTTCCAACGGAGGACATGGAGATGGCTCTTTCTTGTCTGCTTTCCCAAAAGTGTGGATCCAATTGTGTAGACAGCTGTGTTAGTTGCTGCAGAGAGGTGGGGACACCCACTCTGGAGAATTCATCCTTTGAGGCTTCATTGAGGTTTATTCTGAATTGATTTACCATGGTTATTACATTCTAACATGTCTCAATAGCAATGCTTTTGAATTCAGTGGCATAAGCTTCCACCATTCCATCATTCATGGCTTGAATAACCTCAACCTAGTCTGTGTATTCCATGTGTAGGGTCAGTTGTAATGTCAGGTTGCAGTATGAAACCCAAAGTACAGTACAGTATTCTGACATGCTAAGTATGGGCTGTTAGAGATCTGGGGTTGCCTTAGGCGTTTACTGAGTCCCAAATGTGCCCACAGGGCTGTCTTATGGCATAGAATGAGCATGCACATCTCCCAGGAATCTATCGTTACCGGGGAGACGTGATGCAACTTGAGTTTTGAGGTCACGGATCTGAGCTTCCGCTGGAGCAGCGAGGGAGCCAACGTAAGTCTTGACAGAGATAATCTTAATGAAAACCTGGATTTCAGATTGGGCAAAAGGTTCATCTTAGAACAGAACAATGACCTTAAGAGTACAGCCAAGACAACACAAGAGAGGCTTAAGGACAACTCTGTGAAGGTCTTTGACTGGCCCATCAAGAGCCCAAACTTGAACTCTATCAAACAACTATGGAAAGACCTGAATATGGCTGTCCCCCAAAGGACTCCATCAACCTGACAGTGTTTATTGGGATCTGCAGAGGTGAATGGCAGCAACTACCATGATTCAGACTTGAGACTGTAATCAGGGATGGACTGACAGCCTTCTAGGCATCCCGGCAAAATTAGACCCTGGGACCTTCGAAGACCAAATTTAGGTATTAAAGGGACACTACAGTCACCAGAAAAACTACAGCTTCATGTAGTTGTTCTGGTGCCCACAGCCAGTCCCTGCAGGCATTTAATCTAAGAGAAACAATTCTTAGGCTTTTTAATGTAAACACTGCCTTTTCAGAGAAAGGGCAGGGTTTACACTGCTTCTTAAGAACACTCAGACAGCCACTAAAGGTGATACAATGCATCTCTACACGGAGGTGCTGTTTCGCTTAGTGTGGCATTTTGCTGCACATGCTCATAGCCTCCCAATGCTTTCCTAGAGTAAAGCATTACAATGGCCGATATCATCACATTTGATGATCTCAGCCAAGGAGGGTTAGGGTTATGTTAGGGTTATTCTCTTAAGTGAGAATTGCTGGTAAAACTGAATTTTAAAATATAGGCCTAAATATCCTCCAAGTCAACTATGTTGTTCATTTTGCTTATTTAGTAATTTCATTTTAAAGTGACTAATTTTTTTTGCAATTCTTACTTTAAGTAATTATCCTGTGCAAATTCTTTTCACAATTTCATATTATCATTCTTTATCAAAGTAGGAGTGTGTATGTGTGTAGTGTTGATGTGTGTAAATCCTACAGTATAATTTGTGTAGTGCCAGAGAGTATAAAATGCAGATGTGCATGTAGTGTAAATGTGTAAATGCATTGTTCTATGATTAAGTAGAGCAGATGTTTGTAAAAGTAGTGTATTTGTATGAAATAATGATGTGTGAATGTAAGGGTGTATTAATGTTGAATGCGGATGCAAGAGTGTATTTTTGTGAAGGACTTGTGTGTGCAGACATGGAAGTGTTGGTGTATGAATGTAACAGCAGGCTGCTACAAATGTGAAAACAGAAGGGGTGTGAATGATTTATAAATGCAATGTATGCAACTAATTATGTGGTGCTATACCTTCCTTCTTACCATAGTTTATATTATACTCGATCTGGTGGCATGTGCTGGGAATTGGTAGGACCAGGTCAAGATGTGCCATCACATATGTACATATCAGTTTGGCTTATTTAGCGACCGTGTGCCATGGGAATTTTATGTTTTTACTTTACATACTCAAATGGTTAGTAAGATGTACTTGGCAAAAAATCTATCCAGTGCAAGATCTCAGAAAAACACTGGAGAAGAAGGAATGGGAAAAGAGGTTACCAGGGAGACGTGATGCGACTTGAGTTTTGAGGTCACAAATCTGAGGTTCCGCTGGAGAAGCGAGGGAACCAAGGTAAATTTTGACAGAGATAATCTTAATGAAAACCTATACCTATACCTTCTCTCTTACCATAGTTTAGATTATACTCGATCTGGTGGTTTGTGCTGGGAATTGGTAGGACCAGGTCAAGGTGTGCCATCACATATGTACATATCAGTTTGACTTATTTAGTGTCCGTGTGCCATGGGAATGTTATGTGTCTTAACTTTACATACTCAAATGGTTAGTAAGATTTTGCCAGCATTCTGTCTAAGTGACAGGATGTTCGGGAAAAGTGAAAGGGATATAATTTCTATTAAGTGGGGTAATAGCTGCTTGATCCAAGGAGACATCTGACTGCTATTTTGGGGTCAAGAAGGAATTTTTTACTAGTTTGTTGCAAAATTGGAAGCGCTTCAGACTAGGTCTTTTTGCCTTCTTTTGGATCAACAGCAAAAACAAATGTGAGGAAGGCTGAACTTGATGGATGCAAGTCTCTTGTCAGCTATGTAACTATGTAACTATGTAACTATGCAAAGTAGGCTTCTCTGGAACACGGAGGAAAGGTGAGAATTGTGGGAAAATTGTTCTGACCACCGAAAATGAAGCACAGTTTGCTCCTCCTCTGGTCATAGCTGGTCAGGCGTAAATTTCTTTTCACAAGACAAAGTAGTTTCTATTTTGTCTTATGTTTTAAAGAAAGCTAGAACAGACAGGAAGAAATTAAGAGTATATCCTGAGAGAGGGAGAGAAGTGGAATTGATTAAAGAAAGGTAAGTTCGGCATGACAGTGCCGCTTTAAAGTATTTTAGCCAGGTCTGTTGCAGGGGCCATAGTCCTGGGGCAGAAGGCTGGCAGAGCCTGTTTGTCACAGGTATCTTTACAAAAGACCACGGCTCGGCACAACACAGTTCAGCACAACTCAGCCTAGCTAGAAGGGAATAAGGGAGGAGCAAACACTGCTAATACATCTACGCGTTTCGTTCCTCTCACGGAACTTTATCAAGACTGCTTAAAAAATAAATCCACTGTCTTATATAGCTCTTACAAAACTACTAATTAAGAGGTATTAGAAAAGCCTGGCTTAAATCTAGAAGCCAGGTATTAGAAAAGCCTGGCTTAAATCTAGAAGCCATTAATCACCTGATAGCTTAAAAAGGCGCTTTATATGAGTGTTTATATTATGAATATATATTTCAATAAAACTAATAATAAAGAATAAATGCACCAAAAATATTTTCAGTGCTTTCATTAGTGGAACCAAACAAATGCCTATCTTGGAGAGCCATTCCTATAGCTCAGGCATTCATATTAATTAAAGACGAAATGTATCACTTAATTTGAATCCAGACAAAAGCAAAGGAACAACTGATTCAAAAGATAAGAGATATCTCAGTGATCAGTGGACTCACAAACATAGAGCATTGAGCAATAACAAATAGCAGACATAACCATAGGTGCCATTCAAAAAATACTATAAAAATGAAAAACAAAAAATTATGTACAAAATAATAATAGAGTCCAGCACCCATGCATGCACTATAGCATCCATACTGCACTACGGCAAAATTGAAATAAAAATGTGAGCGTCTATACACAGTTTTCTCCATGGTACACCATACAAGATCGATACACTGATAAACATCCCCTACTTCTAGAGCAGTCAACAGACTGATCAAAATAACAAAAAATATAATATATATATATATATATATATGAAAAAATATTAAAAATGATGAACGATAATAGGTAACTATAACTATAAAAGTAATTGTAAAATAAAAAAAGAAAGAAAGAAAGAAAAACTAAACAAAAAATACCACTGCAAGAAAGGGCTAGCTGATCAAACATCTCTAGAAAACCAAAAATTCCAATAGAGAAAACCATCATCAGGACACAACATAAAATTGTTTTAATTCCTCATTGAGGCCGTTAGGAGCCAAAGAATTGAGCTTGAATATCCATTTGGATTCTGCCCTGGTTAGATCTCTTTTCCTCTTGGCCAAGTCTCCCTTTGCCAGGAACAGTTCCATTCCCATAACGGAGATAGATGAAGGGTCACTATTGTGAAAGATCTAAAAGTGACGGTCAGCTGGAGATCTTCTGTCTTTATGCAGGATAGCTAACCTATGCTCTCTGAACCTACACTTCAGAGGTCTGACGGTTTGGCCCACGTAATGTAAACCACAAATACATGTCAACAAGTATATGACAAATGTAGAGTTACAATCAATTCTGTTGGAGACAGTGAATACCTTCTCACTCTTATTGGGTCTGAATGTGGAGGTCTTATGACAAATAAAGCCACAGGTTAGACACCTATTGTGGCCACACCGAAAATTTCCAATAATGGAAACTTTTGTGGCTTTGGGACTCGTTTCACACTTGAATTTTGAAAGAGCCAAAATGTTTTTAAGATTGGAGGCTCTCCCAAAAGTGACTATAAAATATCAAAATTCAAATTGAAAGTAATTTGAATAGTCAATCGCGCTTAATGTAAATATAAAAAAGAAGAAAAAGATACATATATCACATATAGGTAGCCTTTGGGCTGATCACCTAACATGTTCAAATTTAGACTACTATAAAAACCACTTGTTGATTATATTTTTTGGGATACTGAAGGCGGTGGTATATATGTAAAAAATTGCTGCTATCTCAATGCAGCTCTTAATGGGAAATATCCTTGGTATTTCCTACATATACAATATTGTTACCCAGAAACAGAAAAGGGTGCAGAGGGATATATAGCTTTAAGTAAAAAATCATTTATTCTGAATAAAAACAAGCAAGTAAAAAGTATTTGAGAAAAAAAAACATATATGATGCTTCTAAAAGCTAAATAAAAAAGAAGAAAACACCCAAAATAAAAAGCTTAAATGCCTAGCTCACAATAGGCATTTGTCTAAAGACTTGAAGTGTGTAAAAATTCAGAAATGTAATTCAACCCATTTTTTTGCAGTATATTCAACCTAAAGGATCCCTTAAGACTACAAAGTAAGCTAAAAAATTTCAACAGTCTCCGGAATCCTCCTGTGAAGCGTGGTTGCTTGCTGTACTTGTGCTGGAAAACGGATCCTGTGCAATGTGTTCGTCTCCCTGCTTCAACGCCTCTCTGGCTTGCACGCGTAGATTGAAGCCAGAGGATCGTGATACAGGCACTCAGGTCATCCAATGACGTGATGCTGTTGGGTTTGCTGTGTTCTTGCTCCTACATGTTTCACGAGCTCTGTGCTCACTTCCTCAAGGAGACACTGTTTAACACTTCATGAATGGTGCTTCTTTTATGTGCATTCAGAATTGCCTAATTATAAAGAAGTGTTGATTCTTATCTTTCTTATTCTGGGAGCCTGGTAAAGCTGTCTGGAGATACTGGCTCCATATTTGTTTGATGAGTATAATGAGTATAATACAAGTAAAAAGAAGTGTATTTCAAAAATTTAAGATTATTTGCAAAAGTTTTTTTTAGAAATGTATATATCTCAAAGGCTGCCTATATTTGAAAAATATAAAGTGAATCTTATATGTGAATATAGTAACTGTATAAACCATGAAGATTAGGTAATGAATGAAAAGAGATAGAGATATAGATGTATATTTTAACTTTAGTATCTATTAATGATTTGTTTCATGATGTATACAACCAAATTCCTATTCCTTATGCTACTTGCCCTTGAAAATGATGTGGAGTCTAACCCTGGTCCCCCAGCTAATTCTAGTCCTAATCACCCCACTAAAAAAGGCCTCTCTTTTGTGCACTGCAACATCCGTAGCTTACTCCCTAAACTGAAAGCACTGCAAGCCTGGTGTTCCCATTACAAACCAAAAATCATTGTACTCTCAGAATCAAGGTTAACGATTAAAATACCAGACACTGCCATTGCAATACAGGGTTATTCATGTTTTAGACGTAACAAAGCAAAGAAAGCAGGCATTGTTATTTATGTTGACAATTCCATAATGTTTACCCCCTTACAAAACTTTAGCCCTTCTGCCACCTTTGATTTCCTTTCTGGCACATTTGAGATCCTGTGCAGTGAATCAATCATTGTTGCAGGAATCTACCGCCCACCTAGCTCCCCAGTGCATTCCCTATCTGACATAGCCCATCTCCTTAGTGAAACCACAGCTCAAAACCGAAAAAGTGAACTGTTGGTCTTTAGAGATTTTAATATTGATTGGCTGAATCCTAAAAATAATAGTTCTTGCACGCTGTTTAAGACTTTGCAGCTAACGTAATTAATCTCCTCCCCAACTCGCATAAACATTAAAAGCCATAACCATTCACTGCTCAATTAAATTCTCTCCACTTCTCCTAAAGGAATCCAGGAGGCCGGTGTTCTCCCATACAGTTTCAGTGATTACTGTTTAGTGTACTGCGTGCGCAAAATAAAGGCTATTAAATCCTCTCCCAAGGTTAAAATCACCAGGTCCTTCAAAAAATGTAATCTTGAATCCTTTCTTAATGACATCAAGAACCTCCCATGGCACATACTAAACATTATCCCAGATCTCAACTGTGCTGTTGAATTCTTTCAGTCTGAACTCCTACAAATTTGGAATTTGCATGCCCCGCTGCGTAAGGAGCACATATGAACTGGATCACAGCTGACCTCATCCAAACGTACCAGTTTCGGGATTCTTTGTGGTCAAAGTTCAAGCGTACTGGCTCTATGAATGATCACTGTGCATATAGACAATGGCGAAATATATGCAGAAAACAAACAAAATTGTCCAATGCCCAATATTTCTGTGAAAATCTGAACAATAACCTATCAAACCCTAGAAACTTTTGGAAAGTCAGAAATAAATTACAAACTCCCCCAATCCACTCCCAACCCTGCACTGTCAAAGTGGATAACCACACCCTGCAACTTCCCTTAGATGTAGCAAATGCCTTTAACAATTATTTTGTCGGATGCTCTACTGCAGTGTTTCCCAACCCAGTCCTCAAGGCACACCTACCAGTCCAGGATTTAGGGGTGACCCAGTTGTGTCTAAGGTGTTTTTTCTAAAAACACCTTAGCCACTACAATGTAATCCCTAAATCCTGGACTGGTAGGTGTGTCTTGAGGACTGGGTTGGGAATCACTGCTCTACTGCCCTGATTGCCAATCTATAAATGACACGCATCCTGAAACTACAAATGTGGATCAGGCAACACTAAATTTGCAAAGGCCCAATGTAGACAAGTTCTTTTTTAGACCTGTACCTATTAGTGTCATTAAAAAACACCTAAATAACCTAAAAATGAAAAATCAGTCTGGACCTGATCAAATCCCAGCAATGCTGTTGAAGCTCAGTGCGCCGGCAATTGCTAAACCCGTCGCAACCCTAATTAACGAATCCTTGGTGTCTGGATACATACCCAAACTTTGGAAGATTGCGAGATTAGTGCCTATCCATAAAAGGGGTGACACTACTTTGGTTTCTAACTATCTCCCAATCATTGCTCCCGGTATTGTCAAAAATCTTAGAAAAATGTGTCCATATACAACTATGTAAGTACTACCAACAATCAAACTATCTGACCCCTGATCAATTGGGCTTTTGCCAGAATAACTCCACTACAACTGCCCTCTTAAAAGTTTGCAGGACATCCAAACTGGCATGGAACAAGGAGACCTAACTGGAGCTATTTTCCTTGATTTTGCAAAGGCCTTTGACACAGTAGACCATGACATTCTACTGCACAAACTCATAAACTCAGGTATTGGTGATTGTTCGCTAACCTGATTTCAATCGTATGTATCGGATCGCTCGCAATATGTGTCCATTTTTGACAGCGAGTCCCTCCCTCTCCCAGTCACATGTGGTGTTCCCCAGGGTTCCATTCTCGGCCCCCTACTATTTACATTATTTATAAATGATCTGCCTAATGTCTGCAAATCCTCAAATGTACACATGTACGCAGATGACACAGTAATCTATGCAAGCAAATCCAATCTACCGCAGCTTGAGGCTGTGCTCCAAGACCAATTTACAGAGGTAGAAAAGTGGATTGCTAAAAACAACTCTTCCTAAACACTGACAAAACTGTCACAATGATCTTTGGAACAGTACCTAAATTACACAAATTACACAATTCCCACCTTTCCATCAAAACAAATTCAAATGGCACACTGACCGCAGTCCACTCTTTCAAATACTTGGGTATGATGTTAGACCCCAATCTATCTTTTGGCCTCCACATAGAAAAACTTGCATCTAAACTTTATCCAAAACTAGGTGCCCTGTACAAAAACAAATCCTGCCTAAGCCCTACAGTAAAGGAAAAGATTGTACAGCAAATGCTGATGCCAATCATTGATTATGGGGATGTAGTATATGCATCTGCATCGCAATCCCATATAAATAAACTCAATTCATTGTATAACTCGTTCTGATGATTTGTGCTACAATGTTATTACAGGACCCACCATTGTGACATGCTAAAAGAACTCAACTGGCTGTCGCTGTCATCTTTCCAGCCTTGTGTTTAAGAGCTTTTCTGGGAAACTCCCACCCTACCTGAACAAAATGCTCTCCTCGGCTGTTCCCACCGCCTATAACCTCCGATCCAGTACCAACACTTCATTTAGTCTACCTCAATACAAAAAGAAAGGAGCCCGATCCTCCTTCTGCTACAGAGCACCGCAATTGTGGAACAACTTCCCGCACAATTTAAAATTTTCCCTAAGCCTAAAATCCTTTAAGAGATCACTCTCTACATACCTCAAAACAGAATGCACGTGTCATTTGTTGATTATATATTTCCTACCTGTTCTATGCTAAATTTTGTATATATTGTGCATTAATATTGTTTTTGTATTTTATTGTACCCTAATGTAATAATGCAATGATTTGTGGACCCAGGACATACTTGGAAACAAGAGAAATCTCAATGTATCTTTCCTGGTAAAATATTTTATAAATAATACATAATAATAGTTATTATCTGGTAGATCGAGCACTGTGAATAAAAAATGAAAAATTTAAATTAAAATAAAAGATCAAATAAAATATAAATAATAATAAAAATAAACAAAAATATAAAAGTATACTAAGGGAATATATATAAATATTTTAATTTAAAAAAAAAACTAGAAAGATAAGGTGGAATAGAGGAAGAGAAAAGTGAGAATAGTATACAGAGGGTTCAATACCAGAACATATATGTATAGATAGAAAGGATATATGAAATTGGGGTATGTATACATGCCCAGAGAGAACCATATATTGGACCTGGTGGGGATGAAATCTAAAAAGCCGCTAAATCTAGCTCTTTGTTTAATCCTCCATTTTCTAGTGTCCCTAGTTTAAAAATCCAATAAAGTTCTCGTTGTCTTAAGATTTTGAATCCCTCTCCACCTCTTTTTGTAGGTGGAATAGCTTCAATCCCCTGAACCTTTTTATCTTTTGGATCACTGTTGTGTTTCTCCAGAAAGTGTAATGGAACTCCATGTTTTATACATTTCTTTCTAATTGAACATACATGTTCATATATTCCTGTTTTTAACTTTCTACACGTTCTGCCTACATATTGTTTACCACATGTGCATTCCAAAAGGTAGATGACGTGGGTAGTATTGCAGTTAATAACTTGTTGGATTGCTTATGCCTTCTTTTCATCATTATGGTTGGAGGAGAAAGACTTGTCTTTTTGTTTGATAAGCGGACAGGTGATGCAGTTTTTCCTTCCACACCTGAATACACCTTTTACACCCAAATGTCCTATTTTATTTTTGGTTATGTTATTTTTAACCAAACTTGGGGCAATTATGTTTTTGATTGTAGTGTTCTTTCTGAACACTACATTTGGTCGTGTGTTATCCAAAAAAACTCATACATTTGTCTTGGGTGATGATGGGCCAATGATTCCATATGATTCTCTTAATGTCGTTTGCTGCTGTTATAGGTTGTCACAAATACGGGAAGTGTTCTATCATTGTTTTTGCAAAACATATAATTTCTCTTCTCTCTTAGTGTTGAGATGAGTTCCTCTCTATTCATATTGTGGACTTCTTCTTGTACCGTTTTCAGAAGTCGAGGATTATAGTGTTTCTGTAATAATCTGTTTGTGAGGTTCTGAAATTTTCTCTTTCAATTCCTGAGGTCTACTACAATTTATTTTTACCCTCATGCATTGACTCTTTGGAATATTGTTAATCCTGGTTTGTGGGCATCCAAGAAACCATACTTCTTTTCGATGGTTACTGGTTTGGAGAATCCCATTATTATCTCTAAAGATATTTAAATCCAGAAATGTGATGTTGGTTTTACTGGCCACATGAGTGAATCTAAAATTTATATTGTTGGCATTGGTATGGTTAATGAATCTGAGGAGTTCTGTTTCTTCCCCCTTCCATATAAATGTAATATAATCTATAAATCTTTTGTAAAAACATATATTATCAAGGAATGGATTGTTTCTCCAAATAAACTGGCCCTCCCACCATCCCATGGTTAGGTTTGCATATGAAGGTGCTAGTTTTGTCCCTATTGCAGTCCCTGTGATTTGGAGGAAAAAAGAATTGTCAAACAGGAAGAAATTGTGTTCTAACACGAAACCAATACAGTCCAGTATGAAACGATGTTGTTCCTCTTTAAATTTGTTGAATAGATGTAAGAAGTGTTTCACTGCTTCTCTACCGATGTGATGAATGCTGGTATATGGAGAGGTAACATTTCCATTTGATATTGGAGAGGAGTTGAAGCATGTGGGTCGTGTCTTTCAAATACGAATCAAGATGTGTCACCATATGCTGTAAAAAGAAGTCTGCATAAGTGGAAATATTACTGGTTAGTGATGCTATTCCAGATATGATCGGACAACCTGGAGGGTTCTTTTGATCTTTGTGAATTTTAGGCAGATGGTAGAAGATTGCCGTTACTGGATGTTCCTGGTAAATGAAGTAAAATTCCTCTTGACTCAAGACTCCTCTTGTGTTGGCTTCCTTTAATAATGATAGCAGATCGTTCTTATATTCCTGGGTTGGATCTCTTTCCAATTTTCTATAGGTGGTGGAGTCTTCAAGTAGCCTGTATGCCTCTTTCTTATAGTCATCCATATTCTGTATGACTATAGCTCCTCTTTTGTCCGCTTCTCTAATTTGAATCTTTATGTTATTTTTTAAAGCACTCTCCTTAAGAGTAAAATTGGATTTTCTTGTTCTTAGTTGTTGTTGGGTACACAGGTGTTTACTATCTTTAAGTACCAGTTCACTATATACCATGATGTACTCTCCTTGTTCCTGACTCGGATAAAACGAGGAAGTAGGTTTAAATGATGAATGTATAGTGTTAATTTGTTTTTACGAGTGTTGTTCCGCTTGGATCGATTCTAGTGTTCGGACTGCTTCTATGTCTTTCATAGAAAGATCCTTGAAATTCTACCAAAGTTTATTTTCTTACCCCTGTGTGGCTAGATTCCGTTTATTAAAATACAGTTGAAGAAAAAGTATGTGAACCCTTTGGAATGATATGGATTTCTGCACAAATTGGTCATAAAATGTGATCTGATCATCATCTAAGTCACAACAATAGACAATCACAGTCTGCTTAAACTAATAACACACAAAGAATGAAATGTTGCCATGTTTTTATTGAACACACCATGTAAACATTCACAGTGCAGGTGGAAAAAGTATGTGAACCCCTAGACTAATGACATCTCCAAGAGCTAATTGGAGTGAGATGTCAGCCAAATGGAGTCCAATCAATGAGATGAGATTGGAGGTGTTGGTTACAGCTGCCCTGCCCTATAAAAAATGCACACCTGTTCTGGGTTTGCTTTTTACAAGAAGCATTGCCTGATGTGAATCATGCCTCACACAAAAGAGCTCTCAGAAGACCTACGATTAAGAATTGTTGACTTGCATAAAGCTGGAAAGGGTTATAAAAGTATCTCCAAAAGCCTCTCTGTTCATCAGTCCACGGTAATACAAATTGTCTATAAATGAAGAAAGTTCCGCACTGCTGTAACTCTTCGTAGGAGTGGCCGTCCTGTAAAAATGACTGCAAGAGCAAAGTGCAGACTGCGCAATGAGGTGAAGAAAAATCCTAGAGTGTCAGCTAAAGACTTACAAAAGTCACTGGCAAATGCTAACATCCCTGTTAGCGAATCTACAATACGTAAAACACTAAACAAGAATGGATTTCATGGGAGGATACCACAGAAGAAGCCACTGCTGTCCAAACAAAACATTGCTGCACGTTTACAGTTTGCACAAGAGCACCTGGATGTTCCACAGCAGTACTAGCAAAATATTCTGTGGACAGATGAAACCAAAGTTGAGTTGTTTGTAAGAAACACACATCACTATGTGTGATGAAAAAAAGTCACAGCACACCAACATCAAAACCTCATCCCAACTGTGAAGTATGGTGGTGGGGGCATCATGGTTTGGGGCTGCTTTGCTGCATCAGGGCCTGGATGGATTGCTATCATCGAAGGAAAAATGAATTCCCAAGTTTATCAAGACATTTTGCAGGAGAACTTAAGGCCATCTGTCTACCAGCTGAAGCTCAACAGAAGATGGGTGTTGCAACAGAACAATGACCCAAAGCATATCAAGTAAATCAACAACAGAATGGCTTAAACAGAAGAAAATACGCCTTGTGAAGTGGCCCAGTCAAAGTCCTGACCTCAACCCGATTGAGATGCTGTGGCATGACCTCAAGAAAGCGATTCACACCAGACATCCCAAGAATATTGCTGAACTGAAACAGTTCTGTAAAGAGGGAAGGTCAAGAATTACTCCTGACCATTGTGCACGTCTGATCTGCAACTACAGGAAACGTTTGGTTGAAGTTATTGCTGCCAAAGGAGGTTCAACCAGTTATTAAATCCAAGGGTTCACATACTTTTTCCACCTGCACTGTGAATGTTTACATGGTGTGTTCAATAAAAACATGGCAACATTTCATTCTTTGTGTGTTATTAGTTTAAGCAGACTGTGATTGTGTATTGTTGTGACTTAGATGATGTACCTATGTAATGTAAGTTTGCGGACACATTTTTGTATGTCTATGAAGATTTTAAAATGATTCGATGGCTGAATGGGTGTAAATTTAAACCATATTTTAGCATCTGTTCTTCTTCTTGTGTAAGAGTATCTCCTAAAAGTGTCTCTCAGGACTTCAAAGATGCTAAAGTTGAACCAGGGGTCTAGCTTTAAGATTGGCCATTATGCATAAAACATGTATTTTTGATCAAGTTTTGGACTTATATCTTTATGTAAAAAAGGAAAAAATTAGCGCTTAACTGCCACACAAAATTAATAAAAAGGCAGCACACCTCAAAGGGGAGTCCCCTATAATCCCCTAAATTATGGAAAACAATAGACAAATAAAAGAAGGTAAGGGTGCGCCTAAAATGTATAGTAAACCATATATAATGTATAAAATATAACAATTATATAAAATATGAAATTTAAATTATAAGATAAGTGAAATAATAGTCCAAAACACTTATCGAAAGTTCGTAATAGTAGATTCTCCTTGTAGAGACAGCAAATCTTAGGACGTCAGACGGAGTTGAAACTTCAAAGTAGTGTGCTTGGATCCGGTGAGGTATATATAAAAGGAAAGCAGAAAAAAGAAACTCCAATGGTACAGTATATCAATCAAAATATAGATTTTGAAATAGTGCAAATGGTCCTACTCACACTTTATGGAGCTAGAATTTAGCTCCAATATATGCGCATAAAGTGGAATAATCCCCACTCATGGATATGTAGAGTAGTGTTTGATTGGAGAATTCCTAGTCCACGCTCAGCGTTCCAATTGGTTTGACCAAAAATTGAGAAAATACAAATATAGTGCTCTCTGTTTGTAATATAAAAGTGATGGTATATAGAAAATTACTTACATTGTGTAGAGCAGACTTGTACTGCTCAATATAAATGCTTAGGTGGTACAATCCCCACCCCTGGATTCTTTCAATTTCTTGTAGATGTAGGTCAGGTGCAGATAATAAAATAAATAAAATAAGAAAATTGCAATAAAATATTTTATGCCAAATAAAATTCTTTATTAGAAATAAATAAATTTAAAATAATAATAGTATCTAGACGTGTTTCGCCTCAAAAGGCTTCTCCAAGTAGATAGTTATAAAGGAGGGCACACCTGACATACAAAGGTTTATATAACATACAATACTTCTATGGAAATTTGAAATTCCCACCAAAATGACGTCACTGGAATATTACAATTTTTTTTAAAAACAGAGATTAAAAAGCATATTTATGTAGTGCAAATAAGTATAATATAATTATGAAGAGATGAAATAAAAAGGAGCATTAAAACAGCTGAAATAAGCAATAAACGAGCGATCACGTGACGCACGGATGTAATTACTTCCGCGTCACGTGATGCTCAAGTGGAACGCATGCGTTCCAACCAAGTGGAACGCATGCGTCATAATCACGTGACGCGCGGCTGGGATTGTTTCCGCGTCACGTGATGATCGGGTAGGACGCATGCGTTCCATCTAAGCAGAACGCATGTGTCATAAGATGGGAGGGGGTGCTCTCTAAATTTAAATAAAAGGGGGAGGTATAAAACAAAGTGAATATTGAACTGAAGCTTCCACAGTGAACTGTATGTAGGAGCATACAAAGAGATTAACATAGAAGCAATAAAGTAATATTGAGCACCATCTATATACATGTTATATACATAAATTGTTTTGACATAAAACCAAATGTAGTAAATTATACATGATATGAATATAGTCAAAACATATTATAAATAATTGAATATAGATTATAAAAATAAAAATAAAATAAAAATATAAAAATATTATTAAAGGAAAAAATGAAAATACATGGTAAGAAATTGTGGCTAATAATGAATCATTAATTGCAGTAGAGTTTAAATGTGGTTAAAACATGTTATAAATTGTTGGTACAAATATTAAAATACAAATAAAAATAATCAAAATAAGATGTTAAAATAGATAATAAAAATGAATAATAAAAAATGAAAAAAAGGGGATGATAGTAAGTTAGTCACAGTGGAATTTCCAGTATATGTTATTCCAAAAAATTAAAGAGATCAAAATCAATGTTTAACCCTGTAGGGGCAAGAGTTTTTAAGTTATATGCCCATTCCATTTCTTTCTTACCCAATACTTTTTTAATGTCTCCCCCTCTCCACGGAATGTTACATGTATCGATACCAATGCATTTAAGGTATTTTGGTTTTTTTCCGTGTTGTAGGAAGTGTTTCGAAACTGAATGGTTTTCATAGCCTTTTAGGATATTCCTACAATGTTCAGCTAATCTTGTTTTAAGATCTCTAGTGGTCATGCCCACATATTGAAGACCACAAGGGCATTCTAGGAGATAAATCACATTTTTCGTGTTACAATGAATAAAATGTTTTATTTGATATACTTTGTGTGTTATTGTTGATGTGAATGATGTCGTTTTTGATTTAATAGCATCACTAGTCTGTTTACAGACTATACATCTGTTGCATTTAAAAAAACCACTAGGTTTAGTTAGAAAGGTGGGGGGACTAGGGGATAAAGTGCTCTGTTTTGTATAGTTACTTGTAAGGATAGACTTAAAACTGGGTGCCCCTCTAAATATAACTTGTGGTTTCTCAGGGATAATCCCAGATAAAGTCTCATCCTGTTTTAATATATGCCAATGTTTGTTTATAATCTTCTTCATAACATTGCTTTTGTTATTGAAGTCAAAAATAATTGGCAATACTGGCGCAGTTTTGATCTCTTTTTTAGTTTTATATTCTAATAATTCAGATCTATTTGTTGCACTAATGATTTTTAATGTTTTTTCTAAGTTACTTGTGGGGTAGTTTTTTTGAGCAAATTTGCTAGACAGCAGTTGAGATTGTTCCTCAAAATCTTGTGTAAGGGAACAATTTCTGCGTAAACGAAGAAGTTGACTTTTGGGAATTCCTTGGAGCCAGGGCTTATGGTGGCAACTGGATACATCAATGACATTATTTGTACAAACTTCTTTAAAAAACGTTTTGGTATGAATATGATCATTGTTAATAAAAACTTCTAAATCTAAAAAATGGATAGAAGATTTGCTATAGTCCCAGGTTAAAACAATACCTTTGTCATTAATATTAAGATATTAAGATATTAAGATTAAGATTAAGAATAGATTAAGAGAGTTTTCAGGGCCATCCCAGATAAAAAACAAATCATCTATATATCTAAAATAGGTGACCAGGTTTGTCTGCCTGCCATGCCCTCCAAAAATGGCAGTGGATTCCCAATCTGCCATAAAAAGGTTGGCATAGCTGGGTGCAAACCTAGTCCACATGGAAGTACCCTGTTTTTGTAAATTCCATATTTTATATAATTGTTATATTTTATACATTATATATGGTTTACTATACATTTTAGGCGCACCCTTACCTTCTTTTATTTGTCTATTATATCTTTATGTGTATATATCTACATGTATGATTTTAGGTGATTTACCCCTGTTAATGTGTGATACATTGTACCTTCCACGCTGAGTTGCAACATACTGCTTCTTTCTTTATAGATACTGTTGTTTTTTCCCAGCCTGGGAGGTTTTTATATGTATCACGAGTATGTATATACATATGATATCGCATTGTGATTTTTCCTATTTTTATTTTGTGAGATCTACATGTTTTTTGTTTTTGTTTTTTGTGTTTTTAACAGACATGAATTTTTTTACTGTTAGCCTATAGAATTGGGTATTTTGCCCCTATTTAGGGGTCTATTTTAGGGATAAAAGAGTATAGGACCACACTTTTGTTTGTTGTTATTAAAGACAAATTGATCTTTTTATAGAGGTACAGTGTTTTATGTCTTCCTTGATATACCTATAGATTTGGAGTGATCATTCTTTATAAATTATATTTTATATAAATAAATACATTTATATAAATATACATGCCCTTTTTGATATTATCAAAATGTATGTTTTCAGCCAATCCAATACTTTCCCATAGTGTATGTGTATAGAAATATACACGTCCTTGCTGACATTATCAGAATTTATGGTTTCAGCCAATTCAATGCTTTTCCATAGTGTATGTGTGTGTTGTGTTATGTGCATATGGATCAGCATATGTGTGTGTCAATGTGTGCATCTGTCCATATTTTTTTTGTGTCCATGTCTGAATGTGTCAATGTGTGTATATGTGTAGGCATACAGATTATTTAGGGTTACAGTTGTATGTCTAGAATTAAATTAAATAAAAAAAATGCACATTTCATAATGTGGTAGCTGTAAAAATCACACCAGTAAACAATTATTGCACTATATATGAAATTGTTTGCACCCACTGGTGCCTCACTTGAAGTAGATAGGGGCTATAGATATATAAGAATCCAGTCCTATGTATTTTGTCTAACGAATAGACTTCTTCAGAGAACGTAGCATTAAAAACGCAATCAAACCAAAAAATGACAATAACTCTTCCCATTCTGTATTCGTATAAACAGTGTCCATATCCTGATCCAGTGATTGGTGAAATTGTGGGCTCAGCCTCTCAATTCTGCAGTTCCCCTCTGCTTTGATGTGGCATCTCAATTGTCTAACAACCAATCAGATCCCCTGTGAACTGCACGTCTCCTCTTCTTCCGCTGTAATCCTTATATTTTCACTTATTAGTGTTACTATTATTATAGTGTACTTTATAGTGATATATTTTACATAGGATCTGAAATGCAATTATAAAAGCAAAACTAATTTTTATCTCATACAGTAAGTGTGAAAAAAATATAACAAAATTGGTCAAAAAAACTACTTATAAGTATTTGTAAGGACCCTGAAATGGCAACGTATAATAAAAAGGTATCTGCATTTAAACATAATGTACATAAAATTACATCATATATTTCTACAATAGAGATATTTAAACTGGACTCTCTGGACTGAAACTATAGTGCAAATGTGATAATGAGTCCACCTTCCCTGACTGCAGGAATTATATGACCCATTGAAACTATTTAAAAGCAGGGTGTGACCTGAATTTAAGAACACATGCAAGTCCAAAATCAGTGACCAGAGGCCCTTGGAATAGAAAGTCATTCTTTTTACAGGGTGATAATCCTTTTGTAACCTGACGTTTTATAAAATAAATTTCTTTCTGCAAAGTAATTTTATGTAAAAACTTTTATATTCGATTCTGGGAGTGAACTGATTGACAGGGGTAGTAGAACAGCAGAACTACTTGTAATTTAATCTGCTATAATATCATCCCAAAATCAATGAATTATTTCACTTTCATGAAAGTATATATACCTTAAAACTGACTCACGAAACGGCTGTTTGTTTGTTTTTTTAAAGTTAATTTTGTAACACGTGTATCAAATCATTAATTCACATGAAATTATGGCCTATTACATCATGTGTTTGCCTAAGCATTTTTATTTTATTTTCAAATTTAATCTCTCTTGGATTGAGTTGCCACCAGAGAAAGGTCTTTACATTATATAATGTGGATTCCGTAAACAAATTGTAATTGTACATTTATTTTTACGCAAAGATGATACAGATAAATGAGGATGCTTAATTGCACTACATATGTGTAACATTAAATATACATTTTCTAAGTTTGAATAATTTAGCTAAAGCAGAAAATTATTTTAAGGTATTTATAACTTTTTCTCTTTTTCAACTTAACATTCTAATATCTTGATACGTTTTCAGAAATATGCTTTGTTATTTTTGCTTCTGCTGTCAGCATGGTTTATTCACTAAACACTGAATCAAGGGAAATTGAAAATGGAATTACAAAATTCAGGATAGAAGAGTCAAGCTTTGACTCTAGCCCATTGGATTTTTTTTTCCCAATTTCAGCTATTTTTTTATTATATGTTTTAGTTCAGTTTAAAATTCCCTATATTTCATTATCTAGTGGATAAGTAATTAGATTTTTTTTATATCCGTTGTTTTATAATCAACGATATGTATCCATTCTAAGTTATCTATGTCTTTGTTAAATATAATAAAAAATCAGAAAAGGTATTTTTTAACAATTAATTTTTTATATTGTGTTCTTCATTCATGCTTTTTTGATTTAAACTACAATTGTATTTGCAATTAAATAAAACAAATATGCTAAGAAAAAAGTTGATATGTTCTTGTCTAGTAAAGCAATGATTGTAGCTGTGTGTGCCTCAAAACAAGTGCCAGTTATATTACATTATTCAAATACACAAAATTCAACATTTTTATTAATTCGATTGGTTGTTTTTTGTTTTTTTTTGTTGGCTGCATCAACAAAAAAATTGATCTTCTTAAATTTTTCCAGACTTTTTGAATGTGAAATATCCAAGCATCAAAAGTCCCAATGCTGTTAAAAAATATGCTATTTAAAAAATAGTCATACCATGCTTTCCCTTTATGGAGATATGCAACATTTAACTTAAAAAAAAATACATTTGCATTCTTTACTTTGGCAGAGTTGTGATATGTTCTAAAGTAAAACTGTCAAGTAGGTTTGCACCCAGACTACTTCAATGAGTTGAAGAGGTCTGGGTGCCTACAGTGTCCCTTTAACTCCTCACTCCACTTTCAGAAGCCTCTAATCCCTTACATATCATCCTGCGAACCAAAGAAAAAATTGTCTTACAATATGTTATCCATTTTGATGAAAAGGAAGAGGATATTACCAACATAGGCATGCGCAGCCTATTGCATTAGGGTGTGCACCCTAAAGCACAAACACAAGCCCCGTGTATATGTATGTGTATATATATATATATATATATATATATATATATATATATATATATATATATATACACACACACACACACACACATATATACACACACACATACATATACTGCTGTGTGTGTGTGTTGTTAGTGTGCTGTGTGAGGGTGGTGTGACTGGCAGTGTGTGTAAGGGTTCTGTGTGTGTGTGTAAGGGTGCTGTGTGTGAGGGTGCTGGTAGTGTGCGTGTTTGTTAGGGTCCTGTTTGTGTGATGTGTGTGTGAGGGTGCTGTTTGTGTGCTGTGTGTGGGTGTCATGTGTTTGTGAGGGTTCTGTTAGTGTGCATTTTGTGAGGGTGCTGTTTGTGTGTGAATGTGCTGTGTGTGTGTCTTTGTGAGGGTGCTGTTAATGTGCTGTGTGTGAAGGTGCTGTGTATTTGTAAGGGTGCTGTGTATTTGTATGGGTGCTGTGTGTGTGTTTGTGAAGGTGCTGTTAGTGTGCTGTGTGTGTGTGAGGGTGCTGTGTGTGTGTTTGTGAAGGTGCTGTTAGTGTGCTGTGTGTGTGTGAGGGTGCTATGTGTGTGGGGGTGCTGTATGTGTGTGGGTGATGTGTGTGTGTGGGTGCTGTGTGTGTGTGTGGGGGTGCTGTATGTGTGTGGGTGCTGTGTGTGTGGGTGCTGTGTGTGTGTATGGGTGCTGTATGTTTGGGTGATTGTGGGGGTGGAGGTGGGGGCAAATTACTTAATACCCCTTCTTACCTTATGTAGGGAGGGGGGGTCCTTGTTGCTGCTGCCATCCCTGGTGGTCCAGTGGAGAGTGAACTCTAGCTTGCGGGATAAGTAATATATATACACACACACACACACACACACACATATATACACACACACATACATACACTGCTGTGTGTGTGTGTTGTTAGTGTGCTGTGTGAGGGTGGTGTGACTGGCTGTGTGTGTAAGGGTTCTGTGTGTGTGTGTAAGGGTGCTGTGTGTGAGGGTGCTGGTAGTGTGCGTGTTTGTTAGGGTCCTGTTTGTGTGATGTGTGTGTGAGGGTGCTGTTTGTGTGCTGTGTGTGGGTGTCATGTGTTTGTGAGGGTTCTGTTAGTGTGCATTTTGTGAGGGTGCTGTTTGTGTGTGAATGTGCTGTGTGTGTGTCTTTGTGAGGGTGCTGTTAATGTCCTGCGTGTGAAGGTGCTGTGTATTTGTAAGGGTGCTGTGTATTTGTATGGGTGCTGTGTGTGTGTTTGTGAAGGTGCTGTTAGTGTGCTGTGTGTGTGTGAGGGTGCTGTTTGTGTGTTTGTGAAGGTGCTGTTAGTGTGCTGTGTGTGTGTGAGGGTGCTGTGTGTGTGGGGGTGCTGTATGTGTGTGGGTGCTGTGTGTGTGTGGGTGCTGTGTGTGTGTGTGTGGGGGTGCTGTATGTGTGTGGGTGCTGTGTGTGTGGGTGCTGTGTGTGTGTATGGGTGCTGTATGTTTGGGTGATTGTGGGGATGGAGGTGGGGGCAAATTACTTAATACCTTAATACTTAATACCTTCTTACCTTATGTAGGGAGGGGGGATCCTTGTCGTTGCTGCCATCCCTGGTGGTCCAGTGGAGAGTGAACTCTAGCTTGCGAGGCTAGAGTTCACTCTCGCGAGATCTGAGCGTTGCCGTGGCAACGCTCAGATCTCGCAAGAGGAACCCGGAGGAGCTGCTGACTGGAGCTCCCCGGGTCCTCTCCTGCCTCCCTCCATGCTGCTGTGGGCCGGTGAGGGAGATCTTTGATCTCCCCACCAGCCCATGGAGGCTTAGCGCAGAGCCGGCGCTCGGATAGTGCCGCTCCTCATGAGCCGACAGGGGAGATCCTGAGATCTTCACTGCTGGTCTCACTCCAGAGGCATGCCATGGGGATTAGGGTGTGCCCAGGCACACCCGGCACACCCTGTGCGCACGTAAATGGTTACTAGCATGTCAGCCTATCACATGACATATCACTAGAAAGCCCAGGATGACCACTTTACAATACAGCAAATATTGATAGAGTGGCTCAAAAGAATAAAAGGAGATGCATGTGAACTAAATGTCTAGTACAGAGGACACAAGTTAATGGGCTGGGTCTCAGGAGGATATAATGTATTTGTAAAATTGCTGTGTGTGTATGTTCCTTGTATTGTTTTATAGTTAAAATCCAGATTATAAGAAGTAAGACAGCATGTAGCTGTTTTTGGCTTATATAATATACATTTCTGCATTTTCTCCTTAGTTGAAACATCAAGAACATAAGATGAAATCATGGGGAACCCAAAATGAAAGTTCTGTAACAGAGTTTATACTATTGGGTTTTCCAGAGGCAAAACAATTATGCAAACTTCTCTTTATATTTTTTTTAACCACCTATATCCTTACAGTAGCAGGGAACTTAATTATCATCTCCATTATTCAAGTGGACTATTCTCTTCACCATCCCATGTATTTTTTTCTCAGTAATTTTGCCTTTATGCAAATTTGGTACACCACGGTGACTGTACCCAAATTACTTTACGGTCTTATTGTGAAATGCAACACAATTTCAATGGGAGCGTGCTTTGCTCAGTGTTACTTTTTCTTTTTACTTGGAGGAATAGAGAACTTTTTATTGGCCATCATGGCATATGATCGATATGTTGCCATCTGTTATCCTTTGCGATACAATAACATTATGACCTCATCATTTTGTTGGAAACTAGCATTTGGCTGTTGGGTAGGCATTTTCATTGGCTCTTTGCTTCCTGTTATTTTCTTAGCAAAGCTGAAATTTTGTGGTGAGAATACTCTCAACCATTTTTTCTGTGATGTATCCCCTCTTTTAAAACTTTCCTGCTCAGACACGTCTCTTCTTAAATCATACTTTTTCAGTCTTATGTGGGTCATAGTATTTGGTACCCTTGTCTTTACTTTGGTTTCATATATTAACATTATTTCTGCCATCATGAAAATTTCATCTACTACTGGTCGCCAGAAAGTATTCTCTACTTGTGGATCCCACCTGACAGTGGTGATTCTATATTATTGTGCAATTATATTTATGTATGTTCGACCAAGGGAAAGCTACTCATTTCAAGAGGATAAATGGATCTCTGTTTTATATTCCATTGTAACTCCGCTGTTAAATCCATTTATTTATTGCTTGAGGAACAAAGAAGTAAAAAATGCTTTACAGAAAATAGTAAAAATAAAGATTTTTTAATGAACATTTTTTTGTTTTTCTGGCCAATGCAATGTTAGCTTTGTTGTGTATTATTCAAAAATAATCAGTTTATGTTGTTGTTTTTTGAAGAAGCTCTGAATTACTTACATATTATTTAAGGCACATCTGATATTCATAGGAAAATAGTGGGGGATGTGGATTATCAGAGGTAGTCTTTTAAGAAATGCTACTATAGTAATAAAGGAATAAATAAGTATATACCAGAAAGGCCATTTTTACTAACTTCTAGAAAGCATCACATTTCTCACCTTATTATTATTATTATGTTATTATTTATATAGCGCCGACAAATTCCGTAGCTCTTTACAGTGGGTGGACGAACAGACATGTAGTTGTAGCCAGACAAGTTTAACACACAGGAACAGAGGGGTTGAGGGCCCTGCTTAATGAGCTTACATGCTAGAGGGAGTGGGGTAAAGTGACACAAAAGGTAAGGATAGTATTAGACTAATGACAGTTGCAAGAGAGGAATCAGTCGGGAGCTATTAACAGTTTAATTGATACGCTTTTACAAAGAAGTGGGTTTTTAATCATTTTTTTGAAGGAGTGGAGACTGGGTGAGCATCTAACGGAGGAGGGAAGTGAGTTCCACAAGAATGGTGCAGCCCTGTAGAAGTCTTGAAGGCGAGCATTAGAGGTGGGCGTACGGGCAGAAGATAGACCTAAGTCTAAGGCAGAGCGTAAGGGCCTAGAAGGAACATACTTGTGTATTAGTAAGGATAGATAGGTGGGAGTAGCATTATGTAGAGATTTGAAAGCAAGAACCAGAATTTTAAATTGAGCCATTTATCTTACAGGAAGCCAATGTAGGGACTGACAGAAAGGTGAGGTGTGGGAGGTGCGGGCGGACAGGAAGATGAGCCTCGCTGCTGCTTTCATTATGGACTGTAATGGCGCTAGTTGGGAGCACGTAAGACCACTGAGAAGCGGATTACAGTAGTCAAGGTGGGAAAGGACAATGAAATGGACCAGCACCTTAGTTGCATCTGGTGTTATGTAGGGTCAGATGCGCGCAATGGGGTCAGATGCGCGCAATGTTTTTGAGATGGAAACTTCTTTAAAACTCAAAATCTGTATAAAGAACAAATTAAGGGTTTCTGGGAACTAACTAGCCTCAAGCAATATGTGGAAAAAAAATTAGTAATTTGTCAAATCATCCTCTTTCTCAGACACACATATCCCTCTTAAACAAATGGCTCTTCTTTATACCCACTCCTGGAGCCAACAAGTTCAATTGGTTAAAGGATACCAGTCTTTTTGGCCAAAAACTCACTCTGAGTGCATTACATAAAAAGAGGGAAAAAAATAATGGCTAAAGAAATAGGAGTCTCACCTGAGGATTACCAACACGTAAAAACATTAGTTACACTACTTGAGTATCAGGAAAAAGATCCACCTCTAACCGATCTGAAACCACTAAGCTGGTATACACCTAATTTATACATCTAATTTATTTGTGCAAATAACCGCAGATAAAATAGAACAACTTAATGTCATACAAACACCCCTAATCAACAATTTGTCCTATGCCGAAAACAAAGCTCTAAAGGAACTAAGCTCTGATAAGAACATAATTATCAAACCCTCAGATAAGGGGGGGAACATTGTTATTCTGGAAAAAGACATGTACATAGACATATGTATGACCCATCTGAATGACATATCCTGTTATTGAAAACTCCAAGGGGATCCTACTACTAAGTACTTACAGGAGTTTTTTTTTTTTACTCATCAAGGCTAGAGATAGTGAGATAATAACACAAGACAAATTTAAATTTCTTTTACCTAACAACACTCCAACAGTAGCTACGTTCTACTGTTTGCCCAAGGTACACAAGAATCCTACAAACCCGCCAGGCAGACCAATCGTCTCAGGGAACAATTCCCTCACAGAACAACCTAGCAAGTACTTAGAAAAAATACTTCACCCCCTGGTTATAGAACTACCCTCATTTATACAGGATACGAAACACACATTATTAATGTTGGAAGACCTCACGGTACCCCCATACACTCTAATTGCCAGCCTTGATGTTGTGGCATTGTATAATAATATCCCTCATGATACTGGCCTAATAGCCACTTCATATTTCCTAGAAAAATCTCAGAAATGTACTACAACTCAAATAACATTTTTGATGGAAACTTTGGAATTTATTCTTACCCACAATTTTTTTGTTTTTAATGTTGTTTACTATCTGCAGACTAGGGGCACAGCTATAGGAACAGCTTGTGCCCCTAGTTATGCCAATCTCTACCTTGGCTGGTGGGAAGCCACCATCCTGATAGAAACAATACAATCTGTCCAATATAGTCAATTTATCCTCAGCTGTCATTGTTACATAGATGATATCTTAATTTTCTGAACAGGCTCAACCACCATCTTTGAGGAGATGGTTTCTAAACTGAACCTGAACAACATAGGTTTAAAGCTCACTCATGTCATTAGTGAGAACCAACTTGAGTTTCTCGACCTTACCATTCGCTTATCACCTGGAGGCGAGATTATAACTGAACTATATCAGAAACCTACCTCTTGCAATAATCTATTACATTGGAATAACCACCATCCATACAAGCTCAAGGCTGGCATTCCTTTTGGTCAGTATCTAAGAGCAAAAAGGAATTGTTCCAGTGAGGAAACTTTCATACAGGAAGCTAATACACTTGGAACAAGGATACCCGAACAGGATCCTCAAACAAGCATTTCAGCGTGTCTCACTTATGGATCGATCCTCCTGTCTTAGAAACCAAAAGAGCCAGCCCAAAAAACATATCACAAGATGTATCGGAACTTATGACCAGTATTGGGACCCTATTTGCAAGATCTTTACAGATAATTGGCCCATTCATACCCACGACAGTGATGTGGCAATAAATTTACAACAGTTTCCGAGCATTACACCACAGAGAGCCACCAATTTACGTGATCTACTTGTCCATAGCCACTTGGAGTCTCAACAACCACCTCCAAATTGGTTACAATCATAATAGCAGATTTGCCCGCTTGAGGGAAGATGTTGGGAGCATCAGCTCAGGAGTAGCTGTATTAGAGGAAGCTGTTACTTCTAACAGCCGAGCTAACAGCCCCCCTAGTACGGGTGGGGATCAAAATGTAAGGAAGGCAAGACAGGTTGTGGTGGTAGGGGACTCTATCATTAGGAGAGCAGATAGGGCAATCTGCCGCTCTGATCGGCTCAACTGGACAGTTTGCTGTCTCCCATGTGCTTGGGTCCGGCATGTTGCTGACAGAGTGGATGGATTATTGGGAGGGGCTGGGGATGACCCAGCGGTCATGGTCCATGTTGGTACCAATGACAAAGTAAGAGGAAGATGGAAGGTCCTAAAGAATGATTTCAGGGAATTAGGTAGCAAACTTAAGAAAAGGACCTCCAAGGTGGTATTCTCTGAGATATTACCTGTGCCACGTGCTACAGTGGAAAGGCAGCGGGAGATTAGAGAGGTCAATGCGTGGCTTAAGTCTTGGTGCAGGAAGGAGGGTTTTGGGTTTTTAGAGCACTGGGCCGACTTTGCGATTGGGTACAACCTTTATAGTGGTGATGGATTGCACCTAAACGGGAGAGGGTCTGCAGTGCTGGGGGATAGGATGGCTAGAAGGTTGGAGGAGATTTTAAACTAGTAGTAGGGGGGGAGGGTCATAGCAATCTACAAAATGGAGATAGGACAGAAAGGAGATGGGCTTTAGCACAGTATAAGGGGGGTGGAAACGGGGGGAGGGGCAAGCTCAGAACAGAGAAGCTGTGTAATGTTGAAAATTCACAAAATATACAAGTGACGCATAATATTAAATGTATGCTTACTAATGCAAGGAGCTTAAATAACAAAATGGGGGAACTAGAGGCATTAGCATACACTAAACAATATGATATAATAGGCATAACTGAAACATGGTGGGATGAGACACATGACTGGGCAGCTAACTTAAATGGGTACATGTTATTTAGGAAGGATAGGAAAAACAAGAAGGGTGGTGGGGTATGTTTGTATGTCAAACATGATTTAAAGCCAAATGTTAAGCAAATGGAATGCGAGGAGGATAATGTGGAAGCTTTATGGGTAAATATCTGCTTGGGGGAAAAGAAGGGAAACCAACTATTGGTTGGGATATGTTATAAACCACCTAATGTTAATATTGACGAGGAACAACAGCTGTTTGAGCAAATTGAGAAAGCTGCAAATCTAGGTAACACTTTAATTATTGGAGATTTTAATTACCGGATATAAATTGGGACAGAGGGACTAGTGCCTCAGCAAAGGGAATTAGGTTTTTAAACTTGTTAAATGACACCTTCATGTCACAACTTGTACAAGCACCAACTAGAATGGATGCTTGTCTGGACCTAGGTTTTAACAAACAACGTTGATCTTTTGACCAACATTCAAGTAGGTGAGCACTTGGGAAATAGTGATCACAATATAGTGTCCTTTGAAATAAACTCAAAAAAACAAAAGCACATGGGGAATACTAAAACATATAATTTTAAAAAGGCCAATTTCAATAAGTTAAGGGAAGCTTTACAATATATTGACTGGCATAAACTCTTTAGTGAAAAGAACACTGAGGATAAATGGATCATCTTCCAACAAATATTACAAAGGTACATTTCTCAGTATGTACCATTGGGAAATAAATATAAAAGAAACAAATTAAAACCAACATGGCTTAGTAGAGAAGTAAAACAAGAGATTACAACTAAGAGAAGGGCATTTAAAGCATTTAAATCGGACAAATCAGATGCATCTTATAAAAGATATAAGGATGCAAATAATGCGTGCAAAAAGGCAATTAGACTTGCTAAACTTCAAAATGAAATAATGATAGCTGAAGAGAGCAAAACCAACCCCAAAGCATTTTTTAAGTACATAAATTCTAAAAAAAAACAAAATGAAAGTGTAGGTACACTAAAAACTGAAACGGGGGTGTTAATTAATGAAGACCAGGAAAAGGCAGGAATTTTAAATAACTTTTTCTCCTCCGTATATATTAAGGAAGAACCCATGGCAATAGATGTGCAAATGATTGCTACTAAAAACTTGCAGAATAATTGTAATTGGTTAACTCAAGACAAGGTGCTGCAGCAACTAAAGAAAGTTAATATAAACAAAGCTCCAGGGCCTGACGGTATCCATCCACGTGTACTTAAGGAACTAAGTGCAGAAATAAGTGAACCTCTGTTTTTAATCTTTCAAGATTCTTTTCTTTCAGGAAGTGTTCCGGAGGATTGGAGGAAGGCAGATGTGGTTCCTATATTCAAAAAGGGTTCAAAATCCTTGCCTGGAAATTATAGACCTGTGAGCTTAACTTCTGTGGCTGGTAAAATATTTGAAAGTTTATTAAGGGATAATATTCAAGAATTCCTTGAGAAGAACATGGTTATCAGCAAAAATCAGCATGGTTTTATGAAGCACAGGTCATGTCAAACTAACTTGATTGCGTTCTACAAAGAAGTAAGTAGAAGTATAGATCAGGGTGTTGCCGTGGATGTGATCTATTTGGATTTTGCCAAGGCATTTGATACAGTTCCACACAATAGATTAGTGTTCAAACTCAAGGAAATCGGTCTAGATGAAAATGCTTGTTCTTGGGTAGAACATTGGCTTAAAAACAGAGTACAAAGAGTTGTCATTAATGGTAAATTTTCAAGCTGGACAGAGGTGGCAAGTGGTGTCCCTCAGGGGTCTGTTCTGGGACCCCTTCTATTTAACATGTTTATAAATGATCTTGAAGACCGCATTGAAAGTCATGTTTCAGTGTTTGCAGATGACACCAAACTTTGTAAAACAATACAATGTGAGCAAGATATTACTTTGCTGCAGAGGGATTTAGATAGACTGGGGGACTGGGCACTCAAATGGCAGATGAAATTTAATGTTGAAAAATGCAAAGTTATGCACTTCGGCGTAAAGAATACACAAGCAACGTATACCCTTAATGGAAGCGAATTAGGGATAACAACACATGAAAAGGACTTGGGAATTGTTATAGACAACAAACTATGCAACAATGTGCAATGTCAATCAGCAGTGGCCAAGGCCAGTAAGGTATTGTCATGCATGAAAAAGGGCATTCATTCTCGGGACAAGAATATAATTTTGCCTCTTTATAAATCACTGGTAAGACCCCATATTGAATATGCTGTGCAATTTTGGGCACCTGTTCTAAAGAAGGATATTATGGCACTAGAAAAAGTGCAGAGGCGGGCTACAAAATTAATAAAAGGAATGGAACATATCGGCTATGAAGAAAGGTTAACAAATTTAAACCTATTTAGTTTAGAAAAACGTCGCCTGAGAGGGGATATGATAACATTATACAAATATATTCGGGGCCAATACAAACCATTGTGTGGAAATCTATTCACAAACCGGACTTTACATAGGACACGAGGCCATGCGTTTAGACTGGAAGAAAGAAGATTTCGTCTAAGGCAAAGGAAAGGTTTTTTTACTGTAAGAACAATCAGGATGTGGAATTCTCTGCCTGAGGAAGTGGTTTTATCAGAGTCCATACAGATGTTCAAGCGGCTACTAGATGCATACTTGCAAGAACAGAATATTCAAGGATATAATCTTTCAATGTAGGGTAATAACTGCTTGATCCAAGGATAAATCTGACTGCCATTCTGGGGTCAAGAAGGAATTTTTTTCCTAGCTTGTTGCAAAATTGTGCTTCAAACTGGGTTTTTTTGCCTTCTTTTGGATCAACAGCAAAAAACAAATGTGAGGAAGGCTGAACTTGATGGACGCAAGTCTCTTTTCAGCTATGTAACTATGTAACTATGTAACTATGTAACTAAGGGGATGTTTAAATGTGGTCACTGTAAAGCCTGCAAATATATTTTGCCATCCAAAACAGTAGTATGCACTAACACTAAAACAGTACGCACAATTAAAGAATTAATGAATTGCAGCACAACTAAAGTCATCTATGTCATCACTTGTAGCTGCAAATTACGATATGTGGGAAAAACCTACCAGGAATTCCGTAGGCGAGTGTTACAACATGTCAACTCCGTGACAAATCCCAACATTTCTACACCAGTTTCAAATCACGTAATACATTTTCATAATACTGATCCTGCTAATTTGAACTTACAAATCCTGGAACACATCCATCTCAATACAAGAAAAGGTAACTTCAATCTTAGATTATTAAGAATAATCTAAGATTGAAATAGTATCTATGTAGAAATAGTAAGAATCTACATAGATACATCAATTCAAAACATCGGCTCCTCATGGTCTCAATGACGAATTTAATTTTACTCCCTTCATTCATAACTAAACATGATCCTATTTTTGTTTGTATTAATGATATCTAGGTGTACTGGGGGTAGATGATAATCACTAGTCACCCGCAATATTCCCCACTTATCAAATTATTAGAGTTATCTGATATCAACAATGGACAGTCCCAATATCAGTTACTTTTTAATATATACACTCCATTTTATTTCCTTTTATATAATATAACAATTTATAGACTCACATCAGATGATCCTGTCATTAGTCCATCACTACCTGTTTTCAATACGGACTAACCCAAGTAATTACTGTTTAAAACATACTAATAACTTATCTGATAGGTCTATGAAAACGCCACCATAACTGTTTAGATCATTTATCATGGTGAGTTTTCTCCCTATGTTAAACGACTTTTGAACCTTCTTTTTCATTTCTTGGAGTTTATCCATCACACCTGAAACATTAAGTAGACATAAAATGTCTGGTCTTTCCTTCTAGGTTTTTCTTCTTACTCAACTTATAGTATTTAACATTTGTGACCATATTCCCATGGACAAAATACTGTCCATGCGATCTGTATTTGATTTATTCTGGGAATAGCTATTAATCCTTGGCTGTAAATCTGCACAGTACATATTCTAAACGGCCAGTTTATCTTTTACATGTATCTTCTACTTTTTTCGTTTTAGAATTATTCTCAATATCTATCAATATACAGATTACTGTATCATCGAAACATCAAGCTGATAAAATGTCTGGTCTTCTTTACTAGGTTTTTCATTTCAGCCATTTACAGTATTTGGAAGATTCCCATGGACATCATGCATTTAATACTATCCATGAGATCTGTACTATTGATTTACCCTGACATCAATTATTAATCTTTGGCTGACAACCGGTACATATCATAAACGGCCAGATTATTCTCTACTTTGATTCTTTTTCTACATTAATGATCATTCATTTACAGATCATTATATTCTCTATGATCTCTATCCTATCGTATTAGCTTGCAATAACTCTTCGTATTAACAATATATTGTCACATTGCCACAGTGAAGTATCGATAGGCTTAAAATTCTGCAGTGAGGTAATTAACCCCAGCCTTATTGGTTACCTTTACATATAAAAACCAATACTTACCTGTTTTCAGGTCCCCTCTGATGAGTAACCCAGATGAAACTCGCGCGTCAGAGGCTCTGGACGCTTAGTTGGCTACACTTCTGTTGTTGTATCAACACAGCCGTGACCTTGCCAGCGAACTTGCTCTTTCATCTAGGCATCCGTTCTTTTAGTCCTGTCTTCTGTCTATTATCTTGTAATGGGGGGTTATAGAGGCAGTATAGACATTTAATAAGGGATTCCCTCAAAGGCACTTAGATTTATACGACAAGTTAGCGTTAGGACTGTTATATCCAATATAATTTAATTGATTGCAACATACAAAGCCTAGCAGTTTACTGTCTCTTATACCTCCTGGCCTACAGGCACTTTATTTTCTTTGATAACTATTGCTGTATTTTTCCAACCACACTGGTGTGTTGTTTAGTAAAACTGGACCACAAAAGGCATTTCCCCTATATCCAGTAGACTCTTTACTGCAGGAGAGTCTAGAGGATAGATGCACTCTGCGCTCCCCTCTATCATTCTTGCTACACATTTTACAGCAAGTGTTATATTTTGATTTACTAAGTATCTTTTCTCACTGATACTCTCCCTGTTATATTTTGTTATTGGAGGGTTCAGTGTTTTACCTAAGCTAGTCAACAGGACATAGATTTAGCCTTGTGCTTTTTGTTTTTATCATTTACTTTTCACATTTCTATTTTTTAGCATATCTAGTAAAAGTTATGTTTTAACGTTCATTTCAACTGTGACAATATTGATCATGATGTTGAGACACCTATTGGTAGTGTTTTTCTTTTCTCTTTTTTATTAACATACTGAGAGCAATGAAATAAAATAATGTATTGATATTTTGAGGAAACCACTCTTTGATTACTGGAAGTGAGAATTTATATTGTTCTTCCATAAAAGAGTAAGAAAATAGTGCATGCTTCTATTGCTTAATGAAATTAGGGGTCTGTGTGAACATGCACTGATAGAATATATAGTCGTATATGCAAGAAATATCTCTATTGGCCTCAGCCTTTAGGATATAGACAAAAACAGAAGTTCAAAGAGGAAAAGAAAAAATACTTTTAGTTTAAAGTGTACATGGGCACTTCAGAAGTTTTCGTTTCGTATGAATGTATTCGTACAAAAAAGAAATTAGTTTAGTCAGAACCGAAATTCGTCAATTCTTCCATTCGTTTTCGGACGATATTCGTTAGTATTTTCATTTTGGCTGAACTCATTCGTTCATTCGGCACGATTTAATTGAAACAAATTAATTGAATACATAAAACAATGTTCCCTAATCCCTAAATACCGAATAGTTTCAACTGAACTCAGTAAAACCATTCGTTTCAAATTTTGTACATTGATCTAACAACATGGCATTGAATGCTGTATTTCGTTTAATTTACGCCTAAAACTCCTGAACCGTCAAATGCATGAACGCTGCCAATCGCATGAAAATGTATTAGCACTATTAGTAAACTACCGAACACCACTCACTATAGTCATTCGTATGTCGAATGGCATTGCAAATACAATGCAATCATAAAAGTCAGCTCTGTAAACCCTAAATAATGAATAGTCTCAAGTGAACGCAGTAAAACCATGCATTCATTTACATTTTCGTACATTGGTCTCACACACATGGCATTGAACAATGTTCTAATCTCTTTACGTCTAAAACTCCCGAACTAACTCCCGAACCGTCAAATGCACGAACGCTGCCTATTGCATGAAAATGTATTGGCACTATTAGTAAACTACCGAACACCACTTACTATTGTCACTCGCATGTCTTTTGCTCATGAATCATCATGCTTCCCTGACAGGTGGTACTGGCAACACAGTATCATTTTAAAAGGGAGTGAGAAAGTAATAGCCAATTAAATAGGCTTTTACATACTGCCAGACAAAACTGTAAAAAAAAAATCTTTCCAGATTTTCTATAGGCCAGACATTCAGCCATTCAGCCATTTTGGAGCTTAGCCAGCCCACCACCCTGTCAGCCATTTTAGATACTTTGATGATGAGCCTGCCAGAAGTGGCCATGTCCTCCTCCAGCTCCTCAAGTGACATAGGCATGGATATAGTGGAGGGGGGGCATTGGCCACTCTGGCCAGGAGGAAGGAGAAGCAAGTGGGAGAAGCAAGAAGAAGCAGAGGCAGCCCAGGATTTTAAAGGCTGCAGATCCTGGGAGGAAGAATAAGTACGCTGATAGTTTTGGTGCAGAAGAGAATACAGTACTGGTAAACAAGCTTTGCCAGTACTACCAATGTATGTTTGGGGGAGCATCCAAAAAGACATCAAGAGCAAAGAAGAACAATCGGTGGAGGAAGATTGTGGTAGCAGTGAATGCTGTTGGAGGGAACAACCGCACCCAGGATGTGGTGAAGAAACGGTAAGTGCACTTATATTCCTAAAAAATAATTTTCTTTGTGCCATGTTTTTTTAAAACTTATTTTTTCCCCCCATGTGCTTTTGCTACACACCCCCACCATTGGCAGCTATGCTTCTAAAGTCTTTTAAAAGTGAGGGTTGGGTCACTTAAGCATGCAGAGGGAAAAAAACACCATGTGCAGCTCAGCTTTAAAGGAACATTATAGTGACAGGAATACATGTTTGAATTCCTGTCACTATAACTGTGAAAACACAGTTTAACCTCCCTCTCAGCAATGTAACTGTAATTAAAGAGACACTCCAGTGCCAGGAGAACAAACCGTTTCCCTGGAACTGCAGGTCCCCTCTCCCTCCCACCCCCCCATCCCAGGGGGAAACCGATTGCAAATGCGCAGTCGCCAGCGGGGTGAGACCTAATGCGCATGTGCGGCAATGCTGCACATGCTCTTAGACCTCCCCATAGGAACGCATTTAAAAATGCTTTCCTATGGGGGTTTCAGCGATGCCACTAGAGGAGAAGTTAACCCTGCAAGGTAAATATTGCAGTTTATTAAAATTGCAATATTCATTTACAGTTGCAGGGTTAAGGGTAGTGGGAGTTGGCACCCAGACCACTCCAATAAGCAGAAGTTGTCTGGGTGCCTGGAGTGTCCCTTTAATTACTCATCCTTATAGCAGAGCTGTGCTCTGCCACCATGGCTGCGATCTTCATAATTGACAAGATCAGCAAATCCAATGCTTTCCGATAGGAAAGGATTGGGAGGCTGTCATGTTGCAAAACGCCGCTGTACTATCAGATATCTATATCTATCAGATTTCTATATTGATGTCACTTCCGGTGCCCCCATGTCACCAGAAGTGACACGAGATCAGCTGCGTGCTAGCAGGTCTCGAGGTATAGAATTCTGGTGGAGGCACCGCGAGCATGTGTGCCGCCTCTGATGACGCACGATCAGCTGGGCCTTTAATCTGAAGGGTGTACCGCACATGCGCTCGGCACATCCTTCAGCTATAGAAATCTGATGGGTGTAATGTGAATGCGCGCAGCCTATCCACAGATATAGCATTCTGATGGGTGTGCTGCACATGCGCGCAGCACATCCTTCAGATATAGCAATCGGATGGGTGTACTGTGCATGCGTGCAGCACATCTATCAGATATTGCAATCTGATCTACAAATCTGACGGATTTCTGTACCACAGCTTTCACTGTGTAGTAACATACACAGTGTAGGTGAATGTGGTGTTAAATAAGGAAGATGCACAGTTAATGGGGGTGACACACAGGGATAGGGGGTTAATAGGGGTGATACACATGGGATGGGGGATATGGAGGGGTGACCAAACATTGCCTAACAACCCAGAAGTCCCTCTAGTGGCCGTCTGGTAGCCAGCCACTAGAGGTGGAGTTAACACATTAAGATAATTATTGCAGTTGCATTTGCAATAGTTACCTTTACACGGTTAAGGGACCTGGGACACTGAACCCAGACCACTTCAATACGCTGAATTGGTCTGGGTGCCTATAGTATCCCTTTAAACATGTCAGTAAACATATATATAGAAACATATTAACCCCTTTAGGACACATGACATGTGTGACATGTCATGATTCCCTTTTATTCCAGAAGTTTGGTCCTTAAGGGGTTAGCGTAATTAATCAATTACACATGTCTTTGCAGTTACTACGACATCAGGCGGATGGTGAAGAGGAAGGTGAAGGCAGCAGTCACCTCCAGGAAGACAGGAGGCGGTTCACAAGAACCAGACCTGCTGCCCTATGAAGAGGAGCTCCTGCAGTTCCTGGGAAGAGACAACCTCCTTGGGATTGAGGGGACAACTGGCGCTGAAACATCTGAAGGTACGTTGTTGAAGAACCACTATAGTGCCAGGAAAACAAACTCTTTTTCCTGGCACTATAAGGTAATCAGGTCCTCCCCCACCCTCGTGGCCCCTTCCCACTTCAGCCACTTACTTTTCTCCAACCCGTTCAGCCACTCACCTTTCTCCAGCGCCGGGCTCCCTCGGCGCTGGGGAACACTCCTCCCTCTGCCGATGTCAGCTCCGAATGCGCAGCAAGAGCCGTGCACGCATTCAAACCACCCATAGGAAAGCATTACTCAATGCTTTCCTATGGACGTCCAGCATCTTCTCACTGTGATTTTCATAGCGAGAATCGCGGAAGCACCTCTAGTGGCTGTCAGTGAGATAGCCACTAGAGGCTGGATTAACCCTCAGTGAAACAGCAGTTTCTCTAGAACTGCTATGTTTTCAGCTGCAGGCTTTAAACTAGAGGGACCTGGCATTCAGACCACTTCATTGAGCTGAAGTGGTCTGGGTGCCTATAGTGGTCCTTTAAATTCATATTTGTTAGTCGAAATGCACATATATCAGTTTTCTTGTGTTAACCTTCCAATGTGTGCTTTCTATGCCATCAGTGCAAGCCCATCAATCCCCAGAAGAGGCACCAGGAACTGCAGGAGATGCTGTCTCCATGGAGATCAGGGCAGCAGTTTCACCTCCTGTCTCCCTGGAAATGCGCCTGGCTTTACTTTCCTCTCGTAAGTACTTGCATAGCATTGTTAGATAAATGTTATGTGTGTGTGTGTGTGTGTGTGTGTGCGTGCGCATTTAAACACACACACACATGTATGTAATTTTACTGTATATGAAGTTAATTTATCACATACATGTATTTCAGACCACCCGCAACTTGTTGGCCTTCCTTCACCACGTATGAGTGTGGTTTCCCTCCAACAGCCGACCACTGGTGTCCAGGAACAGGAATCCACTGCTGAGCGTAAGTAAAACATGCTTTATCTGTACACATTTTCTTTGCAGGTATACTAGTTTATGTAACAGGCAGGGCCGGGACGACCGCTAAGCAAAATAAGCATCTGCCTAGCACCCACTGGGCTGGGGGCTCAATGTCTGGGTGACCAGCAGGGGTGGGGGGAGTTCACATCGCTCCTCTCCTTCTGTTCACTTTATATACTGTGGCTGAGTGGACCACGTGTGATCTTCTCTACCATCTACTTAGCCTGACAGGAAGCTGAGTGCAATGATCAGCTTCATGTCATGCAGAAGAAACAGGAGATTCTCTACCTGGGGACCTCGGCCACGATACATGTAGTGAGATTAGAAGGAAAGGGAGGTGAGCACAAAGACATGAGTTGAGAGGTCACAAAGAGACACAGAAAGGGCTAGGGAGACAAAGATGCATAACTATACTTAGACATAATAATAAATTAATAGCATGACTGAATATATCTTATTTCCAAGTTTAAATAATATTGTTGTACAATTGATAGTAAGCATTGCAACATATAACACATGCTAACAATGTTCTTTCTCTGTTCTCCCCTATAGGTTCTTATGGTACCATTACCCTAACAGCAGTGGATCCTGATTCAGTGACATCAGTGGCCGAAGAAATGCAGTTGCCACAACTTCCTCCACCGTTGGCTGCGCTGTATGTGACGATCCAGGCTCGTCAAGCTGAACTGGAGATGTTCATACAGCCGGATATGGAGAATCAGCGAGAACAATTGCAGAATGTAATAACCGAGGTACGCTCCATGTCGAACATTTTGAATGAGGACGTTACGCAATTTACATCAGCAATTGTTTTCTTTGCAGCAAAATATGCAGCGCTTTATGGAAATGAGAGAGGAAGAGTGCATTCTAATGCGCGCCCAAGCTGCCCATAATTTGGGCATAACCATTGCTGATGTAGATAGCCTAGTTCGTGAACGACGTGCGCAGGGTCTTCCCAGAAGGGATGATGATGATAAATAGATATCTGTGGGAAGAATGCACTCAGATGTTTATTTCTCATTATCATCCACAATGTGAACACAACTGACGCTGTTCATCATAGGTTGTTACATTCTCAATTTCCTCCTTGTTTTCCCTATCCTTCCCCTGAATATACATTGGTTCATTCTCCTCTGCACTATATCCTCCCAGGACTGCTCCTAACAGCCTGGGCTGCCTCTGCTTTGTTGCTTCTCCCACTTGCTTTTCTAATTAAAAAAATATTGGATTACAACTTCTGACTCCTCTTTTCTTTAATATTTTTATATATATATATATATATATATATATATACACACATACACATAAAGCAAATAGTGAACAGAGCACTCCTTAGGAAATTTTCAATTGTGTATTTAAGTAATCTTGATTACTTATTAAATACACAATTGAAAATTTCATAAGGGGAGCTCCGTTCACTATTTGCTTTATGTTTGGCGCTGGAAGCACCCAGGCATTACAAGTTATATTTTTTAATGATGGTGATGGAGGTCGAATGGTGCCTCTTCCCTCAATAACACAGCCTTGTGATGGCTGCAAAGGTGATGGTTCATCCCTGCACTGGTGAGATGACCCAACACTCTCCCCCTGCTAACTTCCTTCCCACAAAGTTTGCATAGTGAGCAGCAGGAGGAGTGCAACTACTGGCAGTGGTGATTGTTGGCACAGTTACACTGGTGGTGGTAACTGTGCCACTGCGAGGAGGAACAGTGGACCTGGAAATAGTAGTGGTAATAATTGATTGTGGTGGTGATGGTCTGCTAATGGTTGAAGTAGCACTAGCAGGTGCTACTATTGGAGAAAGTGGAGATGAAGGGGAAAAATGTGCACTTGTAGCAGGAGAAAAGGTTGGACTGCTCCCTGAAGAATTCTGACTTTCCCCTACTATCTCCTCCTCACTCTCAGGCTCATAGTCAAGCTCTTAATCAGCCAGACTAAATGCAATCCCTGCAAGGCTGGGGGTAAGACTGATATCACCTCCAGGAATAACAGGACTAGGAGCACGGGGTAGCATTGGCAATGGCAACAACTCCTGTGCTGATGTGCCGCTGTCAGTGGTAGAAGCAGGCGCAGCACTGGTGGTGATGGAAGTGGTGGTCTTGGGAGAGGGATTAGGAAACAGCCTCTGTGTACAAGAAGGAAGCTTCTTAGCAGCACGACTCACAGTAGAGGAAGATGCTAGGGGCAAAACACACTTCCTCTTACTTATTGGGCTACTCCTACTACTAGTTGTGTTTTTAGTAGTGCTCACCCTAAAAAGCCCTGCTGGTTTCCCTTTGCCATAGAAAAGACTTGCAATTCTGGGCCTTGCTGCACTGCTGCCTGCTATTGGTGCCTTTCCTTGACCAGGATCTTGCACCAACGGGCCTGTGTCGAGAGCAATCTCGCCACATTGCATTGGAGAAGCCTGGTTGCTCGCCTGCTGCCTTTGGATTATGGCCCCATCTTAAAAGACTGTGTTTCCCCTGCAGAAAAGACTTATTCGTGCTTTTCTGCCCGGTGTTTGGTAGATTCAATCTACCGAACAACCGCACGAATGACTAGACCACCTGGGAGCTGAAGTGTGCCGGCAATTAGCCTCCTAGAAGCTGCGGTTAACCGCAGCTTAATTGATGAATACTGGGTGGCCACCATTCGAATAACGAACACGAGGTCGCGACCATTTTAAACACACGAACGCACAGCGGTGTTCGACGCCTAACTCATGGAACTAAAAACGGACACAGTTTGGCGCGGACACCACTGAAGCCACCGACCTCCCTTCTTGTTCGACGGGAGTGCACGAACGGCCCGGTGTTCGGTAGTTTTACCTGACTGTATTATACCCCAGATAGGAATCCCATGGAGCTCATTCGTATGAGAACTAACTTTGTAAAGACTTTGGCTCCATAGCGATTGAACTGTGTGGTCTGAGTGCCATTTGCTTAATAATGTGCGCTCAGACCTGAGCTATCTGGGGACATGTTAAATTTATAGTTTTATTGTAATGTGTCTCACCTAGTGTATTTTAATAGTAATTCTTGTTTTAGTATCCCCACGTGCATAATGGCGATTTGCCTTTGTCCTGGGAGATAATTGAATTACTTCTCAATTATCTCCAGGGCAGAGGGGAGGAAGCCAGGATGCATTGTGGGAATACAATGTGACTGTGTGTCCTGTTTGGCTACTTGTCTGTCCCTTGTCACAGTCTCCCATTTGGTCCCTTAGGAGAGTGTCCACCAGGTGGGAGACCTGCATAAATACTGGGCAGGTAGCCCTCATTAAACAGACCACTGCTTGACCCACAACACGGAGCCTTGTCTCGTCTTTGGGGGAATTTACTGAATGCTGATAGAGACTGATTGCTAGGAGTGTAAGCCGCTTGGAGGCTTTTCCTATTCATGTGTAGCAGCTATTCGTATGGTTCCAGTTCGTGAGTTTGGAGTGTTACATTGTATGCCGTTCGGGAGTTTGGAGCATTCCCTTACATGCGGTTCGTGGGTTTGGTGTTCTACAGTAACTGTGCCTGCATCTCTGAAAGGGGACAATCGCCTAAACGGTTTTAACCCCTTGTGTGCAAAACGGTCTGTTACAGGGCCTGAAATGCGAGACAAAGACTTTGGCCTCTTTGGTGGTGAGTCTGACATAGCGGCACTCCTTGACCGCTTAGGCTGAAGCATAGGCTGCGTTCTCAAACTACCACTACTTGTGGTGGTGTTGGTGGTATTGGTGGTGGTGATGGTGGCTGACTGACCCTCCCTCACTTTACTAGTGGATGAACGTTTAGGAGGATCCATTTAGAATTTTAAAATAGTAAGAAAAGAAAAGAAGTTGAAGAAAAGAAAGAGGTAATGTATTTTGTGTTTTGAAACTAACGTTTATATTTTTATGAAAAAGGATTATTTGAAGCTTGGAGCTATGCTGATATATAGATCAACACAGTTCCCAAAAAAAACAGACACTAATACTGAGGCAGATTTCTTCACTTCTTTTTTCTGAGGAACTATGCAAAACTGCACTGTCTGGCGTGAGCAGTCTGCCAACAAGTGCTCCCTGCTCGACTACAGCAAACAGAATATGAAAAAATGTATTATTATTAGAAAAATAAAATAATAAAAGATTTACTACAGCTACCTTGAAGCTTAGATTAGGACAGTCACACAGTCAATCTATCAGGAACTAAAATAAACCAAATAAAAACAGCAACCAGTTAGCTTCACTGATTGCTGTTAAACAAATACACTAACTGAACTAATAAAAATCAGTTAATGAAAAAAAGTAATTTCTTCACAACAGCAGTCAGAACAGTTAACTTCACTGCTGATGTGAGCACAAAAAAAATGACACTAAAAGTGTGAAAAAGTTAAAACAAAAAATAGACTGTTTGACTGACTAATGTGTTCTGTTCTAACAACACACAAAGAGACTGTACTACAACAAATATATATATATTTTAAACAGAAGATAATTCTATCAACTTATTAAAATGTTTTAATTAAAACTGAAGATAATTCTATTAACTGAATAAAAAAATATTACTTCACGTTTACACAGACTGCCTGCAAAGCAAGCATACACAGTCAGTGAGTGACAAAAAAAAAAATCAGTCGGTCAGTCACTGTGACTCTGTGCTAGTAGTTGTTTTACTAGCACAGATTAAACTAACTCTGTGTGGGCTTGAGTATAGATTCAATTTAAAAAAAAAAAATTAAAACCCAGTCAAACACACTTAGCTGAGACTGACAGAAGATTAACTTTCTCTATCAGCACTCAAAATGAAACAGCACTGCAGCAACAGCAGCACCTCTGTGACATCAATTTAACAAAAATCAACTAATCAACTTTGCTGCTAAAAAGACTTATCAGATAAACTAGATTAAGATTTCTTTTCTTCTAGGCTAACAAGCTAGTCTACCCCTAGGGCAGAAGCCCTCAGGCCCACTAAGCTAAAGTACTTGACTGATTCTACTTTTATTCTAAATCTAAATTAATTTAAGCTAATTAATTTTGATTAAATAAAAAAGCAGATTTAAAAAAAAAAAGTAATACCTGGTTGCTGTAGGCAGTAAGCAAGCAGGGAAGGCAGGCACTGGCAGTGCCAGCCAGGCACCGTGTGGCACACTGACTCAGTCAGCAGCACAGCAGTGCATAGCTCTCAAAAAGCACTAAAATTAAACAAATAATTCTCAGGAATAGTCTCTCAAATTCAACAAGTGAGAACTGCCAGGCACACCAAGATTCACAGAAAATCTCTAAGACAAGTAATGAGGCTAACATAGCACAGAAGCACAGTGTGTCACCAACAAAAGAAGGGGGAAGAAAGTTCACTGCCTGTTTTTATACTGCTGTTTAGTTATTTTTTAAATCCACGATAAACCACTCACCATTGGATAAGCCCCTACAGCATCATGTCAAAGGAGTGAGCTGATTAGATAAATGAAAATCAGCTCACTCCCATACCCCTCATCTTTGATTCATACATGGCATCCGGATGAACTAATACACGAATTGAGACAAATCAGTTCATTAGTTCATTAGTTCATTCATTTTTCTACCATCCCCACGAATGAAAGAATGATATATTCATTGCTATTCATTCATTCGGCTAGTAGTTCGGCTTTTTGAATTACACAGAGTGCTAAGTGTAATTCACACAGAGTGTAATTCAAAATGCAGAATGAATGAACAAACGAAAGATTTTCGGTAAACGGCCATTCGTTTGTTCGTTCTTTAGTTTGGATACTCATTCGTTATTCGGTATTCGTAGGAATGGAAGAAAATGCATATTTTCGTACAAAAATCCATTCGTACCAATACGAATGCCCATGTCTAGTTTAAAGTAAACAGCTTATTGTCATGTCACTTACAAAATAGGTCTAACATTTAGCACACAGACGTTAATACATCAGCAATACAACATCAGCAATAAAAAGGTGGCAACTTTTGAAGCGGGTGGACAAGTACTAATGAATAGCCCTTTGTTTTGCTCACTAAACTCACAGATATCAATGTTGATGGCCGTATACTCACATGGACCATACAATATATTTATAGATTTGACAGATGGGGGCTGCTGATATTGCAATGTGTGCGATCATATCTCATCTTGTGGTCACTGCAAACAACATCAGAGACATCATACCTACTCACTGTAATCAGGTAGCCAGGAAAACCCAGTTGCTGAAGTCTAATATGCAGGAAATATTCCAGTTGGCCTGTAGTCCATGCCTGGAGAACAATGAGATTGTGGTCACCAGGACAAACAAAATCAGTGCCTGGCTATCAAAGGCTCTGCACAATTGTGGCCTGCTACCTTACTCCTGCAGAACTGTGTAAACAGACGTCCACACATACCTCCTGCTATTTAGATTTTTAGAAGAATAATTTAAGAATTCAGCCTACAAATCCCTTGCCAGCCCTCCCATGCTAGTTAGGGGAACAATCATCAGGCTTCCAGTTTGCATCAGTAGCAAAAAAATGCAGGGTAATTTTATTTTTAAAAATCCTTATTTTCAAGATTAGGCAAGTGTCAGGATTACAAGTTGATCCAGCACGCAGAACTGTGTCACACCTAGGACTAAGAATAACATCTAACTGGACCTTAGAATGGTGGTACTTAACGTATCCAAGAATAGTCAAACTATTTACAGAGGTCAGGTACACAGAATCAGACACAACAGTAGGATGACTACCCATGTTTACAAAAAACAGACTATGCCCAGATGAGTCATGGGTAGCATTATTCCTTGCAAATTCTTTATAGTTTTTCAGCCCAGTTAGGCTGTGTGCTATTCACAAAGCAACATAAATACAGCTCAAGTGATTGGTTAGCTTTCTCAGCCGTACAATTAGTTTGGGAATGGTAGGCAGAGGAAAATGACAATTCAATGCCCGACTGTTTATTGAATGCCATCCAAAACCATGACACAAATTAGGAATCCCTGTCAGACACAATATTTTGAGAAATACCATGTAGCCTGACAATATATATATGTGCACCAGGTCCTGAGACGATGGCAATTTTTTTAAGTGTGCCATTTTGGAAAAACGGTCAACTACCATGAGGGTGGTTGTATACCCATTGGAACTAGGCAGTTCAACAATGAAATCCATCGATAAATGAGACCATAGGATACTGGGCATAGGAAGTGACTGTAACAATCCATACAGACGTTTATGAGGAACCTTCGAAACTGCACAGACAGAGCAGGCTTCTACATAATCTTTAATATCCCTCCTGAGTGACTCCCACCAAAATGACCTGGAAATGGCGGATACAGTTTATTAATACCCGGATGCCCAGTGGTCACATTTTCATGGAATACCTTCAGCACCTCTTTCCTGTCAGGCAATGGAATAAACAATTTATCTTGAGGTTTGTTGCAAGGTGCCTGGGGCTGAGCCGCCATGATAGCACGGAGCAAAGAGGACGATAAAGAAAGGACAGTGGATGCAATAATACACTCAGGAGAAATAATGTCTCTTGTTCTAGATTCGATTCAATGATGACCTAGACAAGCTGTCAGCTTTAACGTTCTTAGAACCGGGAATGTAGGTGATAATGAAGTTAAAGCGAGACAAAAATAATGACCATCTAGCTTGTCTAGAAGACAGTCATTTGGCATCCCCAATATATGCCAGATTCTTGTGATCAGTAATAATCAGAAGATTATAACCTACCAAAAGATGTCGCCATTCCTTAGGCGCTAGTATGATGGATAACAGTTCTCTATCACCAATGTCATAGTTACTTGGCAAGAGACAACTTTCTGGAGAACTAACCACAAAGATGCAAAGGGGCATCCTGACTCTCTCTCTGAGAAAGAACAGCCCCGACCCCTGTCTCAGAGGCGTCAACCTCTAGTAGGAAAAATTTACTAGTGTCAGGATGTCGTAAAATGTCAGCAGATGTGAACATTTGTTTAAGAAGTTCAAAAGCCTCTTTAGCTTCTTTAGGTCATATAGTACAATTAGCCTCCTTGCGTGTCATATTGGTGTCTCCTGTACAGGAGAATTAGTTATTATGTAAACAGTGCTCTATAAACTAACAACAAAATCAGAACAGGTTTATATTGGTAATCCCTCAATGTAAGAGATATATATAACCAAAACATGTAGATCAATTGTATTTTTCAATAAAAGTGAAGGTAATAATAAAGGGATATTCAAAATATGTGTAAGAACATCGAGCACCAGTCTAATAAGAGAAAAGACAGAAAAATGTCCATCACTGTTCAAAATGACAGATCGAGACCCAGTCAAATCACTATGTAAATAGTGCAAGAATAATAGGAAGGAGTATAAACAAAGGTATTCAGTGGGAAATGTATAAAAAATAGCTGTAATAGCTGCAAAGCATACTGGAAACAGGCTTTAAACCCTGTTTGCAAAGAAGTATATATGGAACCGTTGGGGGAACTGTACAGACAGATTAAATCAAGTGTGGATGAATGGAGTAAAATTAAACTCCTCATTCAACCCCTTGGGATATAATGTTTGAAACAAGTAAATCCAACAGGATTCGGCTTTCAGTAAGGCTATATTAATATCTCCTTTTCTGTGGTTAAGAAAAACCTTTTGGATTACTTGGAATTGAAGTACATTAGATCTGGAGTCATGGTTTGTGCGTACATGTCTTGCAATCGGAGTGTCCAAATGTAAATTGGAAATTGAATTAATATGTTGCAAGACACGTCGACGTAATTGTTGATACGTCTTCCCAATGTACTGTAAACCACATTCACATGTAATAATGTAAACAACGTTGCTAGAGCCACAGTTAACAAAGGAGTTCACCTCGATATCTTTGGCAGTTTTGTAATTCCGTACTTTCTTAGATGGTAAAATGTAGTCACAGGCCTTGCAATGCCCGCATCTGAAGAGACCCTTAGTCTGAAGCCAGGTAGATTTACTTGGTATTGGTTTCAAATGACTTTGGGTCAGGAGGTCTGCAAGATTCTTAGCTCTTCGATAGGTTACAGATGGTTTAGTGGTAATAGTATTCTTAAGGCATTTATCATATTGGAGTAATGGCCAATTGCGGTTAAATACCTGTAGGGTGTTATTCCAATTTTTGTCGTACGTCCCTATCAGTCTAGTGACCCCAGCAGTAGATTGAGTAGTCTTAGGGAGTTTGTGTAAGCTCTCAGATCTATCTACGGTTTTTGTTCTTTGGTAGGCTTTCTTAAGAATACGATTTGGGTATCCTAGACTCTTGAATCTCTGTCTGAGAATTTTGGCCTCTCTTTCAAAGTCTTCTGGGTTGGAACAGTTTCTTTTTACCCTAAGGTATTGGCCATAAGGTATGTTAGCCTTTATGTGAAATGGGTGGAAACTGTCCCAATGCAACAGACTGTTCGTAGCGATAGGTTTTCTATAAAGTGAAGTTGACACTGGCGCGTCTTCTGACAGAGCAATTGTGAGATCCAAAAAGACTAGGTGACTCTCATGAATAACATGAGTGAGTTTAAGATTGATTTGATTAAGGTGTCAGCTTTAACGTTCTTAGAACCGGGAATGTAGGTGATAATGAAGTTAAAGCGAGACAAAAATAATGACCATCTAGCTTGTCTAGAAGACAGTCATTTGGCATCCCCAATATATGCCAGATTCTTGTGATCAGTAATAATCAGAATGGGATCCTTGGAACCTACCAAAAGATGTCGCCATTCCTTAGGCGCTAGTATGATGGATAACAGTTCTCTATCACCAATGTCATAGTTACTTGGCAAGAGACAACTTTCTGGAGAACTAACCACAAAGATGCAAAGGGGCATCTTGACTCTCTCTCTGAGAAAGAACAGCCCCGACCCCTGTCTCAGAGGCGTCAACCTCTAGTAGGAAAAATTTACTAGTGTCAGGATGTCGTAAAATGTCAGCAGATGTGAACATTTGTTTAAGAAGTTCAAAAGCCTCTTTAGCTTCTTTAGGTCATATAGTACAATTAGCCTCCTTGCGTGTCATATTGGTGTCTCCTGTACAGGAGAATTAGTTATTATGTAAACAGTGCTCTATAAACTAACAACAAAATCAGAACAGGTTTATATTGGTAATCCCTAAATGTAAGAGATATATATAACCAAAACATGTAGATCAATTGTATTTTTCAATAAAAGTGAAGGTAATAATAAAGGGATATTCAAAATATGTGTAAGAACATCGAGCACCAGTCTAATAAGAGAAAAGACAGAAAAATGTCCATCACTGTTCAAAATGACAGATCGAGACCCAGTCAAATCACTACGTAAATAGTGCAAGAATAATAGGAAGGAGTATAAACAAAGGTATTCAGTGGGAAATGTATAAAAAATAGCTGTAATAGCTGCAAAGCATACTGGAAACAGGCTTTAAACCCTGTTTGCAAAGAAGTATATATGGAACCGTTGGGGGAACTGTACAGACAGATTAAATCAAGTGTGGATGAATGGAGTAAAATTAAACTCCTCATTCAACCCCTTGGGATATAATGTTTGAAACAAGTAAATCCAACGGGATTCGGCTTTCAGTAAGGCTATATTAATACCTCCTTTTCTGTGGTTAAGAAAAACCTTTTGGATTACTTGGAATTGAAGTACATTAGATCTGGAGTCATGGTTTGTGCGTACATGTCTTGCAATCGGAGTGTCCAAATGTAAATTGGAAATTGAATTAATATGTTGCAAGACACGTCGACGTAATTGTTGATACGTATTTCCAATGTACTGTAAACCACATTCACATGTAATAATGTAAACAACGTTGCTAGAGCCACAGTTAACAAAGGAGTTCACCTCGATATCTTTGGCAGTTTTGTAATTCCGTACTTTCTTAGATGGTAAAATGTAGTCACAGGCCTTGCAATGCCCGCATCTGAAGAGACCCTTAGTCTGAAGCCAGGTAGATTTACTTGGTATTGGTTTCAAATGACTTTGGGTCAGGAGGTCTGCAAGATTCTTAGCTCTTCGATAGGTTACAGATGGTTTAGTGGTAATAGTATTCTTAAGGCATTTATCATATTGGAGTAATGGCCAATTGCGGTTAAATACCTGTAGGGTGTTATTCCAATTTTTGTCGTACGTCCCTATGAGTCTAGTGACCCCAGCAGTAGATTGAGTAGTCTTAGGGAGTTTGTGTAAGCTCTCAGATCTATCTACGGTTTTTGTTCTTTGGTAGGCTTTCTTAAGAATACGATTTGGGTATCCTAGACTCTTGAATCTCTGTCTGAGAATTTTGGCCTCTCTTTCAAAGTCTTCTGGGTTGGAACAGTTTCTTTTTACCCTAAGGTATTGGCCATAAGGTATGTTAGCCTTTATGTGAAATGGATGGAAACTGTCCCAATGCAACAGACTGTTCGTAGCGGTAGGTTTTCTATAAAGTGAAGTTGACACTGAGCCGTCTTCTGACAGAGCAATTGTGAGATCCAAAAAGACTAGGTGACTCTCATGAATAACATGAGTGAGTTTAAGATTGATTTGATTAAGGTGTCAGCTTTAACGTTCTTAGAACCGGGAATGTAGGTGATAATGAAGTTAAAGCGAGACAAAAATAATGACCATCTAGCTTGTCTAGAAGACAGTCATTTGGCATCCCCAATATATGCCAGATTCTTGTGATCAGTAATAATCAGAATGGGATCCTTGGAACCTACCAAAAGATGTCGCCATTCCTTAGGCGCTAGTATGATGGATAACAGTTCTCTATCACCAATGTCATAGTTACTTGGCAAGAGACAACTTTCTGGAGAACTAACCACAAAGATGCAAAGGGGCATCCTGACTCTCTCTCTGAGAAAGAACAGCCCCGACCCCTGTCTCAGAGGCGTCAACCTCTAGTAGGAAAAATTTACTAGTGTCAGGATGTCGTAAAATGTCAGCAGATGTGAACATTTGTTTAAGAAGTTCAAAAGCCTCTTTAGCTTCTTTAGGTCATATAGTACAATTAGCCTCCTTGCGTGTCATATTGGTGTCTCCTGTACAGGAGAATTAGTTATTATGTAAACAGTGCTCTATAAACTAACAACAAAATCAGAACAGGTTTATATTGGTAATCCCTCAATGTAAGAGATATATATAACCAAAACATGTAGATCAATTGTATTTTTCAATAAAAGTGAAGGTAATAATAAAGGGATATTCAAAATATGTGTAAGAACATCGAGCACCAGTCTAATAAGAGAAAAGACAGAAAAATGTCCATCACTGTTCAAAATGACAGATCGAGACCCAGTCAAATCACTACGTAAATAGTGCAAGAATAATAGGAAGGAGTATAAACAAAGGTATTCAGTGGGAAATGTATAAAAAATAGCTGTAATAGCTGCAAAGCATACTGGAAACAGGCTTTAAACCCTGTTTGCAAAGAAGTATATATGGAACCGTTGGGGGAACTGTACAGACAGATTAAATCAAGTGTGGATGAATGGAGTAAAATTAAACTCCTCATTCAACCCCTTGGGATATAATGTTTGAAACAAGTAAATCCAACGGGATTCGGCTTTCAGTAAGGCTATATTAATATCTCCTTTTCTGTGGTTAAGAAAAACCTTTTGGATTACTTGGAATTGAAGTACATTAGATCTGGAGTCATGGTTTGTGCGTACATGTCTTGCAATCGGAGTGTCCAAATGTAAATTGGAAATTGAATTAATATGTTGCAAGACACGTCGACGTAATTGTTGATACGTCTTTCCAATGTACTGTAAACCACATTCACATGTAATAATGTAAACAACGTTGCTAGAGCCACAGTTAACAAAGGAGTTCACCTCGATATCTTTGGCAGTTTTGTAATTCCGTACTTTCTTAGATGGTAAAATGTAGTCACAGGCCTTGCAATGCCCGCATCTGAAGAGACCCTTAGTCTGAAGCCAGGTAGATTTACTTGGTATTGGTTTCAAATGACTTTGGGTCAGGAGGTCTGCAAGATTCTTAGCTCTTCGATAGGTTACAGATGGTTTAGTGGTAATAGTATTCTTAAGGCATTTATCATATTGGAGTAATGGCCAATTGCGGTTAAATACCTGTAGGGTGTTATTCCAATTTTTGTCGTACGTCCCTATCAGTCTAGTGACCCCAGCAGTAGATTGAGTAGTCTTAGGGAGTTTGTGTAAGCTCTCAGATCTATCTACGGTTTTTGTTCTTTGGTAGGCTTTCTTAAGAATACGATTTGGGTATCCTAGACTCTTGAATCTCTGTCTGAGAATTTTGGCCTCTCTTTCAAAGTCTTCTGGGTTGGAACAGTTTCTTTTTACCCTAAGGTATTGGCCATAAGGTATGTTAGCCTTTATGTGAAATGGGTGGAAACTGTCCCAATGCAACAGACTGTTCGTAGCGATAGGTTTTCTATAAAGTGAAGTTGACACTGGCGCGTCTTCTGACAGAGCAATTGTGAGATCCAAAAAGACTAGGTGACTCTCATGAATAACATGAGTGAGTTTAAGATTGATTTGATTAAGGTGTCAGCTTTAACGTTCTTAGAACCGGGAATGTAGGTGATAATGAAGTTAAAGCGAGACAAAAATAATGACCATCTAGCTTGTCTAGAAGACAGTCATTTGGCATCCCCAATATATGCCAGATTCTTGTGATCAGTAATAATCAGAATGGGATCCTTGGAACCTACCAAAAGATGTCGCCATTCCTTAGGCGCTAGTATGATGGATAACAGTTCTCTATCACCAATGTCATAGTTACTTGGCAAGAGACAACTTTCTGGAGAACTAACCACAAAGATGCAAAGGGGCATCTTGACTCTCTCTCTGAGAAAGAACAGCCCCGACCCCTGTCTCAGAGGCGTCAACCTCTAGTAGGAAAAATTTACTAGTGTCAGGATGTCGTAAAATGTCAGCAGATGTGAACATTTGTTTAAGAAGTTCAAAAGCCTCTTTAGCTTCTTTAGGTCATATAGTACAATTAGCCTCCTTGCGTGTCATATTGGTGTCTACGGCTATTACCATAGAGAAACCTGATGAATCTCCTATAATAGTTAGAGAAACCAATAAACCTTTGGATGGCTTTTAACCCATTCGGTAACGGCCAGTGTAGAACAGCCTCTAGTTTGCGAGGATCTATTTGGAAACGAGAGGCAGAAATATTATACCCCAAAAACTGAACCTCATGCTGATCAAATATGCATTGCTCAAGTTTACAATAAAGTCCATTATCAAGCAATGCTTGTAATACTTGTTAAACATGTTCATGATGAGTCTGGGGGTCTGGAGAATAAATAAGCATATCATCCAGGTAAACTAGAACAAATGAATAGATATAGTCCCTGAGTACATTGTTAATAAAATCCTGAAACACGGCCAGAGCATTGCATAATCAAAGGGCATGACAAGGTATTCATAGTGCCCACTCCTAGTGTTAAATGCTGTCTTCCATATGTGATCCTCCCTAATCCTCACCAAATTCTATGCACTCCTAAGATCAAGTTTGGTAAAGATCTGAGCACCCTGGAGTCTATCACACAATTTGGATATAAGGGCAATGGGATAGGCATTCTTTATAGTAATCTTGTTTAATGCCCTGCAGTCAATGCAAGGACGTAACTCTCCATCTTTTTTACCTACAAAAAAGAATCCTGCTCCAGCAGGTGAGGATGATTTATGTATTTTCTTAACGATTCTTTGATGTACTCATCCATGATCTTACTTTCTTGTAGGGATAGGGCATATACTGCCCCCTTAGGAGGCATAGCCCTGGGCAACAAATCAATGGAGCAATCGTATGACCTGTATGGAGGAAGAATATCAGTCTGACTTTTATTAAATGCCTCCCTAACCTCTCAATACTGTACAGGAATTTTGGGGGTCAGAGATGTAGCAGCGGGTAAAGCAACAATGTCTTCCTTATGCATAGCTCCTATCGTAATGCAAATAGGCAAGGTCTCGTGGGTAATCAATGGTTGAGATATAGTTCTCCCATCTATAGCCTCAACCACTAGAGGTGATGATCTCTCTTTGACTGGTATAATGTGTTTCTTAACAAAATATAAATCAATAAAGTTACCAGCCGCACCTGAGTCAACCAGGGCTTTGCATGAAAAGTTCTTCTCATTGCAAAAGGCGGAAATGTCAAGGAGAAATCTGCTTTGGGAATTGTTTGAGGACGTATCCATTTGAACTAAGACTTGTCCCCTTAAGGATTTTAGGTGCAGACGTTTTCCGGATGTATAGGACATCTCTCATGTGTCCTTTTTTGCCACAATACAAGCAAAAACCCTATTTTCTATTATACTGTTTCTCTACCTCAGAATCTCTTCTCCGAACCTATGCACCCCTAACTGCATAGGTTCGGATTCAGACAGCGTTGGAAGGCCACAGACAACAGGTTTGGAGAATCGAGGTGCTAGTGGCATAGTCAAATGTCTAGTTCTTTTTCTAGCAATTTCCCTGGTCCTGAGTCTATTATCGATCTGCATCACATAAGTAATAAAGTAATTAACCTCTTAGGTAGGTCTTTGGCAGCAATTTCGTCAAGAATATTCTTGGATAATCCTTTTTTAAAAGCAGCGATTAATCCGTTATTAGTCCAGTCTATCCCAGACATTCTATGGCATAATCTGAGATAGACCGGTTACCTTGTTTTATATACATTGAAGCAGTGGAGGCATCTTCATCCCTGCCTAAAGGTTCAAACGTAGGTTTAAATTCCGCATGGAATTCCTGGTAACAATGAGTGATACTCCTATTACTTTCCCATAATGGATTTGCCTTAGCCTTACCTTTAAGTCTGTTCATCAGATACCCAATCTGAGCTCTATCTGAAGGAAATTAACCAGGTGAGTCCTCAAAGTGGTACTCAATCTGAGTGAGAAATCTCCTACATTCCTGGATGTTACCAGAAAAATGCGGGGGAGGAGATAAGGAGATCGTAGGTGTCTTATATACTATATGTGGAGGTACATTAGGCAGTGGTGACATAATCAGAGAAGCCTCAGGTTGTAAATGAGCCGTCCTAGTAAGGAGCGTGCTAAAAGCCTGGGCAAATTGATCCATACGGTGATCATTCTCCTCTAGCTTTCTCTCGCAGGCTGCTATGTGCTAACACAATTCTGCAGGATTTATGGCGTAATGTCAGGATTACAAGTTGATCCAGCACACAGAACTGTGTCACACCTAGGACTAAGGATAAACTTAGAATGGCCGGACTTAACGTATGCAAGAATAGTCAAACTATTTGCGAAGGTCAAGAACACAGAATCAGACACAATGATTAGGGAAAGCCAAAAGTCAAGGATACCAGAATTCAGGGAAGTCAAAACGAAGCCAAAGTCAAATACCAGAAAATCAAGATCAGGAACCCACTCTCGGATTACCATCAGGATTAAACCACGACAGAGCAATGTGCAAAATGAAAATTGGGTTTAAATACCCCTCCTGTGGATCCATTTGGCCGTAACTGGCCTTTGACCCCAACAGCAATTACCAGGTTTCCATGTGCATGATTGCTGCACTGCACAACTTTTCCTGTCAGGACGGTAAATGCCATTAACCACATTTTTATGTGCGGATGAATACGTGACAGCAAATTAGACAGAGAAAGGAAGATACAAGAGTCATTACAGATAATCCGAAACAAAAACATGAATTATAATGAACAACTGGCACGTATATTATGAAACATATCAGCCATGAAATTCACCACGAATGTTGGGTTTGAAGTTTCATCTAACAGCAGCCTGTTTCGCTGGTCACTAATGATTGATTTGTGATAAATTTCTATTTAGGGTTATGTACCCTTTTAAAAAAAGAGAGAATATGTCAGAGGCAACGAAGAAAAGGTGTAGCAAGAAAATAGGAGAGGGCTAGAGTAAAAAGAGATAAATAAATGGGGAGGCTATTTAAGTATGGGGTAGAAATTTCAATGTCTGACTCTCCCACCTCCAATCGGAGCCCATCTACTTAACCTCTATTACTCAAAGTAACCTCCTCATATTTGGCAGCATAGCTTTTCAATGCAGCAGTGCACTCCTCCATCTGGCAGATCTCTTCCACCTGCTCCAACCAACATTGGTGTGAAGGTGGGGCCCTGCTGCAACCAGTGGGCAGAAATCAAGGATTGCATAGCAGTTAGTAATAGTTTGGGTAGCATTTTTTTCCTTATACTTAGAAATTGTTTATTTAGAGGGATTTAAGAGCATATTCACTGGGTGTTATTCCACTGCCTTGTAAGCTACTATGGTCATAATAATTTGTCATAATTGTATAGTTGATCTCTTGATATTTCAAATATTGGGAACTTTTTTGTGTTAATATCAACATCTTTGACAATTCCTGATCAAAGAATGTTATCTGCAGAGCATCCTCCCAATAAGATATGAGCTTGAATGGGGTTGGTTGTACCCCTGTGAGGAGGAATTTGTAAAGGCTGGAGATAGTGCGGAAAGGCAGTTCAGCCCAAAAGCAAAACTCTTCAATGGCAAAAGTTGCAAGACTGACTGGTGGTGATGCAGCATCTGCATCCAACCTGGTCGCTGCGTGGGTCAAGAGGTAATGTGTTATATAAGGCCTATGCAAGGTGTGTTACATGAGGCCTTGAAATAATTGTGAAATGCTGCTGCAATTTCTCATGGGAACGGGAGGTGTCCTGTTCATCTTGATCTAAACCCGGTGTACATAACACAGTTTGTTTCTTTTCCTCATCATGTGTGGAAGTAGACAGCTACATTTATTTGAGTGCTCATGGAAAATGTGTCGGGACTTTCGAAACAAGGGATAATATATCTGTGCAAGTCAAGTTGTTAGTTCCATCCTTGTCATGAGGAGGTTACATTAATGTAAATCAGAATGTGTCAGTTTGTGATGGGTCTCCAAAACCAAGATCCTGTGAAGGATGCCTGCAGCGGAATCCAAGTGAACTTTCTTACGGTGTGAACATATGGAGATAAGGCGTTCCATTCTGATATTGGGGGAATTTTTTTATGGTGTGAATATAGTGAGATAAGGTGCCCCATTCTGATATTGGGGATATCTCCTGAATATAATTTTCTTCACATTATTGGTTGAGAGAAGAGGTAACCTCCCAAAAAATGTCTTAGTCCAATAGAATGGATCTGTTTAGCCTCCAAATCCTTTTGATAGGCTGAAACAAAGGGGAACATGCAAAACGATCACTGACAATGCTTTGATCATATTGCAACCCCATTATCTGCGTCTCGTAGCAAGATTAGAAATTCTTGAGGCAGGAACAGATAGTGAATTCTGGAGTAGTACAGTAGTAAGTGAAATCCCTACCCTCCAGATGTAACTCCCTCCAGAAAAACACCAGATGTAGAAGTGCTAAGGCTTTATGGATGTGGAGTATGTGACAATGTGTTATAGCACAGCTACAATTTCCTATGCCAGTTCAATAGGGACATTTAGGTCACCCTCCAAAATTAAGATCCCCTTCTGAAAAATCAGCCAGTACTTGTTAGGAATGTGTATGGCCTGTCTATCTACAAGACAGATGTCAGCAGTGCTAAATGAAAGAAGAATAATCCTATTTTAAAAAATAGTGTAACCACCCCCTACTTCCGCCAGACTGTCATAAACTAAAATCAATCTATCAACCAACCTACTTAAGTAAAATCCAAAAAGTATATAAAATGCCAGAGGCAAACTTACCTTAACAAGTGGCATTCAAACTGATGAAGCTACATAAAGGAAACATTGCCACTCTATCATCTTATTAAAAGCATGATGTGACACTGCGTCAAGAAGATACATCAATCTAACATCCAACTGTATGTATGATAAGATAGAAAAGGCATTATGATGATGTGTGGGCTTCTCTATGCTATGCAATTTCAGTCAAAGCAACCTGTTAGGTTACTTGTAAACTAACCAATCAGAGCACTTTGACAGGCAATAATCACTTAAACCTCCTTTGTATTAACATACGTCTCACACTGATTTCCACTTTCCCACAGACTTGTTTTTAACTGTTTGTCCATTCCCTGCTAATTCTGCCAGAGGGCAAATAGTGATAAAATAATTTTCGACAGCTTTTTCCTATTGATATTTTCTAGGCCATTTATCAAGGTTTATGTCCTTGATAAATGATATTGAATTGCCTAATACAGTAATTTTAATATTATCGATTTAAAAAAAATAAAAAAAAATTATATTATTTAATGTGATTTTATCGTCTCCTGAAAAGCCTTTAACTGCAGGAATTAAATTGATTCAAAATGATGAAAGGTTTATGGTGAGCCAATAAACTGTAAATATTACGTAACAGGTGGAATGTTATTGAGAAGATGGATGGATGGATGGTGACAGTGAAATATGAAGCGAATTACAATTATATTTATTAAAAGTGAATATTTTACTCACTTTTGTAATAAAATGCATACAATATCTATTATGGATTATATATGTGAAGTAAAATTTGATTATTTGTTGTTTTTTAGCTGAAAAATAGATACAATGATAAACATCACTTAAACATAATCACTCTCCTGAGAATTGCAATCCACGTTGGCCAATTTAATTAGAAAAATGAAATATTCCCCATGAAAATTGCTAGTATTTATAAAAAGCTTCCTAAACTTAACACTTTTAATTGTGTATGCTTTGTATACTGTGCTACTAGTTGTAATCAGTTCCACAATAATGTGGTTCTTAAAATGCTGTATACATTTTTCTTCAATGTATCTGTAATTAACATTTCAAACGTTTTTATTTTCTGGCCTTTTTCACAGGCATAGCAAGATTTGTATCAAATTGCATTTTGCTGATATGGTATATATGCAGTTAATTGTTTAATATATTTATTAGAACAATATGTTACATTGCCTCAGTCATGAAAATCGTACAGATCTCTTATCAATTGGCCTTCATTTAATGAGTAAGCAACCACTGATTGTGGTAAAATCAATATTTTACATGCATTTGCAATCAATATATAATGTTACATTTAATGTATTTATTTGACTTCCATGGAACTGTTTACAGACAGGTTACTCCATCATTCCTTGAAACAATGTTGTTAACCAATCAGACTGAGGACTTGGAATTTCAATTTCTTGGATTTTCTTTTCTTGTGACATCACCAGTTTTTTAATTTTTAATTTTTTTAGTTATTTATATTTTCAATATATCTGGAAACACTGTGATTATTATAATAACCAGACTAGATGCTTATCTTCAAAAGCCTATGTACTTTTTCCTTGGCAATCTTTCATTGGTTGACATTTCATTCACTACGACCACTTTACCAAAACTACTAAACACAATTCTTGCCCAAGAAAAGACGATTTCCTTTGTTGGTTGCATAATGCAGATGTATTTTTTCCTAGCAGTTGGAGTCACAGAATCCTTTCTTCTTGCAGTAATGTCATATGACCGCTATGTTGCCATCTGCAATCCTTTAAGATACACTATGGTTATGAAGCAAGAAGCATGTACATTTATGGTCTTAGGGTGTTGGATGACTGGCCTCCTCAGTGTTCTTCTTCCAGTTGTTATAATCTCCAAGCTGCCTTTTTGCCAATCTCATGTTATTAATCATTTCTTTTGTGACATTTCTCCTGTAATTCAGCTGTCCTGCAGTGACGTTCACAATCTTGAGATGTTCATTTTCTTCACTGCAGCCATGGTCATACTGGGGACATTTTCAGTTATTGTGATATCCTATGTACACATACTGCGGAGCATTCTATCTATCACAACTCGGACTGGTAAGAAGAAAGCTTTTTCTACGTGTGCATCACATCTAACGTCTGTTCTTATTTATTTTGGAACTATTATTTTTATGTATATCAGACCCAAGTCAAAAAGTAATTTGGATTTAGATAAGACAACGTCAGTTTTTTATTCCATAGTAACACCCACATTAAACCCCTTGATTTACAGTTTCAGGAACAATGAAATGAAAAGTGCTTTAAGAAGGACCGTTCTAAAACAGATTATTGTCCAAAAGTTTTAAAAAGGTTTTCACATAATTTAGTGTATAAAACACTTGTTTTGGACATAAGCTACATTTTAAACCACCACTTTATTTCTATATTTTCAGTAAATGTATCTTTGATACCTGAAGTGTAGATTCTAGGCATGTATTTCTTTTATTATAAAGCCATATCTTTTTGCATTAAAATTGTATATATTATGATAATTTTGCTGATTTACTGAAAAGTTAGAAAATACAGAATGGAGAAAGAATGGAAGGGCTAGTAACAATTGCCTGGAGGGCGTACAAGTGAGTGCCTGTTTTTTGCAAAGAAAAGTCACAGGCCTCAATGCTGATGGGCCTAGTCACGTGGAGCTTGAAAATATATAGATCTGACAGACTGATGTTGCTGTAGTTGCAAGATGTGCCTTCATATATCCCTGCATCACACCTATATGACCTGCTCAGTATGAAGAACAATCATTGTGATCTGCATACCTAAGTGACATAGAGTTTCTCATTAACTTCATTGCCAGTAATTACGGCTTATCTGTGTTATGAATGTCATTTATTCAAAACAAAGTTGTTCAACACTCAAGGTTTAGTGGGGAATTTATTATACCAAGCCCCAATTGGACCCAGCAATGTTTAGTACTTATATATTTGTCAAATCTTTCACTCACCACTGTTTTCTGTATTTTGTAAGAGGTCTATCCGTGTTCACATTTTGAAACCATACGCGCCTTTGTCTCCTCAGTTGTATTGAAGTTATTGTAAGGTTTGATGCTTATTATACAGATTATAATGCCAAAAAAGTCCTAGGTAAAAGATACAGTTAGAATATAGTTTTATATAAGGAATGTATAATCTGTATCTGGATCCATTTACTTAGAGTGCATGAAGTGGATTCTGTGTTTTCTCAAGCAAGACAAATAGCACAGATTGAACAGTATGAGGGACCAAGAAGATATGTTAGTGAACGTGATAAATGCAGATCGTGGCATAGACCCTGCCATATGCACGGTGTAACAATATTTACTGTGTGGGAGCATTATGTATGGTAGGGTGACATATTCTCATTAACAGGTAAGCACATTGCTCAAGAAACTAATTGCTAGATTTTGTTTCTGTCTGAATTGAGATTTGGCTGAATTTGAGCTGATTAGCTGTTTAGCCGAATTCCATATCACTTAATTTCAATATGTTGGAGTGCTCTAGAATTTGAGGTTCCACATGTGGGGCCAAAAAAAAACAAAAAAGGGCAGAATGGAGAAAAAGCCAAGGGCCAATAAAATAAGCCACTTAGTACAATCAAAAGGTGGAATAAACTTGATAGATGGTTAGGGGACAGACAATAAATGTGATGTAAAGTGCTTTGATAGTATGACCCCCACCTGGGATATATGTGAATCAGGAAGCCAAACAAATAAAAATATAAAAAAAATTCAAAATAAATTAAATTTATATTTAAAAGGGTGAATTTTATTATGATAAACAATTTTTTATTTTTTGGGGGGCTTGGGGAATTTGTTGATGTGCACTATATGATTGTAAATATGCTATTCTATGCTTTCGATTCCTATGTTTAAAACTGATATATGTATATTTTCTACTTGTTTATATTAATACTACTGCATAGGAAAAGAATAAGAAATTTCTTTGAATAAATAAAATGAATATAAAAAAAAAATTAAAAATAAATTAAATTTATATGTAAAAGGATAAAAAAATTTATGATAAACAAAATATATAGTAAGTATCATGATAATAAGTTATTAGAGCGAGTGGTGGGAAGGGTCGCTCTAACAGGAACCAGCATAGGTAAGCAGGGGAGTAGAGGTTATATAGGGAAAACTCCTCCCACAAATTCAGGCCTATGGCCTTTTACTTGTTGTCGGAACTTAATTCGTGTATGGAAATAGTGAAGAGGGGGAAAGTTGGTAGTATTGTTCTGAACCAATGTACGGGTAGGCCTGTAATAAAGAGGGTAAAAGATATTGCAGAAAGCACACTTTATTGCATAATTTACAATGCTAAACATTTAAAGACTTTCCTGAGTTCTTTCTCAGGATGTGAAATATAGGTACTGTAGACAGAGGATTTCCATCTGCCCAGTCTTTTGATGGTATAGACTGGTGTGTCCATACTGGAGGCTGAGGTGGCTGCCTCAATTCTTAAGGCATGACTGGAAAATAAGCGGAGTTATGTCCCAATCTTAGCAGTAGTGTCCTAACATGAAATATGAATTTGGAAGTGGTAAGTGGGTGTCCGTGAAGAAGTAGTATGGGAAAGTTAGGTGGGAGACTGAAGCGGGTGGATAGAAAAAAGTCTAGTATTTTAACGGGACACCAGAGGTTCTCTGTAAGAAACAGAGGGATTGTAGTCAGGTAGTTTGTGTGGTTGGTTTTAGATGAGTGTAAAGACACAATGTAATGGTCACCGTGTTTGGATATATCTGTTATTTTTAAAGAGTATCTTACATCCGTTTGATGGACCACAGTGAACTCTCGGGGTCTGAGGAAGCTGTAGAAGGCGATGTAAACAGCTACTTTGATGATAGTGTTAGTCTGGGTATTAAAGGGATTTGTGTCTAATAGGTCTGACATATTCCTGACTATGGTTCCGTCTATGGGTAATCTATTGGTAGTAGGAGATCGATCTATTTTGTTGATGCCTTTAAGGATAGATTTGATGGGGTAAGTGGAAAGAAAAGGTGGGTGATTGGGAAAGATCATGAGGACGTGGTGCTGTATACCTGTAAGATATAATTTAATTGTGTTATGTGCTAATTTGAGGTGTGGGTGGAAAAAAGAGGCAAAAGCCACCATGGTCTCGATAGAATAATTATCCAAAACGTGAAACTCCTCACCAAATTTGTGGAAAACAGTCAAAGCCCTGTCGTAGGCTGTTTTGGTGTTGGCAGACAGAGCGTTTCGTGAGAGTGACTGTGCGTGCGTCGATAATCTTGTTAATCCTTTATTAACTCCGGAAATGTCGGGATTTTGGATGGGAGCTCGTTGGCAAAGGGATGCACAATGTAGAATGCCTGAAAGATAGACCGGGACAAAGCACCAGCTCTCCTATTATGAATGCCCAGAATGTGTTTCGCACACTAGAAAGAATTGTAGTTTGGCGGACAGCCATGTCAATTTCTGTATTAACCGCATTATGGTTAAGGAGGAAGAGCGCCCTTTATTAACTATCTCACAAGCTGCCAAATTGTCTGAGAAACACTTGACTACCTTACTTGCCCACAGATGTCCCTAAGTATGGGCTGCTGCTATAATGGGATAGATCTCGAAAAGGGCTGAAGTTTCCCTGAAGGCTGGTAAGGCAAGCGTTTCTTGAGGCCAAACATCCCTGAACCAGTGGTTACCAAAAATTGCAGCAAACCCCCAGTGGGCTGCTGCATCAGTCCAAATAACAGGGGAGTGCTCGGTCAGTGGGGGAATGAACATGGAGATGCCATTCCACTCTGCTAGGAAGTGCTTCCACATGAGTAAATCGGCTACGGCTGGGGGTTTGAGGACTATGGTGTCATCATCAGGCACGCCGAGTAGGAGGCAGAGTAACCTGTAGATGACGGATCTCCCCTGTGGAATGATACGTATCGCAAAATTGAGGTATCCCAGTAGAGACTGGAGATCCCACCATGTACCATGACCTTTTTAAAGGAACTGGTCCAGTTCTTGTCTGATGCATACCAATTTCACATCGGGGAGGCGTGCCTGCATAGACACTTAGTCTAATGAGATACCCAGGAATACTGTAACCGCGGCTGGTTCCCTTATTTACCACTATAACGTCTTAAAGCATAAAACTTAGTAGGGCTAACAATCTTAGCCATAATTTTATATAGTTAGTGTAAGAGATCCTCTATTTACATATATAAATAATTGAGAATACAATATAAAATAAGGACTGTCTTGGAAGCAATAAAGTTTTGTCTTTGTAGATATATAAAAATATAAATATAGACATATAAAATCCATTATAGCAGAGTTTATAAGATTAAACTAAATGCTTGCAAATATCATTAATAGGTTAACATACCCTTCTGAACATGTCATCATGTCAGCCTCTCTGTCATTTTAAGATGGAGCAGCGTCTGTCTCCAAGTCTCTCCTCTGTCTCTTAACATTTAAAAGTACACCTATTTATACCTTAGATGTCTCCATTTTAGGGTTACCGTATTTCATATATGAAAAAGTAACACTTATTTTACTTTATTAATTTTAGGACCTCCCTTGGCATAAATACAAGTCCATAACTAAAGGGTGTATACGTCATGGAAATTTTCCTGACTTAGTTCAAGATGGCATCTTAAAGTCTGAACATCCTTATCTACTTTGGGTTACCACAGTATATTGTGTACTGAAAGAGTCATAGGATAGCCTTGAAGCTTGTTTATGCATTATTGTTATTGTAATTAATCTGGGACAAAATGGCACAAACATATTATGCACTGAGGTTATTGCTTAAAGAAACATCTATGAAAAACAATATGTTCCATTTCTAACACCTTGTCAGTTTGCAATATCTCTTAAAGACAAAGTACACAGTTTAAGAAATACAACATTTCATTCTAAAACTTGTAATATTTGCATTTGCCTATAACAATTCCAACTGTGTTGTGGGGCCTATTGTTTTGTCAGGGGACAATGGGACCCCTAGTGCTGAACACAGTGCAGTGGTGCTAATGATACTACATGGAGTGAGGGAACCTGCCTTGACCAGTAGAAAATCGTCCAAATAGTGTATCACCATAGTGCATCTGACCGAACAACAAATATGTCGAACAGCTTCGGGCTGCTCCTGGAGCCGAAAGTGAGTCTGGTTGGCGAAGTAATAATTATCTCTCCATTTGATGCATATCTCTGGATATGCCAGAGAGACGGATGGATCAGTAGTAATTTGAAGGCTTACTGAGCCATGCTTGTTCACCGGCCAGTAGAATAGCTTGTATGACATGATCCACGGAGGCATAAGGGAGAGAGAATTCTTCAGCCGGTATTAGTGAATTTAAACTAGGGTTTTTTAAAGAAAGAGGTGCGGACAAATCGATAATCAAACCTTTTTTGTATTAGATGTGCTGTTGGTAACCACTCCAACAGGGTTTGTGCGACATGTAGAAAAAGGAGGGTGCAGAAAAGGACCAATCATAAAACCTGATGTGGTCTCTCTCCGTAGCAGCTCATCAACAGCAAATGGGTCGTTTGTAACCGAAAGTAAATTACGGCATTTCAGTGTGCCTATTGGGAGTGCTACTAACCCTGTGTGGAAACCCTCAGAAAAAACAGAAATCAAATATTGCAACAGGTGGGGGGAGGGGTGGGTGCTTAAGCTAAAGTGTCGATGTTGACCTCCGTCAGTAATTTCCTAGGGAAAAGCTTAGAAGGACACGTGGCTTTTGTATGTGCCCTGAAGCAGATGGAGCAAATATGCAACAACCTGCAGGCATGGTAGTTTTTGCATATCTGCGCCTTGCCCAGGAATATGACTGGTCTGCCCAGCTTATCTCTCTGTCCGCTGTCCTGACTGACACAGGGGTTGGAGGATGGATAGGAAGTGGAGGGGTGAGATGTAGAGTGTTCTGCTTCGCAGGGACACAAGTTGGAAGAATGTGCGGTAGAGGAGCAAACCGCACAAGACGGGGGTCTCAAGCCGGCGAAATGCCTGCAGAACAGCTCTATGTCCAACTGACTCCAATCAATGCAAGTGTTGGACTGGGCCAGAGCCGCTGCTGCCTTAGATGAAACCGGCCTGTGATAATCATAGAAGGCGAAACCTCTGTACTTGTGCCCCAGGTCCACCACCTTGTGTAAATATAGGTCAAATCCCTCTCACCTCTGAGGGTATAGAGAGCAGATGAAGAGCTTTTTATTAAGACGTGGGTCCCTTGTTTTGAGAATCACTGACATGTCTCTGAAACTAAAAGCTCTATTCTCTAAAATATCCTGCAAAGCTAAAAGGAGAGAGACTATACTGACATCCTTGCCATCCAGAATGTCTTTCCTAATGGAAGCTGGAACAGAATTTACAGGGGTGATGCAGTGTGAAGTGGAGGGAGTGATAGTAATGTCACTACCTTGCGCGTTTCCTACGGCATAGTTCTGCTGCCAATTTAGGAATGGTCCAAGATCTCAGAGACCCGGGGGTAGCGGTTATGAGAGATTCAACTGGTGAGCTAGGTCTAATAGGTGTACTGGGCCTGGAGGGCGAGCCCTGGAGAGACAAGTTGTCTTTATGGAGTGATTCTTGTGACATCCTATGAAGAGATTAGCAAATACAAAACGTTAAGCCAATGGTGAAATACCATATATAGAATTGGCTTGCTATCTAGTGCCGGTGTCGAAGAACTTAACTACCCATGACAGATGAATCCCTGATAATTGCCAAGTGGCGAAGAGAGGCTCTACCTATGATTTGGCCCATGGGGAAATGTGAAATAATGAGTGGAGCAAAAAGAAACACCAATGTAGAGACAGTAAAAGAGACGAAATACAAACTCTCCAATTATTTGATGGTTCCTCCGAATGATATGGTCATATGCAGAGAGAAAGAAAAAATATGCAATAATAGTGCAGATGGTTAACAATAATAGAGAGCACACTTCCCATCTGTTTAATGAAACCTCTTAACACTTATATTGCATCTCAATAATAAGGTGCTTCAATACTTGAAATAAAAAATGACATGGATTTATTGTCTGCTACATGCAGAAAATTATAACATCAAGACAAACAAAATATACAAATAAAATAGCAGTGAATAAGGAGGGTGATTGGCCCCTTACTATATATGGTGGTGAGTTTAAACAGCGTATGCTGTAACTCACTGCTTCAGCTTTTAATAGTAGGGTGGCAGGCAGGCTGTGATGTGCTCTCCGGGCTCGGTTAATGTGGCCACCGAAAGATGTGACAGGATGTTGGCCTTTCGGTGACAGTATAAAGAAAAACGTTTGGCCGTGGCATGTGACATTCTAAACAATGCAGAAGGGGATATGAGGCAAATAATCTAACATGGGGCCATGTGGGCGATACCTCTGCGTGAAGTGGGGGGAGGGGTGAGGGAGGCCTCATGAGAACTAAACGTTAAAGTAGTAGGGGCAGCTCCTGTCCCTTGCAGCCAGTTTTCTATCACTAGCTGGGGCTTGTCTTATGAAAAGCAGCGTAAACATAACCGTTCATACCAATAGGATGAGATAGAACCTGAGTAGAAAAGCTGGAGGCATGATGTAGGTTTAAAGATGCCTATCTGAAAAAGGAACAATAATTAACTAATGATAAGTGCTGGGTTATATCCTAGTGTATATATGTATATAAAAACGTACCCAAAATCGAGCCTAAAAGAGAGAACTCTTACGGGATAGGAGTCTCTTACGTGCACCTAAAATAAAAAGGGGATATGTCTAACAACCAGTAATGTATAAATGTAATAACAGAGCTTTTTTAATTTTTTATTTAACTTCTTATTACCTGATAGGTGCTGGAGTAACTCTTTGTGTCTTAAGTTTGTCAAAGGTATTACTTGACAAAGCTGGAAAACAGATAGCACAACAGAAGATTTGTAAGATTTCGTATAGAGGTTCCCAAACATGGGATGTAATAAGACAAGCCCCTTTACTGAGCTTGACGTGTAAACGTAAAATGACGCCTTGATGTACCGGTAATGATTACATATGAGCATAAGGAAATTGAAATACCTGAAACAAGATTGCCAGAGCAAACAATGCTGTCCTAGGTTTTACCCGGAAATTTGCTAATCATTGATATAGGCACCTAAGATACACGTATGATATAAGAACAATATGAGTGCTGAGGAAAATATGTATATAAAGACTAGCATATTGTTTTGTGTTTAAGCTATCGAACTGGCGTACTAAATAATAATTGTGACTGACTATTTGAATTTGAGACAGAATCCAGACAACTAGTGAGCAACATTTTAACCATGCAGATGGAGTTTTATTGTATTAATTTAATAACTCGGACAGACTGGTGCACAATTAAATAAGACCATATGGAAGAGGATAGTAAGGAAAGAAATGTGCAGCACTAGATTTAGAGAACTTACCTACAAATATGTGCAGGAACCAAACTGACGTGCCTGTGAGATTTAAGTAATATCTAGGAACTGCTGGACCGAACAGTTAACTGTACCAAATTGTGAGATACCCAACAAACCATGAATTTATGCAAAATTACCAAACATATAGCATAAAAAATACAGTGGTAGCCTTCAGGTATTTTAGGATTTAGTCATATGATACAGTCGATGTACGAATGGTAAAGTATGCAAATGTACGGCTTGAATTTACCAAATGCACTGAGTATAAAAGACAGAGGAACAGCTTAAAACAAGTGATTTAAACAAAATGTAATTAAAGAATAGATTTAAACTAAATGGATTTAAAACAAATGGAATTAAACAAAATGGATTTATAAACTAAAGGAATTTAAAAATGGATTTAAAGGATTAAAGGAAAGGATTTAAATGAAAGAATTTAAACAAATGATTAATTTAACTAAATTAATTAAACTACCAGAATTTAAATGAACAGAATTTAACGAACGGTATGAAGTATGCGAAACAGAGGGAGCCAATCTCTGCGTTAGTTAGGCCCGAACGTGGGAACGCCACGAATGGGTTCCCATGTGTACATACGTGTGCGTGCCGCATCTAGAGGCCGGAAGCTGGTGTCAGGATCAGGAACCGGGTCAAAAGGCCCTGCTGGCGGTTGGGGCACCAAATGAAGCTGCAAGCCGGTTTGGGGAGTTGCAGACCGGGTCGGAGAGGCTGAAGCCGAGTCCGTGGCTGCTGGAACAACTGGGGAGGCCGAAAAACCGGAAGTGCTGGTTGTCATAGAAACATAGAAACATAGAATGTGATGGCAGATAAGAACCATTCGGCCCATCTAGTCTGCCCAATTTTCTAAATACTTTCATTAGTCCCTAGCCTTATCTTATAGTTAGGATAGCCTTATGCCTATCCCACGCATGCTTAACCTCCTTTACTGTGTTAACCTCTACCACTTCATCTCGAAGGCTATTTCATGCATCCACTACCCTCTCAGTAAAGTAATACTTCCTGACATTATTTTTAAACCTTTGTCCCTCTAATTTAAGACTATGTCCTCTTGTTGTGGTAGTTTTCTTCTTTTAAATATAGTCTCCTCCTTTACTGTGTTGATTCCCTTTATATATGTAAATGTTTCTATCACATCCCCCCATCTCCCCCCGTCTCGTCTTTCCTCCAAGCTATACATGTTAAGATCCTTTAACCTTTCCTAGTAAGTTTTATCCCGCAATCCATGAACCAGTTTAGTAGCCCTTCTCTGAACCCTCTCTAAGGTATCAATATCCTTCTGAAGATACGGTCTCCAGTACTGTGTACAATATTCCAAGTGAGGTCTCACCAGTGTTCTGTACAATGGCATGAGCACTTCCCTCTTTCTACTGCTAATACCTCTCCCTATACAACCAAGCATTCTGCTAGCATTTCCTGCTGCTCTATTACATTGTCTGCCTACCTTTAAGTCATCAGAAATAATCACCCCTAAATCCCTTTCCTCATATGTTGAGGTTAGGACTCTATCAAATATTCTGTACTCTGCCCTTGGGTTTTTACGTCCAAGATACATTATCTTGCACTTATCCACATTAAATGTCAGTTGCCACAATTCTGACCATTTTTCTAGTTTACCTAAATCATTTGCCATTTGGCTTATCCCTCCTGGAACATCAAACCTGTTACATATCTTAGTATCATCAGCAAAAAGACATACCTTACCATCAAGACCTTCTGCAATATCACTAATAAAAATATTAAAGAGAATGGGTCCAAGTACAGATCCCTGAGGTACCCAACTGGTGACAAGTCCAAACTTCGAATATATTCCATTAACTACAACCCTCTGTTGCCTGTCACTCAGCCACTATCTTACCCATTCAACAATATTGGAATCCAAACTTAAATGATTGCAGTTTATTGATAAGCCTTCTATGTGCAACAGTGTCATGGCAATGTCGTGGCAATGTCGCTCTAACAGGAACCAGCATAGGTAAGCAGGGGGGTCGAGCTTATATATGGAAAACTCCTCCCACAAATTCAGGCCTATGGCCTTTTATATATATATATATATATATATATATATATATATATATATATATATATATATAAAACAAGAGGGGGTTTATATATATACAGGGAGTGCAGAATTATTAGGCAAGTTGTATTTTTGAGGATTAATTTTATTATTGAACAACAACCATGTTCTCAATGAACCCAAAAAACTCATTAATATCAAAGCTGAATATTTTTGGAAGTAGTTTTTAGTTTGTTTTTAGTTATAGCTATGTTAGGGGGATATCTGTGTGTGCAGGTGACTATTACTGTGCATAATTATTAGGCAACTTAACAAAAACAAATATATACCCATTTCAATTATTTATTATTACCAGTGAAACCAATATAACATCTCAACATTCACAAATATACATTTCTGACATTCAAAAACAAAACAAAAACAAATCAGTGACCAATATAGCCACCTTTCTTTGCAAGGACACTCAAAAGCCTGCCATCCATGGATTCTGTCAGTGTTTTGATCTGTTCACCATCAACATTGCGTGCATCAGCAACCACAGCCTCCCAGACACTGTTCAGAGAGGTGTACTGTTTTCCCTCCTTGTAAATCTCACATTTGATGATGGACCACAGGTTCTCAATGGGGTTCAGATCAGGTGAACAAGGAGGCCATGTCATTAGATTTTCTTCTTTTATACCCTTTCTTGCCAGCCACGCTGTGGAGTACTTGGACGCGTGTGATGGAGCATTGTCCTGCATGAAAATCATGTTTTTCTTGAAGGATGCAGACTTCTTCCTGTACCACTGCTTGAAGAAGGTGTCTTCCAGGAACTGGCAGTAGGACTGGGAGTTGAGCTTGACTCCATCCTCAACCCGAAAAGGCCCCACAAGCTCATCTTTGATGATACCAGCCCAAACCAGTACTCCACCTCCACCTTGCTGGCGTCTGAGTCGGACTGGAGCTCTCTGCCCTTTACCAATCCAGCCACGGGCCCATCCATCTGGCCCATCAAGACTCACTCTCATTTCATCAGTCCATAAAACCTTAGAAAAATCAGTCTTGAGATATTTCTTGGCCCAGTCTTGACGTTTCAGCTTGTGTGTCTTGTTCAGTGGTGGTCGTCTTTCAGCCTTTCTTACCTTGGCCATGTCTCTGAGTATTGCACACCTTGTGCTTTTGGGCACTCCAGTGATGTTGCAGCTCTGAAATATGGCCAAACTGGTGGCAAGTGGCATCGCGGCAGCTGCACGCTTGACTTTTCTCAGTTCATGGGCAGTTATTTTGCGCCTTGGTTTTTCCACACGCTTCTTGCGACCCTGTTGACTATTTTGAATGAAACGCTTGATTGTTCGATGATCACGCTTCAGAAGCTTTGCAATTTTAAGAGTGCTGCATCCCTCTGCAAGATATCTCACTATTTTTGACTTTTCTGAGCCTGTCAAGTCCTTCTTTTGACCCATTTTGCCAAAGGAAAGGAAGTTGCCTAATAATTATGCACACCTGATATAGGGTGTTGATGTCATTAGACCACACCCCTTCTCATTACAGAGATGCACATCACCTAATATGCTTAATTGGTAGTAGGCTTTCGAGCCTATACAGCTTGGAGTAAGACAACATGCATAAAGACGATGATGTGGTCAAAATGCTCATTTGCCTAATAATTCTGCACTCCCTGTTTATATATATGTATATATATATGTGTGTAAAAAACAGATAAAATTTGTATCTTGTAATACCGTTTTTTTGGACTAACAGAATTTTTTAATGACAAGCTTTCGGGAGAACCTCCCTTTCTCAAGTCTGAAGCATTTCTGCTTTATATATATGTATATATATATATATATATATATATATATATATATATATAAGGAATATAAGTAAATGGCTGCACTCACGTAGTAAAAGTCCAAAATTTAATGATAAATAGTTAAAATATCCAAGATCACTGTTTCAGTCATCACAGTCTTCATCATATAAAGCAATCGAAATGGAAGACAGAGCCACACTTTACGTGTTTCACCCTGAAAGTTTCATCAGAAGTGTGGTTTGTGAATACTCAACATCAGGTTATATAGGCAAATAATTAATACAATTAACAATGAACACATACGTATAACAATTGGTGAGTTTAGAAAACTTGTATTGCTTCCTGTTACTTTCGATTTGTGACTGGAAGTGATGTGTCGCATGTATATCAGGCAGTTCAGGAAGGTTCACTATCATTGTCGGTGAGATAGCTCAAAGGGCTGATGCATCACCAGCAGAATCTAACCCATATTCTGTCTCTGAAGAAGTATGGCATTCTCCTACGAAACGCGTAAGACAGCCTCATCTATCAGGATACAGATTCAGTCATTATCTGCCAGCAGAAGAGAGCAACCGTCCAGGACCTTTGGTACACCTTTGAACCGAACCCGTCTGTTGTGTACGTCCACTGAAGTGAGGTTTCTGCTAGGATGCACTCTCAGACTCACGCCGTCCTCACCGGCAGCTGGAACTCAGGAAGCAACCTGTCAACACAATCTGCATCCATCCTAGCACAATCCGAAGGTTCCTGCACACTTCTCACTTTCATAAGACTGGTAACCATCCTATGAACTATTACTGATATGTATTTTTGATATATGTTTAATACTTTTAATATTTGTTTAATATTTTGTCTAATAAACATACATTGTGTGTTTTGCCATAGCATACAGTTCCCTATACTGCATTGCTACAATATTGAAGATTTGTTTCACTTTCATCTTTGTTTATTACAAAGTATATTACTTAGAGCAAGCATAAGCTACCCTGTATTGGATCAGGGATAGAGATACTTGCACTGCATATTTATTTATTGCATACTCATTGATCAATTTATTTTCCACTCCTCCTATCCTATTTATTCCTTTCCTTTTATATCCCCTGATACTTTCAATTTGCTTTTATTCCTGCTCTGATTTCTGATTCTAATTTTAATTTCTTAAAGGCATAGTAGCCATTAATTTATTCACTGATTTACCTCATTTTTGCACTTCTGCATCATCATTTTAGTGAACTATCTATTCCAAGTGATCCTGCATTACTATATTTGAGCCAATACCACAAGCCAGCAACTGGATTTTATACACTACTTTCTAGAGTGTTCCCTTAACTATTACAAAAGACTGCATGTAGTCATTGATCCTAAAAGGGGCAATACACAGCATTAAGAAGTAAGGATATGCAGACTTTTGAACAGGGGTCATTTCATTTTTTCTTTGTTGCCATGTTTTGTTTTATGATTGTGTCATTCTTTATAATCTACAGTTTCTTTTGAATTCCATACGAAATAAAAGAAATGTTTTGCCTGCTCACTCATGTTTTCTTTAAAAATTAGATCTGCAGTTTTTCAAGCTGTTTTTAGATATAACTCCAAGCAAGTTTTCATTTGGGGTATATCAACTAAACAGTGATTTTTATATATTTTGCATTTGGGCAGTGGAGTGTCCCTTTATATATACAAATAATGTAATAATGCAGTGGCTGAAGCCTATAAATGAATAACCTGCCTCAGTCCCTCTTGCAATGTAACATCCTTTATACATCATGTGCTCTTTATTTTCTTAGGATATCTCATTTCATATCCAATCAACACATATGAGATAGCTTGTATTTAGCCAATTTAGTGTGCTTAGGTTCACCTGATTTCTGAACTATGACTCTACAGATACCGCCCATTGAGTGAACACTAGATATTGTGACACTTTAGACTTACACAGTATTGCCGCATCAAATGGATAGATATTAGGGCACTAACCATTGTATCATTGTGACATTGATTTTGTTACTAATCATATCTTCTGTGTGAACATATCTAGTTTTTCTCCAGCTATTTCATTGGGGTGTATTTATAGACCCCAGAGTTTTTTGTCTCTCACCCAGTATTTTATATTTCCGTGTTATTTCCTCTCTCTGCACATTATCTTTACCCATGTCTATTTAGTATACTAGAGCCTTTTGCCACATTATATCCTCTGTATGGGGTATATTGTAGTATCTATATTGATACATATGTTTGTTCCGTGTAGTTTAGTATTTGTTTAATAAAGTTTTTTATTTTTGTTTCTTTACATCCCATTGGGACAGATTCTCTCCTGCTTCTCTCCATTTTCTTATTCTAGTTGCTGAGTGTTGGTTTCCGTCAGCTTTAGTGTTCAAGCCATCATTAGCAAAGACCAACACCTGCTGTCCTGAGCATGGTACTATTTGATCATGGCTGTCTATGTACTTGCTGAACTTTCATGTCACCCGACATAAGTTTTGATAACCACACTATGTTATGCATCAGGTCACATAAACAAGTATAAATAAAGAGTAAATGCGAAGGGAATGGCCATGAGGGGTTGTTTTTACAGTTATGGGGAAGGCCTGATTGTTCAAGTGAATGGTCATCTTAATGCTACTGGAAGCAAAGACATTTTAAAAAAAAAACATGTGCTTCCAATATTGTGGCAACAGTTTAAAGAATACCCTTTCTGGCACACCTTTAAACCTATGTGAGATCTATGAAGATATAGTTTGATGATTCTGGTGAAGAGGAATCTGAGTGGCCCACACAGAGACTTGACCTCAACCCCACTGAGCACCTTTGGGATACATCGTAATGCCAATTGTAAGCAAGACCTTATCATCCAACATCAGTGCCTGACATTTTTTTTTTTTGTCCCAAATACACAATCAAAAATCTTGTTCAAATCCTCATAGGAAGAATGGCAACTGTTATAGCTGTAGGGAGTGTGTGTGTGTGGTGGGGGGGGAGGGAGGGGGAGGCAGGGGTAGGAGGGAGAGGGGAAGGGGCACCTCTATATTAATACAAATGGGGAGAGAAATTGAAGTGGGAATAGAAGAAGAAGAGAGATAGAAGTTATGTTGCACCCATTAAAATGGATGGGGCTTTGGAAGCAAATAGCTTCACTGCACCATGACCTCTACAATAAGCCATGGTGGCTATGACTTAGAGAGTCAAGAGGGGATGCCAATACAAAATCCTCCCAGGGTGCCATAGGTATGCCTCTGCTCCTCCTTGGTCTATCCCTGTAGTCACATGGTGAAAAAAAACAGCTATTGATTTTCATGCCATGATCTTCCTGCAAATAAGTGCTTGTCTTTTTTTTTTTTTTTTTTTTTAAGATTTTGCATTAGGACCAGAGGCCTTGATGACCCTATGACCCAGTCAGTCTTAGACCCATGGAAGTGGATACCCCCAAGTAGTGGTCACTGTTTTTTACCCTACTCTATGGACCAAAAATGTGGAAATAATTATAAATGCAGAGTAATCACATACGCTGTAGGGAGTCCCTATTTTCAGTACATATAATGTACGCTTTTAAGCTTAAAGGGACACTTCATTGCCCACAGAAAAAAAATGCTGATATACCCTAAATGAAAAGATGCATGCATTTAAGTATGCATTTTTCATTATGGGTATGTCTAAAAACAATTTGCAAAAGCTGCAATTTTCTTGTCTGCTACCTTTGCAGGCCCTGCCTAGACTTAGTGTGGCTGCCCAATCACAGACTGCCTAATGCAGCTCAGTGAGACGTTTGCAAGGTAGGTGCTCTGGACAATTACTGCCTTTTCAGTTAGCTTCACTGAGCTAACTAAACCAGGAGTAAACAGGACCAGCTTGAAAGCCTGGGGGCTAAGAGAGGTGGGAGGGTAGAGACCAGTAGCCAGGGCAGAGTGGAAAAAATATCATATCAATATTGAGAGGACAGGAATGTAGAGAGGACTACAATCAGTGGTGCAGATGAGCCGAAGCATAGAAATTCATATTTAATATTAACTTGCATCCTCTTAGTGTGAATAATCAAACAATTTGCAAACAGTTAGACTGTAGCCCATGGAGCAGCGCAGCTAAGTGGAATGGGCCTTGACATGGCTAGGAGACAGGCATAGGAGGTGTTAATGTGGGGGTTTGGCTATAGAAAGTGGGGATCGGGTTTTAGATTATGGGAGTACATATAGTGGCCATTTTAGAACAAGGGCCATCTTAATTAATCCTCATTTACCTGTTTTGTCACAGGTCTGTGTGGTGTCTCGTTTTTCTGTCTTTCAGGTGCTGCTGTCTTGAAGAATGGAAGCTTGGCTGGTTGGTGTGCATGCTGCGGTCCAGCAGAGAGGGGTCGCCTGGCTCCAGGAATGATTAGGAGAGGCCCTGGTCCCATCTTAGCCTGCTGCTGCGGGGTCCACCACAACGGCCGAGACGAGGCCTGGATGACCGGCTCGGTGGATCTGACCACCACAACATTTGAGCCCTGGAGAAGGATCCACTGGGCATAGGAGGGCGAGCCCATCACTGCCAGTTGGGCAGGAGGCAGTGGAGGCCATCAGGATGCCTGGGAGTTTGGGAGCTTATAGCCGGCATCGCCGTACGGCCGCCCGCACTATGAGGATGCCTAGGAATGAGGTCGTGTCATCACATTTGGGTCGTGAAGGACCAGGACGTTTGGCCCGCAAACAGGCATCGGCGGACAGTGGTGAACAGGAGCCTGGGGAAGTTTGCGAACATCAGGGAGTGTGCGAACGTTCAGGCCGTGAACGGCAGCGTTCGGGAGCAAGAAGCTATTGGAGCCGTGAATGGCCGCGTTCCGTAGCAAGAAGCCTTTGAAACCGCGAACAGGTGATGGCTGGAAGTGGTGAACGGAAGCGGCCGTGAACAGGAGACGAAAGTGTCGAACGTTTGGGCCACAACCAGGTGAATGCTGGTTCCAGTGAACAGGATGGGCATACAGAGGTACGACAGAAATCTGCCAAATGTTTGGGCTGGGCTTGGAGGGGCCGTTTGGGCCGCGAACAGGCTTGTACGGATGCGGGTGCTGGTTCGGCCCGCGAATCCAGGTTGGTGCATATGGCTGTTCAGACGGAATGGGTATGCAGGATGTCTCAGGCGCATAGTAGTTCCACTGGCAAAGGTGCTGGGAATGCGGTTGGTCACGGAGGAGCGGCAGCTGGTCTCAGGCTCGGTGAGACATTCCCCCATACTGGCGTGTGCACAGTCTTTGGGCAGTGGGTGGACAGAGAGTTTCCTTGCCTTAGTTGCTCAGGCCAAGGCAGGGTCTCATGCTGCTGATAGGTGGGTTCCCTCACCCTCGGCAGGTCTCGGGAACGGAGCATGTCCCCATGGTCACCTCTCAGGTTGCAGTCAGTCCGCCAGAGGGGAGCAGGAGTAGCCAGCAGTGGGCAGTGAGGACAAGGGACCAGAGCCAGGACGATGGCAGGAGATTGTCCACACCTCGCAAGGTGCAGGACAGACGGTCGAACTTCTCTCCCGCACGTGTGGGCTTTCAGTGCCAAACTCAGGACAGGTACGTTGTGCCCACAGGGGACGCTGGCAGGCATGGATCACAGGAGAGGTCTTGGAGCGCTCAAAGTGTCTGTGGGCACAGTTACAGGAGGGGCTCACCTGGCCAGGGGTTCATAGGCACTGACGGTCCCCTATTAGGACACGGGAGGCGGGCAGAGCCGGTCTGGTCACTAGTAGGAGTTCCCGGGGAGGCTGCAGGGTGTGGGCTGAAAGAAGCGGCCACAGCCCCAATGGACAGGATGACAGGTGGGCTGGGGACGGATTGAAGGGGTCCCGGCATGGTGGTAGACAGGTTGCACGGCCGACCCACAGTTCTTTCTCATTCCAGGTCACCAAGGTGGCTGGAGGCACTGTCATGCCCGGGCTTGGACGTCGGATGAAGAGATGCGACCTTGCGGCCTGCGATGGCCAGAGGTTCGGTGAGTTATCAACTGTTACTCCTTTTGCAGGGTCTGAAGTCTTTTCTGGAGTCATGGAGTGGGGGGGTTCAGGCAGTCATACTAGTTTTGGTCAGGTGTGGGCCCCAGGGCAGGAGGGCGTGGGTACGGGGGTGGCGGACTGGAAGTGGGGATTCCCATGGTGCCGGCGGTGGTGGGGGTGAAGTCCGTGTTGGGGGATGAAAGGGAGGAGGTGGTTGGGGGGATTCTGGATGCGGCCCATCAAAATGTTCACGTTTCCTTCCCTGGGTTGTCACCTCAAGGCTGAGGTGAAGGAGCGAATCTTTTCACTTCTCCCTCTTGATGAATATTTGGATATGAAGGAGGAGGATAGGAAAGATTCTAAGAAAGAGGAGGAGGAGAAGTGTTGACGCTACCGCAAACTTTCCAAAACATTTGGGAACTGGTTGCGGGCATTTTGCATCCTGAAGGGGTCATGGGGCAAAAAGCCCCCGATTGATGCTTGCAGCTCTTTTGTTACTTGGACGCAGTTTGGGAAGTGTATCGCATGTACGTGGGCTTGGCGAGGTGCGGTACGACAAGCAATTCAGGCAGCGGTTGTAGGTTAGCCCGGGGATGTGGTGGGACCAAATGGACCTGCCGCTGTAGGTGAAGCTCATGATGCGGAGAAGGCATCACCCTTTCAGTCTGGGACCGGCACGGGTACGACTTCTCCCTCGTCAGCCGTTCACAAGAAGGGATTCTGCAGGCTTTTCAATGATAGCCAGTGCAAATGGGGGGCTGCATCCCGTTACAAGCATGAATGTTCCGGGTGCGGGGGCGTGCATGGAATCAGTCGTTGTTTTAAGCGAGGTAAGGCGGCTGCACCAGGGGGTGCACCAGGACCAGCCGGGTCATCCTCTACCGCTGGGATCATCACTGGTGAAGGTAGGCAATGTTGCCGTAGGTAGTCGGGAGGAAGCGGCACTGCTGCAGGTTGGGAACACGGAGGGATTCGTTGTTCCATTCCGGGATCGGGTGGTCGTGTGTCACCTACGCAATTTGAAGTCAGTGGGAGACTTTCCAGATGTGGTGCAGGACAAGCTGCTGAAGGAAGTGCAGTTGGGGAGGATGTCGGGGCCGTTTGGGGAGCCCCCGTGATCTTATGGTTTCACTGTTGGGGGTGGTGCCCAAGAAGGAATCCGGTAAGTACCGGCTCATTCATCATCTATCGTACCCACACGGATCATCGGTGAATGATGATATTGTCAAGTCACTATGCTCTGTGTCGTATGCATCATTCGACCAAGTGGTCAAGTTGATTCGGTGTGCAGGTAAAGGGCTTTGCTGGCTAAGGCTGACGTGGAGGCGGCCTTTCAGCTGTTGCCCATCCACCCAAAATATCATCTGTTGGGCTATTTTTTTGAGGGGCAGTACTTCGTCGACCTATGTTTTCCTATGGGGTGTTCAATCTCCTGCGTGTATTTCGAAAAGTTCAGCACTTTTCTGAAATGGGTGGTTAAGGTGGGGCCAGCACCAAATTTGTGGTACATAACCTTCACGATTTCCTTTATGATGGTCCAGCGGGGTTGGAGGGGTGTCGGATAGGATTGAGGTCTCTGGAATGGGTGGCCAGTGTATTCAGGATTCCGATGGCGGGTAACAAGACAATTGGGCCAAGAACTTGTTTGTGTTTCTTGGGCCTGGAGATAGATTCAGTCCTGGGTGAGTGGAGGTTGCCGTACTTTCGGTAACCGGCAGTGTCTTCGACTGAACTGGAACTGTTCACGGATGCGTTGTGGAGTCTTGGGTTCGGAGCGTTTTTTGCGGGGCATTGGTGCGCGGAGCCATGGCCAGACGAGTGGAGGGGCAGCACCCTCATTCGCAATTTGCTGTTTTTTGAGTTCTTCCCCTTGGTGGTGTCATCAGTGTTGTGTGGTCACCTGTTGAGCAACAGAAAAGTTATCTTCTTCACGACAATATGTCGGTGATAGAGGCAGTTAGTGGGTTGTTGGCTTCTTCTATTCCTGTCATTCGGCTGCTTCACAACTTTGTGTTGGTTTGTATGCAGTTTAATATTGTGTTTCATGCTCGCCTTGTACCGGGGTTGCTGAATGTGGTGGCTGATTCGCTTTCTCGATTTCAGTGGGACCGATTCCGGGAGGCGACTCTGGGCATGCAGGATGAGGGTATGCAGTGTCCAGAGGATGTGTGGCGGCTCAGGACCTCTTGCTTGGGGGACTCATAAAGGGTTCACTGGCGACGTCCACCTACATAAAGGTTTGGAATGACTGGGACTCTGCTGTGGGGTGTACTGAGGGTCAGGTATCGAGGGTGGAGTGTTTTTTTGTGTGGTTCCTCTGCCGGTTGTTTGCTTAGGGGGTGTCCCTGTCAGTGGTTGGGTGCAATATGATGGCGTTGGCTTCCCTGTTTAAACTCAACGGTTGGAAGGATTTAACTAAACATTTTCTGGTAAGGCATTATTAAGGTGTTTCGGAGAGGAAGGTCGTCGCCGTATTTGCGCCGGCCGGTTTCGTTTGAAATTCTGCAGGGATTGTTGGTTGGCATTTGTTTCTCAGAATATGATCTTTTGTTACACTATTTGCAGTGCCGGGGTTGGCAGCATGCCGGGTGTCTTGTTGGTTGGGCTTTAAGACAGTACATGCCATGGTCGGCAGTTCCATGTTGTTACATGCGGATGGTTCTTCACTATCAAAGTTTCAGTTCCTCTGGGTCATTTGGTTGGCATTGGGGCACCTGCGGCTGATTCCGGCGCAGTTTGGTACGCACTCATTCCGGATCGGGGCAGTGACAGAGGCTTCTCGGGTGGGTTTTGGTGAGGATCTGGTCAAGAAGATTGGGAGATGGGAATTAGTATGATTCAGGACTTATGTGAGGCCCAACCATTTAGTCTAAATACAGGAGAGCCCCAGTTTGTTGTCACTGCGTGCAGCTGGGCTTTCCATGCTTGATGGTGCAACTTAAGTGGTTTGGCTTAAGGGGGGCTGGTTGGCAGGGGGTCTGTTCTCAGCTGTTCAGATTGCTTGGCAAAGGTCAGATGCCTCATATTATTTTAATTCACGCAGGTGGGAATGATTTGGGGTTAGTTTCTCAGAGAGACTTAATTACCGTGATGAAGAAGAATTTGGAGAGGCTGAGGAAGTTGATCCCTGACATGGTTGTCGTTTGGTCTGAGATGGTGCCGCAGTTGCTGTGGCGGCATACCAGGGATCCCGGGGCAGTGGCTAAGAGTAGAGGGAAGGTGAATAAGCTGATGGCAGCTTATGTAAAATGGTTTGGTCTTGTGGTCCAGCATAGGGATTTGGAGGAGCAACTTGTAGGGTATTGTAGGCAAGATGGAGTTCACCTCTCTGATGCGGGTGTTGACTTTCTGTTGTTGGGGTTTCAGGAGGGATTGCAGCGGGCGTCGTTTTTGGTGGGGGCCCTCAGGTAGTTCGAGGTGTTGAGCTCTGAGCTGTGGCGGGGGATGGATAAACAAGTTGGGGTACAGGTTGTTTGTAGAGATGTAACAAAGTTGACATCTGGACATCTATGTTGACAATGACCTTTCATAATTTATATATTTTATTTATTAATAAAACTGTGATCATTTTCCTAAACATAAGGTGTCTGAGTGTCCTTGTTTTTTTTTTTTGTTTTTTTTATACCGCATATGCTGGAAAGGCAACTATGCATATGTCAAACTTACCTGAGTTAATCTCCACTGCAGCCCTGAAGCTGCAGCACTGAAAAAGTAGGGACAGTACAGAACTTAGCTCTGTGGCTAAGATGCTTAGCCCTTGCTCTCAGCCAAAATGCCAGTTCTGCCCTGCAGCACTTAGCTCAGTAAAGCTAACAGACGCCAGATAAGTTGTCAAACCATTAGCAAAAAGTTTGCCTACTTTCACTGGGAGGGTGAAAGTGCTGAAGAGGAGTAATAAGTGGAGTTATACTAGTGACAGGAAATGAGTACATTGATCCTATACTCTAATTTCTGTAGCTGAAAATAAATAGCTTTTCACACCCAAAAAATAGCCTTGACAAAGCTTTTATAATGTTAATTTATAGCTTTCTGAAATTAGCATTAATGTGCTAGCGTGTTAGTACATGATTAGAGACAATGTTAATTGGTTTTAGAATTACATGTATTCTACAGAGAATCATGAAACTCCAGATGGCAAAAACAAATGAAAAAAAGAACGTGTTTATATACATATATAAATATGTCAGTCTTTGAAGGGTTTGAGTTTCACTCGTTTCAATACAAGATATTTTCTGGAACCAGCTTTCTCGATAGCTAATATTTTATCTCAAAGGAGCAATTGGTTTTACCTATTGGCTGTTAACCATTTATAAGCCCCTTTCTTGATGTTTTTCATAATAGATATGTCATGAAATGTAAAGCTCAATATTGCACTAAAGGTAAGATTAATTGTAACTCTGCATTTTAGTATTACCTTATATTTTCTAACATATCACATCCAGATTAATGTAATTACATTTATACTGGAGACCAATGCAACATAAACATCCATATTTTGTTGAGTTTGCTTAAATTGATTTTTTTTTTTTATTGATTTTTTTTAGCACGGGATTTAAAAATTATTCATATTCATATGCAATTACATTTGAGGTAAGTTGCAGATTTACTCCCGAGAAAAATATGTGAGGTTATGGAGTTGTGCCATCATTCATCATATATAATTAAGGTATTTGTCAGTTTGAGAAGTAGATGGAGCTGTAACAAGTATACATAGTTGTAGAATGAATGCATTATATTTTTGTTTTCGAACTGACTTGTTTGTACTAATCGTGTTTTGCTCTGTTACGCTTATCTAATCATTTATTTTTACTACTCGTGTATAATGTACCCCATTCATTAGTCTTGTTTAACTTCTTTCAGTCATGATATTTTAAAAAAGCATATTTGGGGATTTTATCAAGCGTTCTGAACAGTGACAGCAAAATGTCATCATTATTTTGATTCTATGTATTAAAGTGTTCTAGAAATAAAAATCACACAGTTTTTTTCCATAGTAAATTCCACTGAAATTTCGATTTCAGAAGACTAGAGTTGAGCGGACACCTGGATGTTCGGGTCCAGCGGGTTCGGCCGAACTTCGAAAAAAAGTCTCTGTTCGGGATCGAACTTGACCCCAAACCCCATTGAAGTCAATGGGGACCCGAACTTTTGGGCACAAAAATGGCTCTAAAAGGGGCGTGGCCAGCCAGGGAACTGAATGGCAGCACATGGGGAACCCCAAATGCCAGAATAATTCTCACAACCCCTCGGGTAAGACCCCAGGGGGCAGATCTGGCCCCCTCACCAAATTTTTTCGGGATAGAGACCGCCACGAGGAAGAGGCAGGAGAGGACAAAATGGCGGATGCCAAGAGGCCTATTGACTCAGCTCCCTCGAGTCCAGCGCCCTCGGAAAGCTCCTCTACAAACTTAGAACTCGATCTAAGGGACCTGCTCAAACATCTACCCTCGAAGACTGATCTAGCGAAAATGCTAAGCAAGCTAGAATCCACCTTCCAGACAAAGTTGGAGGCTCTGGGCACAGATATCCGCCAGGTGGGACGCAGAGTCACAGAGCTGGAGGAAGACAAAGATGTGACTAACTCCCAAATCTTGCTCCTAACGAATGCTCTGGACAAACAGGCACAGTTAGTTACCTCTCCAAAGATCTATGGATGACCTTGATAATAGAGGTCACAAGTATAACCTGAGGGTCCGTGGCCTACCAGAGACACAAGATGAAGACCTCGGTGCCTCACTCACGGAACTATTCAACCTGCTGCTGGGGGAACCCGCTGAAACACCTATTATTATTGACAGTACATACAGGTCACTGAGACCTAAGGGACTGGCCACGGAAGCACCAAGGGACACCATATGCCGGCTCAACTATTTTGCCGTGAAAGACAGAATTATCCGGGCTGTCCGCGACACGTCCACGCCATTGCTGTTTCATGGACATGTGGTACAAATATTCCCAGATCTGTCCTGGCTTACACTCCAGGCAAGGAGGGCTTTGAGGCCTGTGACGGAGCTACTGAGGAGCAGGCAAGTGAAATATTGTTGGGGGTTCCCCTTCGCACTGATCGTGTCACACAGAGGCACCACACACTCCATAGCCACTCATCAAGATGTGGCCCCTTTCCTATAAGCCCTAGATCTGCCAACCACACAGGTCTTGGACTGGTTCATTCCACAACAAATGAAATACCCAGGCTACAAGAAAGACAGAGGTGGACCAATCAGACAAACAAGAGAAAGGCCAACCAAAACTCCACTTTCACCCGGACGGGATCATCAACACACGCCAAAGGAATTAAGGCACAGAGGACTCTGGGGGACTCCTACAGCGACCATGGGGATCTTCTAAGAAATACAATGCATACCGAACTGAACATCTCCCCCTCCTGAGGTCTACAGAGCATGGACACTGACATCGGCAGCCAGCGCTACACTAAAGAGACAAACTTAAATTCTAATCTGGGGCAAATTGCAGGCCGTAGCCGTGCCGACCTACGGGCATTAAGTGCCCACTTTAAAGCTTACTATGATGTTGTGCAAGCGGCTGGGAACAGGTCGTATGTTAATGTTATTGCAAGCTAATGTCTTATCACTGCAGTTGATGTGACTTGTGGGAACCCTCTGGTGCGCTGCGGGCGCTGGGACTCCCCCTCCCTTTGTACGCACTCCGCTGAGGGGATGCCAATGACACGCCGACAACAACAGCTCCAAGGATGGCTGAGGAGCAGCTCTGGAGACATATCAATCACATCGCACTACTGGTCAAACTGAGGCGCTGCCGGGAGCCCTGCGCCTAGTGGTGGGGTCCCCTGCTCTCCGCTCCCATCCCTTCCTTCGGTCTCCAAGCGGCGGATCAATGACATTGAGAGCCTGCATAGAAGGCCCCACTGCTTGTGCCTTTTCACCAAGCAATGCAGCAGAGAGAGGATATACTGATAATGTGTGTTAGCTGTAGACCAATTTGGTTGGTATTGAGTTTAGTCACTAGTTCTTCAAACAGTGCGATAGACCAGTCCAAAATAAAAGGACATAGTCTATATTACGATGCCAGCTGAACATAAATTTGTTGTATCCAGTTTGTAATATTTCTTTAAGAATCGTCGTTTCCCACCAGCCTAAGTAATGATTGGCATAACTAGGGGCACAAGCCGTCACCATGGCTGTGCCCCTAGTCTGAAGATTATATATGCGATTAAAAACAAAGTAGTTGTGAGTCAGAATAAAACTCAGTAGTTCCATCAATAAGCTCTTTTGAGTTGTTGTAATTTTTGGTGATTTTTCTAGGAAAAATTGAGTTGCACCCAGGCCAACACTGTGGGGGCTGTTGTTGTACAGGGAGACCACATCCAGACTTGCTAGGAGGGTGTAGGGGGGAACAATTAGATTCTCTAGGGTAAGCAGTGTCTGTTTAGTATCTTGAATATGAGATTGTAGATCAGTAACAAAGGGATGGAGTATTTTCTCCATGTATTTACTTGCTTGTTAAGTGAGGGAATTGCCTGAGATTATTGGTCTACCAGGTGTATTTGTAGCATATTTATGGATCTTAGGTAAACAGTAGAATGTTGCAATTGTAGGTGTGTTGTTGGGTAATAAAAATTTAAACTCATCTTGAGTTATTATTTCACTATCCCTTGCTTGAGTGAGTATTAGTTTGAGTATTTTTCAAAGTGTCTTGAAGATAGGTCATACACATTTCCACCTCTTTTTTTTCTTTTTCAAGTAACACAATATTTCCCCATTTATCTGATGGTTTTATTATGAGATTTTGGATCTCAATTCTTTTAGTGCAAGATTTACACCATATGACAAATTGCTAATTTGTGGTGATCTGTCAAGAGGTAGTTTTTCTATTTTGTTGGTGGTCATTTGGATAAAAAGATCGATATTCACCCCCTTTTTTGAAGGTGGGGATATACCAACTCTGTGGTTTTAAATTAGTGAGGTGTGGCAAACCTAGCCATTGTAATATTCTGGACTATGTGCATAAAAAGGGTGCCTGTATTAATCCCTGTAACTTCTTGTATAACCTGGCTGTACACTGTGTGTTAATGTATGTTTGCATTGAATTCATATGCTAGCAGTCAAAAGCCGCTAGCATTCATGTGTTTCGTTTCACGAACAGCAACCTTACAGGCTGTTTGTGAACCGAATGAGCTAACCCCTAGTAGCCCACACACAGAGGGACGTGTGGCGCTCGTTAACCGATTGCAACATTGTTGCAATCGGTATTTAGAGACATTGTTGCAATCGGTATTTAGAGACTTTCCTAGGTGGCCGTCGTTCGGCTACCGACCACGCGGCGGTCGGCCATCTTGGATCCTTTGTCTCACCAGCGGTGTTTGGTCGTCGAGCGCGTGGAACTGAAAACGGCTACTCGACGGCGCAACCACCGCTGGACTTCCAGGCCGTTCAGGAGCTCCGGTCTTTCGCTATTATGGTTCCCCATCGGTTTTCGGTACTTTTGGGCGAACTCAATGGCAAAGTGTATTTCGTGTGGCGTTCGGTTGTTTTAGCTGGGATCTGAGCGGTATTCACACGAAATGTGTACTCAGACTCCAGCTATCTACCAAACATCCGTTCGTTTAAATGGACTAAGTATTGTTAAAGTTATGCATTTAAATGTAGAATGCCAGTTCTGCTACACGGAGGGATAATCCACTTAATGGTATATTCCAGTGGGAGTATCCCTCTCGTGCAGCACTGCCTGATGGGAGAAAAGGTCTGAATGTTAAGTCCCTAATGTAGTCCCCTACTGTACAACCCCTGCCATGTCAGTAAGGAAACCCCTTGCATGGGGACTTGCATAAATACTGGATGTTGTGAATAAAAACCTCAGTGCTGATCGCTGAGCTGATAGAGGGGGAGAGAGCCCACAGCGTTACACCCCCACCAGCCATGGAGGAAACCCCATACCAAAGAGATGAGAACCAGGATGGAGTTTCTGCCGCAGCCAATACCCTTGGAAATCTTGGCCATGCTGATGGTGGATGTGCAGGAGTATGTGATGGCACACCATCCACAGGAGACACCGTCCAGGGCAGAATCCATTACTGCCTCAGGCTACGGCCAGGTAAAACCCAAAATCCCATACCATGCCTTCAAAATGTTTTGCGAGGAGAAGGATGAGATTGACGGTTATTTACAAGATTTCGAGAGGCTGTGTGATTTACATGACTTGGAGCAGGCAGTATGGGTACCGTTACTGGCAGGCAAACTGTCAGGTCGGGCAGCCGAAGCCTATCACGCTGTGCCCAGAGAGGACAGCAAGGATTATAATAAAGTAAAAAGAGCCATATTAGAAAGGTATGCCATTACTCCGGAAGCATAACGACGCAAATTCAGAGGGTTGCGCAAACCGAAGAAAGACTCTCATGCCGAATGGGCTCACAAGCTGGATCAAGCATCACAGGGGTGGATACAAGCCAGCCAAGCCACCACTATGGAAGAACTACGGCAATTGATGCCAAAGTACATTTGAACTGGGGTGCTGAGGAGGGGATGGTAGAAGTGGGCATGATACAGAAGTTACATGCGGATGTAGTACTAGGGAATGACTTGGGCCAGATGACCTCTGCATTTATACCACAGACGCCACACCAAGAAGCCCATCCAGTGACCACCTGGCAGCAGGCTCGCACCACGGTTCCACCAACACACTCTGAGGCTCAGGTAAGAGACCATGACCCCCACACGACCCGTATAACCTGGGATACCCCAGCTACTTTTGAGGAGCAGGTGAAGTTAGACCGCACGCTACAGGTATACAGGGACAGGGTAAGCACAGATCAGGCTGGGTTAGAAGGGGAGAGGTATACCTGGGAGAAAGGGCTATTATATCGTATTGCCGAAAGAGTAATAGGGGGATCGGTTACGGTGATGACTAAACAGTTAGTAGTCCCCCAAAAGTATAGGCAAGAACTGCTTAGGATTGCGCATGACATTCCCTTTGTCGGGGCATTTGGTAATGACCTGCGCCCGATACAGGGTGGCCCACACCTTTTTCTGGCCAGGGATTTCTAAGGATGTGAGGCAGTACTGCAACTCATGTGACATTTGCCAGCGAGGGGGGAAGAGGGGTGACAGCCACAAGGCCAAATTATGCCCTCTCCCTATCATTGAAGAACCCTGCAGTAGAGTGGCTGTCGACATAGTGGGACCCTTGCCCAAGCCTAGTCCCTCGGGTAAGAGGTATATTTTGACCGTAGTGGACTACGCCACCCGTTACCCCGAGGCCATCGCCCTCTCCAACATTCACGCAGAGACGGTAACCGAGGCCTTAATGAAAATATTCTCCAGGGTGGGGATTCCCCAAGAGATCATCTCCGATAGGGGTACCCAGTTCACCGCTGAGGTCACCCAACAACTGTGGAGTATATGTGGCATTAAGCCAATAGTAAATTCCGCATATTACCCTCAGTCCAACGGGTTATGCAAAAGATTTAATGGTACCCTGAAACAGATGCTCCGTACGTTTGGAGAGGCCCATAAGGACTGGGAGCGATTTTTACCTCATCTGCTTTTTGCCTATAAGGAGGTACCCCAGGAGTCGACGGGATTTTCCCCGTTTGAATTGTTGTTTGGGAGAAGGGTGCGAGGGCCGTTAATTAGGGAGCATTGGGAGGGAGAGAGTAGCACAGATGGGACCCCTATTGTGCCATATGTGCCGGAGTTCAGGGATCGCTTGGAGGCGCTAACCCAGACCGTAGCACTAACCTCCAGGCGGCCCAACAACGCCAGCACCGTTGGTATGATAGGGGTGCCAGAGACCGCAGCTTTCAAGTGGGACAGAAAGTGTTGGTTTTAAAACCTGTCCACACAGACAAGCTGCAGGCCATCTGGCAAGGCCCATATCAGGTGATGGAACAGAGATGTGACACCACCTATGTGATTGGCCCCTACTCAGGGGTAGGGAAGAGACGCATGCTCCACGTGAACATGCTCAAACCCTATCATGAGAGGATAGAGGACGTGGCAGCAATATGTGCTTCCGCCTCTGAGGATCAGGAGAACCTACCACTACCTGATCTATTAGAACGGGAAAACCAGACAGAGCCCTCCACGGGGGTTCAACTGGGGAAGCGGCTAAGCCCTCAGGGGTGGGCCCAGGTACAAGAGTTGATAGCGGCTAAAGGGGCCACCTTCTCCAATTTGCCTGGGTACACTCCACTAGCCATTCACCGAATCGAGACCCCTGGACAGCTACCTATGCGGCAGACCCCATATCGTATCCCTGAAGCAGTCAGGGAACATATGAGGAAAGAGATTGAGGCAATGTTGCAGCTAGGGGTTATTGAACATTCTGATAGCCCCTGGGCATCGCCGGTAGTGCTGGTACCTAAGAAGGATGGCACGACACGTTTTTGTGTCGACTACCAGAGGCTAAATGACAAAACGGTGTCTGATGCCTATCCGATGCCCCGGATAGACGAGCTGCTGGATAAGATGGCAAGAGGCCAGTATCTCACTACCACAGATTTATGTAAGGGATACTGGCAAATTCCACTAGCCTCGGATGCCATCTCCAAGTCGGCGTTTGTTACAGCGTTTGGCCTGTACCAATTTCGGGTCATGCCATTCGGGATGAAAAATGCCCCGGCGACCTTTCAGAGGATGGTAGATCGGCTACTGGACGGGTTCCAGGAATATGCATGTGCATACCTGAACGATATCGCTATATATAGCCAGACCTGGGCAGAGCACCTGCAACACATAGGGGCCGTTATTGATCGTATCAGAGAGGCAGGGCTAATGCTGAAACCTAGCAAGTGTCATATAGGGATGGCAGAGGTGCAGTACTTGGGCCACCGGTTGGGGAGCGGGCAACAAAAACCTGAACCAGCCAAAATTGAAGCCGTTGCTAAGTGGCCAACCCCTAGGACCAAGACCCAAGTGCTAGCTTTCCTGGGTACTGCAGGGTACTATAGAAAATTTGTGCCCAATTATAGTACCCTGGCCAAGCCCTTGACTGACTTGACCCGCAAGAACCTTCCTCGACAGGTTGTCTGGGCCCCAGAGTGTGATCAGGCATTTAACCAACTCAAGACGGCTTTAACTAATGCACCAGTACTTGCTGCCCCTGATCCAACTAAATGCTTTGTTATTCACACAGATGCTTCAATGTTTGGATTGGGGGCAGTACTGAGCCAAGTTGGAGCAGATGGTGGAGAACATCCCGTGCCCTACCTAAGCCGAAAGCTATTACCCCGGGAAGTGAGCTACGTCGCCATCGAGAAAGAATGCCTGGCCGTGGTGTGGGCCCTCAAAAAGTTGCAGCCGTGTCTATATGGACAACCTTTTTCCTTGCTCACAGATCACAACTAGTTGATGTGGCTAAACCGTGTGGCTGGAGACAATGCCAGGCTGCTGCGCTGGAGTTTGGCGCTGCAGCCTTTTGACTTTACAATCCATTACTGCCCTGGGAAACAAAACGGTAACGCCGACGGGTTATCTAGACAAACTGAACTTGAGAAGTGATCTATGGGCACTCCTCCGTACATCCCCAAGCCGATCCGTTGGGATCAGACTGTGTATGCCGGCTTGATTCTGGGGGAGCATTGTGGCAAACCTAGCCACTTGTAATATTCTGGATTATGTGCATAAAAAGGTTGCCTGTATTAATCCCTGTAACTTCTTGTATAACCTGGCTGTACACTGTGTGTTAATGTATGTTTGCATTGAATTTGTGTGCTAGCAGCCGAAAGCCGCTAGCATTCATGTGTTTCGGTTCACGAACAGCAACCTTACAGGCTGTTCGTGAACCGAATGAGCTACCCCCTAATAGCCCACACATAGAGGGACGTGTGGCGCTCATTATCCGATTGCAACATTGTATTTAGAGACTTTCCTAGGACCGACCACGCGGCGGTTGGCCATCATAGATCCTTTGTCTCACCAGCAGTGTTTGGTTGTCGAGCACATGGAACTGAAAATGGCTACTCGACGCCAGAACACCGCTGGACTTCCAGGCCATTCGGGAGCTCCGGTCTTTCGCTATTATGGTTCCCCATCGGTGTTCGGTACTTTTGGGCGAACTCAATGGCAAAGTGTATTTTGTGCGGCGTTCGGTTGTTTTAGCTGGGATCTGAGCGGTGTTCCCCCGAAATGTGCACTCAGACCCCAGCTATCTACCGAACGTCCGTTCATTTAAATGGACTAAGTATTGTTAAAGTTATAATAGAGGGAGAAAAGATGAAGGAAATGATCAACCCTCCTTAAGAAAAGGGGGGGGTATGATCACCTTCAAGCCACCCCAAGAAATAGCGTCTCAAAAATAAAAATAATAAACAACTTTAATAGGAAAAAATGAGGAAAAAAACACCACACACAAAAGTGCAGAATAAAGTAAATATAATAAATGGATATAAAGGGTCTAGTGTCTGAGGAATGTAACCAGACTCGCATAGATCAGTATATATACATTGTATCGAACTCACTCATAACAGAGTGGTAAATATATAAAAAAAAAAAAAAGTGACTAATATCTTGCACTAGACCCCACAGGATAAACACTAATGTATGGAAATCGAAAGGATAGAGAAGGTAAATAAGTGAGAGTGAAAAATAAAGTGGAAATAACCTAACAAAGGTATAGTACAACAGCTTGAAAAGGTTATATCTAACCACCAAGTAACTCACTAGAATCTATCCCTATAACAGCGAATGTTCAGAGCAAAAAGCAGCTCAAAAAGTCGGTGTAGCATCCTGGTATCCAAAAAATAAATTAAAATGAATGGATATAAAGGGTCTAGTGTCTGAAGAATATAGCCAAACTCACATAGATCAGTGTATATACTTTGTATCAAACTCACTCATAGCAGAGTGGTAAATTTATAGAGTGACTAATATCTAGCACTAGACCCCACAAGGTAAACACTAATGTATGGAAATCGAAAGGATAGAGAAGGTAAATAAGTGAGAGTGAAAAATAAAGTGGAAATTACCTAACAAGGTATGGTACAGCAGATTGAAAAGGTAATATCTAACCACCAAGTAACTCACTAAACTCTATCACTATAACAACAAATGTTCAGAGCAAAAAGCAGCTCAAACTTCATTGTTAAAGTTATGTATTTAAATGTATTTAAATGTAGAATGCCGGTTCTGCTGCACGGAGGGATAATCCACTTAATGGTATATTCCAGTGGGAGTATCCCTTTCGTGCAGCAGTGCCTGATGGGAGAAAAGGTCTGAATGTTAAGTCTCCCACATAGTCCCCTACTGTACAACCCCCGCCATGTCAGTAAGGAAACCCCTTGCATGGGGACTTGCATAAATACTGGATGCTGTGAATAAAAACCTCAGTTGACTCCCAGAACTGTGTTTCGTCCGGTTACTGGGGGGATTTGGGATATTGCCTTACTTTTCAGGGCTTGACTGTGGATTACCTTCTTTACCAGTGGAGATCGTGGAATTTAATATTGCTGCTCCGCTACATGAGGGGGGGATCTTTTTCTTGATCTTCAAGTAGTGTGTATAGTCATATGTGTATAGTCATCAGTTGCAATGCCCATTTCTTTTGCCATCAAAGTTTTCTTCCTTTTATGTAAAGCACTTAGTGCCAATTTTCTGCCAAAAAGATTTGTCTATTTTAAGCAGTTGCATACTAGCAACAAAACACCATCCCACCGCTTAATTATTGTGTAGGGATAATCATGGTTTGTGGATATTTTCTACATTGGTGACTGTACCACATGCTACCATTAAAAAATTAATTCCCAAGTTAATCAAGATATCCGACACGATAATATCAGGGTGGTTGTACACCAGCTGAAGCTCAGTAGAAGTTGGATAATGCATCAGTACTGTCATCCTAAACATCAAAGTAATTCACTAGAGAATTAATTCCCAAAAAAATAAAAAATCCACCCTTTGGAGTGGTCAGAGACCAGACCTTGACCCCAAGGACATGCTTTTCACACCAGACCAGAACATTACTGAACTAAGCTGAGCTGAGCTTGTTTTTCTATATTTGTGACTGTGATGATGATGCAATTACATTTTATGACAAATTCATATAGGAAATCAACTAATTCTTAAGGTTAACATACCTTTTCTTGCCTAAGTATACTCAAAAATAATGGATATGGTGCAAAAGAAACAGTGGATGAAAACAATCTGACAGATTTAATAAATTGTGCCAAATTTCAAAAATTGAGATGCAGAAGTATCTAACACTTTGAAATTCGTCTCCAACATTTGTTTTCATTATATTTAACATTACAGATGGTATATATTACGATGCTCTGCAAAAGTCATGCACAGTGCTTTCTTAATTAACATTTTTAATTTACAGTTAAATAATTTTCTAGTGTTTCCAACAGCAATGATGACAAATAGGAAATAACGACAGCGTGATGAAAAGTGATGAAATATATAATTTTACCAATGAACATGAATTTACCTTCCTTGGCTTTCCTGCTCTCAACAAAGCACCTGTAACCTCATTCTTGATCATGTTAATCATTTATGTAATCAATGCGGTTGAGAATATGCTTATAATTATAGTAACAAGAATAGACTCTCACCTAAATAAACCAATGTACTTTTTCATTGGCTTTCTTTCCTTGGTAGACATCTCTTGTGCATCAATTGTCTTACCTAAAATGCTGACCATTATTCTCTCAAACAAAAATACGATTTCCTTTCTAGGGTGTATGATACAGATGTATGTTTTCTTAGCTGTTGGAATCACTGAGTCATTTCTTCTTACAATCATGTCCTATGATCGTTATGTGGCCATCTGCAATCCCTTAAGATACTATGTTATAATGACTGAGAAATGCTGTAGACTCTTGGTATTGGGATGTTGGATAAGTGGTTTCCTTGCCGTTATACTTCCAGTTGGTATAATCTCCAGGCTTCCATTTTGTAAGTCTCATGTTATCAACCATTTTTTCTGTGATATTTCACCAGTGATCCAACTATCTTGCAGTGACATCCAGAGACTTCAGCTATTTTTCACATTTATAGCAAGTGTAGTCATCATCGGTTCATTTCCAATAATTATTTTGTCCTACATGCAAATTGCTTTGACTATTCTTGATGCTCCAACACAAGCCAGTAAGAAAAAGACCTTTTCCACATGTGCTGCACACTTAACTGTTGTTCTAATATATTATGGGTCAATCAGTTTTATGTACATACGTCCCAGCTCCAAAACTAATTTGGATCTTGATAAAATAACTTCTCTATTTTATTCAGTGTTAACCCCAACAATTAACCCATTAATCTACAGCTTAAGGAATGATGAGATAAAAAATGCTTTGAAGAAATTACTTGGAAGGAAGACCAAAATAAACTCACAAGATTAAGTTAAAAGTATATATTTAATCCTTAGGGAAATGATCAGAAATATAAAGTGGAATTTGCAAATAAGTTAAATAAGTAGGCTTTCTTTATTCAAAGAAAATTAATTCATGTTCTTTAATTAATTAATTTAACCACCCTTTTATGGTTGCAGGAATTTCAGACTCCCTAATATAAATACATTTAACTTTAAGCTTCCATAAGGTATTCATAACTACAAACACAGCCATGCATATGTGTTCATTTAGTACTCACCCCTAAAACCGAAGAAAAAACTTGATCCACTGGTCAAATCTTGCATGGGGGCCTAAAAGCAAAACTGCAAGGAAATCCTCCGTTGTAGTTTCCTTCCAATTTATTTCATTGCAACAAATTCTGGTTTCATTCATAATCTGTATGGTTATATGTAACTGTGTGTACAAATGTATATATACATGTGCTTAGTAACTTGTAGTGTTATTGGAGATTAATTTTATATAGTTATAGGAACTGGGTCGTACGTTTCCTGGGTTAGATCGCCTGATGTAGCTAGCTTTAAACTTTAATTTATCATAATGTATCTAAACATTGCTTTTTTCTGTTATAGATTGCTGTCTATTTTAAGGGTTGTGATATTTTAATATATAATTATATCTTATTGTGTGTACAATGTTGAACATTTATTACAATAACTGCATCAGTAAATTAATTACAGTTTATCAGCATATCAGTCCTATCCAGGACTTTAATCAATATGGTCTTTTTATTTAAAATTTTACAAGTAATAATAATGCTATGAAGAAAATGACATAAAAAAAATAACAATTTTATATTTTGGCAAAATATACTACACTAAGAAATAGGCTTTTTTAAAAAAAAAAAAGAACGTTAGATTAGAAGCACATTTATAATATAAACAATCAATATTTGAAATATAGGCCTTTTCTTTATGTATTTGCATTACATTTATGCCAGTTTTGAGTGTATGTGTTATATTCATAGGTTGAGAGTGAGACACTTCATTTTGATAAAGGATCTTTAAAAGCTGAACTGTTATGACTTATTATAACATTATTGGTCACATAATCCAGAGTTGTGTATACATTATTTTAACAAGTACAAGCAAAGTTCTTTTTTTTCCAAATTAATTTAGTTTTCCATTGATGCCCTTATGGCAGTGGTGGAACATTAGGGGTCCATAAGGTTGCAAATTTGACCAGGCCCTCTGTGTTCCATCTATCAGGGAGGTCTATCATCTGGCCACCTTAGAGTTCCTGATAAAGTGGCCAGTTGTACGCTAAGGCAGAGTAGGCACCTGTTCACTTGGATGGCAGGTGCCTACTCTGCTGAAATATATTGAGTCCAGTTTGGAGGCAGCAGCACGGGAGCTGTAATCCTGACGCACCGACTACTTCTCTTACTCTGTGGTGATGCCGGAAGTGGGATATAACCGTGTATGTGAGAACAGTGCTGGAACAGAGTGTGTTAGTATCAGAGAGAGTGCATGTCTGTCTGTCAGGGAGTGTGTGTGTCTTTCAGTGAGTGTGAAAGTGTGTGTCTGTCAGTGAATGTTTGTGCCAGTGAGTGTATACAAGCTTATGTCACTGTGTGCCTGTTAGTGAGTGTTTGTGCCAGTGAGAGTACTTCTGTGTCTGTCAGTACGTGTATGTGTCTGACACTGAGTGTATATGCTAGTGAGTGTATGTCTGTGTGTCTGTTAGTGTGTGTGTGCCTGTCACTAAGTGTATGTCAGTGTGTGTCTGTCAGTAGGTGTGCCTCTGTCAATATGTGTGCCTCTGTCAGTGTGTATGCCAGTGAGTGTATGTGAGTGTGTGTGCCAGTATGTGTGTCTCTGTTAGTGTGTGTGCCAGTGAGTGTATGTGAGTGTGTGTGCCAAGTGTATGTCAGTGTGTGTCTGTCAGTGAGTGTGTGTCAGTAAGTGTATGTCATTATGTTTCTGTTACTAAGTGTGAGTGTGTGTTTGTCAGTGGGTGTGTGTGCTAGTAAGTGTATGTCAGTGTATATGTATCTGAGAGCGTGAGTCTGTCAGTGAGTCTATATCAGCGTATGTCTGTCAGTGAGAATGGATATGTTAGTGGTCTTGTGGGTTGGTTAAACAGTGTGTGTATCAATGAGTATGTGAATGTATCAATGAGAATGTGTGTCTGTCAATGCAAGCTTGTATTGGTTAAACAGTCTCTGCCAATGAGTGTAAGGGTCAATGATGTTTATAATGTTTAAAAAAAATTGTTTCCTATGGGCAATTAATACAGGTGACAGTCACAAAGTTACAAAGAAAAGAACCAATTTAGGGAAATATTTGCTAAACTGCTGAAATATCAAAATTAAGAAAAGTCCTTTTCTTAATTTTGATCTTTGTGCTTCTAGGTAGATAACACCATAATTTGGTATCCTTATGTGGGATTGCCATTTTTAAGGATACAACATTAGGGAGCTGTCTACTTAACACAACTGCTTCCTATTAACCCCATTACAGATTACAGATTTTTATGAAATCCACATTATAACGAGCTTTAAATCTGTTGTGGCGGCATAGAACGCTGTAACGGCTAAGAGCCCTAGAGCCTCAGGAATACTTATCTACCTGGCCAGAAGCGTAACTAGAAACCACCAAGCCCCGGTGCGAACATTGCCCTGGGGTCCCCCATGTGTCTCATTCAGCAACATTGTGAGTCTAATTCCCTCCCCCCAGCCCCTCCATATGTCTTATTCCCTACCTCTAGCCCCTCCATGTGTCTCATTCCCTAGCCCCCATGTTCCTCTCTCCCCTAGCTCCCTCAGCCCCTCCATGTTTCTATCTCCCCAACCCCCCAAAACTTTAATTTATCATAATGTATCTAAACATTGCTTTTTTCTGTTATAGATTGCTGTCTATTTTAAGGGTTGTGATATTTTAATATATAATTATATCTTATTGTGTGTACAATGTTGAACATTTATTACAATAACTGCATCAGTAAATTAATTACAGTTTATCAGCATATCAGTCCTATCCAGGACTTTAATCAATATGGTCTTTTTATTTAAAATTTTACAAGTAATAATAATGCTATGAAGAAAATGACATTAAAAAAAATAACAATTTTATATTTTGGCAAAATATACTACACTAAGAAATAGGCTTTTTTTTTTTTTAAAAAAGAACGTTAGATTAGAAGCACATTTATAATATAAACAATCAATATTTGAAATATAGGCCTTTTCTTTATGTATTTGCATTACATTTATGCCAGTTTTGAGTGTATGTGTTATATTCATAGGTTGAGAGTGAGACACTTCATTTTGATAAAGGATCTTTAAAAGCTGAACTGTTATGACTTATTATAACATTATTGGTCACATAATCCAGAGTTGTGTATACATTATTTTGACAAGTGCAAGCAAAGTTCTTTTTTTTCCAAATTAGTCCCCCCACATGTGTGTCTCTCCCCTAGTCCCCCACATTTGTCTCTCTCCCTAGACCCCCCCACATGTGTCTCTCTCTTCTAGCCCCCCACATGTGTTTATCTCCTCTAGCTCCATGTGTATCTCTCCCCTAGCCCCTCCATGCGTCTCTCTACCCTAGCCCTCATGGGTCTCTCTCCCCTAGTCACCCAGCCCCTCCATGTGTCTCTCTGCCCTTGCCCCCAGCTCCTCCATGTGTCTCTATCTTCCCAACCCCCCATATGTGTCTCTCTCCTCTAGCCCCCCAACTTTGTCTATCTCACCTAGCCCCCCTTCCATGTCTCTCTTACCTAGCCCACCATTAGTCCTATTAACTCCCTCTCCTCCTGTACCTGTTCTTGGCTGCTGCGGTACCCATTTCTCACTGAGAGAGCATTTCCTGTCACCTGTGACAATCGGCAGGAGGGGTGCAGCACAGCACATTGGTCCCTTTCTGCCGGTCACGGGGCATTTGGACTGTGGTGCACAGCTGCACCGGCCCTGAAGCTAAGCCGGCGTCCTACGGTTGCAGGGTTCAGCAGTTGCGACCCCTTACACAACGGTACGTATGCCACTTTTCCTGGTGCCTCACTTCAGTCAGCGTCGCGAGAGGGAGCTGAGCAGGAAAATTACAGCTACCTCACTGCCTGCAGTGACCGGCTGTCCATCCACTCTGCTGCACATAAGCCCAGCAGTTTCCAAACAGCCCAGGAGACAGCAGCAGACAGCCCAGGAGAGAGCCCAGGAGGCAGCAGCAGCCAGACCAGCAGACTCACTGGACCCAGGGAAAGAATCCAGCCCAGTTCTCCCAAAGGTAGGGAGGGTGGGTGGATTTAAATTAATACCATAAATAAATAATTTATAAGTGTGTGAGGCAATGTTTGTGAGTATGAATCTGTCAGTATCAGTATCAGTGAATGTGTGTGTGTCTGCCAGGGTGTCTGTCAGAGAGTGTGTGTGTCTGTATGTGTGTTTGTGTCAGTCAAAATGCGTGTTGGTCCTAAAAAGGAAGAGGTACAGCTTTGAGAGGAAGGGGTGGGGCAAATTTAGATATGGGGGGGTTCCCGAATTTCGTCATGCATAGAGCAGCACAAATCCAAAATACACCCCTGTGAAACAAACCACACAATTTCCCACAGTACATAAACAGAAAACAAATAAAAGGATGATAGCTCACATGTAAATATAACAACACTTTTGTGCACAGTTTATATATGAAAGATATATATAAAAAATACATACACATTTATAGGGAGCTGTGTCCAATGATATTTCTAAAAGAGAAAATCTCACATAGGGCAATACAGTCTGTATGGTACCCCAAAACAAATATAATGCATATATAATGTAGATGCATCCTACTCACATTTGAAAGATGAAGGCGTCCAGCCGAAACGCGTTGTGTTTGTTTTCTATGAGGAAATACTGTGATGTGGCTTATTATGCTTTTTATATGTGAGAATTTTATATTTGTTTTTATATATTTATATATAATTTTATATATATTTTATAGATTTATAGATTTAACCTTTAATTTTGTCTTATTATCTCTACTATATGAACATTGGGGAAGAACACAGCAGCTGAAATACCTCATCCTTACATCCTACTCATTGCTATGTACCTGAGCCAGTCCTGTACAGGCTCATTAAATGTGAATAGGATGATTCCCTACTCCGCCACAATGTCTCGGTGGCCACGTTCCCCTTGAGCCAAGTCATAACTAGAGCCTCTCTGTGCCACTTGGCTATTAACAGGGCCTCATCTATCTCGGGGTAGATTCCTTATTCGCCTAATGGCACTATATCAGCCAGCCAGTTCTATATGTTGGTATTCGGTTTTATGGGGCATTGATTGTTTATTTTGTCACTTTTTAGCATGTCTCAATTTTCTGAACATGAAGATGGCCTGTCTCTTCCTGAAACCCCAGCTAGGCCCTTCACTCCCACACGTCCCAGTTCCCCTGCTGAGTAACTTACCCCTGCCACTCCCGGGTCCCTGAGGTCATAGACTATACCTAAATGCATCTCCTTCCCAGCCACTGCAAGGAAGGCGGAACTCTTTAGGCTTCTATTCACTCAGTCCATTGACCCTAGACGTTTTCACCGCATGGGGGGAGGTGCAGGGCAGGATCTCTATATTGATTTCCTCTATTCAAGCGATCGGTTGGCAGTACTGGAAACTGCTCACCCTATTCTGCAGGCCAACTCATCTAGTCCGGCGGAGGTTACTGCCCGCATGGTAGCAGTCTTGCAGAGTAGCTAAAGCACCGTTTCTCCACTTCCCTATATGCCTCACATTGTCACACCCGCACATTTGATCCCCACCTCCATCAGGAGAGACATTATCGAGGGTAAGGATGTTAAGTTAGTCTCACTACTAATTGCTTCACAGGACATTGTAGAGAACAGGACCTATAACTACGGGGATTTGTCAGTGGTCCTTAAGCCAGGGACCCCAGACTGAATAAGAAACTCTCAATTCCCTTGTTCGTACTTGCCTTTGGACTCTACAGGGACGTCATATGTTTGGTTTGGTGTACCCCCAGAGGCGAGAGGAACTGGATCTCTACCAACACAAGTTGGTGGATTTAGGGCACAAGTATAGGGGCTTTTCTTTTTATGACTACCACAAGTCAGTGTCGGCCAAAGCCGCGGCAGCTCTGGCCCAGTTTAATATTCAAACCGACTGGAGTCACTTGGACACAGAGCTGTTCTGCAGGCATTTCCCTGGCTTAAAGCCCTCTGCTTGTGTGGTTTGTTCATCCTCCTCCCATTCCTCCAATGTGTGCCCCTAGGAAGCCAACCCATCCACAACCCCTGCACATACCACTCTTGGTTCCTCCGTTGGTCAAGATCGGGGTCAGAAGGATAAGTTGAGCACATCAATTGTTTTCTTGGGGAAAGCACAAATGTGCAACAATTTTAATGCTGGTACCTGCAATTACAGTATTGTAGATTGTTGCACATCTGCTCAACATGTTTTAGGACACATGCAAAATCTATGTGCCCCTCCAAGCTCTTTCCCAAGAAATTACTTACGGAGGTTAATCTGGACAATCTAAGTTATCACTTGCGCTTCCCCTCTGACCCCACTTTGTTGAATTTTTAGTTTCTGGTTTTTCCATAGGTTTTCACACAGGTATCGTGGCACTTCCCTCAGGCACATTGGAATGCCCCAATTTGTTATCAGCCTATTCCGATCTCTTAACAGTAGATGCAAAGAAGTACATTTAGGTTTTGTTTTAGACATTTTCTCTCATCCACCTTTTCAGTCATGGTGCATAAATCCCATCTGTGTTGGGTCTCACAAATCTTAAAATAAAATTTAAAAAAGGCTTATCATTGATCTTTTGGCTCCTCATTCTTCACACACACTAAGTATACATTCATGAATCCCTCCTGAAGAATTCTCCCTCCATTACGTCACTGTCGACAACGCCATACAGGCCATTTCTTTTTCTTCTTTTTGCCACCTTCACCTTAAATTAGCACACAATACAATCAAAGTTTATCTCGCAGGGATTCAACATTACATACTCATCAGTTATCCCAATCACACACTTTTTCTCACGTCCTATCCCATTAAAAGTATATTACAGGGTATTAATAAAAGAGACAGACCCCGTACTTCATTTTCTAGTTTTCAAATTCACAGGAACCCAGGAATCCAATGGATTGCACACCTGAGGAAGACCACATTTTGATCAGATCATCTGTATTTTATTTGTTTTTATATACTTATATGTGAATAAAATGCCCACTTTTGAACAATCCATTGGATTCCTAGGTTCCTGTGAATTTGAAAACTAGAGGACCTTCAAGGACAAAGATCCAGTGTATCCCTTTAAAGGGACACTATAGTCACCTGAACAACTTTAGCTTAATGAAGCAGTTTTGGTGTATAAAACATGCCCCTGCAGCCTCACTGCTCAATCCTCTGCCATTTAGGAGTTAAATCCCTTTGTTTATGAACTCAAGTCACACCTCCCTGCATGTGACTTGCACAGCCTTCCATAAACACTTCCTGTAAAGAGGGCCCTATTTAGGCTTTCTTTATTGGAAGTTCTGTTTAATTAAGATTTGCTTTTCCCCTGCTATGTTAATAGCTTGCTAGACCCTGCAAGAGCTTCCTGTATGTGATTAAAGTTCAATTTAGAGATTGAGATACAATTATTTAAGGCAAATTACATCTGTTTGAAAGTGAAACCAGTTTCTTTTTCATGCAGGCTCTGTCAATCAAATCCAGGGGAGGTGTGGCTAGGGCTGCATAAACAGAAACAAAGTGATTTAACTCCTAAATGACAGTTAATTGAGCAGTGCAATTGCAGGAGAATGATCTATACACTAAAACTGCTTTATTTAGCTAAAGTAATTTAGGTGCCTATAGTGTTCCTTTAAGTGGATGAAATGCTTCTATAGTCCAGAGCCTAACTTATTTGGGTCTGGAAATTGTGAGTGCACCTTTTTCTTTTCACTACAATATATACTTGTTTAAACAGTATACACTATGCTGTGTTTTTTATACTTTTATCATCTATAGGGTCCACAGTTAAAGAGATATAACTGTTAAATAATGATACTTCCTAAATAGAAAGCCTAATAGGAAGTACAGAGGGAAGTGGGTTAAAGGGGTGGCGACAAGGGCATAACCCTGCATAAAGCACAAAGCATAAAATATACAAAAAAACAGAAAATGAAGGAGAGACCACCTCGTGACAAGACGGGCCGCTCTCCTTCAAACCACCCCAAAGTAAATGTCTATAGAAAATAAATAAATTTTATTGAAAATAGTTAAGTAAAAAACCAAATAGCCTTAGGACTCATAAAAAAGTCTAGTCTATTAGCTGCAAGGTATGTCAATCACTAATGAATGTAGCAATTTAAACTTAGACAGAGTTGATACCAAAAGTGATAATAACAATGTAAACCACTATTAAATGTGGCCTTCTAAACTTAAACCCAGTTAAATGCTAAATGTGATAATAGCAATGCAAACTAAACCTTGCAGGACATCAGAGAGTGCAAAGTTACTAGCACAAGATGGAAGTCGAGAGGATGGGGGGATATTATGTATCAATCACTTTTAGAAAAAGCAATTAAGACTTAGGCAGAGTTAACCCCTTAAGGACGGAGCCAAATGTACACGTTGTGAACAAAACAAAATGTAAACAAAACCTGGCATTTGCGCTACATGTCTGTCCAACCGTAATATACCCCTTTCATAGTAAATGCACCCACCCTTATTATATATCATTTTATTCAGGGGAAACAGGGCTTTCATTTAATATCAAATATTTAGCTATGAAACATAATTTAATATGAAAAAAATGGGAGAAAATAAGTTTTTTTTGGATTTTTTTAGTTCTACATGACATTTTAACGGTCAATGTCATAATACTGTTTGCTTTTACTGCAATAAAATACACATATTTATATTCAGTAAAGTCTCACGTGTAAGACAGTACCCCCTATGTACAGGTTTTATGGCGTTTTGGGAAGTTACAGGGTCAAATATAGCACGTTACATTTGAAATTGAAATTCGCCAGATTGGTTACGTTGCCTTTGAGACTGTATAGTAGCCCGGGAATGAAATTTACACCCATAATGGCATACCATTTGCAATAGTAGACAACCCAAGGTATTGCAAATGGGGTATGTCCAGTCTTTTTTAGTAGCCATTTGGTCACAAACACTGGCCAAAGTTAGCGTTAGTATTTGTTTGTGTGTGAAAAATGCAAAAACGCCAATTTTGGCCAGTGTTTGTGACTAAGTGGCTACTAAAAAAGACTGGACATACCCTGTTTGCAATACCTTGGGTTGTCTACTATTGCAAATGGTATGCCATCATAGGGGTAATTTTCATTCTTGGGCTACCATAGGGTCTCAAAGGCAACGTAACCAATCTGGCGAATTTTAATGTGAAAAAAATGAAACACAAGCCTTATATTTGACGCTGTAACTTTTGAAAACACCATAAAACCTGTACATGAGGGGTACTGTTGTACTCGGGAGACTTCGCTGAACACAAATATTTGTGTTTCAAAACAGTAAAAAGTATCGCAGCAATAATATCGTCCGTGTAAGTGCTGTTTGTGCGTGAAAAATGCAAAAACTTCACTTTTACTGGCGATATCATCGTTGTAATACATTTTACTGTTTTGAAACACTAATATTTGTGTTCAGCGAAGTCTCCCGAGTAGAACAGTACCCCCCATGTACAGGTTTTATGGTGTCTCGGAAAGTTATAGGGTTAAATATAGTGCTAGCAAATTAAATTCCCTTTACTTTCGGCATGGGTTGTCAGGCAGGTCCTGCTAATTGTAATTAATTAAGATACCTAATTATGTAAAAATAGTACATAAATATATATGTAGAATTAATATATGTATGTGTATATATATGTATATATCTATAAAAATTTTTTTAAATATTTTTATTTATATATAGGTATATATATAGTGATATATACGTATATATTTATGTATATAGATATATATATTATTTCGTTCTACGTGTATTTTGATATAAATATATATATATATATATATTAATATCACAATACAGTTAGAACGAAATAACAAACATCTATATATTTTTTAATTATTTATTTTTAATTATTTTTTAATTTATTTTTTTACGTATTTACATTTTTTTATATTATATATAAATATATATATATATATAACAATAATTATATATATATTTAATTAGTATCAGTCTACGTGTAATTCGATAGTAATATATATATAAATAATTATATATATTAATATTTAAATACACTTCGTGTATGTGTAAATGTGTGTGTGTGTGTGTATATATATATATATATACTTAGATCATATATATAATATATATGATCTAAGTATATTTTATTTGTAACTGTAATTTTTTTTTTTTTTAACTAATATTTTTTTTTTTTTACAGGAGAGGGGGCAGAGACAGTGTCAGCCAGTGATTTTACATCACTGGCTGACACACAGGATCAGTGATCACAGTGACTGCCTGTCACTGTTATCACCTCCTGCAGATTGGGTAATTGGGTAATTGGCCTACCAATCTGCAGGGGGATCTTTGTGCCAGTTATCTGCAGGGGGATCTTTGTGCCAGCCCTTGTGCCAATAGGCTGACACATGTAACACTGATCGCAGTGACAGGCTGTCACTGCGATCAGAGCACTCTGAGATCGCAGTGACAGCCTGTCACTGCGATCTCAGACAGTGCAGATCGCGGTCACTGACCCCAGGGGGACTGCCTGGGGGGCCAGGTAAGTCCCCCGACCGCGATCTGCTCGGGGTAGCCGCCGGCCACGTGTGTCAGCCGATTTGAAATCGGCTGACACACGTTAAAAACTGATCGCAGTGACAGCCTCATTAAAGTGAGGGCGTACTATTACGCCCGCCGGCGTTTAGAGCCGGCTCCTGCAGGGCGTAATAGTACGCCCTCCGTCCTTAAGGGGTTAATGCTAAACGTGATAATTACAATAACAAATCACTATTAGATATAGTAGTTATAAACGTAAACCAAGTGAATGCTAGAAGTAATAATTCCAATATAGACTAAACCTTGCAGGGAGTCAGAGAGTGCAAAATTACTAGCACATAATAGAAATCGAAAGGATAGAGGAGATCATGTAATAAGAGAGGAAAATGTAAAGTAGGAATGAATATGAAATAGATCCAGATACAGAAGAGCTGGATAAATCAACCTAATAATAACTCCACACTACAAGCTCAAATACCCCAGCGTATTGACCAAACCCGATCACCCCAAAGTGGCTGTAACACACTAAAGAGTCCGCTATTGGTATAATAAAATCAACAATTACATCGGGAAGATATAACTGTTAATAGGATCAAGATTTTTACATGTAAAAAGGTAAAAATATTGCTGTGTTTGTGTGCTATCACCTTTCTTTGTTTGCGGTTTCTATTTGCAGTGTATTGAGTGACTATACACTGAGGTGGGAAAAGCTGCACCAGTTTATATATTTTTTTATGATTAGCGCCTAATTCACCTTCTACGTCTTTGTGTATTCACAGTAAAGGAGGAGACTATATTTAAAAGAAGAAAAACTACCACAACAAGAAGACATAGTCTTAAATTAGAAGGGCAAAGGTTTAAAAATAATATCAGGAAGTATCATTTTACTGAGAGGGTAGTGCATGCATGGAATAGCCTTCAGGCTGAAGTGGTAGAGGTTAACACAGTAGAGGAGTTTAAGCATGTGTGGCATGGGCATAAGGCTATCTTAACTATAAGATAAGCCCAGGGACTAATGGAAGTATTTAGGAAATTGGGCAGGCTAGATGGGCCGAATGGTCCTTATCTGCAGTCACATTCTATGTTTCTAGGTTTCTATATTTCACAATAGACTCATATATGCCATCACATGCAGACTCAAGGACAATGGTGACTGGCTGAGAGCATTGGGGGTGCGGTTACAGAATTATTGTATCATTTGCTTTATCATGTCTTAAAAGTTCATCAGTAGCATTTTATTTCCCCATATTATGAGCTTTACCATTGTGTATCTACTCTCTCTTCAAATATGGGTTATGATCCAAAAGGACCAGTGACTAGGAATTATCCATGGACTGTACAGTTTGACTAAAAAGTGACAGTGGTAAATTTGGATAAAAATGTATTGTGTCAAACATTATAATACCACCATCCAATTTCTGAAGGCATTAATGTTCTTTCACAGTGTAAGCCCTAGGGAAGCCATATTATAACAATTAATATCAGAGGAATTACCAAGGACTATAAATATGTATGACAATATTGAGGCTTCTCATACATATTTACAGATTTTATTGCAAGTACTAGAAAACAACGAAAACAGCTTAGATACTTTCAAATATAAAGAGACTACAACTTGTTCAGCACAATTTCACTTAAAATCCAGAAAATCAACAAGAAGAATATAATTGAAGATTCATTAAGTATTTATATCAGATATCAATTTTGATCAACCTAACTATAAAAAGAGAAGTTTAAGAAAAATTATTATAATATTACTGGAGCAAATTACAAAAATAATAATATATAAGTCATACTAGTCACAAATCATCACATGCAGAATACATAACTTGTATATTGTATGAATTAAACACACCTGTAAGTAAAACAGAGATATCATAGTGAATATAAGACATTTGTTCCTCAACTTTTCTGTAAAATCCATGTTTTATTGTTTTTAATTTTTATTATATTGTTTTCATTTTCTGATTGTTAATGATGTTACGCAGTTATGTAACGCAATTTTTTAAATAGCTGTAGTGTTGTATGGGCAATTCAGATTACTGCCAACTCTTCCTGCCCCCTTGTCCCTAAAATAAAGAGCTTACTTCAGTGGCTACAGGGTTACATTAGAATATAGAGAATATGGAGCAATCTTGAAATTTACTTTTTATAAAGTAAGAAAGAATGGATACACTGAAGTGCAAGTGCTTTAGATTAAACCCCAGAAAGCAAACAATCTGATAATAATTCAGTCAAGAAATGCAACCTTTGAGAATACATGTACTACTCTATTTATCTCTCACAAGAGATTTTAGGTAAGAAAAATAATAATAATAACAAAGTATTTAACCCAGAAAGGTATATTCAGATTACTTTGTTTTTTATCCTGGGGATGTTACCTTAGCCCAACATCCAGGGGTTGCTACTATTACCCAATTTAATGGTACTCATTTTATCTACCTTGGAAGGATGAAAGGCTGAGTCAACTCTGCAAGGGCTGAACAGATTCTACTGATGATGCATTAGCCCACTGAGCTAACATTCATATTTCAAATTTCACCTCTAAAGGTATCATTTAACATTAATGATGTTAGCAAAAAGAGCAACACTACAGATTCAGAGGGAAGGCAAAACGGGAGGTTGGGAAGTAAATTTAATTAATGAATAAACAAAAATGAATTAAAAAAACAAAACATGCTTTACTAACAAATGGTATGAGCAACTCATCTACAACTACAGCCAAAGAAAGCCATTTGCTTGATCAATCAGTGACTATGTCCCACCTCCAAACTTAAGAATATAATTACTGATTTGATTAGTACTAAAGGTAAGAAAATTATATATCTTTTATCATGTCCCTTTATAGAATTGACCATCTCTTTTCTAAATCCTTTTTTTTTTTTTTTTTTAGCCAAATGTTTCCTTAAGGTATGCTTCACACATTTGAACAGCCTAAACATTTGTAGAAATATTCATTCCTGCAGTTCCGTAAAATTAATGCTAACATGAATAAATCAATAAAACCAATCAGAATCATGAAAACCATTCTATTTTAATAGTGCTGCTGTCAGCATCCTTTTTATTCTGTAATACTATTATTATTTTAACTATTAATTTTCATTCTACTATGGAATTATGTCCTACTGTCCTTATTATATTATAAGACCGAAGTGCATTGAATAATTTTTTTTCTAGGCTCCCACAAGAAAACAATGATTTGGAATAGTAACTCATCTGTTATTGAAATCATGATGGTGGGATTCACAAGTAATAGGCAGCTCCAGAGTTTGATGTTCATTGTCTTCTTGTTAATGTATGTCCTCACACTTACTGGAAATCTTGTCATTATCATTGTAATAAGAAGAGGTTATGAATTCCAAACCCCTATGTACTTTTTAATTACACATTTATCGTTTTTAGATATATGCTACACAACGACAATTGCTCCAAATATGCTTGATTTGATTCGAAATGGAGATAAAAACATCTCTTTATTTGGTTGCTTAATTCAACTTTATTTTTTTCTTAGTTTAGTTTGTACAGAGAATTTCCTGATAGCCACAATGGCATATGATCGTTACTTGGCTATCTGTAAACCATTACATTACAGCATCATGATGACTAGTAGTATTTGCGGGAACTTTGCTCTGGGGTGTTGGTTGGGAGGATATTTATTTTCAGTCGGTCCAATGATTGCTGTACTCTATATACCATTATGTGCCTCACGTATCATAAACCACTTTTATTGTGATGTCTATCCAGTCCTTAATCTTTCCTGTATTAAATCATATCATATACAAATACTAGAATATGTGTCTGCATCAACTGTATTGCTCACTTCCTGTTTAATTATTTCAGTCTCTTATATCTACATTATTTATGCTATTCTGAAGATAAAGACATCATCTGGTAGAAAGAAAGCATTTTCCACCTGTGCATCCCATTTGACCGTGATTGTATTATTTTTTGGGCCAGGAATAATAATATATGTAAGTGGCTTGCCACAAACATCAATGGCCACAAACAAATGGATTTCTCTAATATATACTCAACTAACACCACTTTTAAATCCTTTTGTTTATACACTGAGGAATAATGAGGTGAAGAATGCTCTAAAAACAACCTTGACCTCTGTGAAAACATGTATATGACGTGATGTCCATCTACAAATCTGGTTCTCAAACATTTTGAGCAAGGAAAAGAAAGAGGTATTTTATAGCAATGTATAGCATGTATTACAGATCTCAAACACAATTAATAGGGATTCATGGATACTTCGGAACACTTTCACCACTTAGACACACCACGGGTGTCTGAGGGCTTCACCTTAAGTACGTAAGGCCAAACATAAATTAGAAACGCATCCTCCCAAAAGGGGTAACACTGCCTGTAAATATAGAAACCAATAAGCAATATAGCAGAACTAAATAATAAAGGACCTCCACCAAATCAGTAACAACAAGCCATCAGTCCCACTTCCCTATTTATTTTCCTTATGATAGGTACCGTATAAAAAGGCTTTAATCACATAGGCCACTGTATCTTGTAAGCATAAACAATATACCTAGTGTGTGGGACATGTATATAGTATGTTAGGGTACTCTCCTAGTAAAATGCAGCATCCTGTGTCTCTAATGCCAGCAATATATATTAATTTCAAACATAGCTATAAATTACACTGTATCCCTACTAAATAACTAAATAGCAAAAAAAAAGTATATACATAGGGAGCACATAGTCTGTTAGGGAGATGCATGCTGCTTCAGCTGAATTAATGAGATACAGTAGCCCATCTATCCCACAGAATCCCACAGAAACACTCCAAAATCTTATAGAAAGCTTTTGCAGGAGACTTATAGCTGCAAAGGTAGACCAACTATATATTAATGTATTTAGAATGCGATGTCATAAAATTCCCTGTTAGTGTATTGGTCAGGTATCCCAATACCTTTGTCCATTTAATATTATTTATTTATTTATAAAATATTTTACCAGGAAAGATACATTGAGATTTCTCTCGTTTTCAAGTATGTTCTGGGTCCACAAATCATTGCATTGATACATTAAAGTACAATAAAATACAAAAACAATATTAATACACAATAAATACAAAATTTAACATAGAACAGGTAGGAAATATATCATCAACCATGACAGGTGCATTCTGTTTTGAGGTATGTAGAGAGGGATCTCTTAAAGGACTTTATACTTAGGGAAGATTTTAAATTGTGCGGGAGGTCGTTCCACAATTGTGGTGCTCTGTAGGAGAAGGAGGATCGGGCCGCTTTCTTTTTGTATTGAGGTTGACTAAGTAAAGTGTTGGTACTGGATCGGAGGTTATAGGAAGTGGGAACAGCTGGGGAAAGCATTTTGTTCAGGTAGGGTGGGAGTTTCCCAGAAATGCTCTTAAACACAAGGCTGGAAAGATGAAGGGTGTGTCTGGATTCCAGCGACAACCAGTTTAGTTCTATACTATATATTAATATTATATGGATTCTAATGAGACAATTAAATATATATATATATATATATATATATATATATATATATATATATATTCCACAAGATTAAGCCCACTAACTCATTCACTAAATAGCCATTTCAAAGCTCACAGAATGGATTTTTTTTTATTTTTTATTATGGGGGTTTAGTTACAGTATATGATCATACATTATATAACACACCTTTTAATGTATGCATGTTCAGGTGAGTGCAGCCCCGAGGTTAGGGGAGGGATCAGCCCCGACTATGCATCTTCCCACGGACCGCTGGTCCATCCACTGGTTGGCAAGGGCCTTTAGCCGCGTGTCTTGACAAAAGACAAGAATTAAAACAGGCAACTAACAAACCACCATAAGGGAGGGAAGGCTGGAAGCTGTTACCAAGCCCGTTAATTTAAGATGGCTGCTTGCCAACTAAAATGCCTTCCTATTTATACTGCTAACAATCCTTTATTTATATTCCTCCCACCATTCTCTTAGACTTCCCTACTATTACCCTATCTACACTCCCCTCACTCTCACATGTCCTTGTTCTGTCTTTGCCTTGCCTGACTCCTCAAGGTCTTTACGTTAGGATGTAGTAACCGAAGTGGAAGCAGCATTGCGAGTGTATGGTGCTTGGTGAGCTGGAGGCCTCAGCTTGGAGTACCCTTATTTACTGCAATTTCCACCTATCTAGGGCTTATATTTGTGGGAAAGTCAGTTTTTAATCTTCATGTGCTGTTGAAATGAAAATCTGTTTTATTTACCTGCACAAAGTTCCAGTTCACACTTATACCTCATCATTGCATTCTGAAAGCTGCCTTGGAGTGATTCCCATTTGAACCTGAATGTTTTGAGCAGTACTTTATTTGTTTTATGTTTGCAAGTGACCATTTTCCTTTTGCTATATTTGTTTATTCCTAATTGTTTTATACTATATTTGCCTTTACTCACTCTTTTTATATGTGCTGATGTAGATTGTATTCTAAATTATCGTAAATGCAATCTCAGTCTATGTGTGTATACACTTTAATATAATATTTATATATTTACACGGCACTCTATTGGGAAGTGTGTAATTTAAAGGCACACCTTACGCATTTTTTTTTCAATTAAACTATTATTAAACAAAACATAACTATGAAAGATATGCACATACAGACTTTTCAGTTCAGTTTGATCTTTTAGTTAGAAAAAACAATTATTTTCGGTTTGTTGGACATTCTATCCTATATCTATTTGATTTGGCCAGTGCAGCATGTGACCCAGCTAGTAGGGGCATGTCTATTAAACAGTGCCTGCTCACTGTTGAAAAAAAAATAAAATTCCCCCCTCCTGAGCACCCACCCGCGACGCGCGACTGGGGGCTTTTAAACTAAAGGGGGGACCTATTGCCTGAGCGGTGGGTGGGTGCCATAAATAAGAATGTGGGGGGGACCTACTGTCCTCTCCCCCTCGACACCCAACCCTGAGCGGTGGGTGGGGGCCATAAATAAAAATGGGGGGGCCTAATGTACTCCCCCCCCGCCCCCACCCCTGAGCGGTGGGTGGGGGCCATAAATACGAATTTGGGGGGGGACCTACTGTCCTCCCCCCTGGCCCCCACCCCTGCACGGCGGGTGGGGGCCCTAAATAACAATAAGGGGGGAGGGACCCCCTGAGCGGTGGGTGGGAGCCATAAATAAAAATTTGGGGGGGACCTAATGTCCTCCCCCCCTGATACCCAACCCTGTCCTCCCTCCTGGCCCCCACCCCTGAGCGGTGGGTGGGAGCCATAAATAAAAATTGGGGGGGACCTAATGTCCTCCTCCCAGCCCCCACCCCTGAGCAGTGGGTGGGGGCCATAAATAAGAATTTGGGGGGACCTACTGTCCTCCCCCCGGCCCCCACCCCTGCGTGGTAGGTGGGGGCCCTAAATAACAAAATAAAAATTTACCCCCTCAGGTATAATTTGACTCATAACACTCTGATTGGTTACTTAATCCACCAATCAGAATGCTCTGTTTACACAGCGTGGGAAAGTTCTTTTTGAATTTTCCCACGCTGTGTAATTTGACTCATAACACTCTGATTGGTGGATTAAGTAAGCGCAGTGGTGGGGGCCAGTCTAAAATTCTTGTTTATGGCCCCCACCCACTGATCAGTGTTGGGGGCCGGGGGGGGGACATTAGGTCCCCCCTTATTGTTATTTAGGGCCCCCACCCACCGCGCAGGGGTGGGGGCTGGTGGGGAGGACATTAGGTCCCCCCTTATTGTTATTTAGGGCCCCCACCCGCTGCGTAGGGGTGGGGGCCGGGTAGGACATTAGGTCCTCAAGGGTATTTTTCCGATGACAGTCCTGAACCGTCAGCGTTTGTGAAGGGGTTAAGTACCTAAAATAAAACAAATAATTAACAACATAGTGTGAACCTGAAGAACATATAATGCTTGAGAGAGTTGAAAAGGCTAAAATTGGAGGCTATAGTGGTGACACCGGTGCTATTAACTGTTGCTCCTTTACATCTCTCATACTGGTACTTGCTGCTGAGTATGCATAGTACTAGTAGTACTACTACTACCACAACTTTGCAATATAGGGCTGCTGCTGGCTTTTGCACACTGACAGTTCTGTCTACACTGCTCCTTGCTTGGAAATTAGAGACCTGTGAGCTTTACTTCTGTGTCTGGAAAAGTATTTGAAAGGTTATTAAGGGAAAATATTCAGGAAGAAGAACATTGTCATTATCACAAAATAGAGTACAGAGAGTAATTAAAGGGACACTATAGTCACCAAAACAACTTTAACTTTATGAAGCCATTTTTTTTTGTGTTTATAGATCATGCCCCTGCAGTCTTACTGCCAGGGCCGTCTTGGGAAAAAAATTAGGCACTGGCATTTTTCAATCAGAGCGGCCCCATAAGTAGGGGCGGGGCTAGAGACAAGCACACCCCCTCTCAAAGTGAGCATGTTGGTTCAATGCGCAGAGCCCGGCTGAAGAGCTCTAGCATGAGAAAAGGGCCCTGTATTTGTTCTGCGCAGCACAAGCAAATTTAATAACATGCTTGCACTGTGTTTGCTTTTAAATTGTCTCTGGTGTCTCCACAAGTGGGATACCAGAGGGCAAAAGGGCCAGGAAAGCGCATGGTGCATGTGTTTGGAGCCTGCTTGTGGGATTGCCTGTGTGTAGAGTGTGGTGTGGTATTGTATAAATAGGTCAATTTCATTTGTGTTTGTGGTGTAATATGTGTGGCTAGGGGCAGTGTGTGTGTGTAGGAGATCTAGTGTGTAAAGGACTCAGAGTGTGTATAGGAGACTGTATGTGTGTGTGTGTGTGTAGAGGATTAAGAGTGCATATAGGGTAAGGGATCTAGCATGCATCTGGAGCTTAACAATGTATTTATTTATCTATTTATTAATTTATAAAACAATGTGAATCCTATGTGTTTAAGTATATTTTTCAGTGGCTGTTAGATGGAGCTTAAGGTGATTTTGAATTTATTACTATTTTTTTAAAGTGAGTCAAGAAAGCACTCATGTATGATATTTTTACAATAAATACATACAATAGGTGGAACACACATCCGGCGATTCTAAAAAAGGAAACAGAATATCATAGTATAATATTGTCAAATAGAAGTATAATGAATAGTAATAGAGCAGTACTACTCACAAGCCCAGAGCCAATATGACATATGGCTCTTATGTGTAGCGCAATGGGACTATTAATCAGGTGTCCCCATCCTTCTTCTTAGGCTTTCTTGGGTGGTTTGCTGAAGGAGATAGCAGTATTCCAATGTATATTCCCAAAGGAAACTTTATTTGTAGAATAAAATATAATAAAAGTGGAAAAAAATATTTTCCCAATAAAAATACAAATGATAATAAAAAGAGTCTATAATAGACTAAAATGTCCAAATAAATGTTCAATGAACAGGCTGTATGCAGGGCCGTCTTTAATACAGATTGGACCCTGGGCAGGTATTTGATTTGGGCCCGTTGACCTAGCCCTTCCCCTTCCTAGCATGCCATCAACGCCCACACACACACAAAAAAAACACACACACACTTAGCCCTCTCATTTCTTACTGAGACAAAATACAAACACTGAGACACATACAGATGCAAACACTGACATACATAGAGATGCACACATACACAGGTACAGGCATACATAGAGAGATACACAGACACACAAGTGCATACACAGACACACATGCAGATACACACTGACACACCTTCATACACTGATGCACAGATACACTGACAAACATGCAGATGAACAGAAACTGACATACATGCAGATACACACAATAACATACAGATACATACATGGACCCACATGCAGAAACACACAGATACAGACACTGACACATATACAGATACAGATACACAGACACACATGCAGCTACACATTCACACAGAATGACACTCACACAGATACAAACACAGACACATATGCAGACACAGACATGCAGACACACATACAAACATACACACAGATACACATATAAACATATACACATATAAACATACACATATACAAACAGACACAGAGACACACAGATACACATATATACAAAGACACACATATGGACACACAGGGTCACAGAGAGACACATGCAGATACAGAAACACACACACACACAAACAGATACACATACACACATACAAACAGATACACATACAGACATACAAACAGATACACATACAGACAGACACATACAGACATGCACATTTTTTATGTGTTTTCTACCTTTGTATTGCAGGAGGCTGGCTCAGGCTGATGGGAGTCAGAGTTCCCACTCTGACTCCATCCTTTTCTTCTCCTCCTCCCGCGCGGGATCATCACAGGGGGCCCGGTCGAGCTCTCAAAGCGGCCGGGCCCCTTAAAATCCATCGCTTTAGGGTGGCCCTTAGAGCATTGGCGGGTGGATGAGCCTTCACATCGCGCGACCTGCGGTGGTAGTTCCACGCGGGCCGCACGCACCATGGCGGCCGGAGGGCTAAAGGGACAGCTACTTTGGGTCCCCTAAGACTGACTGGGCCCGGGGCAGCTGCCCCTTTTGCCCCGTGTTAAAGACGGCCCTGGCTGTATGTCCAAAACGTTATGTTTCCTTTTTTAACTATGATATTCTGTTTCCTTTTTTAGAATCGCCGGATGTGTGTTCCACCTATTGTATGTATTTATTGTATTTGATTTCAAGTGGTATAAGGGGTTTCCACTTAGGTGGTTTACGGCTGTTTCAGCTATCACACACACTTTTCTTACTGTATCTCTATTATTTTATTGTTTCACATTTATATTTTTAACTTTACCTTTGTGTAGGTGGTCTTAACATTTTCCATAATGATAGATATCAGAATCTGTTGTAACTATAACTGGTTGAAGTGGGGGTATGTTACAATCAGAATATGAATTAATAATTATATGTATGATGTTTTGATTAAACAATCAATAGATGTGGCAGGATCATTACCTCAAGGTATATGTACCTTTAATCAACACAAATCAAATAACATTTTCTTGGTATTGAGAAACAGACAAATAAAATATTTAAAACATGTTAAATAGAAGGGGGATTTAACATGTTTTAAATATTTTATTTGTCTGTTTCTCAATACCAAGAAAATGTACCCCTTAAGGACCAAACTTCTGGAATAAAAGGGAATCATGACATGTCACACATGTCATGTGTCCTTAAGGGGTTAATATAAACATATAGCGATATGGTTGTTGAATTTATATCTGACATCTTTTTACCTGTAGGTGACCTAAGTTATCAATTTCAAAATTCATCATGTATATCACCTGGAAGGGTTAATCCAAAATACTCTTTTACCTCCTATTGACTGAACTTTGCTCTGGCAGTCTGAACTTGTTTTATCAAAAATAAAGGTTTGTGATAAGTGAAGCAAAGTTTCTGCCTGTCTATCGGTTAAATACAAATGTTGAAGTACTTCACGTATACTAATTAGACTATATTAATCAAACCACTCTGCAAACTTAAACGAATACCGAGTAGTTTCTGATTTAATAAAAATATTTTAAACTTTCTTCTAAAGTTAAGACTTTATTCATGATTGCAGTTGTTTTTGTAATCATATGATCTTTAGATATGTGCAATTCGTTTCGGTCCAAATGTGAATTCGGATGGATTTTGGGACATTGGGGTACTTCCAAATGTCCAAATAGCTGAAGTTGCCGAAGTTCCGAAGTGTCGAAGTGCCAAAGTGCCAAAGTTCCGAAGCACAGTGTTGCCTAATAGACATGTGCAATTCGTTTCTGTCCGAATGTGAATTTGGCCAAATTTCGGGAAATTGGGACATTCAGGTACTTCCGAATGTCCGAATAGCTGAATTCCCGAATTGCCAAAGTGCCGAATTGCCGAAGTCCCGAAATTACCGAATTTCCGAAGTGTCGAAGTGCCGAAGTTCAGAAGCACAGTATTGCCTAAGTACTAATATACTTACTCAGTGGAAGAAAAAGAATGTTACACTGTATACAATTTTAAATAAAAAGTATACAAACATAGCCAGCATTTGCAACACTTACAACAATCAAGAAACACACATTCATATAAAATGTAAGTTACTTAGCCAGTCAATGGAATGACAGGAATGAATAAGTAGATAACGCCCTAATTCCCACGGTATTAGGGAGCTATCTACTAAAAGGCTGAAAGACCTAAATTGGTCTTTCAGCCAAATTTACTAATACTAAGTAAAGATTACTTAGTATTAGTAAATTATGCCCCTACTCGCTATACCGCAAGTAGGGGCATGTCCTGTAGGTTACCCCCTCCTAATTGGGCTGCTCAATGTAAAAAAAAAAAGGCACGTCCCCCCCTTCCGAGCCCCCACCCATGCCGCGAGAGTGGGGGCTTCTAACCTGAAGGGGGGACCTAATGCCCCTACCCCTGAACGGTGGGTGGGGGCCCTAAAGTAAAATAATGGAGGGGTGGACCTATTGCCCTCCCCCCATCCCCCACCATGAGCGGCGGGTGGGGGCCCTAAATCAGAATAAGGGGGGACCTACTATTGTTCTCCTCCCTGGCCCCCACCCCTGTGTGGAGGGTGGGAGCCCTAAATTAGGTCCCCCAATTGGTATTTATGGCCCCCATCGCATTACGTTCCCCCTCCCAATTGGTATTTAGGGCCCCCACCCACTGCTCAGGGGTAGGGGCCAGGGGGGAGGACATTAGGTCCCCCCTCTTATTCTAATTTAGGGCCCCCACCCACCACTCAGGGGTGGGGGCCAGGGGGGAGGACATTAGGTTACCCTCTCCTAATTGGTATTTAGGGCCCCGACTCGCCACTCAGGGGTGGGGGCCGGGGGGGGCAATAGGTTTTTTTTTGTTTTAAAAGTGAGCAGCCACTGGCTGTTCACTATTTAATAGACATGCCCCTGCTCGCGGTATAGCGAGTAGGGGCAAAATTTACTAATACTAAGTAATTTTTACTTAGTATTAGTAAATTTGGCTGAAAGACCAATTTAGGTCTTTCAGCCTTTTGGTAGATAACTCCCTAATACCGAATTAGGGAGTTATCTACTAAGCGGCTGCAAGAGAAGTCCCGAAGGCCCAAAATTCAGAAGTTCCGAAATTCAGAAGTGCCGAAGTTGTCAAAGTTCCGAAGTGCCGAACAGAACCGAAGTGCTGAAGTCCCAAATAGTGAACTTCCGCAAATGTTCGCGAACCGGCGAACCGCCCGAAACGCCATTGACTTCAATGGGGAGGCGAATTTTAAAACACACAGGGACTCTTTCTGGCCACAATAGGGATGGAAAAGT
>OW240916.1:172671681-172705063 GCA_933207985.1 Pelobates cultripes | reverse complement strand
TTTTTGAGCGTTGCAATAAAAAACGTACTGAAACCTCGTCGCAGTACACACCACCCCACAATACCCCCCCAGAAACCTTCCTACTGAAACTAACCAATTCCCCCACCCTCATATCCCCCAAAAATGCAAAAGAGAACACCAGACTGAACAACACCTCAAAATCAGAAGCTCATACCAGAGGCAGAACCTGAAAAATGACCAACAACAGGGCCCCCAAGACAGTTTTTCGGGAGCCTGGAATCCTAGGCTCCTGATGCCAAACCCTCATAGCAATGGAAACTATGAAATCCTTGGTAACATCTGTAATTCTTGACAATTAAAACAAAAAGCTGAGCCCAGCAAACTTACCCGCACTGGGAGAGCAGCCCGACTCCTCCTAGAACCATAGCAAGCACAGCAATCCTTAAAGCCGTTCCTCATCCGACCTGAAACCCCTGTGAACCTGCTCAAAGGAAAGCCATTCCCCTCATGCCTTACCATATCTGCGCTATGTGGCATCCGCCAACCGACTTATGGATCCAGGCCACCACAGTTCCGCTGGGCACGGGAACCCGACTGCATCCACCCCCCCAAATCTATATTATATTATATTACAATATTTTTGCCTTTGTATTTTTGGAATGCAGGAAGAACACATTTGAGGGGAGTCTCTGGAATCAGTTTGCGGTAAGCGTGTTTATCTCCCATGTTAATATTAGCATGAGACCCACCGAGATAGTTTGCAGAGTGGTGTGTGTAACATAATATAGCCCGGTGGTATACTTAAATATTAATTAACATATTCGTTTGCAAATTTAGGAAATTTTAAAGCAGCCTTGTGTAAAACTGTATTGCAGTGTCAGAACTACCGTGCTAAACAGGGGCCCGGTCGGGATCCCCAGGCCTTTAAAAGCCAGGCCAGGCTTTTTACAGCCAGGCTGTAATGACTAAGCAGAAATCTCCCCAGACAGGTCTTATAAATCTCCCCAGGCAGGTCAGATGGTGCAGCCCTTTGGCAGCATGACCGGGCCCCTTTAATGTTTGCAGAGCATTCTGGGAGGAAGTGATGGTCTCTTTCTCCCTACCTATGTATTGTGTGGGATGAGGAGACTGAGGAGGAACAGCAGGCAGTCGGCTTCAGACTCCAATCAGATTGAACATGAGGCTTGAAGGAGAGGTCAGAGTCAAAGAGAACACCTAGGCAGCGAGCCTGCGTGGTGAAGCTGATGGTAGCACCGTTGACTTGGAGGGAGGAAAGACCAGAATTTTTAGTTTTGGTCAAGTTTAGTTTAAGGAAGTGGGCAGCCATCCAATTAGAAATAGCAGTGTGTCTGTGAATGTGTGTGTGTGTGTGTGTGTGTGTACGTGCCAGTGTGTGAAGGTATGTGTGTCTGTATATATGTGTGCCAGTGCGTATCTGTGAGTTTCAGTGTGTATCTCAAAAATCAAGATTATGAGAAGGCGGACAAGTAGCAATTTATGGTTTATATAATTACGTCTATATTTTCTCCTTAGATAACCATCAATAACATAAGAACGCCTGCAGAGCCCAAAATGGAAGTGTTGTAACAGAGTTTATACTACTGGGTGTTCCAGAAGTGAAACCGTTATGCAAACTTCACTTTATTTTTATTTTTTTTACCACCTATATCCTTACAGTAGCAGGACACATAATTATCATCTTCATTACTCTCTCCAATATTCCATGTATTTTTTCAGTAATTTTGCTTTTATGCAGATTTGCTACACAACAGTGACTGTACCCAAATTACTTTACGGTCTTATTGTAAAATGCAACACACTTTCAATGTGAGCGTGCTTTGCTCAGTGTTACTTTCTCTTTTTACTTGGAGGAATAGATAACTTTTTGTAGGCCATCATTTCATATGATCGATATGTTGCCAACAAGGCTCCTACAATACCAAGAAAATGAAAACAAATCAGAAGCCCTCTAGTAGTTACATACACCCCAACTCTAGATGGAGTACGTAAAATTATTAAAGACCTACAGCCATTAATTGCAGAGGACCTCACACTCAGAGAAATATTTCCTTAAACCCCAATACTAGCATTCAAACAACCTTCCAACCTGAGACAGAGATTGGTCCACAACAAATTGACCACAGAGCAGAAGCTCACACAGAATAGCACTGTTTGATGCAACAAATCACTGGCAGAGTTGTAGTTTCTATAGGCCATTTCTCTCTGAACCATTTGTTGCCAGCGATTGTTGAAACCCTAAATGTGCTGTTGCGGTCAGTATGAGAGAGGGCGTCAGCCGCTGTGTTGTGGTTGCCCAGTACATGTTCAATTTACAAGTGAAAGTGTTGTGTTGCTGCTGCCCCTGTGGGTCTCCTGATGAGACTCCTGATTGTAAGACATGGGGTGGCTGAGTCAAAAAGTCTCATAGGGAGAACAAGTGGGGTACTTCTATCCAAGTATAGCAGCCCGCGTGAGAGAAGTCGATTCCCTATGGACCGAAAATGTAGAGAAAGAATGTAAGTGAGCGTAAAAGCGCGAATTGATCGAAATGGTAGAATGTCTACCTATGGTGGACCATGCGTGGGTGGCGTATAAAGGGTCACGTCTATTGACGTCCCGAGACTAAGGGGTTTTGCGTACCCGATAGGTGTGACAGTGTAGAGTGACATCTGAACTATAGAACATAATCTGTCGAGATAAGCATAGAAGTTGTGAAGGCCTTCTTACGTGTAATGAGGGTAAATGACTAGCACTAATCCGGTGTCATATATACATTTAACAGAATATACGAGATAAACCCAATATGGCCTTATAACATACATAAATTTCTAATAAAGATAACATATATATTGTATGTGAAATGTGAGCCTGTTACGAGATCGTATAGTTGGCAGGTAATTAACTGAAACGTGGGCCCGTGTTGGTCTTGCGTTCATTTGGATAGCACGGAGGCGGATAAGGGAATAGTTACGTTGGAGAAGACAGAAATTTAAGGTAATCAAAGCGATGTTAATGGTAAGCTAAGATGAGAGTCTTTACTTGGAATGTAACGTGTGTTGATAATACCGGCATTGTTGTGACCTGTTCCAAACGCATTGGAAGTAAGCAACGCCAATGACCATTATGTAATAATATAATTAAAACAACGTTTGTACCAGTTAAGATTAACGTTGTTTAAGCGAGTGTATATCCCCGATTTTGAGAATGATGACACTTCATCCAGTTTGTTGCGACACCTGGCCATATGGGGAACTACTATAATTTGTATGGTGAAAAATTGAAATGCTTAGGGAAGATTGAATGTTGGAAATTATGCTATGGCTGACTGACATTGATTGATTATTATAGTGAGTTAACTGGACTACTGGCGTATGTCGTTCTAGGGCATGAACAGCTTGTTCAGGGTATATGTAGTCTTTCAGCCATGGCCAGGACGATAGTGTCTCCGCACTTTATGCTGAACCGTCAAACTAAAGCAAAGTCCACGGCCTTGGAGGTGTCGGGAACAGAGGCTTCAACTGGGGACCTGGGATGAAAGGGTTGGAGTATCTAGAGCTCTTGTAAGGGAATTTATGATGAGTGACTTATGCAAAGTTTGATGCGAATTGAATAACATGCCTTGTGTAGAGCTGGGTTGCTTACTAGTGCCTTTTTTGAATTTCTTAATTCTAACAATTGGGGTATTTCTCTGACTAAGAGTGTGAGCAGAGACTGTGGATTTTTTAGATCTTAATATTTTTATTAAAGATAATGTTTTAATGACAAAAACTTTTTTTAAACAAGTCGATGTTAATAGTTTTATTGAATTGGAAAGTTGCCATCACCGCCCTTGCTTAAAAAACATACCCAAGGGGCAGTTTTTAAGAATGTGCAGAAATTGCACCATTCAAGAAGATTATATTACTCAAGCCACTGTTCTCAAGAATCATCTGGTCCAAAAAGGATATGACGAAGCGGCTTTACAAGATAATATAAATCAAGTTGCTAAAACAGACAGATCACTTCTTTTACAATATAAGAATAAAGATAACCGTGATCGTCAGAAAGAACAGATTCCTTTGATTTTTAATTTTTCTAGTAATATTGGCCTGGTAAAGAAAATTATCAATAAAAACTGGCACATTTTGCAACAAGAAGAAGATATACACCAGTTTATAGGCACCAAACCTAATTTTATTTTTAGGGGAGCTAAGAATCTTAAACAGGTTTTAACAACTAGTTTTATAAAGAGCGAACCCCCTAAAAACTTTTTAACTGATTGGACACGAGAACAGGAGGGCTTTTATCATTGTGGAACTTGCAATGCATGCTATAATACAACAAGAACCAATACAAAAATAGAGAATTTTCATTCTATTTTTACTAATAAAAAATATGCAATTAAATATTTTATTTCATGCCATTCCTCCAATGTCATCTATCTTTTAGAATGCACCAGGGGGTTTCAATAGGTGGGTAAGACTTTGCGATAATTAAACATTAGAATTGGTGAACACCTTAGAAATATAAAGAGAAGCTTTACCAACCTCAGTGTGTCCAAACATTTTTATGAACACCACAATTCAGATCCAAAATATCTGAGGTTTTGTGGAATTGAAAAAATAAGTAGAAACTGGAGAGGGGGAGATATAGCAAAGACTCTCAGCATTAAAGAATCTAAGTGGATCTTTGAATTATGCACCTTAACCCCTAAATGTCTTAACATCAATTTTGAAATTAATAATATTTTATAAAAAAAAAAATTCAATTTTATTTTCCGTTTTTATATATTATTATATTATTTCTTTACCCTTTTTAGATTATATATTTTTTTATTGAGATTTCTCTTCTTTGAACTTTTTACAAGATATGGTTTTGACATGTTTGTTTCTCTTTTAGAAGTTTTTTTAGTGGGGCATTTCATTAATTGTGACTATAGGCACTTTTTTCTCTTTCTCCTTTTAACTGTATATCTTTTATATATACATATTTTTTTTTTATATATTTGATCTAGAACTTATTAGAATGTTTTTTATGTGGTGATAATCATACTCATTTTTGTTTCTTTTTATGCATTTTTACATATATCTACTATTCAATATGGGACTTGGTTTGCCATGTTTAAAAATGGCATCTTTGCCTCCACCGGAGTATAAAGACTATAATATATGGACTACTACAAGTAAGGAAGGAAGAAAGATGATCTGGCGAAACCGGAAGTGACGTGACAGACGAATCAACACGTCACCAGAAGTGACATTACGGACTCAATGTGGTTGTTCTATGTATCCTTCGAACAGCATAGATACTATAACATAGATAGAGGCTATCTATCTTGTTGTTGCTGTCTTTGCTAAAAAGGAATTTTATATATTTATGGACATTTATATTTATAATTGCTTTCTTTCTCTTTGGATGGTTTATATTTTTGGGATACCAATATGGTGTCACGATTCGGGGAACCAAACACGCCAACACACACACACACAAAGTGCAGTACCGGACCTTAGAGTGGCCGGGCTAAGCACACAAAGAATAGTCAGGAAACAAGCCGAGTAATGGGGAACCAGAAGACAGAATAACGATAGACAAGCCGAGGTCAGAGAGTAGGAGAAAGTCACAAAGTCAGATAAACAAGCCAGAGAGTGCGTAACCAGAAACACAAGTTCAGTAGTAATACTAGCAAGTAAAGACCACAACAGGGCGGAGAGGAACAGGAAAGGTAAGTATTTAAATCCATAGGTTAATTCTGATTGGATAATTTCCAATCAGAATTAACAATCACACGTGGGAGATATCTAAACCTCCCACTGTGATTGAGGCACTGTGCCTTTAACGCCGGGTCAGGTTACTGACCCCGGCGTTTGTTAAAATGGGCGGTCTCCCAGCGTGCAGCGTCATGCATGCTGCCGCTGGGGGACACAGAGGAAGACCGTGGCTGGGAGGATGCCGCCCGCCGAGCGCACGCCAGGAAGGGGACCGCGGATGGCTGGAGAGTGAGTGCCGCGAGCGGACTGCAGCCTCCCCTCGCAGCCGCCCGCGGGACCCTGACAGATGGCACCCAAATTATGTCCGAAACCGGATGTGCTGCCATATTGGAGGTGGCGATGTACATCCGGTTGTGACCAAATAAGGAAATGGGTGTCACCTTTTTCACATGTGCAATTAATTGTATTCTTAATGTTGTACCCTTTATAAATTTTTTCTATGCTCACTTTGATGTTGACCAGTACCTGAGGAAGACCACACATTAGTGGTTGAAAATAACGTATTTTTATTTCATTTATGTAAAGAAATAAGCTTTTTTTTAAAGTATATTTCCTACTTCTGGTTCCTGATTTTATATCTCATTATATGAGATTGGACAACAATCAGAGAATTTATCCAAGGGAAGAATTTTTTCTCTACTCCAAATCTCTGGTTCCTGAATGTCCAGAGAGTCAATCTAAAGGAAAATTTCATCTGTGTCCATATATGCTGTATGAGTTTTGAGACAACTTTCAATCAGCTCAACTAATTGTGAGTGGTTTCAGCTCTTCAATATTCACCTTTATTATACTTTATACAGATTACACTATGTTTTTTCTGTTTGATTATATTTTTGTATAGGTATACCATCATATACCTTTACAAGTATATACCAGGAACATCTACTATTGGTTACCATAACTGTATTTATTACAGGTAACATTCTTCTGGTATTGTGTGTGCGCTTTTACCTTTGATCTCTACACTTTATTTTGGTTTCTAAGTATATGTGGTGACAATATACTTTGGTAATTTAGCTGCCCCTTCTATTTCCTTTAAGCCCACCTATAATATTTGTATTATCTGCTTACTAGTGCCGATTGCGAAAATATTAACTACGTAGTAACTGATGAGGCCCTGCTAGTTGCCAAATGCCGGTGAGAGGCTCTACCTATGATTTGGGTCGTGTGGGCTAGTTGCTACAATGTGTTGTAGCGGGTTATTGGCCTCTCGGCTGTAAAAGAGTCAATACGAGTGGCCATGACATGTGAGGCCCTGACTGCAACCCTGTAGAAGAGTATGCGAGGCACTAACTATGAGTTGGGCCATTGGACAAACCTCTGTGTAGAGGTGGGAAGTTGGCCTCGTAGAATGGTTGTAAAGGTAATCATGTGTGCGTGAACCACCTGGATAGAATTGGAGAGAGAAGGACTGGAAAAGGCACTACTGGTTGTGCTCTGGCCCGAAAGAATTTAGACGGGAAATGTAGTTATTATCAGAAGGGAAAATGTGCACTTTACGAGCTGAAAGTGAAGAGGAGTGTCCGATTTTGGTTCGACATACAGATTGTATGGGTCGGTATGATAAAACGTTATAAATATTAGGCTTTGGATCACAAATATAACGTGTCCTAAGATGCCTAAAGGTGTAACACTTCTAAACCAAAACAGCATAACAGTCAATATTCCGATGGATAGCTTGACACATAAAGTAACTTGTTATAACTATGTCACTAAAATAGCGTTACGTATGACTGAATTCTCATGGAGGACCTTGTGAGGTTCCGGCATGCGGTTGTAAGTACTTAGCAATTAAAGGTTTGAATTAGTATGCGGTGGTCGTAGTGTAGGTACAGTGACTCTCATTTGTATTGATTACGTAGACGTGTTTGATTGGTAGTCGATGTACTTAGAACTTGCCTAATGTGAGTTTGACATCGCTGGACATTTGAAACATAATATTACTGTGACAGAAGGATGATCAGTACTACTGCTTGTATTGCACCAGTAATTAAAGAAAGAGTTCACCTGAACGGTTTGAGCTGGAAGATACAATATTTGAACTGGTAAATCTCACTGCATGGTATAAGTAGCACTAAGTACTTCTTCCAATGACAACTAACTTGATGTAGCATGGATACATAGTCGGTACTCCCCCTACTGGCGTAGGCTTAGTGGTTGGTAAATTGTAAGACATAAATGTGTTCAGTTCTCTATGATGACTGGAATTGTAACCATTCAGAATTATGTATTTTTGTGCATGTCCCACGGTGAGGTTAAATAGATATGATCCCGCAGCATGATCATACTACCTGAAAAATTGGGGACTAAGGAGATACCACCTAAGGAAATTAGCCAGAGTAATTTAGCTAGAGTAATTAAAGGACTATTATAAGTTATATAGGGAATTAATATTATTGAAGTAAACTACATAACTGGCTTGTAGCTACGAAATTGAATTATTGTGTGAAAATATGAGACCCATCGTGCCATTGTGAATTGCCGTAATCAAGGCTGACTAAGGTTGTATGGAGTGTGGGCCCAGTCACGTTGAGGTATGATGGTTTTTAACTAAGCGAGTGCCATAGTCTTGTCTGTCTTAACAAGTTCCCTTGCACAGTACCGGATTGAGGAGTTATTCCCCATGAATTTAGGCAGATGCGAGCATGTTGGTTTGAATAGGGACTGAAAAATAAATGTTCTGACTGGAATTGTATCATAACATTTTTTCGCAATGACAAGAAGTAATACAGGGAAGTATTGTACTGTATTGTGTAATACATAATGTTGTGTAAGTATAGTTTTGGAAAATGCATTGAATTTCTGCTCGTTACCCCAGAATCCTCCCAGTAACAAAACAACTTGGTTAATCCTACTTCTCTTTTACAGTGTGTAGGGAGTAATTCTAACAGACTAAGTACATCCTGCTTATAACTACTTGTTAGCAATTTTATAGGTATAATGTGTAAACATGTATAACTAGCGACTCTTTAATATATAGGAACACCAAATGGAGGAAACCAGTATTATTATCCTGTGTATAGAACATTTAAATCTGTAATTTGAGCTGCCCATATGAGAGGGAAAAAAAAATGTTTAGGTGTAATTTGGCCGTTTGAACAGTAGATGGCGGTGTTTGTGCAGGTTTGACTGATCGTTTGTTTAAATTTAGTCGACCTGGATCTGTAAGTGGATACATTTGTTTGAATGAATGGTGTATGTGCTGGGGAGAAAGGTTTGTGTCTTAGTTCATGCGTGCGGTTTTCCGTTCGTTTGAAATCTAATTTCCTGTAAGTTCGCATGGGCGCGTGGGTTCCCCGTTCGGTAAAATTAGTGCACTCGTATGTTTTAATTCGTGAATTAAGCTGTTTCGTGTAAGAGTATTTCGTACAGTTTCCTGTTCGTTTGTATGACTAGACGTGTTAAGTGAATATAGCTGTAGGTAATTAGAGGCGTTCCTATGGGTTGATGTGGTTCGTGCGTTTAGGACGTGTCCCGTGTAATTCTATTACTCACTGTTTCTGGTTGCCTGACGGCTTACCCGGAGGTGCGGCAGAGGTTCCCGGGAATGTGGCGTTGAGGTTGCCCGAGCAGTTGCGGACCGGCGGGAGCGTTTTGACTGGGTCAAGGAAGCACTGGGAACCTGGAAGGAATCCTGGTAAGCCCGAGGGAGACTGTCTCCAAGAAACCGGATGGGAAAATGACCAGCCAACGTCAGCCCAATATAGAGGTAGGTATGAGTATATACAGGCCGTCTCAACCCCTCCCACAACACCAGGCTCTGCCTTCCCATATATATATATATATATATATATATATATATTTATTTTATTTTTTTATTTTATTTTTTTATTATTATTGTTTTATTTTTTTCCCTTGTGACATTTCTTGTAATGTTATGAATATGTATGGAAAATATAGATTTATTTATTTTATGTACAATAATAACCAGATATCAGTCATACTGTCCCTGACCAGGGCAGTACTTGTGTTCCATCTACAAGTCATTGATCTATGGCATAAACAGTCAGGGCCGTCTTTAATATTGATTGGACCCTGGGCAAGAATCTGCTTGGGCCCCCTGGGCATGCAATCACTCCCTCCACCCCAACCTAGAGGTGAAACTAATGTAGAGAGTGCCTTGGTGCAAAAAAATAATAATTCAGGCCTGCCCTGTAGCACAAGAGTAAAGAAAAGATAGATCCCCATCTGTCATACAACTCCTGCGATGCTATGCCAGGTGGGGATCTACCATCCTTGCAGGGTTGAATTTTTGAGCAGTGTTTGTGCAATTGAATGTCAGCATGTTATTGTATAGAGTGTATGTGTGCATGTAGGGGTGTATTTGTATGTACTGTTACCACTGGAATGCAGTGGTGTACTTGTGTGTAGTGTTTGCGTTTGAATGCAGTAATGTGTGATTGTCTGTAGTGTTGGCTTTTAAATGCAGGTGTACTTTTGTGTGTAGAGTTGGTGTTTGTATATAATTTTAGCGTTTTAATACAGGAATGTGTTTGTAATGTTTGTATTTGCATGCAGGGGGTTGTTTGGATGTAGCGTTGTGTACATTTGTGTGTAGTATTGGTGTTTCAGCAAACTGGTGTGTTTGTATGTAATGTTTGTGTTTGCAGGGCTCTGTTTGCATGTTGTGTGATTTCTATAACACATATACACATACACATTAACATGCAGATACACACATAGGCACACTGACACATGATCACACCTTGACACATACACACACACACTCAGATACACACCCTTTGACACACAGATACAAGCACTTTGATACACACACACACTGGCACATTCACACACAGAGGTACACACACACACTGACACAGGTATGTACACAAACACTCAGATACACACATACATAAAGGTATAAATGCAGGGGTGTATATGTGTACAGTGCTAGAGATGGAGTGTATTTGTGTTGGCATTAAAATGCTGGGATGTATGCATTACCACACACTCAGATGCACACTTACACACACTGACACACAAGTACACATACACAGGTATACATACACACAGAAACACTGACACACAGACAAACACAGCCAGATACAAACACTGACACATACACAGCCAGATACACACACTGACACAAACACAGCCAGATACACACAAGGACATAAACACAGCCAGATACACAGACACATATATGTGTACATTTACATATTTTAATCTCTGCCTTCTAGCAGCTCTTGGACAGCAACTCCCAGCAACCTTGGCCATAATAATGTCTCAACTCTGTTCTTACATACCCTGGTCCAGAATTTGGCAAAAGTGACATTTGGAAATGGTATACAGCCTTTGATAACACTTGATGCAATAATATGTTAAAATAAATACTTTTAAAATTTATATTTAATAGGGAACTGTCAGGTTCTTCTAGGATTTTTAACATGTACTTATTCCCTGTGTGTTACATTACAAACACCAACACTTGAATAAAAGTGATATCAGAAATAAGCAAAACAAAAAAACAAAACATATTTAGCCACCCTCCTGTCTCCTTACCTTTTGGGTACAGAAAGGTGGCTTCCCTGGGGTCCAGTGGGAGCTTGTTGGCCCAGGCTGATGGGAGTCTGCCATCAGCTTTCTCAGTCCCTCTCCCCAACAATGCTTGCATCCTCCTCCGTGTGGTGTGTGCCTCCTCCCCAGCGGCACTGAGGAGGAAGTGATCTGACCTCACTTCCTCCCAGCATGCCACGGAGAAGAAAAGGGATCACAGGGCAGTGTGTGAGGGGCTAGCTGTGTGTTTGTATTCAGCCAACCCCCATATTACAAGGGCCCGGTCCAGAGCAGTATTAAAGGGCTGTGGCCCCTGATTACCGCAGTTGCTGTAGGCGGCCCATGGGGCAGCTGCCTTAGGGCCCCCAGGAGTAACTGGGCCCGGGGCAGCTGCCCCTTTTGCCCCTCCTTAAAGACGGCCCTGTAAACAGTTAGAACAAAGAAGCACGTTTAATAATCAGTGAATTATGATGAAGTGGAAAACACTTCCAAATGTTAAACCAAAATAGATGAGTAGTACTGGTGAGTAGTTCTGGGCCTCAGCTCTAGTTTTATCTTGTGGCAATTTTTGCATTTTTATTGTACATTTTCACATTTTGAAAATAAAATCTACTAAAATATTGAAGAGCACATTTTTGTCTTATTGACTCTTCTGGACACAATTTGATATGTCTGTTTCCATATTGTGTTTTTTTTTTTGTAAAAATTAATACATTGGAAACATTTTAAAAATATTATTTGTTTTGAAATATTACAATAGTTTCAACCAATTGTATCCTGTTTCTCGCTTTGGATGGGGTGTTTTAGTCATCACTATGTTTAAGCTTGTGTGCATTTATTTCACATTATTAAATATTAATTTTAATTTTGGTGAATTTAAGAACATCTTCTGACATGTCACTAAGGATAAGGCATTATCAGTCATCCATTTCAAAGAATGCTTCTTAATTTGCAGATTACATTGAAAATATAATAAATTAATGTCCAAATGTTGAAGGAAAACACAGGCAAAAACCAAGGTTAGGACAGAGATGAGAAATAAAATCCACCATTATTAGAAGGAATATTTTTTTTGAATCTGCTTGTTTCCTTTTCCCCAAGCTTTAAGCCACTCACCATGTGTAATAGTTTTGGTAGAATGTAAAGGATTGGTATGTATGGTGGTATGGCACTTGTCTGACTATAGGTAATAACTAGAACCTTAGTTATAATGAATTATTTTGGTGCATATAAAAAGGCTCTTTCTATTGTTTTGGTAAGAGCCCCTTGAACTTCTTTGTTCCTCAAAGAATATATGAAAGGGTTTAGAAGAGGGGTCAAAATTGTGTATAACACAGAAAGAATTTTGTTAAAACTGGAGGCATTACCAGTGTTGGGACGCACATAGACGAAAATCATAGTACTGTAGTAAATTGTCACCACGGTGAGATGAGAAGCAAAAGTTGAACTGGCCCTTCCCCGTCCTGCACTTGAAGCTATTGCCAGCACAGTGGATAGAATTCTGAAGTAAGATAACAGAGTGACAGCACATGATCCAACAAGTATTACAGAAGCCAAAAGAAAAATGAGAGTCTCTGTGTGATGAACGTTTGTGCATGATAACTTCAATAGTGGTGAGATGTCACAGAAGAAATGTTGGATTTGATTTGGGCCGCAAAAGTGCAGTGTGGAGATTAGAAGAATTGAGGACATGGTGGAAAAAAATCCAGATGACCAACAGCACCCAACCAAACAATTACAAAACCTGGAAGTCATAACTGTATGATAATGCAAAGGTTTGCAGACAGCTAGATACCTATCATAGGCCATTATAGCCAGAAGGAAGCATTCTGTTGACCCCAAGGAGCCAAAAAAATACAATTGGGTAAGGCAGGCTACAAATGAAATAGTTTTGTCTCCTGATAAGGAATTTTTAAGTATTTTGGGGACAGTGACAGATATGTAGCACATCTCCAGCACTGCAAGATGACTTAGGAAGAAGTACATTGGCGTATGAAGCGTTTTCTCTACCCGGCAGATGATGATAATGATAAGGTTCCCAGAAAATGTTAAAATATAAATTAATATGAAAGATGTAGTGAAAACAATGTGTCCATTAGAAGAATCCCAAAGCTGAAGAAGGATGAACAGTGTTACTTCTGTTTCATTTGTCCTTTGCATATCCAAATAATGTGTTCTGGAAAGGAAAAAGCAAAACAAGACTTTGTTATATATTCATGGGAAGCTACAATTAATATAATCATATATATTGGAAATATTACATTTAATTAAGATTTTACTTTTTTATCAATGGCTAATATAATAAAAAACGTATCATATGTTAGATGACAAAACTCTGTTAAACATTGGTGTAATATAATTAAATATTTGTTCTCTGGCGGTCTGTATGAGTTAAAGGGCCTCACACAGTGTATACACACCAAGGAATATACAAAAGAAGGAAACAGCGTTAAAGTAGACCAATCCTATAAATAGGTAAAGTAGGAGGCAGCAACCTAAAAATAGGGTTCCCTCTAAGCCCCATGGACAAAGGTAATACACAAGACAAGACAGAAGAAGGTTGTGCCAAAGCTGACTAAAGTGCAGCTAAAAATTAACAAAGTCCAAAGTGTAAGTGGTGCCAAAACAAAGTCTTTAGTTGAGCCTGATGGGGCACCGATGGCCTATGTGGAGGAATACCCTCTATAAGGGTCACGTGAAGATGGATTTCCAGGATCCTTATGTAAAGAGAGAAACAAATAATAGTGCAAATATGTCTGATAAGTGGGTTGATATGCAGGAAGAAGAGATCTATGGTAATCCTACTCACGTGTAGTAGAGCTGAACTAGCTCTAGTGTTGACGGCATACAGCGGTACAATCCCCGCTTATAGGATACGTAATATTGGTCCTTTTACTCCGTATGTGGAAGAAAAAGACAGATGATAGGGCAGTACGTCTGGTAAAGATGGTATGTATAACAACAGAGTCTAATACAGTCCTACTCATGTTTAGTAGAGCTTAAGCCAGCTCTGGTGTGAATAGCATACAGCGGTATAATCCCCGCTTGTAGGATACGTGTAGATGGTTAAGTCTTTTACCGATATGTAGATCATAAGGGAGAAGGGAGACAACTAATAGTGCTCACTGTATAAAATTATATATAAGGAGTATAAAAAGTAAAATGTGTACTCACATAGGATTGAGCAGGCGGACTGCTCAATGACTCAGGAGTGAGTGGTATAATCCCTACCTCGGATGTTTTTGGAGTAATACTCAGCATGAAAAATAAAATCAGGATACCAAGCAAAAATAAAAACAATAAATAAAAGAGTAAAATGGCACAATCAGAGTGATTTAAAAGTAGCCAAAATACCTTTATTTGGAATACAGAATAAAATATTAAAATATCCACAACACGTTTCACCTATGATGGCTTTCTCAAGTAGAGACCATATACACAGCAAGGGCATGATCTATACACCAAAATCACTTCATTAAGCTAAAGTCGTTTTGTATGCATATAGTATCCCTTTAAACACATATGTATGGGACATGTGCTAGCACTAAGTGCATAGAAATGATATATGTATATGTATATATATATATATATATATATATATATATATATATATACACACACAGTATCATATTTACACTGTTACACAGGCTGTACACTTACTACTTTATATTGTAGTAGAGTGTAATTTCTTTACAAAAATGTGAGGGGTGTACTCACTTTTGTGAGATACTGTATATATACGCCATCTTGAATGCGTTAGAATACATTTAATAAAAGAACACTGAATGCATATATTCAGGCTTTTAGAATATACATTGTGGAAAAAGAAATTGCTATGCGTAATGTATTGTTGAGTATACCTAGTAGATGATGAAAGAAAAGGGCTGTTTATATTTTGACGGTGAGCTTACTATGATTAGCCACTCTTAAAGGAGCACTATAGTGCCAGGAAAACAAACTTGTTTTCCTGGCACTATAGGATCTTTAGGTCCCCCCCATCCTCAGGGTCCCACTCCTGCCAGTCTGAAGGGGGAGGAAGGGGTTAATCACTTACCTTTCTCCAGCGCCGGGCTCCCTCAGCGCTGGGGAAATCTCCTCCCTCTTCCGACGTCAGGGTTGAATCCGCATGAGAAGCGCGGAAGCGCCTCTAGCGGCTGTCAATGAGACAGCCACTAGAGGCTGGATTAACCCTAATGTAAACATAGCAGTTTCTCTGAAACTGCTATGTTTACAGCTGCAGGGTTAACCCTAGATGGACTTGGCACCCAGACCAATTCGTTGAGCTGAAGTAGTCTGGGTGCCTATAATGGTCCTTTAAAGGTAAACTATAGTGCCAGGAAACAAAGCTGTTTTCCAGTCACTATAGCTCCCTATAATCCTGCCCTATCTGGTGCACCCCTTTTCTCATTTATATGAGTCTGTATAAATCTTTCCTTTGGGGTTTTGGGTGCCGCTGGACATCCCCATGCATAGCATGAGGATGTTCAGTGTCAGTTAGATGACCAAAAGTCTGGTAGACATGCACTAGAGGTGGAGTTAATCCTAGTAGATAAATATTGCAGTTTCTTAAATACTGCAATACTTGCCTTTGCATGGTTAAGTGACCTGCACCCAGACCACTTCAACGAGCGTAAGTGGTCTGGGTGCCTATAGGGTCCTTTACGAACACAAGGGCAAAATGTGGCAAAGAAGGGTGCATACTGAACAAATGAGTTTGTGATCCCTTCTACATCTGACCCGTCTGTGGTACAGTTGAAATATAGTGGAACATGTATTTATACTTACCGTAATTTTGTTATTCATGGCAGCATATATATCATGGGTTAGCACCACCACTTACAGCTGATAGGACAGGAAAACACTCAAACCTTTAAAGGTGGACCCCTTCCTAGGATCCCCAGTCAGTAACAAGCTCTTCAAAAAAGTACAAACACAGATTAAAAGGGTGGAGAGTTTATGCTGACATGAATAATAGACAGGAAAACAAAATTATTGTATGTATGAATACATTTTACACTTTCCTGGCAGCATATACATCATGGGAATACCCAAGCTAACAAAAGGGAGGGACCAAGCCAAAATAGCTGCAAATAAATCTATTCAAATAAACAAATACATTAACCGTGACCAGCACTATGAACTGAATTGAGTACTTGACGTCCAAAGTGTGTATCATTAATGGATCTAACGTCCAACTGATAATGCTTGATGAAGGTGTTCACAGAAGACCATGTGCCAGCTTTGCAAATACTGTCTGGAGAGACCTTTGCCACAGAAGCCCAAGAGGCAGATACTGCTTGGGTAGAATGAGCATTGATACCCATAGGTAGTGGCGTATCCTGGCAACGATAAGCCATTGAAATAGTTGTTATTATCCACTGTCTCAGAGTAGAAGTAGAAGCAGCTTCACTTTTTCTATAGCCCCAAGGTAAAACAAACAGTCTGAAAGATTTGCAAAAAGAGCTTGTCCTCTCAATGTAGAGGGAGAGTGCTCTAACAACATCCATGTTATGCCACATCTCTTCCTCAGTTAGAGAGTTAGGGTAAGGATAAAAGGAGGGTAAGACCACTTCCTCATTCAAATGGAACTTCAAGACCACCTTGGGAAGGAATTCCGGCACAGGGCATAGAATCACCTTATCCTGATAAAAGACAGTGAAGGGAGGTTCACAAGACAAGGCCTGAAGTTCACATATTCTCCTCGCTGAGGAGATAGCTGTTAACAAAAGAACCTTTTGGGACAATAGTATCTCAGAAATACTCTCCAATGGTTCAAATAGTGCCGCAGTCAAGGCACGTAACACCAAAGGCAAATCCCAGGCCGGCATAAAAACCTTAAGTGGAGGTCGAATCTTCATAAGATCCTTCATGAATCTTATAACCAAAGGCTGTAAAGCTCACCTATTAGTGCAGAGAGAGCCGAAACATGGACTTTTAGGGTGTAATAGCCAAACCCCTTATCCAAATCTACTTGTAGGAAGCTTAGCCCCGCGGCCAAGGATGGAGGAATGATTACAATCTCCTGATCATGGACCCAACTGACAAAGGCCTGCCAAATCCTATAATAGGTGGTTGAAGTTGACACCTTATAGGACTGTAAAATGGTTTTAATAACTGAATGAGTTATACCCTCCTTCAAGAGAGATTCCGGTCAATCTCCAGGTCCTCGGTTGTAGAGCACAAGGTTCTGGATGTCTCAAAGGACCTCTGGCCGGACTGGGAGCTCCCATCCTCCCGACTCCTCTGTGTCGCCATAGGGAAACAAGGTTGATGTTGCCAGAATGGGAGAATAGCAATAGCCTCTACATTGTCCCTCTGTATCTTCCTCAACACAGTATATATTAGAGGTATCGGAGAGAGGACATAAGTCAGCTTGAAGTCCCAGTTCTAATTTAGAGCATCCTGACCCAGGGCTTTCAGGTCAAAGTATCTGGAGAAGTACACTTTCACCTGTTTGTTCTGGGAAGTGTCTTTCTCAGGTAATCAGATCTTTCTCAGGTAATCCCCATCTCAAAGTTAGGCTTTGAAAAATCTCTGGGCACAGCCGCCATTCGAACCCTGACATTGATACTCAGCTCAGGAAATCTGCCACTGTATTCCGGACTCACGGTAGATGAATTGCTGATATGCCCTGGGAGTGTACGATAGCCCACCTCATTATAGGTTTCAACTCCTTTATGAGTCTGAGACTGTGTGTTCCACCCTGGTGATTTAAGTAGATGACAGCTGCCATGTTGTCTGAACATACTCAAATCCAGCATCCTTTTAGGGTCGTCTGGAAATGTAGAAGGGCTCTGAATATGGCCCGTAAATCCAAGGTGTTGCTTGGAAGAACTGACTATGTTGCAGTCCATAGACCCTGAGCAAAACTGTCTTGATAATAAGTTCCCCATCCCTGAGAACTGTAATCCATGGTTAATATTACCCATTGTGGATCTGATAGGGGGAAACCTCTGGACACATTCCTTCTCCTTAACCACCAGGAAAGATGGAGTCTTAACATCGAGGAAATCTTGATGGGTTGATTCCAATTCAACTTCCTGTTGTTGAACTGGATCAGAAATTATCTTTGTGGGATTCTGAGCTGCCATTGGACCCATCTCACTAGACCAATCGTAGAGGCCAGGATGCCCAAGAGTCTCATATATGTCCTTGCTGTAACCAGGGTGGACAGTAGGAATCACTTGAGGAAAGTCTAAAGCCTTCCTATCATCTCTTTGGAAAGTGATATCTTGTCCAATTTTGTATCGAACATGGCTCCCAGGAAGACTATCTTCTGAGCTGGAGTTAGACTGCTATTCTCTAGATTGATCAGCCAGCTGAACTGACATAGTTCTAGGAGAAGCAGGTCCCTTTGATCTCTGGCTTCCTGGGGGTCTGAAGCAACTAATAGAAGGTCGTCCAAATAATGGAACAGGCCAATGCCCATGCATCCGGGCAATGACCACTACTAAGACATTGAAAAGGTTCTCGGTGCTATACTAAGGCCGAAAGGCAGGGCCCTAAACTGGAAATGGTCTGTTCCAGTGGAAAATCTCAGGAAGTGCTGGTGACTTTGTGCAATCGGGATGTGGTAGTATGCATCCTTTGGGTCTATGGTGACCAAAAAATCCTGCCTTCTGATGGTAGGTGCAGTGGAATGGATAGACTCCATCCAGAAAGGCCTGATGTTGAGCCTTCTGTTGAGCCTTCGGTCTCAATTTGCCATCTCTTTTTAGGACTAGAAACAGAGGAAAATAATGCCCCTTGAAGCGTTCTTCCTGAGGTACTTGTACGATGATTTCTTCTCTTAAGAGAGACTCCACATATTCCTTCAAACAGCATCTTTTGTTTTTGTCCATAGGAATACAAGTTGCCAGAAAGAAATTCCTCACAGGTGTTTGATTAAACTCCAGCCTGTAGCCTTCCAGAATTATGGAAAGTACCCAGGTGTCTTGAATACAGGGAGTGCAGAATTATTAGGCAAGTTGTATTTTTGAGGATTAATTTTATTATTGAACAACAACCATGTTCTCAATGAACCCAAAAAACTCATCAATATCAAAGCTGAATATTTTTGGAAGTAGTTTTTAGTTTGTTTTTAGTTATAGCTATGTTAGGGGGATATCTGTGTGTGCAGGTGACTATTACTGTGCATAATTATTAGGCAACTTAACAAAAAACAAATATATACCCATTTCAATTATTTATTATTACCAGTGAAACCAATATAACATCTCAACATTCACAAATATACATTTCTGACATTCAAAAACAAAACAAAAACAAATCAGTGACCAATATAGCCACCTTTCTTTGCAAGGACACTCAAAAGCCTGCCATCCATGGATTCTGTCAGTGTTTTGATCTGTTCACCATCAACATTGCGTGCAGCAGCAACCACAGCCTCCCAGACACTGTTCAGAGAGGTGTACTGTTTTCCCTCCTTGTAAATCTCACATTTGATGATGGACCACAGGTTCTCAATGGGGTTCAGATCAGGTGAACAAGGAGGCCATGTCATTAGATTTTCTTCTTTTATACCCTTTCTTGCCAGCCACGCTGTGGAGTACTTGGACGCGTGTGATGGAGCATTCTCCTGCATGAAAATCATGTTTTTCTTGAAGGATGCAGACTTCTTCCTGTACCACTGCTTGAAGAAGGTGTCTTCCAGGAACTGGCAGTAGGACTGGGAGTTGAGCTTGACTCCATCCTCAACCCGAAAAGGCCCCACAAGCTCATCTTTGATGATACCAGCCCAAACCAGTACTCCACCTCCACCTTGCTGGCGTCTGAGTCGGACTGGAGCTCTCTGCCCTTTACCAATCCAGCCACGGGCCCATCCATCTGGCCCATCAAGACTCACTCTCATTTCATCAGTCCATAAAACCTTAGAAAAATCAGTCTTGAGATATTTCTTGGCCCAGTCTTGACGTTTCAGCTTGTGTGTCTTGTTCAGTGGTGGTCGTCTTTCAGCCTTTCTTACCTTGGCCATGTCTCTGAGTATTGCACACCTTGTGCTTTTGGGCACTCCAGTGATGTTGCAGCTCTGAAATATGGCCAAACTGGTGGCAAGTGGCATCGTGGCAGCTGCACGCTTGACTTTTCTCAGTTCATGGGCAGTTATTTTGCGCCTTGGTTTTTCCACACGCTTCTTGCGACCCTGTTGACTATTTTGAATGAAACGCTTGATTGTTCGATGATCACGCTTCAGAAGCTTTGCAATTTTAAGAGTGCTGCATCCCTCTGCAAGATATCTCACTATTTTTGACTTTTCTGAGCCTGTCAAGTCCTTCTTTTGACCCATTTTGCCAAAGGAAAGGAAGTTGCCTAATAATTATGCACACCTGGTATAGGGTGTTGATGTCATTAGACCACACCCCTTCTCATTACAGAGATGCACATCACCTAATATGCTTAATATATTAATATGCCCTTCCCTGAGGGACAAAACGATTGGTTCCTGGATCTGTTAGAGCAGTGGGAAAAACCTTGTCCTCCATGCCAATGGCCTCCAAGACTTTATTTTCTACCAGGTTAGTAGCTTTGTGAGTCTCTGAAATATGGGTATTTAGCAGGACACCTGTCTGACCATGAAGTACCTGTTTTTCTAGCTCTTCTTTCTTGTTGCAAAAATACCTTGCAACCTTCAGCTGCCTTCTTTATGGAGTCTTCCAAGGCCTGGCCAAATAAAAGCTTACCTTCAAAGGTAATAGAGCATAAATTAGACTTTGAGGCAGCATCTGCTCCCCAGTAACATAACCATAAGGCTTTCCTGGCAGCCACAGATAAGGCCATGGTTCATGAGAATATTGTCGTAATATCTAATGATGCCTCAGTCAGGTACTCTGTTTCCATACGTAGGTCCCATATTGTGTCACAGAGATCTTGTCTCCACATCTGAGTCCAGCTCTCTCAACCAACTCTTCATGGATCTGGACACTGCTGTAAGGGCCACAGCAGGGTGACAGCCAGCTCCTGCAGGAGTATAGATCTTCAATGAATTAATATCCAATAATCCAAAGGTTCTCTCAATGAAGCAGAACTGTCTAGAGGTAACATCACTTTTCTTGCCACTCTTGAGATAGGAACATCTACCTTCGGTGAAGTTATTCACATCCTAGAGGTCTCTACCCTAATGGATAGAGGTTTGCCAGTTTACCCTGGAAGGGAAGATGTTTCTCTGGTCTTTTCCATTTGGATGTCACTATCTCTCTTAACGGCTCTATGGAGTGGGAAAGACAGCTTTTTCTTGTGCAGATCAGCAAAATGCTTATCTGATCCCTCCACCGTGTGTGTATCATCAGCAATATCTAGTGTCTTCTTCACCATTAGAATAATTTTCTCCACTGATTTGGAGTCCAGGGATTCAGAAAGCATTTCACCTTCACTCTCACAGGAATCTACCAAGATCTCAAATTCTCCAGAGGGTTCAGTCTTTGTCTGGGTCTCTTCTCAACCCGCTCTCTTACCTCCATAGCTGCAGAGATGCCTTGAGCATCCTTTCTTATCCAAACCAGTATGTCTGACGATTGAGTCGATATAGTGGAGGAAGAAGCAGCAATCTTCTGGAGACAATCCATACAAAGCTGTTTCCCCTCTACCGCCTTTCCTTCACTGCCAGAACAGTGGGTAGCTTTCTCCCTTTTTTTTCTGGAAGGAGATTATATGATACATTCCTCATTACTAGAAGGAGGTAAGTGAAGCATAGATGGTGAAGCCATAATGGGCTAAAAAAAAATAAATAGATACATTCTAGGACCCCTTAAGGAGTGCTTGAGGAAAAAAAAAATTACAAAATAAACTTACCTGTGGCAAAGATGTTTAAAAGAGTAATGCCACTTCAAGAAAAACTTCCAAACTGCACCAAACTACTTTCAGGAACACAATGAGGCAAAAATAGGTGCCAAGGCACTTACCTCAAGCCCTTCATGGCCTTTAATACCTTAATTTCATGTCTTGCATTCAGTTAGGGCCATTTTCCATTTTTGCCCACACTTAAAATGGCTGCCGCAAATGGCTATTTCCTTAGTATGCGTCATCGGTTTCGGCCTCAAATTTGTACTATTGCGCATGAGCAAGTCTCATAATGCCGCAAGCCTGTTCAACCTGAATGCTGGGTTTAAAACACTCAGATGTAGAGGAGAAGGCATGGGGCAGCTACCAGAGACCCAGGTAAACACACAGGGGCCGTGGAAATAGAATGCACTAATGGGGGATGATCCCCAGGTAAGTATAGGAATCTTCTGAAGAAGAGGAAGTCCCAGAGATCCAAGGTAAGTCAATCTTTAAAGTAAACTTTAAAGAAACATGTACAGTACTCTAAGCAAGCATTACTTAAAAATATACCACGCTAAAATAAACAAATCTAAAAACTGTAAGAAAGAAATAGTACTTATCTTTGTAGGGAGCTCCCAGCTCCCTTCCTAAGGGCTGTGAGACAGGAAAAAGACAGGGGATCCTAGGAAGGTTTGAGTGTTTTCCTGTCCTATTGGCTGTAAGAGGCAGAGCTAGCCCATGATGTATATCCTGCCATGATTAGCCAGGAAATATAAATGTATTTCCTGCTTTTAAACAATTGGGACTTTTATAAAAAAAAATAAAAGGTGTACTTTACTGAAAATACATACATTATAATGGTTCTCAAAGAGACTGCAAATCCACCCGTGATTTCTAAGTGAATTGTGCAAATAAAATGAAATACAAAAACTTAGCTTATAAGTACACATCTTCCCAAGGTTATCTCCCAGATGATAACCATACATGAGAAGATCCATCAACGAATGGAGAGCCAAGTGAGGGAAGACAACTACTGTTCCACCAATGAACTTTGAGGGACTAGCCCTACTTAAAGAGGACTGAGGGAAGGGTGTTTTAGATTTCCTTTTGGGTTTTACTTGTTTAATATCATTGTTTTATGTGGTTTGTTCCCTGAGGAATTTCTTTGTAAGACGCGTAGGACGCGTAGGACCTGTGGACTTTTTTTTTACATATTTGTTGTTCATGTATTACTTTTTACCTCATGTGTGAATAAATACCCGTTTGGATTATTCTTTCGGTTAGAGATTTGTGAACCATCAAATCCCCAAAGGTGTCTGGCTATCACTAAAGGAGCAAACCCAAGCCCCCTAACAACATCGAGGGTGACATCTATAAAACGCTCTGACCATCTGAAATTTGTGAGTGCAATATAACAGCAGATTGTTGATTATTTTCAGACAATATTGCACCAATTTTGCACCTTTATTTTAGGTACATTAGCAGAATCCTTAAACTACCCACTTTGTATATATTACAAATAATGGGTGCAAGTACACTGAGAGCACAGAGTGCACTGACTAAATACTTAACGTAAAATAGTGATAGTTAATATTTAGATTTTAAAGAATTGTCATTATTGGCATTGTTTACATTATGTTGATTTTGAGTCAAATTAAACAAATAATAAAGAAGGAAATAATTATGTAATGTACCCCATTCTTGGCAGGTCCTACTCTAGCAACCTAATGTGCCTGCTCTTATGAGATAAAAACACTTACTTCAGAATTGCTTCCTCGTGGGACTCTCTGCAGGCCAGGTTTAAATAGTTCCACCAAATGTGAGTGTACAATCCTCCTTTTTACTTATTTTTACCTTTGGAGCTACAATATTTCACCATTGGCAGTTTTTTGTGTTTTCTTTTATCTTCACATATACGGATTATCTACAATCCAGACGGATCAACTCCTGAGGATTGTACCCTATCCATATATCAGTGAGACTATTTTTATTGATTTTATTCAACATTTTCTTATCATTTGATCTTTACTGAACATCTGGATGGACTCTGTTTTATTCATTATTTTCATATAATTGCAATAGAGACTATTGTACCCAGGTTTATACCCAGGTTTTATCACTTGCTGATTATACACTTCAACCAATTGGTTTCTATTTTATGGTATTGTTCTCTGTATAATAGCGCAGCCCTTAACTCCTCTTTTTTCTTCCTATCTTACCAAGGGTCTTGAGGGATTCCCTTTTTAGGGTTGCTGCTTTCTCTTCTGTTATTAAGCGCAGACTCTTCCCCTCTGTTTTTACAGGTTTAAATAGGGCCTTTGAATGAGGCAACTGTGACAGGGAGGGGTGCAAAGCTAGGGAGTTTGTCTGGACTCCCAATTTATAAACACAAGCTTAGCTTGTTTAAGCTTTAGCTTAACAAAGCAGTTGTTTTATAGAATACCTTCTTTGAAATTTCACTGCTCAATTCTTTGCCATTTAGGAGTTAAATCACGTTTGTTTCTGTACATACAGCCTTAGGCACACCTCCCCTTACTGTGACTGACACAGCCTGCATGAAAACAAAATGTTTTGTTTTTTATACCCCCTTACTGTGACTGACATAGTCTGCATGAAAACAAAATGTTTTTTTATTTTAATCAGATGTAACTTACTTTAAATGTTTGTATCTCCTGTTCTGTAAATTCAACTTTAATCACACACAGAGGCTTCTGCAGGCTCTAGCAAGCTATCAAAAGAGCAGGGGATTAGAAATTCTAAATTAAACAGAATTTGCAATAAAGGAAGTGTAAACATTAGATGACTCTTTCCATGAAGTGTTTATGAAGGCTGTGCATGTTATATCCAGTAGGGTGTGACTTGGGCTGAATAACATATTGATTTAACTCCTAAATGGCAGAGAATAGGGTGGTGTGATTGTAGGGGCATGATCTCTACACCAAAAATGGCTTCATTAAGCTAAAGTTGTTTTGGTTACTATAGAGTCCTTTTATTGACATGGGCCAATTCAAATTGTCTGACTAAATTCAGACTTCATGCAGCCTCTAACCTTTTTCTTCACACAATCTGCCTGACAGTCTTTGGTTTTGCTGAGGGCAAATATACATCAGCAGCTTGTATATGGCAGTGATTTGTCCTAAAGCAGCTCATATTGTTGTTAACTTAATTCATATCTATTTCATGTACATTTTAAAATGTGTTTCTTTACACTCAACTCTACAATATAGCTTACAGACAAAACAGTCAATAACCCGATACTTTCCAGACACTTTGCAGACACTCTGCTGCTGACTAATAATATAACCTGTTGAAATATACATATCAATCATGTAATAATCAAAGAGATGGCATTTTTTTAAAACTCTTAAATGCATTTACTTTATATGACATTTCTGAAAATAATCTAATCTAGTTTCTGTTTTAAAAGTAAAAAATGATCAACTAAAGTCCAATAAGAATATGACTAAGTATCTCAATAATGTCTAATGTAGTTTTGGCACACTTATCCGAGAGCACCGAGTCTTAAAATATTTAAATATATTTAAAATAACTGGAATTTAACATTCCAAATCAGAGAATTGGATAATTCATCTAGTTTTAAATTTAGTTAAAATTTGGTCAACGTAAGTTGAAAGAAATTCTCTAACATTGACTTAGTAATATGCTACAATCTAACACTCATATTAATATAGCAATCTGAACAGTCCCTTGATTAAATGCTTTATCCAGACAATGAAACTCACACTTTCTTTAACCACAAGGTTCAAATCCAACCCGGTGCATGCTTGATGAAGACCTCAGTATGAGGTTGAAACATTGCTGCGTGTAATATGCAATCAATTTCAGAACAACGGCCTGATTATACCCTGTACTTTTAGTACCTTGACTAAAGACAGAAAATTACAGTTTGTTTATGGGTTATTCATTTGGCAATGAATTGTTGGAAATTCATCAGGGAAGTGTTAAACTTAGGTTAAAATCGCTGAATCAGAAAAAGTCTCCAAATCAGCAATGTTTCCAGCTCACATGTCTTGGACTTAAATTTGCAATTTCCTAGAGTATTCTCCAGAAATTCAGAGTTTAGTAAATGTCACTGCCTAGGCTAGATTTGAACAAATAATGAGTCAATATGTAGCAAAATTACAACTTTTGCATCTGAACAACCAGCTATATATATATCTAATCATGATGCAAAAACTAGTTCACACATTTCAGCAGAGTCAAGAAAAGCCAAACTGCAATAGCTTGTGCCTAAAGCAGGAATGACACTCTTGTCCAGCCTGAAAAGGGAAATTAAAACCACATTTGAAACACAGGGTATTGGACATTGTTACTACACAGAATAAAGAAGATTGTCTACTTGTAGATAATTTAACAAAGGGCCAACCCATGGCAAAAAAGTCAAAAATAACTTACAAGATACTCTCAGTACTCTGACAGTAGCACACAGAGATTTCTTCATATGTGTTGATTCAACTATTAACATGAACCATACTCTGTTTTATTTATAAAGGCATGGCTCTAATTAAAGGCTTTATTTTGTCACTTGAGTACTAACACCCATGGGTCTTGCTTATTGTCAGATGAGTAAGAGTTTCCCGTGTGTGTGAGATTGATTAGATAGAATAGAATAGAATAGATAGATTATTTGTCTGGCACTGTGCAAAAATGATAATAATAATAATAATAATAATGAACCTCTATATAGAGCAAGGTGCTTCTCAGCACTGTATATAGTCCAATGATTAAACAAGAGCACTCTTTGGATTTTTAATAAATCACTCTGTGTATTAAATAAGCATTGATCAACATTTCGGGCCTTCATCAAGGTCTTCATTAAGATGATAATTAACATAAACAAAGCATATTTATAAGCTTGTGCATTGTATAACTTGTGTACTTATCTCTTACATGTGAAACAAACAGCCTCCCATCCCCTATGCCGATACACTGGTCAATGCTCCCTGCCCTATGTGCATATGCAATGACATTAAACGGGATGTACCACAATAATTTGTGTCCTATTGTCCCATAGAAAAGCTGTGAATAATAAAATATTGTGCTTAAAGAATGTGTAAAGTTAAAAACATACATGGATGATATGAACTATTGATATTGAATAGATGTAAAGTAACGTAAGAGTGAAAAATATGACAGACCTAACCACTCACCACCAGAAAAATGAGTTCAAAGGAATACTGATCACATAGCACTAAAAGGAATACTGATCACATAGCACTAAACCAAAATAAGATATTATCAGTGTGAATGCTAAAAAATTGTGAAATTGTTTGTAAAATGAATTATGAACTAAGTGGGAAAAGAGTGTGTATCTAAAAAACAAAGTAAAAATAATACAAAAATATATACATATATACATTGTGGCTGAACTTACATTGAGAGTGGCAAACATACCATATAAATGGGGTTTCCCAACCAAGTTGCTTGTTAAAAGGAATGGCACAGACAAAACCATCTTCTCTCCAGAAGATGGCAAACGGATCCTTCAGGAGTGGAACATCCAAGTGCAACCAACTGATAATACCGCAGCTTCTAACAAGAGCTCCCCAGTCAAGCTTAATAGAGACTGGTCAAAGATCACACATTTCAACCATCATAAGACCTCTTGAGTCTCTCCGGATGGGTAACTTCAAGCACAACAAACAGGATTAATCACTGATTCGTCTCCATATGTGCCTTGTTAGCGCAAGATGATATGCTTGTTATGCATGTTATGTATTGGTTGATAGCTCCAACACCAAAGTCAGGAGTCTATGTCCTGTATTAAACAGGTATCTCTCCTTATTTGTTTGAATTCCATATGCTAGACAAACACCCCTGAGGTGGTTTTTGGGAACTAGCCACATATTTTACCATTAAAAGATGTGCCGACACTTGTCGACAAACAGAATTTTGTACATAGCTACTTCTTTTTCCTTCAGTTATTTATTATTTTTGAGATTGATGACGCTTTGTTTCTTTAACTGGTCATGGTCCTTACACTCTTTCTTAAAGGTAACAGAGATCGTCCACAAGCCATTTAAGCGGCATCTTATGGTGGGCAGGGAGGTGAGGGCGGCCTCACACAGAGTGCCAGGGGCATTCATGCTAACATGAACTGTCCCCACACTTAGTTTTGGGTATCCCGCTGGGTATCCAGCTGGGTCATGGGCTTCCTTGGACCAGGCTTGTCCTTCTGCATTCAGTGATTTAAACTTACCATGGTACTGAAAATGTTCTCCCTAAATGCCAAAGGGCTTAATTCACCCAACAAACAGCGCTTAGCGCTGAAGGAAGCCAAATCTCAGAATGCCCATATTGCCTTCTACCAGGAAATGCATTTTATATGATGCTGCAGACCCAGATTCAATATTAAGGCATTCCCTATTCATTTTCACTCATGTTATGCCTCTAAGAAGCAAGGGATATCAATTTTAATCAGTAAAGATTTTGCCATTTCTTGATTGTGAAAGATCAGCGATAAAAAAGGCAGATATATTGTTTTGCAGTGTTATGTAAATAATAAACCTTTCATTAATGTCTATGGTCCTAATGAAAATCAGTGATTTAGTTACTACATACTCCTTCAGGGAGGTGATTATTGGAGGCAATACCAACTTCCTGTTAGATAGTAAGATGGACTCTTTCCAGCATCAGTGCCTACTGGCCCGCACGCTGAAACAAAGGGATGTCCAATCCTCCCATATATGCCAAACCCTTATGACACATAACTTTATAGACCCGTGGCGGCTGTCTCATCCAAATGAGCGGGACTACTCTTGTTACACAGCAGCACACAAATGTTATTCAAGAATTGATAGATTCCTAATTCCCTCTACCTCCTTTCATAAAGTAGAGGACTCCCACATTGGCTTGATCTCGTGGTCAGACCATGCCCCAATCACAATATCTTTAAAATAACAATTTGTTAACCGTGGCTTCGGTAGCTGGTGATTAAATGAGCACCTACATCTTGATCCAGCCATTGTAGCACAAGTTGAGCAGGATGTATGCAACTACTTTAAAGAAAACAAGATGACTAACTCCCCAATAGACCAAATCTGGTTGGCTCATAAGGTGTTAGTTAGAGGAAGTTTTATTAAACATGACAGTTTTGCCAAAAATAAACAACTAGAGAAATATACTGCCATAATCACAGAACTAACAACTCTGACACATTCCAACAAACAAAACCCTACTTCTTCCAGGCATGCTAAAATCTTACAATCACAGTCCCAGCTCCGAGACCTTGAGTTCTCTAAGACACCTATCTACTTAGGAAACTGAAGCATGGCTCTTCGCTTCAGGTAGCAATGTGGGTGCCAGAATGGCATCCCAGCTCAAAAAAAATAAATAAAAAGTCAGCTCCAGGATCTCCTACCTGGAAAACTCTAAAGGGGAAAAAATAATAGACCCCCAAAAAGTGGTGAACAAGTTTGCTAACTACTATCATTTGCTATACAATTTGAGAGATGATTCACAAACTGTCATTCCCACTGCTGATGAAATAGATGCCTTCCTCTCGGATCTGCACCTCCCGGTGCTGTGTCCAGATGACATCACTTATTAGTCCCTTCATAGATGAGGAAATCTCAGCTCTAATAGCTTACATTCCAGCTCACAAGACCCCTGTGCCTGATGGGCTTTCCAACATCTATTATCACACCCTTTTCTATTATACTATCCCCACATCTCCTGGCTCTTTTTAACCATAGTGCAGAGAGGGGATCCCTGCCGGAAGAAATACTATTAGCCCAAATATCGAAGTTGCCTAAACCTGGGAAGTCTACCCTTCCTGTAAGAACTATAGACCCATATCCTTGCTTAACAGTGATGCAAAGATTTATGCAAAACTCCTTAGCAATGGGTAACCGCCACTCCTACCCAAGCAAATCCACAATAAAAAAACAGAATTTGTGAAGGGTAGGCAGGGCTCGAACAACTCCAGAAAGGTGCAGAATATCCTCATCGGGATGGAGTGGGCAGGGGTCGGATGCTTTTTCCTAGCACTAGATGTGGAGAAGGCTTTTGACAGACTGAATTGGATGTATATGAAAAGAGTTCTTACCAAGTTCAATTTCCCTTTACAGATTATTGACAAGATAATGGCATTGTACAGAACCTCAGCAGCCAAGGTCTCATATGGAGACTTCCTATCTACCAAATTTCCCATCACTAATTGGACCTGACATGATTGCCCTCTCTCCCTCCTACTTTATATTTTGTCCCTCGAACTGTTAGCACAAAAAAATAAGGAACCATAGGCAAATTCATAGGATACAATTGAAGGGGGGCGACTACCGCCTTGCCCTCTTCGCTGACAATATTTTTATAGTACTATCTGACCCAAATGAGCATTGCCACATCTCCTGTTACTGCAAAGAGAATGTGGTGACTTATCGCACTACCGTTTGAATCAAGATAAGACACAGGCATTACCAATTGAGCTCCCTTGGGGGACGGTGACAGAGCTACAGGAAGCCTATGCCTTTGACTGGAGGACATCCTCCCTTACATATTTGGGCGTTAAAAATCACCCCTTTCCTAGCGGGCATTGTGAAAAGTATTATTATTTTTTTTATTATTAAAAATTACACTCCTTTGATTGACAAAAATGATGCAAGGCTGCCAAACTCACATGGCTGGGAAAAGTCAATGCCTTCAAAATGATGACCCTTCCGCATTTACTGTATGTCTTTCGCATGTTGCAGACAAAGATTTCCAGCTCATTTTGCATATCCTTACAGTCCACTTGCAGCTCCTTTATCTGCGGTGGTAAGAGACCAAGGCTACCCTCCTGTCAGCATTACAAGTTGATCCAGCATGCAGAACTGTGTCACACCTAGGACTAAGGATAACCTATAACCAGACCTTAGAATGGCCGGACTTAACGTATACAAGAAGAGTCAAAATACTTGCCGAGGTCAGGAACACAGAATCAGATACAACAATGAGGGAAAGCCAAAAGTCAAGGATACCAGAATTCAGGGAAGTCAAAACGAAGCCAAAGTCAAATACCAGAAAATCAAGATCAGGAACGCACTCTCGGATTACCATCAGGATGAAACCACGACAGGGCAATGAGCAAAAGGAGAATTGGGTTTAAATACCCCTACTGTGGATCTGATTGTCTGTAACCGGCCCTTGACCCCAAAAGCAATTACCAGATATCCATGTGCATGATTGCTGCTCAGCACAAACCCTCCTGTGGATATGATTGGCCATGACTGGCCTTTGACCCCAAAAGCAATTACCAGGTTTCCGTGTGCATGATTGCTGCTCGGCACAACTTTTCCTGTCAGGACGGTAATGCTGCTCGGCACAACTTTTCCTGTCAGGACAGTAAATGCCATTAACCACATTTTTATGTGCTGATGAATACATGACACCTCCTTCAGTAAACTCCTACCTCATGTGGGGTTGGTCTCCTAAACATAGGAATATATCTTAAAGCTACTTTATTGGCAGGGGGAATTGCGGTGCATGCCCCATGTGGTCAAGTTCAATAGGTAGAGAGGGCTCAATTCCAGGGACAGTCTATGACAGACTATATGTGGACCCTCACACCCCATTGTACACCAGAACAAGAACTGCTCCCTACCAAGAAACTGACTTTAAAAGTGTGAGAAGACTTCATGACTGTATTGGGTTATAAATCCACTATTCTCCCTAAGGCACCATTGACAATACTAAAAGCCACAAATCCGGCGGGATCCCTTGATCACTGTAAAAAGCTGGGTATAACACATATGCCACCTGATGGAAGACAGGAGGGTGAGAACCTACCCTGAATTGCAGGGATTATGGGGTGTCCCTGATCGGGTGTCAGAATTACAGTATGATCCAGCACATAGAATTGTGTAACAAAGAGGACTGATAGTTAACATATACCGGACCTTAGAATGGACTAACGTACCAAAGAATAGTCAGGAATAGCCGAAGTCGAGGGACACATAAAGAGACACAACGATACGGAAAAGCCAGGGGTCAGGGATGCAGGGAAGTCAAAATTAATGCCAAAAAAATTAATGCCAGAAAACAGGGAAGTCAAAATTAATGCCAAAGTCAAATAACCCGAAAAACCAGAATCAATAACGCGCTCTCGGTCAACCACAAGGGAAACCACGACAGGGCACTGAGCAAGAGGAGAACTGGGCCTAGATACCCTCCATGTGGATCCGATTGGTTGTAATCGGTCTTTGACTCCAAAGGCAGTTACCAGGTTCCTATTTGCATGATTGCTGCTCAGCACAAACCCTCCTGTGGATTGATTGCTGTTCTGCACAACTTTTCCTGCCAGGACAGTAATTTTGCTTGGCACAACTTTTCCTGTCAGAACAGTAAATGCCATTAATCACATTTTTATGTGTGGAATACGTGACACCGGGATGCTTTTCTCTATCTACATTTGAGGAGTATCTTGGCCTCCCATGCATGCTCACACTCACCTAACGTCAATTATCCTCCACTTCTGTCCCCCCAGCTGGTGCTACACAGGTGTTGGTTGGCTCCCACCAAGCCGAAAGGCGCTATCCTTATGCTATAAAGCCGGGTTAGAACTACTGCCTGATAAGCTGTTACTATGCAAGGATCACTGGGAATTAGATTGTGGAGAGAAACTAACTGAAGCCACATGGCACACAGGAAGCTCCTCTATAGATGGTATATGACACCTCACAGGTTACACAAAATATATCCAACTGTTTCCTCAAAATGCTGGAGGTGTTTAATTGAGGAAGGGACCATGCTCCACATCTGTTGGACTTGTAGTGGTATCTGCCCATTGTGGGGTGACATCCAGACATTGTTGGGGACATTGGGAGTGCCATGTTTCCAGACGACTAACTCTACATGCCTTCTCCTGTTATTTGGTAAAACCATAAACCACACCTGTCAACAACTGATAGCTGTCACCATGTTAGAAGCATGAAACCTAATCGCAGTGAACTGGAAGTCTCCCGTATGTCCATCTCTCATACTACTCAAAGACAAAATCCAAAAATTTTACATATATGAGCACATGTCCCTGGATTCCCCAGCAAAAACTAAGGATTCAGGAGACATGGGCGCCATGGGTATTGCTGTCAGATTCCCTTGGTAGCATTGGATAGCATCACAGTAAAACATAGTAAAGAGAACGCGGTCTGCGGGCTCTTCCCCCTCTACCCTTCTGCATATAGTTAAGCATCCCTGTTTACTAGTTGCACCCGGTGTGCAACTAGTAAATTCCCCCAATTGCAGAGTTAGGGCTCACATCGTGGCCCTGTGGGACGGATGGCATTTTCCGCCGGATCCCCATAGTCAAGAGAGGAGGCCTCTCCCTCTATACCCACTAAACCCATTACTTATGGACCAACACTGATACCACTTTGACCCTTACTAGCGTTAGCCAATGCCTCATCGTCAATGTCTCAGAC
>OW240916.1:172658629-172671581 GCA_933207985.1 Pelobates cultripes | reverse complement strand
AAACGTTATGTTTATGTTACTTTATTGTTGAATTGTCAATGCCAGATTTATCCACTACGTGTTAACAATGTAGGTTATGTGAATTCACGTGGGCTTCCCTGTATAAGCCTATTATAACCTTGTGCATTGTCTACTCATAGCCATCATTACCTCATGACTTGTTGTTAATTTAAGAACAAAAGCCTGTAACAATGTTGTGGATGTATAATTGCTAAAACCTTCAATAAAATACAAATGTTAAAAAAAGAAGAACAACCGATTCCATTCCAAAGCTTTATAGAAACTATTATTTTAACTAATGCTTTCAAAGTAAAACAGTTACTATGCAATGTCAGAACAGCATATACTATTATTGGAAAGCTATAGATCTTGGTTAGAAGTATTACAGTGATTTAAAATAAAACAAAAATAATGTATATTTTTTTTATGAAATAAAGGTTTAACAATGTCCACCAGGTCAGACAAAGGTGCACCATGTATTGAGGGTTAAACATTTTCTTTTGTGTAGTATATTGATGGTCAGCAATGTCTATTGTGGAAGAATTCTCGGGTTAGAGATGAAACAAGGACACTCCAAACACTCCAGATACAAGTCGTTGAAGAACAAAGGCTATTTATTGTTTTGCAGCTGCAAAGTCTCAGTCAGACAATAGTCTTGGAATACCCGACTGAACACACAAAGAATATGTACCACAAATGACGTATTCCATACGTATACAGAGAATACGAAAATTACACATACATTACTATAGTTACATCCAATTATTAAACTAAAACGTATCTCTTACATACTGAAGCGGACTGGGTCCTATACCAGAGTATGCCCCAGTTTCCTGGCGGGGGCTGATGGCTCACCTCCTGCCCAGGGATTATGGTCCCAGAAAGATGGGACCCATTAAGTACAATGGATGGGATTAATGGGATTTTGTATGGCACTACTGGCCCTTTAAGACCCAGCCAAGGACATAGTATACTATTACAGAGACTTCGGACCATATACCTTATGCAGAAAAAGACATTGTGCTATCTACCAAAATTTGTGTCTTTTAATATATTTTCATGTATTGTGTATTCACCTGTATACAGCATTCGGCTGATTGTTCGGTAGAATCACTCCAGTTATTATGAGAGTGAAACTACCGAACAGTCAGACCACCCCAGTAGTAAGTGTGCCTCCAATTACCGTTTGCAACAATGTTGCGAACGGGTAATTGGCCCTCCGTGTAGTGGGTTCTTTGTTCTCTGGGTGGCCGCCATTCGGGAGACGAACACGTGGCGGCGGCCATTTTAAACTCCCGAACAGCGGTGTTTTGCTGTCGAGTGTCTGGAACTCAAATCGGACACTCGGCTAGGCAAACACCGCTGAGACCTCCATACTGCCTTAAATTCGTATAGAAACTACCGAACAGCAGGGCCAAAATACATGGAACCCTTTTCGGCTGTTAAACCCAGCGCGGTCGGTCTTTTTAGTACTTCCATAAATTTCCCGAACCCCTGGTGATTTTTGGATATGTCTCTCACCCAGGTCAGGGCTACCAGGGGATATAACATGTAAAGGGGTACCCCTATGTTTAGGGGTACATCCAGAAACCCAGGGAATTTGTGTCTTGTATAATGGGATTATGTGTCACACTAAGGGGAGGGGATGTGTGGGTGGCAACTCGTACATGATTGGCTACTGCAATGATTATTGTAAATCCTTCCCTTGCATGGGAGAATGCTTTATAAGGCAGTTGTGTGGATTAAAAGTCAGTTCTACTCCTGATACTGTGTGTCATCCAGTGATTGGGAAAGGTGATGGGATATTATTGGATTTTATTGCTGATGGTGATTACTATGCTGTTCAGTTATTCTCTCGGTGTGGATATTTTGCCTGGGATTATTGCTGATTCCTGAGCCACACCTGGACTACCAGCGGAAATAGTCTGTGAGAGACCAGCATTCTGTTACACATACGTTATCTAATAGTGGGCATTCCTGACATTCCACACTTGCGCCCTGGTCCAAGATAGTTGTACAGTAGTTTTAACTATGTGAGTACTGAACTTTACTTAAACATCATGTAGCTTCTACCACATATTAGGATATTGATACTTTAGAGAGAGTTCAGGGAAGGGCTACTAAACTGGTTCATGGATTGCAGGATAAAACTTACAAGGAAAGGTTGAAGGATCTTAACATGTAGGAGGAAAGACGAGAAATGGGGGGGATATGATAGAAACTGTCATGATTCCGGAACCTAACACGCTAACAGGTCACAGAGAGGAAGGATGCTATACCGGTCCTTAGAGTGGCCGGGCTAAGCACACTAAGAATAGTCAAGAGACAAGCCAAGTAAAGGGAGACAGAAAACAGGAGAACGAGGTGAGGAGGAGAACAAGCCGAGGTCAAAGGAGTGGAAAATACAGGAAAATCGGAATAACAAGCCAAATAATCGGTAACCAGAGAGCAACACAAGCAAACTGCACTACAGGTAACACAAGACCACAACATGGCACTGAGAGACAGGAAAGGTAAGTATTTAACAGCAGTGCTTAATTCTGATTGGATAATTTCCAATCAGAATTAATAATCACACATGGGCGATATCTATACCTCACACTGTGATTAGGGTACTGTGGCTTTAACGCCGGGTCACGTGAGTGACCCTGGTGCTTACATAAAAGCCGGGACTCCCAGTGTGCAGCGTTACACATGCTGCCACTGGGTGGCGAGGACGCGAGCGGCTGCGAGGGGAAGCTGCACGCCGCTCGCCCACAGGTAAGAGGAGGGAGGACCGCGGAACCGTGACAGAAACATTTAAATACATAAAGGGAATCAACACAGTAAAGGAGGAGACTATATTTAAAGGAAGAAAAGCTACAACAACAAGAGGACATAGTCTTAAATTAGATGGACAAAGGTTTAAAAATAATTTCATCAAGTTTTATTTTACTGAGAGAGTAGTGGGTGCATGGAATAGCCTTCTAGCTGAAGTGGTAGAGGTTAACACAGTGAAGGAGTTTAAGCATGTGTGGGATAGGCATAAGGCTATCCTAGATATAAGATAAGGCCAGGGACTAATGAAAGTATTTAGAAAATTGGGCAGACTAGATGGGCTGAATTTATCTGCACTTATCTTCGGTCACATTCTGTGTTTCTATGTTTCTATTACTTCTGTTACTTTTCAGTGGTCTATGTAAGTATGGCGTTTCTCTTACATTACACGTGGTCTGTAATCATGATAAGTATGGAGTTTATCTTACATTACTGTCCCATAGTCTCAATAGACCTTCCACAGTATCCTCATCAATATGTGTAGTGTCACCATCTTAATCATTCTAAGTGTAGCCCTTGAAGTTACACAGGCTGCATTATCTGAAATGCCCAGTAGATGGCACATGGACTCAGTATGCTGTTAATAAAACATTGAGCTTTGATCACATGACTTGCTGAAATCAAGAGAGGAGTGTGGCATCATCGCAGGGCCTGTCAGGACTTCCTGCACAGCTCTGAGGGAGGAGGATTCTAAGAGTGACCACATGCTGAGCCAGAGAGAGGACATGTGAGAGACTGTAGCACAGAGATAGGGCCTGGCTGAGAGAACTTGTTTCACCCAAGATCACACCAGCTGAGAGAGGGACCTGCAGGAAAGGAAAGAAGACAAGCACTGAGTCCAGACGTCTGGCGAATCCAGTGAGAGGAGACTGCTGCTGACTGACTGGTTAATCGTGTTGTGAGGGTAAGCCAAGCCTCTCCCTGTATCACCACAGGGCACCTGTCTCCTCACTCACAGTAAAGACTCTGAGGTCCCGTGACGGACATTACACATCTGAGGCTGCTTCAGTGACCCAGGACTTATAAGGGCCCCAACTCTCCTATGTGCACCAACGGCCGCTAGGGCGAAGATAAGGGGGTGGGGCGCAGGTGTGCTGGTGGGTGAGTGAGGAAAATCCACATTTTGCATTGTTATCTGTGTTACTCTATTGTATTTTCCTATGTATGTTGGTTCAATTGTTACTTACCATATAAAGTTAGTCCCAGTTAGACTGTGTCAGTCTCATTGCACCAAGTATGTTCCCAGTGGGACCCCACATCCCTACCCCGGATGCTCCACTGGGTGGAGGCACTGCCGCAGACATGTACCCCAGCTCCCAGATAGCGGAGGCTCAGGATCCGCCTGTCAGGCATAGTGAGTTAACTAGGTTTGGGGACCCCAAAGACACTAGGGGGCACCCCCAAAACCCCGTTACAGATGGAGGCACTGCTGAGATGTATTGGGGTACAACCAGTGAGAATAGGCTAAGTCCTCAGGCCACTCCCTCCTTTGTAAAACAGTGGGCCCAGCAAAGAAATGTACCATTACAGCAAGCTGTGATGTTATGCAAAGTCCCATCCTGCTGTGAGATGAATCACGTCATCTTGTGTATAGAAATTCGACTGGGAATAGAAATGGCGACCATCAGAGATATCCTGCAGGATTCTGAAGGCCAAACTTACATGTTAATATATTGTCATACGGGCTTGGGAGACCATGAGATGCCTACCAACATTCATTTACATGGAGCCCCGGATGGAGGATGCTCCTTAGTGTACGCTCTCCTTGATAAGAAAGAAAGGGTCTCACTGCAACAACCCTTTAAATTAGAACGGAAAGATTATGTCACAGAAAATTATTCTAAGCTCCTGACCCCCATCTCCGGAAAGGCCGGAGCCATTCCTAAACAAGCTGCCCATCCTCCTAGAGGACAGGGGATGATTACTCCTAAAGCAGAATCTCATCCATCTACAGTGTTACTGAAACCAGACAACCCTGAAGTACACACCCTGCCTACAGGAGGTAGTGATGTATCGGACATACTACAGAAACTCTCAGAAGCCATAGTGACGGCAAACCACACCCATAGTTACCGCAAACTAAAGGTGTTTTCTGGGAATCAGCCTGTTCCTGCAGGAGAAGAGCCTTTTGAGGTCTGGAAGGATAATGCTATGCAGTTGTTGGAGGAATGGTCTTGTACGGATACCATAAAGAAACAGCGGTTGGTGGAGAGTCTTCGTTTTCCCGCTACAGACATGATAAGACTGTACAAGGGAGTAAATGGGCAAGCTACTGCGCACGACTATCTACAAGTTTTACAGGATGCTTATGGGAAATCAGAAGATTTGGATGATCTGTTGGTTAAGTTCCTAGCCACTAAGCAGAAGGAGCACGAAAAAGCCACTGACTATATCAACCGGTTACAGCTATCGCTTGGAAAGTTATTCCATAAAGGAGCAGTCACTGCCTCTGAGTTGGATGCTCGGCTATCTAAGCAAATTCAGAGAGGTGGTTTGACCAGTAATCCAGTTATGATTCTGCTGAGAGCCAAGTTGGATGATAAAGTTCTGCCTTATTCCACATTAATAAATACAGCCAGGAGATTGGAAGACCAGATGTGTCCACCCCTACAGAAGGAGAAAGAGAATACAGAACTGTCAGCTCTTAGGAAGAAGGTGGCTGAATTGGAGCTTTTATGCAAATCACCACCAGAGAGAGCAGATCTTCCCCCTGGAAGTGGGGGGCAACACAGGAAGACTCAGAAAAAGCTGTTTCCTGAGGATTCACCCCGCCGAGGGAACTGCTTTAAATGTGGAAAGTCAGGGCATTTTCAGCGGGAGTGCCCTGCGGATTCCATGGAGGTGGATGTGGGGGTGCTGGCAACCGAGCTCGGGGAGACTCAAATGACCAGGTCTTACAAGCGAAGGAAGACCCGGCCTACATATAGTCTATCTGTAGGGGCCAAGATTGGGCCTAAATCTTTGATACACGTGCAAGTGGAAGGAATTCATGCTTCAGCATTGCTAGATACAGGTTCTCAAGTCACCATTATCTACAGAGACTTCTATGAACGTCATTTGAAACACATTCCTATGGAACCTGCAGGAGAGTTTCAGCTATGGGGCGTTGGGTCTCAAGCTCAACCTGTGGAGGGATGCATAAAAGTGACCATAACTATTCCCCAGTTAAATACCGGGATGATATGTCCTATGGAGCTGGAAGCTTTGATATGCCCTGCAGCCAAGAAAGTGTGTGCCCCAATAATATTGGGTACTAATGCAAAGATGGTACAGGATGTATTCAGGGCCTATCTGACAGAAGTGGGAGATGTCTCCTTAGACCAACTGATGGAGGTCAGCCCTGTCCTAGGAAAAGAGTGTCGACGACTAGCCCTTGCAACAAAACCAGGGTTGTGCCACTATTCAGGAACAGAACCTGCATTTGTGAAGCCTGGTGAGACCAAAACCTTACGAGCCATAGCCTCAATGCACCATGAAATGTTGGGGGAACTGGACAATACCTTATTGAGTCTCTGCCTGAAGAGGATCAGAAGAAGGGGTGGACTCTCATACCTGAGATAAAAGATTGGCGAAAAAGGTGGTGTCGGAGTTTTCCTGTGATGGTACAGAATTTAACCCCCACGGAAATCCGGATTGATCGTCATCAGAAGATTGGTGTAATACACCTTTTAGATCAAGTTTCGTCCATCATGTCTGTGAGTGCAGAACAGACGGATCATGTGAAAGCACCTTTAGATTTTGATCTAGAAGATTCTCCCCTACCACAGCAGTGGAAAGACAGCCTTCGTTCAAAACTGGCCACCCGAGAGGGAGTGTTCTCCAGAGCAGAGATGGACGTGGGGTGTTCTAAGAGTGCCACCCATGCTATAAGACTTGCTGATCCTACTCCTTTCAGAGAAAGGTCAAGAAGAATACCCCCTCGAGATGTGGAAGATGTCCGGGACATACTCCAGCAGATGGAAGGAGCAGGCATCATCACAGAGTCCCGGAGCCCCTATGCCTCACCTATTGTGGTAGTGAGGAAAAAGAATGGTTCAGTTCGGCTATGTGTGGACTACCGTACTCTGAACAAGAGGACTGTGCCAGACCAGTACACCTTGCCCCGGATAGAAGATCTTCTGAACGCCCTATCTGGCAGCCAGTGGTTCAGTGTGCTTGACTTGAGGTCTGGATATTATCAGGTACCCATGAAGAAGGAAGATCAGGAAAAGACAGCTTTCATCTGCCCTTTGGGGTTCTTCCAGTTTACCAGAATGCCTCAGGGAGTCACAGGAGCTCCTGCTACTTTTCAGAGGCTGATGGAGAAAACTGTGGGGGATATGAATCCCAAAGAGTGTCTAGTGTATCTAGATGACCTAATTGTTTTCGGGAAGACACCAGAGGAGCATGAACAAAGATTGCTAAAGGTGTTGGATCGACTTCAAGCTGAAGGCCTGAAGCTATCAGTGGACAAATGCCGATTTGCCCAGAACTGTGTCACTTATGTGGGGCACATAGTCTCCGCTGAAGGAGTAGCCACAGATCCTGCTAAAATTGAAGCAGTGCTGAATTGGCCAAGACCAAATAACATCGGTGAGTTGCGGCCCTTTCTCGGATTCTGTGGTTACTACCGAAGGTTCGTGAAAGACTACTCAAAGATTGCTCGAGAGTTACATGACCTGCTGAAGATTATCTCTGACGTAAAGGGTGTTAAGGCACCATATCCTAAAGACCCCTTTGGAGAGAAATGGACTTCAGGATGTGAAGATGCCTTTCTGACGCTGAAGAAGAGACTTACAGAAGCTCCTGTCTTAGCCTATGCAGACCCTGAGAAACCATATATCCTCCATGTGGATGCCAGTATGGAAGGCCTAGGGGGTGTACTGCACCAAAGTTATCCAGCAGGATTGAGGCCGGTGGCTTACATAAGTAGGAGTCTTACAGGTGCAGAGAAGAACTATCCAGTCCATAAATTGGAATTTCTGGCACTCAAGTGGGCCATCGTGGATAAGCTGCATGACTATTTGTATGGGGCAACATTCGAAGTAAGGACTGACAACAATCCACTTACCTACATCCAGACTACAGCTAAGCTGGATGCTACAGGACATAGGTGGTTGGCTGCCTTGTCAAACTACAGTTTCAGCCTGAAGTACAAGCCTGGGCCCAAGAATGTCAGCGCAGATGCCCTGTCCCGCAGACCTAGACTCCCCCCTCACCAAGAAGAAGAGGAGTGGGAAGAGATCCCTGGGCCGGGGGTAGGAGCCTTTTGTCAGATGTATGTGGTGGCCGAGAGTCAAGAAGAATTTGCCGAGCTAAGAGGGATAGACTCCATTAGCCACTCTCCCGAAGCTGTGCCTGAGGTGTTCCATGCTCCAGTCATGCTTCAACAGTGGTCCAGTATAACCACAGAAGACAAGAGGAAGGCTCAAGCGCAGGACTGGTATATTGGGATAGTTATCAGAGCAATAAAGACTAAGAATCCTAAATTGCTGACTTCTCTACCTGTGAATCAAAGAGAATTATACCGAAGAGAATGGAGCCGACTACATCTCGAAGATGGAGTACTCTATAGGGTCGTGAAGTATCATGATCACCCTGACAGAAAACAATTGGTACTACCGCACCGATACCGTGGCATGGTCCTGAGAGCTCTCCACGATCAACATGGGCATCTCGGGGTGGACAAGACCTATGGCCTAGTACAAGATCGGTTCTATTGGCCTCGCATGAGGGAACATGTCGAGCAACATGTAAAGACATGCAGGAGGTGTATCCAGAGGAAGACCCTGCCTGTGAGAGCTGCCCCTATGGGTCATCTGAAAAGTACGGGACCCATGGATCTTGTGTGCATGGACTATCTCTGCATTGAGGACGATACAGCGGGAATTGGAAATGTGCTGGTGGTAACGGACCACTTCACCAGATATGCTCAAGCTTTCCCCACTAAAGACCAAAAGGCTGTGACTGTAGCCAAAGTCCTTTGGCAGAAGTATTTTATTCACTATGGACTACCCAATCGGCTACACTCTGATCAAGGTAGAGACTTTGAGAGTAAGTTGATAAAGGAGCTGTTAGGCATGTTGCAGGTGCAGAAGTCCAGAACCACACCTTATCATCCGGAGGGTGATGCACAGCCAGAACGTTTCAATAGGACCCTCCTAGATATGCTAGGGACTCTCAAGCAAATCGAGAAGCGGTCTTGGAGTAAACATGTGGAAACCATGGTCCACGCATACAACTGTACAAGGCATGAATCTACAGGGTTCTCACCCTATTTCTTAATGTTCGGAAGAGAAGCTCGATTGCCGATAGATGTCCGGTTGGGAGTGTCTCCTGATGGAACAGATTCAACTTCACACTTTCAATATGTGAGGAACCTCAAACAAAACCTTCGTCGGGCCTACGAGTTGGCCACCCAAGCTGCAGCAAAAATGGAAGAACGGAACAAAAGAAGATATGATGCTAAGGTGAGATATCGGGAGATTCAAGCAGGGGATAAAGTTCTTCTCCGGAATCTAGGTGTGCCTGGAAAACACAAACTGGCTGACAGATGGAAAGATACCCTGTTTGAGGTTGTGTCCAAACTGGAAGGACTGCCAGTGTACAACATTCGGGGCCCGGAGGGCCGAATAAAGGCTTGGCATAGAAACCATCTGCTTCCAGTTGTGTATACTGATGAAGAGGAAGAGAGTAGTGAAGAACTGGAGGAAACCCCAGCAGAGAGTCCTGGAAATGGGGCAGAGGAGACCCCGGGAACTCCCAGTGCAGAGGATCAGTGGTGGTCATCACCCGCTGAAGAAACACAACAATTGCCTCCTTTAACTCCTGTGGTTTCACAAAGTCCCGGAACCTCTCCTGGGTCACAAAGTTCTCCAAGGTTGAATCCAGAAAGTCCCTGTTTTGTGCCTGGAACTTCCCTTAAAAACTCTACTTCGAGGGCAGGAGTCGAAGTTCCACAGTTGATGTCCCAAGATCCTCTTCCCCAGCGAGAACTGAGACACAGCACCAGAGTGCGGCAACCCTCTAGGGCCCTAGTTTATGATAATATAGGAGAGCCCAGTTATGCCCCGCTGACACAAGCAGCATTTAAAATGGCCACTTTCCTACATGCACTAGCTGAAGTGGTAAATGTTAGTGACTGTTTACCCTAAATAACTAGCTAGCTAGGATGTTACTGTGCGAACTGTACTGTAGGTATGCTAAACCTTTTTCTGTTGAATTTTTGTTAAGCTCCCTGGCTAGGACTTGCCAGTGGAAGGCAAGTATTTTCAAGGGGGAGCATGTAGCCCGTGAAGTTACACAGGCTGCATTATCTGAAATGCCCAGTAGATGGCACATGGACTCAGTATGCTGTTAATAAAACATTGAGCTTTGATCACATGACTTGCTGAAATCAAGAGAGGAGTGTGGCATCATCGCAGGGCCTGTCAGGACTTCCTGCACAGCTCTGAGGGAGGAGGATTCTAAGAGTGACCACATGCTGAGCCAGAGAGAGGACATGTGAGAGACTGTAGCACAGAGATAGGGCCTGGCTGAGAGAACTTGTTTCACCCAAGATCACACCAGCTGAGAGAGGGACCTGCAGGAAAGGAAAGAAGACAAGCACTGAGTCCAGACGTCTGGCGAATCCAGTGAGAGGAGACTGCTGCTGACTGACTGGTTAATCGTGTTGTGAGGGTAAGCCAAGCCTCTCCCTGTATCACCACAGGGCACCTGTCTCCTCACTCATAGTAAAGACTCTGAGGTCCCGTGACGGACATTACACATCTGAGGCTGCTTCAGTGACCCAGGACTTATAAGGGCCCCAACTCTCCTATGTGCACCAACGGCCGCTAGGGCGAAGATAAGGGGGTGGGGCGCAGGTGTGCTGGTGGGTGAGTGAGGAAAATCCACATTTGCATTGTTATCTGTGTTACTCTATTGTATTTTCCTATGTATGTTGGTTCAATTGCTACTTACCATATAAAGTTAGTTCCAGTTAGACTGTGTCAGTCTCATTGCACCAAGTATGTTCCCAGTGGGACCCCACATCCCTACCCCGGATGCTCCACTGGGTGGAGGCACTGCCGCAGACATGTACCCCAGCTCCCAGATAGCGGAGGCTCAGGATCCGCCTGTCAGGCATAGTGAGTTAACTAGGTTTGGGGACCCCAAAGACACTAGGGGGCACCCCCAAAACCCCGTTACATAAGAGTGCCACCTCAGAGTTTCTACTGAGTGGGCAATCAATAAGTTTTCAGGCTGTTCAATATCACCTGCTCTAGCATCTCCACTCCAATTATTTACCAGGGAGAGAGGACCAATTGTCCGGATATCTAGTTGTTGAACAAATGTATCTTCATCAACAGGAGAAATGATGGTTAATATTTTTTCCCCAGGTTTCAAGTATAAGTTTGAATAGAAACCCTGGGGCTGAATCTGACTGATTGAGCAATGAATTCTGTAATGACTGGTTTTAATTATTGTCTCTTAGGTAACAAAACACTATTGGGTCAGTAATGCAATCATATATTCCTGACCCTATTCTGTTAAAAAACATGTTAGCCCCCACCCCCAGGGCCGGCGCTTCCTATAAGGAGAACTAGGCAGCCGCCTAGGGCGACATATAGGAGGGGGCACCTTGCGCCTCCATCGCCAGCCCTTTAAATGCTGCAGCCACCTGAGCTCTCTGTAAAGAGCCTCAGGTGGCTGCAGCACTGCCTCTCTCCTCACCTCCCCTTCCCTGTAGCGTAGCCGAGCTTCTCTCCAGTCCGCGGTACAGGAACCTGTACCAGGCCGGACTGATAGGAAGTGTGCACTTCTTATCAGTCCGGCCAGTTACAGGAACCAGAAACTCCTGTACCGGAGTTGGAGCTTGGCCACGGCTACAGGGAAGGGGAGGTAAGGAGGAGAACAAATAGAGGGGGGTGAGGAGGAGAACAAATAGGGGGGGGTGAGGAGGTGAACTAATAGAGGGGGGTGAGGAGGAGAGAACAAATAGGGGATGAGGAGAAGATCAGCCAGGAGGGTGGGGAGTGGAGGAGGAGAACAAATAGAAGGGGTGAGGAGGAGAAACACCCATGGGGGATGAGGAGGAGAACAAATGAGGGGGGATGAGGTGGAGAACAAGTAGAGGGGTGAGGAGGAGAACAAACAGAGGGGAGGGTGGAGGAGAAGAACAAATAGAGGGGAGGGGGGTGAGGAGAACTAATAGAGGGGGGGGGTGAGGGGTGGAGAAAATAGAGGGGGGATGAGGAGGAGAACAGCCAGAGGGGGTGGGGGAGGAGGAGGGAGAACAACCAGAGGGGTGGAGGAGGAGAACAAAACAAAGGGGGATGAGGGAGGAGAACAAATAGAGGGGGCGAGGAAGAGAAACAAATAGGTGAGGAGGAGAACAAATAGAGGGGAAAGGGAGTGGAGGGAGAACAAAATGGGGAAGCATAACAGGAGGGGGTGTAAGGGAGAATGGGGGTAAGGAGAACAAACTACCAGGTGTGCACTTCTTATCAGTCCGGCCGGTTACAGGAACCAGAAACTCCGGTACCACGTACCGGAACGGAGCTCAGCCACGGCTACAGGGAAGGAGAGGTAAGGAGGAGAACAAATAGAGGGGGGTGAGGAGGAGAACAAATAGGGGGGGGTGAGGAGGTGAACTAATAGAGGGGGGTGAGGAGGAGAACAAATAGGAGGGAGTGGGGAGGTGGAGGAGGAGAACAACAGAGGGGGGGGGTGAGGAGGAGAAACAAATGGGGATGAGGAGGAGAAATAGAGGGGGATGAGGTGAGAACAACAGAGGGGGGGCGGGAGGAGGAGAACAAACGGCTGGTGAGGAGGAGAACAAATGAGGGGAGGGGAGGAGGAGGAGAACTAATAGGGAGGGGGGCGGGAGAGTGAGCAAACTAACAGAGGGGGGCAGGAGGAGAACAAATAGAGGGGGGGATGAGGAGGAGAAACAAACAGGGAGGGGGTGTGTGGGAGGTGGAGGAAGAGGAGAACAAATAGAGGGGGGGGTGAGGAGCATAAACAGAGGGGGGATGAGGAGGAGAACAACAGAGGGGGTGAGGAGGAGAACAAATAGAGGAGGGTGAGGAGGAGAGCAAATAGAGGGAAGGGGAGGTGAGGAGAACAAATGGGGGAAAGGAGAACAGGAGGAGGGGTGTAAGGAGAACAAACT
>OW240916.1:172614126-172658529 GCA_933207985.1 Pelobates cultripes | reverse complement strand
CCCAAGATAGTAGTATGGGCCCCAGAATGTGAACAGGCCTTCCAACAGCTCAAGACGGAGCTCATTAAATCACCTGTACTTTCTTCTCCTGATCCAACTAAACACTTTCTCGTCCATACAGACGCTTCTATGCTTGGATTGGGAGCAGTATTGAGCCAAGTCGGAGCAGATGGTGGCTAGCAACCGGGGGCTTATCTAAGCCGTAAACTTTTGCACAGCGAAGTATATTCACTGCCATTGAAAAGGAGTGCATAGCGGTGGTGTGGGCCCTCAAAAAGCTGCAACCTACTTGTAGGGACAACCGTTTACCTTACTCACAGATCACAACAAATTTGGGGCACTGCGCGTGCAATCTAATGTGCCACCAGATAGGAGTGGTGTGTTTAGTACTATTGTTATCGGTTTAATCACTGTTACGTCCCCTATCCGTTGATGTGGAGCAAGACGCAGCAGCAGAAGAGGACTCAGCCGAGGAGGTTATGGAAGAGGATGGAGTAGGAGGGAGTAGAGGAGGTGGCAGCGTACTGGCAGAGTACACGCTGTAGGGCTGACACACCTGCTTGAAGATAACTAACTGCTATTCAATCTATAACAGTGAAAAATAATTTTTGTTTTTAAATCCAAGCTATTGTGACACCAGTGAGTGAGTGGTGTGTTTAGTACTACTGTTATCAGTTTAATCACTGTTACGCCCCCTATCCGTTGATGTGGAGCAAGACGCAGCAGCAGAAGAGGACCAAGCCGAGGGGGTTATGGAAGAGGATGGAGTAGGAGGAGTAGAGGAGGTGGCAGCGTACTGGCAGAGTACACGCTGTAGGGCTGGCTTACCTGCTTGAAGATAACTAACTGCTATTCAATCTATAACAGTGAAAAAATTTTTTGTTTTAAATCAAGCTATTGTGACACCAGTGGTGAGTGGTGTGTTTAGTACTATTGTTATCAGTTTAATCACTGTTCGCCCCTATCCGTTGATGTGGAGCAAGGCCTTGGCAGCAGAAGAGGACTAAGCCGAGGAGGTTATGGAAGAGGATGGAGTAGGAGGAGTAGAGGAGGTGGCAGCGTACTGGCAGAGTACGCTGTAGGGCTGACACACCTGCTTGAAGATAACTAACTGCTATTCAATCTATAACTGATGTTTTGTTCACCCAGGCAGAAAGTGCCCTAAAAGATGGCTGACTTGAACCCAAGTTGGTGGCGGATCAGTCACGCAAGTCAACAGGCATTCAGAGCTAAAATACAGCAGCGTGTGCACCATTTTTAGCCCAAGGCAGCTCATCTCATCAGGCCTTTTTTAATCTAATGTATCGCCCAGTGTCAGTCCCTTGGGGATCCATCCCTCATTCATCTTAATAAAGGTGAGGTAATCTAGACTTTTTTGACCTAGGCGACTTCTCTTCTCAGTGACAATACCTCCTGCTGCACTGAAGGTCCTTTCCGACAGGACACTTGAAGCGGGGCAGGCCAGAAGTTCTATCGCAAATTGGGATAGCTCAGGCCACAGGTCAAGCCTGCACACCCAGTAGTCAAGGGGTTCATCACTCCTCAGAGTGTCGATATCTGCAGTTAAGGCGAGGTAGTCTGCTACCTGTCGGTCGAGTCGCTCTCTGAGGGTGGATCCCGAAGGGCTGTGGCTATGCATAGGACTTAAAAAGGTCCGCATATCCTCCATCAACAACACGTCTCTAAAACGTCCTGTCCTTGCCGGCGTGGTCATGGGAGGAGGAGGATGACTTCCACCTCTCCCCCTGTTAGATTCCCGTTGTGCTGGGACATCACCCTTATACGCTGTGTAAAGCATACTTTTCAATTTATTTTGCAAATGCTGCATCCTTTCATACTTGTTGTAATTCGGTAACATTTCCGCCACTTTCTGCTTATACCGGGGGTCTAGTAGCGTGGACACCCAGTACAGGTCGTTCTCCTTCAGCCTTTTTATACGAGGGTCCCTCAACAGGCACGACAGCATGAAAGACCCCATTTGCACAAGGTTGGATGCCGAGCTACTCATTTCCCGTTCCTCCTCCTCACTGATGTCAATGAAGGTATTTTCTTCCCCCCAGCCACGTACAACACCACAGGTACCAGATAGGTGACAACGAGCACCCTGGGATGCCTGTTGTGGTTGGTCTTGCTCCTCCTCTTCCTCCTCCTCAAAGCCACATTCCTCCTCTGACTCCTCTTCCTCACAATCCTCTTCCAGCGTTGCCGCAGGTCCAGCAAGCGATGCTGATAAGGCTGTTTCTGGAGGTGATGGTGACCACAACTCTTCCTCTTCCTCTTCACGCTCATCTACGGCCTGATCCAGCACTCTTCGCAGGGCACGCTCCAGGAAGAAAACAAATGGTATGATGTCGCTGATGGTGCCTTCGGTGCGACTGACTAAATTTGTCACCTCCTCAAAAGGACGCATGAGCCTACAGGCATTGCGCATGAGCGTCCAGTAACGTGGCAAAAAAATTCCCAGCTCCCCAGAGGCTGTCCTAGCACCCCGGTCATACAAATATTCATTAACGGCTTTTTCTTGTTGGAGCAGGCGGTCGAACATTAGGAGTGTTGAATTCCAACGTGTCGGGCTGTCGCAAATCAAGCGCCTCACTGGCATGTTGTTTCGCCGCTGGATATCGGCAAAGTGAGCCATGGCCGTGTAGGAACGCCTGAAATGGCCACACACCTTCCTGGCCTGCTTCAGGACATCCTGTAAGCCTGTGTACTTATGCACAAAGCGTTGTACGATCAGATTACACACATGTGCCATGCGCGGCACATGTGACAACTTGCCCAACTTCAATGCCGCTAACAAATTTGTTCCGTTGTCACAAACCACTTTGCCGATATCCAGTCGCTGCGGAGTCAGCCACTTTTCCACCACAATGCATTCATGTAGGCGGACAGAATTTGCTTGTCGGTGTGACTCTCTGCTCAGCAAGTCAAGAGCCAAGGCAGTATTTCACCGTATCGGGTAATGGAATAGTACCTGGGGAGCTGGGGGTGTGCGTTGATGTGGAGCAAAGGCGCAGCAGCAGAAGAGGACTCAGCCGAGGAGGTTATGGAAGAGGGATGGAGTAGGAGGGAGTAGAGGAGGTGGCAGCAGGACTGCCTGCAAGTCGTGGCGGTGTCACCAACTCCTCTGCAGAGCCATGCATTCCATGCTTGGCAGCAGTCAGCAGGTTTACCCAATGCGTAGTGTAGGTGATATACCTGCCCTGACCATGCTTTGCAGACCAGGTATCAGTGGTCAGATGGACCCTTGCCCCAACACTGTGTGCCAGAGATGCTATTACTTCCTTTTGCACAATTGGGTACAGGTTGGGGATTGCCTTTTGCGAAAAGTAATTTCGGCCGGGTACCTTCCACTGCGGTGTCCCAATAGCTACAAATTTTTTGAACGCCTCAGACTCCACCAGCTTGTATGGTAAAAGCTGGCGGGCTAATAGTTCGGACAAGCCAGCAGTCAGGCAGCTGGGCAAGGGGTGACTTTCTGACATTGTGTCTTCTTGCGGCTCAAACATGTCGCCAGTAGACACATGACTGTAGGAAGAAGGCGTGTTGAACTACTCCAAAGCTGGCGGGGGTGTGTGGCGGATGGTTGAGAGGGGACAAGGGGAGGACAGCAGTGGTTGGCGTGGCTGAATGCAGGACCAGGAGGAGGCTGGCGGCTTAGAGTAGGCTGACTGCTTCAGCCTCGTAGTGTTGATCCCATAGAGGCGTTTGTGATGTGAGGATCATGTGCCTGCATAAGCAGTTAATGCCTAGGTGGGTGTTGGACTTCCCGCGACTCAGTTTCTTTTGGCACAGGTTGCAAATGGCATCGCTGTTGTCAGAGGCAGACACACAAAAAAAATTCCACACTGCTGAGCTCTGCAATGACGGCATTCTGGTGGTGGACGCAGCATGCGTTGATTGGCGTGCTGTCGGGCTGACCCCGGGTGTCGATGCATGCTGTCTGACTGTGCCACTAGCTCCTTGCGACGACCTCCCCTGCTTCCAACTCGTCTCCTCCTCCTCCTCCCTGTCTCCCCATCTGAACTTTCGTCCTGTTCTTCTTCTTGACGAGCGGGCACCCACGTGACATCCATGGACGCATCGTCATCATCAACCGCTTCACTTGTATCTGACAACTCAGCAAAGGAAGCAGCAGCGGGTACAACATCATCATCATCATCACACCGTACGTCCATGTGTGTAATGCTGCCTGCCTGAGACATATCCCTGTTATCTACATCCTCTGGCAATAATGGTTGCGCATCACTCATTTCTTCAAACGGATGTGTGAATAACTCCTCTGACATACCAACCGAAGCGGCTGTGGTGCTAGTTTTGGTGGTGGCGGCAGGCGGGTGAGTGGTATCTTGAGAGGTGCCTGAAGCTAAGCTGGAGCAGGATGGTGCGTCAAGGTTCTGAGCGGAGGCTGTAGAAGATTGGGTGTCCTGTGTTAGCCAGTCAACTATGTCCTCAGAACTTTTCAAGTTCAGGGTACGTGGCCTCTGAAAACTGGGCATTATTCTAGGGCCAAAGGGAATCACAGCACCACGACCACGATGGCCCCTGCGGGGTGGCCTGCCTCTGCCTGTCATTTTTGTTGGGATTAGTGGTACTATGCGTGCAAGCTACTGTGAGACCAGATATGAGTGGCAATGTGCACTGGCACAGTTGTGCAGAGCACAGGCTGTAGGCCTGACACCCGCTTGAAGATAACTAACTGCTATTCAATCTATAACAGTGAAAAAAGTTTTTTGTTTTTAAATCCAAGCTATTATGACACCAGATATGAGTGGCACTGTAAACTTGCAGAGTACACGCTGTAGGGCTGACACACCAGCTTTAAGGACACTGACTGCTATTCAATCTATAACAGTAAAAAAAGTTTTTTGTTTTTAAATCCAAGCTATTGTGACACCAGATCTAATTAGTGGCACTTGTCAGCGTATCCACTGTTAGCGTAACACACCCGCTTTAAGGACACTGACTGCTATTCAATCTATAACGGTGAAAAAAGATTATTTTTTTTTTAAATCCAAGCTATTGTGACACCAGATCTAATTAGTGGCACTTGTCAGCGTATCCACTGTTAGCGTAACACACCAGCTTTAAGGACACTGACTGCTATTCAATCTATAACAGTGAAAAAAGTTTTTTGTTTTTTTAAATCCAAGCTATTGTGACACCAGATCTAATTAGTGGCACTTGTCAGCGTATCCACTGTTAGCGTAACACACCCGCTTTAAGGACACTGACTGCTATTCAATCTATAACAGTAAAAAAAGTTTTTTGTTTTTAAATCCAAGCTATTGTGACACAGGATCTAATTAGTGGCACTTGTCAACGTATCCACTGTTAGCGTAACACACCCGCTTTAAGGACACTGACTGCTATTCAATCTATAACAGTAAAAAAGTTTTTTGTTTTTAAATCCAAGCTATTGTGACACAGGATCTAATTAGTGGCACTTGTCAGCGTATCCACTGTTAGCGTAACACACCCGCTTTAAGGACACTGACTGCTATTCAATCTATAACAGTGAAAAAAGATTATTTTTTTTTTAAAATCAAACTATTGTGACACCAGATCTAATTAGTGGCACTTGTCAGCGTATCCACTGTTAGCGTAACACACCGCTTTAAGGACACTGACTGCTATTCAATCTATAACAGTGAAAAAAGATTATTTTTTTTTTAAATCCAAACTATTGTGACACCAGATCTAATTAGTGGCACTTGTCAGCGTATCCACTGTTAGCGTAACACACCCGCTTTAAGGACACTGGCTGCTATTCAATCTATAACAGTGAAAAAAGTGTTTTGTTTTTTTAAATCCAAGCTATTGTGTCACCAGATCTAATTGGTGGCACTGGTCAGCGTATCCACTGTTAGCGTAACACACCCGCTTTAAGGACACTGACTGCTATTCAATCTATAACAGTAAAAAAAGTTTTTGGTTTTTTTTAAATCCAAGCTATTGTGACACCAGATCTAATTGGTGGCACTGGTCAGCGTATCCACTATTAGCGTAACACACCCGCTTTAAGGACACTGACTGCTATTCAATCTATAACAGTGAAAAAAGATTATTTTTTTTTTAAATCCAAGCTATTGTGACACCAGATCTAATAAGTGGCACTGGTCAGCGTATCCACTGTTAGCGTAACACACCCGCTTTAAGGACACTGACTGCTATTCAGTCTATAACAGTGAAAAAAGTTTTTTGTTTTAAAATCCAAGCTTTGTGTCACCAGATATAAGTGGTGGCACTGGTCACCGTATCCACTGTTAGCGTAACACACCCGCTTTAAGGACACTGACTGCTATTCAATCTATAACAGTGAAAAAAGTTTTTTGTTTTTAAATGCAAGCTATTGTGACACCAGATATGAGTGGTAGCACTGACTGGGCAAATGGGCACTGTATCCACTGTGAGCCTGACACACCCGCTTTAAGGACACTGACTGCTATTCAATCTATAACAGTGAAAAAAGTTTTTTGTTTTTAAATCCAAGCTATTGTGACACCAGATGTAATTGGTGGCACTGACTGGGGAAATAGGCACAGTATGCACTGTGAGCCTGACACAGAAGCTGGCAGCAGTGGCAGACAACTGACTGCTATTCAATCTATAACAGTGAAAAAAGTTTTTTGTTTTTAAATCCAAGCTATTGTGACACCAGATGTAATTGGTGGCACTGACTGGGGAAATAGGCACAGTATGCACTGTGAGCCTGACACAGAAGCTGGCAGCAGTGGCAGACAACTGACTGCTATTCAATCTATAACAGTGAAAAAGTTTTTTGTTTTTAAATCCAAGCTATTGTGACACCAGATGTAATTGGTGGCACTGACTGGAGAAATGGGCACTGTGAGCCTGACACAGAAGCTGGCAGCAGTGGCAGACAACTAAGTGCATTTACATTACATAGAAAAATAAAATCAAAAAAAAGCATACCCTTATCCCTAACTTAGCTATGCTTTTCCCTATCTTATGAACAGCAGCTACACTTTCCCTCCTCTTACTAAGCATGCAACTTGAGAATGAATCTAAAATGGATGCTGTCCAGTAGGTGGGAGGGTCTGCTAGGGAGGCTGTGCTGCTAATTGGCTGGAATGTGTCTGCTGACTGTGAGGTACAGGGTCAAAGTTTACTCAATGATGACGAATAGAGGGCGGGTCGAACCGCGCATATGTTCGCCCGCCGTGGCGAACGCGAACATGCTATGTTCGCCAGGAACCGTTCGCCGGCGAACCGTTCGGTACATCACTAGTCCCAAATTGCTGAAGTCCCGAATTTTGGAATGCCGAACCGAAACGAAAATTTCCCCCATGAACATGCCTAATGATCCTAAACTATCATGATTTATTTCTTGTTCCGGACATCTTCTGTCTGTCTGGAAACATAACAGCAATGTCCAAAATTAGCATAGCACTTCTTTTCAGCATAAGAAGGCTGTTTGTGGTGAACTATATGTCAAAGTCTTTTCTTGCATCACCTTCATAAGTGCATCCAAAGTCTCTTTCGCAAGCATCTGTCCCGTTTTTATTTATTTTTTTAATTCCAGCATGCTTTGCCATCATCCTTGAGTTCATTATTAGGATTTGAAATAGTCCAATCACATCTTTCCCATGGATAATCGGTTTTGGGAATGATCTTCAATAGGTTCCTTGTGAAATACCAGTGTAGCAGTGTAGCAGTGTTTCAGTGCTGTGTCTCTCTTTTTGAGATGGTTCTTGAAGGTTGCCCTCATGATCATAAAACTTGTATTAAGTGCAGTCCAATTCAGTTAAGGTGCTTATTGGTTGTTAACATAATCCCAATGCTGTTTTAAAATGACAGCTAGGGTTGATGTTATGATAATGCTGCAGATTGAAAGAAGGAGACACCATAACCAATTTTCTAGCATCCTTTTTCTTCCATCTTTGCATTTCTTTCTTACTGTATAAGATAATTCGGGCGCAGTCTGTCTATTTCAGAGTCTTTCTGATAATGATGTTGATGATTCATTTTTCATATGTTTTTATGTTAACTGTGAATGTATCACGTCTGTCTGTTCATCCTTCTCCTTCACATTTGCAGGTTTAGATGTCAGATTTTGATTAAGTCTGTTGCATGGCTGTGATTCTTGTGGCATTTCTGTCATCTTTTGTTTTGTTTTGTTTTTTCCTTGCCTTCTTTGACAGCATCCATTGTGTCAGTCAGTGGTTCTGTGAACATCCTGGAAATATTTAGCAGGTTTTAATATATCAAAACTTACTTTTCTCTGCTGGCTCTGGTTGTTCTCTGTAATAAAAGTTATTGGAGTCACCCTCTCCAGAACAAACTGACCAACAGTAGGAAGCCAAGTAGTAAGTGGTGGTGCATGGTTTGGTGGGCTGGAAAATAAATTCCCCAAATTTCTCTAATAGAACTAATCTCTAACTGGTGCAGAAATATGATTGTTAGGGAAATATGTGTTTCAATGTACACCATGTAACATTCCATATGGTGTGTCACCATTTGTATTATCAGGTATGATGTTAACGCTTGACTGTACCATAGGAATAGGTGGATACCACTGTGTGGGGGCAAGCAACTAGCAACTTGGTTAATAGTCTTTTTACCTCAGCATTTTCCATTCCACAACCTCACTACTTTGGGGGTGGTTGGGTGCACTGATTTGCCAAAGCAACCCAAATGTGGTTGCCCAGTTTTGGGTTTCCTTTGCAGTAAATGCAGGACCACCATCTGAGTGGATGGTCCTGGGTTTACCAATATATACTAATTGAGACCAGCAATCGTGGTACCAGAGGTTGCACTTCGCACACGGTGTAACCAAGTAAAGCTGGTACATGCATCAACACATACAAAACATATTTATAACCATGAGACAATGTCAAATACCCAATATATAGTAATTCAAAAGGTAAGTTAGGTATTTATATTTCAATAAACAGTACAACTGTAATGTGGTCTAGTTACCATTAAGCAAATGCTTACAATTACTAATAACATGAACTACAGTATTTCCTATATTGGGCCACCAATATACCTTCTCTGTAGTTAGAAGTAAATACACCTACCTATATGAACTTGTCCTAGCCCTGAATAGGCTTTCTAGGGCAAGTCTAACTTTCCTTTACAGGAAGAACAACCAATTTATTACCTTCAGTGGTTATAATGTAATTAACCCCTCTAAATGATAGGAGTATCTATGTGGATAACCAGGTGGATCAGATCTGGTTATCCTTGCAAGCAAAAACATTGCATTATGACTGAGAGATAGGGTATGTTTTTGTGATCTTGTGACCACTTTAACAGAATAGCGTTGGTAGACATATTGCATCAAAGTGCCTGTTAACAACCAATTATATAAGGAGAGGGACTAAACTTTGTTATAAACATGTCCATACACTTATTACAATGTTAAGCTGACAATTTGTTTCCACAAAGCAATATGCAGTTGTGGCTTATAAACTCACGTCGTATCGCAAGAAAATCTGTTTGAACACCAGACTGAGAGTAGAGAGATCAGCGAATAGTGGACCAAGATAGATAAATGAAACCTTTTACCATTAATATTCTTTATGTATATTACTTTATTCTCTGTATTAACGAGATCCTTTTTTTAAAATTAAACAATTTTCATCTAAAAGGACACTTTTAGTGTGCATTGTGAGATAAAAAGCACAGCTCTTTGTAACCGTATTTTAACCATATACTTTGTTATTACAATATGACCTTGCACAGATAATTCACTTGCAGAACAACAAAAACTCTTTTAAAAAAAATAAATTAATTAATTAAACGTAGTTAGAACCTCCTTCAAAGTCCCGATGTCATGCAAGAAACATGTCATCCTTAACTACTGAGTAAGTCTATTAAACAGTGAAATAGCATTTTTACCCTTTATATTATTTTGTCACAGCTATAATGTGCAGTATAAATAACTATAATATAAGTGTTGTGCCAACTGTGCATTAAAAACCAGTGGTCTAGTGAGCTGCAGAATATTTTTTCTCAAAAACCTTTAAAGCCCTCTCCTCAATCTGCAAAGCAATATTGTAATGGCGTCCATAGCAATCTGCTGTCTTTACTTGCTAGATAAATGAGAGTTCTGTTGCTACCAAAAATTCTACATATGTTCAGAAATTTTGTTTCTGGAATCAGATTCTTTTTGGGATGAGCACTCCTCTCAGCCCCCCAGTTTCAGAAGTCACTTTGGAGGTGACCACAGAAAAGTATAGATTTGATGGGGCTTTGGACAGTAATGTCACTTTAATTATAATTTTCATATAGCAGATATATGATATGCAATGTAAGTTTATATATCAAAGCACTATTACTTTAATTGACACTGCATGTTTTGTTTTGATTTAAAGGGACACTATAGTCACCCAGACAACTTCAGCTCAATGAAGTGGTCTGGGTGCCAGGTCACTCAGGTTTTAACCCTTCAGATGCAAACATAGCAGTTTCAGAGAAACTGCTATGTTTACATTTGGGGTTAAGCCAGCCTCTAGTGGCTGTCTTCCGGACAGCCACTAGAGGCGCATCTGCGACGCTGGAGGCATATTATGCCTCCGTCGTGCAGAGCGTTCATAGGAAAGCATTGAGAAATGCTTTCCCATGGACACTTTGAATGTGCGCATGGCACTTGCCGTGCATGCGCATTCGGCTCCTGTGACATTGGCCAGGGGAGCCAAGTGGGAGGAGAGGTCACTAGCACCGAGGGAGCACGGCGCTGGATTAAGGTATCTCTACACACTGCTAATAGACACAAAACGAAGCAGTCACAGTACCACCCTATGCAGTCTCTTGAAATGTATTTCCCCTGCCTGCTATGGTCTGACAGTATATATTGCACTGGCCTCCGTCTTCCTCCAATTCTGTGATTGTGACTGCAATCATATCATTGTGGTGATCATTCAATGTCACTCTCCCAGTAAGGATAAAAATAATGTTTAAACCAACTTCGGCCAGCTTCGGCTCAATCCCTGCATCACACTGTGTATAATGTTGATTATCTGCCTGCACCCCATGCAACTGTACCAACCATCACAATGACAGTCTGCAGGTTGTAATCCCTCTAGTCCATCACTTCCACTGGTGATAATTATCAGATGCAGAGAGCTAAATAAAAAATATCTGCGGGGTGAATGTATGTCTGGCCTCAGCCATACATCTCGTAGCTTTGGCAGGTGAAGTAAGAGTGAGGAACAAGCTGTAAGGTAATTAATGTGCTACTGACAGGGGAGATAAATAATTTTAGTGCTTTCCGCTCCTCAGCAGAGACAGACTGGCAGATGTACACAGTACATCAAACGCATCATCACGCACCCGCCCTGACATGGGTAACATAATAATTAGACCTCACTATACCTCTGGCAATCTCAGGGTTAACAGGCCTTTCTACAGTAACTTCAGCAAGTCAAATAGTTACTAATGGTTTTATATGTGGTTCATTGGCCAGGGCTGAGAACAGCCAATTGCTGAATCCCATTCCACGGTCCCCCAGGTGTTTTTAACAAGAGCATTGTGCCTCGGTGAACAATCTCCTAAGCACTGTGATTTTCTGTGTCTCAGTGGTTGCAAAGTCGCAAGGATCCACCGAGTAATAACTGACAGGGTGATTTACATAAAAACTTTTCTCATGAGACAACACCAAGCTGCTGCTAAGGTTATCCGTCTAGCATTTATCTATCCTATACATACAACATTGGGTTTTTGTCAAACACCTTAATCTAATTTCTACACTACTTTACTAACATCATATAGCATATTCTATGCTCTCTACACCAATACAATAGTCCAGTCATTTTCATAGATCACGGGTTACTTATCTGCATTAAAGGAACTCTGGGATTAGCCACCAGTTTTGAAGGGCAATTTTGCTCTTACACGTGGACGGGATTATATTAGGATAGTGTGACGAAATCCACTTCACGACTGGTTTTTGGAGGGGCCTGTTTGCCAGCCTCCTACCCTGGGACTATGGGCCCTGTGATGTACTGTTTCTGCCACTTGGACTTTTAGCTGGAACAGATTCAAACATGTGGCAGCGGCCATCTTAAATTGTCCAGCAGTGTTTTGTCGTCAAGTGTATGGAACTGTTTTGGGCATGGGACCATGTGCACGGTGGGGCAAAAATAAGACTTCCAGGACATTCCTGAGCCCCTGAACCGATCTGGGTGATTTTTGGATATGTTGTTCATCCAGATCAGGGCTATCAGGGGACGTTTGTGGGGTTTTATGTATTTTTAGGGTACTTTTGGGGTGTTTTAAAAAAACATGTTTTTTATGTGCTTGGAGATAATTGGATTAGAATTAGTACAGTTACTCATCCAATTATCTCCCAAGCAGACGGTAGGGATTGTATGCTGTGTGTGGGAGTGTCACACCTTGTAACCTTGTGACCTTATTGTTATTGGTCTGTGAAGTTGCAAATCAGTCCCCCACAAGGTCCCTGTGGAAGTACCCCTTACATGGGGATCGTCATATAAGGCCAAGTGTGGCTTCCATTAAAGAGAGATTCGTTTACCCCTTCAAGAAGTCTTGGCTCATGTTTGGGGGATTGGAGAACTATATTCACTCTGGGGATTGCTATAATCACTATACTCCCCTGAGTATAATCACTAGCTCTTATAAGAGCTGTTCCTGCTACGCTCTCTGGACTAGGAGAGGTCTACCCACTGGAAGCTGGATCCTGGTCTTGGGTGCAGGGTGGGTGGAGGACGATGCTAATCACTAGCTCTTCTAAGACCTGTTACTGCTTCACTCTCTGAAGGAAGAGAGGTTCACCCACTGGAGCCTGGAGCCTTGTGGTAGGTCCAGGGTGGGTAGGAGATGGCGAGATCCCAACCAAGCTGCGGCGGTTCATGGGGTCTGCAGTGCTTATGGTGGCTGGTGCGGTGCTTATGTTCCTTGATAAGCACTAGGAGCATCGATTGACGTTGGGTTCATCACACCTTACAAGCAGCATCTCCACAAACACCCATCCCCACAAACATGCAACACTTAAGCAGTCTCTCCACACGTATACACTAACAACACATATGTCTGAGACCTGTCTAACTTATCATCTAATCATCCACTTTGTTACATTCACCATCCAATTATACCCCAAACTAGTCACATTCATCTATTCAAACACCCCAAACTACTTTCATCCATCCAATCATGTACCCCAGACTAGTTGCATTCATACACCAAGTCACATACCCCTGAAGTAATCCTTAATCCCACCACTCTATGGTTATTCATATGTTTTAATTGAATAAAAATTTCACTAGGATATAAAAGTGGCTGGAATCATAACGGAGCTGCCCACCATGGCTGGTCATTCCAGCTCTGCATGCCTCCCATCATTAGGAGGACTGCCAATAGGAATGGGCTGGAGAAGTTGAGTGGAGAAGTGATGAAGGTCCTGCTCAAATGAGCATATAATCCAGATAATGAGTGCTAAATCTACCTTGCAAATTCCCTTTCAAAACTGCTATAGTGATACTATAGTCACCAATACAACTTAAGCTAAATGTAGCAGTTTGGGTGTATAAATAATGCCACTGAAGTCTCACTGCTCAATTATCTGCCATTTACGAATAAAATCACTTTTGTTTCTGCTTATGCAACACTAGCCACATCTCTCCTGGGTGTGGTTCACACAGCCTGCATGAAAAAATGGTTTCACTGTCAACGAGATGGTAACTTATTTTAAAAGTTTTTATCTCCTGCTCAGTAAATTGAGATTGAAATTGCTCAAATACAGGAGGCACCTGCAGGGTCTAGAAAGCTATTAACAGTGCAGTATACATGACATTCTACATTTAACATGATTTCCAATAAAGGAAGTGTAAACATTAGATGACACTTCACAGGAAGTGTTTAAGAAAGCTATGCAAGTCACATGCAGGGAGGTGTGACTAGGGCTGCATAAACAAAGTGATTTAACTCCTAAATTACAGAAAATTGAGCAGTAAGACAATAGGAGCATTATCTATACACAAAAACTGTTTCATTATGCTAAAGTTGTTTAGGTGGCCAGTGTCTCTTTAATATACATGTTAAACTTTGCCCGAAAAAACAACACAATACACAACATATAAATACTTACTAATTACTTAATTTCAACTTTTTCACATTTTTTTTTTACGTGGGGATATAATTTGTTAGTAATTTATATATATATATATATATATATATATATATATATATATATATATATATATATATATATATATATATATAGAAACTATACAATTTCTGGCACTCTTCCCAAATAATAATACATACCAGGTGCTTCTCTGTGCAAAATACTATAAACAAAGCAAAAAATGAGAGCACTCCATGGATTTGGTAAATCAAATTACTGTATTCAAATAGCACAAAAAAAAATCGACGTTTCGACCGTCTAGCGGTCTTTATCAAGATGCTGTCATATACAAAAACCTCAAATATATACATAAACGCTTGTTAAACTTACCCAATCACCAAGTGCTCCCTGTGTGTCCAATCTGCCATATGAGTGAAGCCGCAAATTGTGGATCGTTATGTTAATTGCCGTAAAGTGACGTGTGGTGAAATCACCATGTGTTGCCTAGAGACGGCACAGCTGTTTAAAAACCAAATGTCGGCAGAGATTTAAAATCAATACGGAGGATAAATAAAATTATATGTTGCATATGTGTTTTCATAAATGTCTAAGCAACTGCCTAACTGATCGTAGGATACTAGAGTGAGCCAGGAATGGCTAGAAACGATTGCTCATATAGGGACTCAGTTAGAAAGACTGGTGTATTGGTGACTGTGGACCTGTGTAGCCTAATAGAGCTAACTCAAATACTACCTAACTCCTTATTAAATTGGGAACCCTAGCTGGGAAAGCCATGTGTGTTGCCAAATCACAAACCTAAACAATAAGAACAGGCATCAATTACAGAAAACAGGCTGGCTTAGCATAATGTGAGTTGTCAGTATATAACAGAGAGTGTGTGTGATGTTGACCCTTTATCTACTGGGGTCCATTTATAGTGTAGAGTGATCACACACATGCTGATCACTCTACACTATAAATGGACCCCAGTAGATAAAGGGTCAACATCACACACACTCTCTGTTATATACTGACAACTCACATTATGCTAAGCCAGCCTGTTTTCTGTAATTTATGCCTGTTCTTATTGTTTAGGTTTGTGATTTGGCAACACACATGGCTTTCCCAGCTAGGGTTCCCAATTTAATAAGGAGTTAGGTAGTATTTGAGTTAGCTCTATTAGGCTACACAGGTCCACAGTTACCAATACACCAGTCTTTCTAACTGAGTCCCTATATGAGCAATCGTTTCTAGCCATTCCTGGCTCACTCTAGTATCCTACGATCAGTTAGGCAGTTGCTTAGACATTTATGAAAACACATATGCAACATATAATTTTATTTATCCTCCGTATTGATTTTAAATCTCTGCCGACATTTGGTTTTTAAACAGCTGTGCCGTCTCTAGGCAACACATGGTGATTTCACCACACGCCACTTTACGGCAATTAACATAACGATCCACAATTTGCGGCTTCACTCATATGGCAGATTGGACACACAGGGAGCACTTGGTGATTGGGTAAGTTTAACAAGCGTTTATGTATATATTTGAGGTTTTTGTATATGACAGCATCTTGATAAAGACCGCTAGACGGTCGAAACGTCGATTTTTTTTTGTGCTATTTGAATACAGTAATTTGATTTACCAAATCCATGGAGTGCTCTCATTTTTTGCTTTGTTTATATATATATATATATATAAAGTTTTGAATCTATAATATCGTCAAAGGTATACCTCACAGATGAATACTGCTTTGTATTGCAGAGCACAAAACTTCTGCAATTATGGAGTTAAGATTTACAAAACATATCAGTAAACAACAGTATGATGCCATTTCTGCCTGGGGACTTTTATAAGTAAATATAATCTGCAAGGATGAAGGGGTTATGGAGTTGTGAAAAGGATGTACATTGGAGAAGCCTAAAAGATGCCACACTTTGATAATAGTTGTGAAAGAATGGGGTTCAGCTCACACAATGTGCAGCTAGACATGAATATTTAATTGTTGTCATTCTCAGATCTGTAATTGTAGTCAGCTGTTCATATATAGGTACAGGTAAGTTCTTCATATTGAACTATATATGTTTCTGTGTTATGCTTTATATATATCACTATATTATATATATCATCCACTTTATAGCATCAAAATCAATTATACTTTATGCATGTTGTCCAACTTGTAGGATATTTTATGTAATCCTTTTGGAGTTAACTCAAGTTAAGACCTCTTTACTCCAATCCTTACGTATGTTTTTGTATGTATTTCAGGTATAGTTGTAATGAATTTGGATGTATTGGTAAAAATTCAAGGATAGCCATTTCAAGGATACTTCTAAACACTTAGCATTGTACTAGCTATCCTTTAACTCTATTCCTAAACATAGGACACAATGTTACCCATCTAGACCGAATGAAAGGAGATTTAGTCTAAGGCATAGGAAGGGTTATTTACAGTAAGCACAATAAAGTTGTGGATTTTTTTGCCTTAGTAGTTGGCTTTGCCAGAGTCTGTAAAGATTTCTCGACAGTGACTGGATGAATTCTTGCAAAATCATAATATTCAGAGATATAATATTGAATATGTGGGTTAACAGCGTCTTGATCCAAGGAGAAATCCAAGGAGAAATCTGACTGCCATTCTGTGGAATAGAAGGATTTGTTCCTAGTTTGTTTCAAAATTTAAAAAAGCTTCTAGTTAATCAACAGCAACGTGAGAAGGGCTGAACTTAAATTATGCTCTGTTATAGCACCTTTTATTCATGCCATGTTTGGTATTGCTTTCAATTCAGTAAAATTACAGGCTGTATGGTAAAATGCATGTGAAAATGGCAGTAGGAAAATCTGATTTTTATATTAGATCTTTTTGTTCCCAACTCTGCTGTTGTGGACTAATTTTTTCCTAAGGTGCCTAATGCAGTAATCAACTTTTTGTATATATAAGGCCACTACTCTAACAGCCCATAGGTAGCAAGGTAGCAGCATATTTAGATGCTAGTCTTTGATGTGCTATGTGACTCTCATTATGTAAAATGTATATTTAATGGCTGCATTATGATCCTCGCTGCTGTTTACAGCAAAATGTAAAAGAGTCTCTACTAAAAGAAAATATTACCAATCATAATGCAACATGCTCATATTAGCAATATGTATACTACTAATACATTCTGCATGACATTCAAATGTATTTATCAGTAGTATTTTTAAGCTCTGGCAACTTTAATGAAACATGCTTGTTTTTTAATCATTTAGAATTATTTATCTGCAGTTGTTCTGAAGTGCAGATTATGAATAACCCCATGCTTTACAATGCAAAGGCACAGTTTACATTTCGGTGTATATGAAATATGTAGGAAAAATTAAATCAGTTAACTCATTAAATGTTGAGGTGTGTGAGTTGGTAACCAATATTTAGACCAACATATCTGAGCTAAAAGTTTAAATATTTATTGAACCAGGATCACATTATTTCCCAGCTGCTGCTATAGACTGCATTTGCATTAAACACTTTTTAAGACACCATATTTCACTGTTAAATGAGGCTTGGTTGAGAATGAAAGGGGATACAGTCCAACATTAAGATTTTTCCTCCTTAACCCCTATTCTTACACAGTCCTAGGCCTGTTTAACACTCACTACCCCTACACTTACTACATTACAAGTGGTGCTTATTTGCTAAAGTAAAAATTGTTGGGAATTAAAGTAATTCAATTTCATATTTGGCTTTAACAGACTTAACCTGTTGTGAAAAAAATGTACTTTCCTAAAATCGCTGCCATATACGTTGACTACCCCAGTTATATAACAAAGATATTTGGTGTATTCAATATAAAATGTAAATATTTATGCATTTTACTTTGTAACCTGCTCTCCTTCCATCTTTCCAGCCTCCAGCTTTACTTCATGCTGGAGGCTTTGTGTAGGGGCGGGATTATTGCATGTCTGCTTTCATGCAACACACTATTTGTGTAGTTAGGGCTGAGACACTAATTTGAGTAAGTTATGGGGTAGAATCTGTGTATGGACACTAATGGGACAGGTTGGGGACATGGACACTAATGGGGTCGGTTGGAGCAGGGTCCCTAATCGGTGTCGGTTGGAGCACGGATACTAATAGAGTAGGTTGGGGGCAGGAACACTAACTGGGATGTGTTAGGGGTAGTACTAACACAAAGTAACACTAATAAGATAGGTTTGGGGGCAGAGATACTAATGAGATTGGGTTAGAGGCAGGGACAATGGGGGGGGGTTAGGAGCAGTAACATTATTGGATAGGGACAGTGACACAAATGGGGGTGGGTTAATGCAGGGACACTAATGGGATGTCTTAGGGGCAAGGAAATTTATGGGGTGAGTCAGAGGTAAGGATCCTAAAGGGATAAGTTACAGTCAGGGAAACTAACTGGGTTGGGTTAGTGGCAGGGACAAAAATGGAGGGGGGATTTATTTCAGAGACACTAATTGGGTAAGTTAGCGGCCAGAACACTAACAGGGTAAGTTATGGGCAGGGACACTAATGGGGAGGGTTAATGCAGAGACACTAATTAGGTTTAATTAGCAGCAATGACAGTGACATTAATTGCAGAGGGTTAGGGGCAGACACAATAATGTATACAGCAAGAACACTATTGGGAGATTGGAGGGAGAGACAAACTGGGGCTCATCACACACTACAAACAGCAGGTGCATACTCACACTTACTACGGGGGAACAGAGGGTGAAACACTCAAGGTAATTCACCAAACATTTTAAAAATATAATCTGAATGGAAAAACTGAGGCAAAACGTTTTACTATAGTTGTGTTTGAGAATTTTTCCAGATTGCTTATTTTTAATCTCAGTTTTCCATTTGAATTGAGTTTAGTGAATAACATTGTCTATGTCCAGGGCTTTTGGGAGGTATCCTAATCTCTAATTATTGTGTACGCCAGGACAAGTAGATTGCCATGATGGACAAGAAGATTGGGCTACTGCTTTAGTAGATTTATTTTAACATTTACGCAACCCTGAGAGTGCACACATGGCAGGTGCACACTATTTAATGTATGTAATAAGCCATGTTATATTGTTGTATAACCTTATCGTGCAGAAATATGACCAACATATCCCAGAGTAATGATTGAGTCACTACTGCCTCTGATGATTTTAAATTTATTTCATAATTGATACAATTGACTGTCTTAACAGATTAATATGGAAAATGTAACAAATGTAAAGGAATTCATTATCCTGGGATTTTCTGGAGTTCAGGAATATCAAAATCTCCTTTTTGTGTTCTTCCTGACACTATATCTCATCACGTTAGTTGTAAATATATCCCTTATCACTATTATCAGGTATGGCCACCAACTGCACAAACCTATGTATTTTTTCCTTGGTAATTTATCGTTTTTGGAGCTTGGTTATGTCTCAGTTACAGTTCCTAAGATCATGGTGGACATTCCCAGAAAAATCAAAAGCATCTCTTTTCCAGGATGTTTTTCTCAGCTGTTTTTCTTCACGTTTTTGGGGGCCACAGAGACCATCCTCCTTGCAGTAATGTCCTTTGATCGCTTTTTGGCAGTGTGCTACCCTTTACGTTACACAAGCATAATGAGTCATAAAGTTTCCTTCATTTTAGCTGCTTCTTCATGGGTGCTAGGCTTCTTGACCACTTCATTTCCCATTATCAAAATATCAGAGTTACATTTCTGCAATTCAAATGTCATTAATCATTTCTTTTGTGAATCTGCACCCTTGTTAAAGCTCTCCTGTTCTGATCCATATTTTAAAGAGTTAAATGTCATAGTCTGTGCTTCATCAGTCATTTTAAGCTCTGTTCTTTTAACTATGACATCCTATGGATATATTTTGAAAACTATATTAAGAATTCCTTCCGTCACTGGGAAACAAAAGGCTGCTTCTACCTGTGCCTCACATCTTTTAGTGGTCACCACATTTTATTCAACTATGTTTGCTATGTACATAAAACCCACAGCTAGTGAAGGATCCCTCAATAAAATAATGGCACTTTTTTATGCCGTATTTACTCCTCTTGTGAATCCATTCATCTACAGTTTACGGAACAAAGAAGTTAAAGAAGCAGTTTTTTCACTTTTCAAAAAGAAAAGCATTTTGAAGCTTTGGAAACTTTAGTGGACTTCTGAGTGAACAGTGAGCTATTATAACTTAAGAACTAGTTTCAGACCAGATCTGAATATAAGTTGGGAAAAGTACCTAACAGAACTGAAGATTTTTTATATCTTACCTATTTTGTCTTTAAGGAGATTTTCAAGAACCATAAGTTATTCTTTTGAAAACAGACACCAGTGATGTAGAATATATATATATATATATATATATATATATATATATATATATATATATAGTTTTTATACCAAATAAAGAAAAGAAAAAGATCTGTTTTGTCTATTTTGAACAATTGTAGTTTTTTTTTTTTATTATTTATTTATTTCTTTATTCCAGTAAGTCAAGTACATTTACACACCATGTAAGCATAAAGTATTGTACAATCATGGAAATGGAACATAAATGTGTATATTGGTGCATGGATAAGGCAGGTATTCAACGTGGCCATGTAACTTGTGCTATAGGCTTAGGTTGGACAAACCGTGTAGCATAGGCCCTGTCGTGTCAAATATTAGCTTGGCACAGAGGTTAAGGCAATGTGTTGCACATTGGGCAGTTTGGGCGATATAGTTAGTTGGACATGTCGTAGTGGAGATTGCAGTTGCAGATATTGTAGGTAAGTTGTCTGAGGTATGTTGTAAGTTGTTCTAAGTTGTGAGTGTGCAGTCAGGTCCTCTCCATTCCAGACCTGGTGTAGAAACTGTATACCCCTGTCTTCCCATCCCCTACTATCGAACATGGGGATGTAGTGTTTGAAACATCTGAGTGGTGTGGCTAGAGATCAGGAGGAAAACCTGGCCAAGTGGCCGTCCTATGTCTTTAGCATGTCGTGCATCTTTGGGCGCAGTGCTTTAGGTAATCACATTAGATACCGAAGCCCCTCGGTCAAGGACCAGTGGGACTCAATCTCCACCCACTGGAGGGGGAATGGATTTAGAGTTGTGTGCTCCTATTGCATGTTCGAGGAGTGTGGCTAGATAGTAAGTGTGTATGTCTGGTCTTCCCACTCCCCCGTCTCCCAATTTCCTTGTGGCAGTGGTCTTGGGGATGCGAGCTTTACGTAGTCCTGTAATAAACCTGTCTATGTGTCTTTGCAGTTGGGTAAAGTAGGCGATTGGGAACTCTATAGGCAGAGAACAGAACAGAAATTGTAGTTTGGGGAGTAACATCATTTTAAAAGCTGCAATTCCGCCCATCCAGGACAGAAATTTGTCCTTCCATTTGTCAATGGTGGACCAAATTTTAGAGGCTACTTTGGCGTAATTCGCTTTTACCATGTCGTCTAGATTTTTGGTTAATTTCACCCCCAAGTAGGTTATGTGGTCCTCTTTCAAGTCACAGTCACGGCAAGTTTTAAGATGTTTTGTAGTATCGTGGTCGAGGTATATTGGCATGGCCTGGGTTTTAGTTGTGTTCAGCTTATAATAGGAAAATTTGCTATATTCGCCTAGAATTCCTGTGAGCCTTGGAAGGAAGGTTTTAGGGTCGGTGATGGTAAGGAGGACATCGTCCGCGAAGAGGCTGAGTTTGAGCTCTGTCTGTCCTATTTGATGGCTCGAGTGCCAAGACATATAAAAGGGGTGAGAGTGGGCAGCCCTGACGCGTTCTGTTTGTGATGTCTAATGGTTCCAAAGTGAATCCCCTGTAGAGTATTTTGGCTGAGGGTGCATTGTATAGCGCCTTGACCGCCGAGAGGAACCTATCTGGGAATTCGTATTTCCGTAGTAATGCCTCCAGAAAGTTCCAACTCAGGTGATCAAATGCCTTTTTGGCATCTAGGGACAGCATGATCCCTTTGGTCCTCTGTTTTTGCTTGGAGTATATGATATCCAGCACTTCCCTTGTATTGTCTATACCTTGCCTACCCTTCACAAAGCCCGACTGATTCTGGTGGATCAACGTCTGAAGCGCTTCTGACATCCTATTAGCTAATATTTTTGCAAATAGTTTGGTGTTCAAGTTTAGTAGAGAAATGGATCTGAAATTTTTACAATGAGTTGGGGGTTTGCAGGGTTTAGGGAGTGTAATCATTGTGGCAATCATATCTCGAGGTAATTTAGCGTGAGTAATCGCGTTATTGAATAATCATAGCAAGTACGGGGCCAAATGCTTTTGTGCGGGTGAGTTTCGAGTTGAGCACTGTTGTTTTTTCCCACTTGCTTCAGAGCTGGGGTTTCACGCGGCCATCATGGTTGGTATTCATCTCCGCCCCCCCTTGAGCAATTGTAGTTTAATATGAAAATATACACTGAACAAAATTATAAACGCAACACTTTTGTTTTGTTTCTCATGAGATTGCAGGATAAAACTTACCAGGAAAGGTTAAAGGATCTTAACATGTATAGCTTGGAGGAAAGACGAGACAGGGGGGATATGATAGAAACATTTAAATACATGAAGGGAATCAACACAGTAAAGGAGGAGACTATATCTAAAAGAAGAAAAACTACCACAACAAGAGGGCATTAAATTAGAGGGACAAAGGTTTAAAAATAATATCAGGAAGTATTACTTTACTGAGAGGGTAGTGGATGCATGGAATAGCCTTCCAGCTGAAGTAATAGAGGTTAACACAGTAAAGGAGTTTAAGCATGCGTGGGATAGGCATAAGGCTATCCTAACTATGAGATAAGGCCAGTGACTAATGAAAGTATTTAGAAAATTGGGCAGACTAGATGGGCCGAATGGTTCTTATCTGCAGTCACATTCTATGTTTCTATGAGCTGAACTCAAAGACTTTTTCTATGTACACAAAAGGCCTATTTCTCTGAAATATTGCTCACAAATCTGTCTAAATATGTGTTAGTGAGCACTTCTCCTTTGCTGAGATAATCCATCCTCCTCACAGGTGTGGCATATCAAGATGCTGATTAGACAGCATGATTATTACAAAGGTGTGCCTTAGGCTGGCCACAGTAAAAGGCCACTCTAAAATGTGCAGTTTTACTGTATTAGGAGGGCCCGGGAGGGGTCCAAAAACTAGTCAGTATCTGGTGTGACCACCATTTGCCTCACGAAGTGCAACACACCTCCTCGCATAGAGTTGATCAGGTTGTTGAAGGTGACTTTATTTTTGGTCTTACTTATCCCATAATTTCTTCTTGCTTTATTCTTCTTTCTTTAGATGTTGATTCAACAAGTATTATGTAAATGTGATATTTTCTTTATCATGCAAATAACACAATAAAGGATCAATGTCTATTTTTTACTGGGATATTTGGGTAGGTTCCCTTTATCTTGTGTCCCTTTCTACCTTTTAGTAATTGTGAAGGTTCACATATGCATATGGTTATATATTCAATCGTATATAAAATAATAAAGGATTTGTGCTTTTACACATTTTTAATGTTAGGGATTTCTTTCTTGTACTCCAGTTGTGGAGTACTTTTTCATATGATGTTTTGTGTTTATTGCTCTGTAAAATCCCTGTGCATATTTATATAAATGGAGGTTTTTAGTTCCAATGGCCATTAGATGTAAGTCCATCTGCCATGATGTTACCTCCACCTCTTAGGTGGGTCCTGCACTAACAATTCACCTTGCTTGCCTCAGCTTAAGGCAAAAGAAAATCTCTAATGAGACAGAGAGGGATATTTTCTTAAACCCCTACATACTTATTAACCCTTAATAGGGAAACACATGGGATTGGCTCTGTAACATGGCTGTGTGATATAAAAGGTCTGATCATACTGGATATGGATTAAGTACATGGAGTTAAATAGGAAAAGCCCAATAAGTTTGGGGTCAGCTCCTAGCTCCCCACCATCTTCAGACTTCACCATACAAAACTGTACATTAGGAGGGAATGTCTCACTGTGAGATTCATTCTTAGACAGAAAGTCTTTCTGTTCATGGGATTGTGTTGATCAAATCTGCTAGCCTGAAAGGACCACTCTAGGCACCCAGACCACTTCAGCTTAATGAAGTGGTCTGGGTGCCAGGTCCCTTTAGAATTAGCCCATTTTTTTAAAAAACATAGCAGTTTCAAAGAAACTGCTATGTTTATATATGGGTTAATCCAGCCTCTGAAGCCTCTAGTGGCTGTCTCATTGACAGCCGCTAGAGGCGTTTGCGTGTTTCTCACTGTGAAAGAAGATGCTTTCCTATGAGACTGGCTGAATACGCGCGCAGTTCCTGCCGCGCATGCTCATTCAACCGAAGAGGAGGAGAGGAGGTGCAGAGGAGGAGGAACACCTGTTAACTCATGGCCAGCATCTCCCACAGATGGCTCTTTTGGATAATACAAACAAATCTTATGACAGGGCTTTCCGCATTTTTAACAGGTTTTTGTTAAAATATTGTGTTGTAAATAAATATTCCATGGAAACTATTGTAGCTTTCACTTCTTTTTGCCACCTTAATAAAATTATCATATGACATCATCAAATTGTATCTGACAGGTATGCAACATCACATACTCACACAATGGCCAAATGCCCACAGTTTCTAGTCATGCTATTAAATTAAAACTATACTCACGGGCATTAAGAATTCCACATTTACCCTGCCATTCACTAGGTTACCTATCAATAGCCAACTCTTCCAAATCACTTTCCGATCTCATTGACATGGCCCCTTTCGAACCTAACACAAATCACGTAATTAAAACCGCCATCTACCTAACTTTCTATGGATTTCTCACACCAAGAGAGTTTACCACCATAAACATCACTTCCCAGGACTACATTAAAAGATCTCAGTTTATTAGAATGCAAGACCACTATATCTTATTCCTCAGCCACACCAAAACTACCCACAGGGAGCAGGTGGTAAAAATTCCCTATTACCCTACAGACAACAAATGGTGCCCAGTCCGAGTACTAGATAATGTTTTAATCTCCGTTCCCGGTTCCTCAACACAGCCTCTACTAGCCTTATATGACAAGGCTCTCACAACAAAAAAATTCATGCTCTATATCAGGGTATTACTAGTAAGATTAAGCTTTAAACTATCAAATTACTCAGGTCACTCCTTCCGAATTGGGGCAGCCTTCACTGCATCTAACAAAAACATACCAGTGCACATTATTAAAGTGTTAAGGGGGGCGTGGCCAGGAGCTGAGGTGAATGGACGTATGGAGTGAGAGCTCCCGGTCCGAAACAGCCAAAAGCGAGACTTAATAGCCGCACTTAACCCCGAAAAACGGCACATCAAATACTTGAAACCTACAATGGCTCCGGTGCAGCAAACTAAATTGATGGATCAACACCGCCACGCTAAAAAAGACAAGCTGTGACCAGTGCAAGATGGCGGCGAGGGGCTGGATGACTCGCAGGCCTCCCACTCACAACGAGACCATGAGGCAGACCAATACACGGATGCCCCGGTCACAGAAAAAAAGCTATATACGATGCTACAAGAGTTCAGAATTACTCTACAATCAGATCTAAGGAAAGCAACTAATGATATAAAAAAGGAAATTGCGGATCTAGGAGAAAGGACAAACAATTTGGAAGCCCGCACTGATGACACCGTTCAGACACCGTTCAGTCATTAGCAGAGGAACACGAGTTCTTAAAGAGGAAACTAGCGGACATGGAAGACCGCTCGAGGCGGAACAATGTCCGCTTCCGCAGAATACCAGAGAATGTGACAAGAGACCAGCTCTCAGGATACCTAATAACACTGGGCAAGACCCTAGTACCCGGTCTAGCTGAATCTGAATGGCTTATGGACCCAGCCGGCCATCTGCCTAGACCGCAAAGACTAAGCTCAGAAACGCCACGTGACGTGGTTGCTCGTTTCCATTGCTATAAAACAAAAGATTCAATGCTTTTGGCGGCAAGAAAAACACCCAACTTACCTGATCCCTACTCTGGTATCCAGTTGTATGCAGATCTATCAGCACTAACAATGAGCAGGAGAACAGATTTCATTAACATCACTAAAACTCTCAGGAACAATGATATACAATACCAATGGGCTATCCGACTAAATTACTCATCTGGAGGAACAACAAAAGCCACGTCAACAACGAACCAAGTGGGAATGCGACTACTAAAAGAATGGGGCCTATTTACAGTGGGGACCCCGAGTTGATCAACAACTGCATCCCCGTAACGCAAGCACAGAGAGTGGCAGATGGCGGACTCGCCAAACAAGTCCCAATAGGTTTCCAGGCATTTATTCCATACTGCCTACAAAGGCCTTGAAGGCACTCCAATATGACATTCTGCTTATACTCGAATCCAATGTAACAGTAAGACTTTTATGCCCGCTCGGACCAATCAGATCGTGCGTATGACAGAAAATATATATATATATATATAAAAAGCTATATATATAAAAAAAACAAAAGGAGGTTTAATAACAAAAACTAAAATAAGTGTAAGTGTAAAAAATATTAATAGAAAAATATAATAAAAAATATATAATAATAAAATATAAAAAATATAAAAAATATATATAATATATAAAAATATATAAAGTATAAAATAAAAATAAAATAAAAAAATGGATAAATAAAATAAAAGTAAAAAATAAGAGTGTGAAAAATAAAAATAAATATAAATATAAGAATACAAATACCAAATAGATGCAAAAATAAAATAAAAAGTAAAAAAATAAGAGTCTGAAAAATTTAAATAAAAATACATATAGAAATACAAATGCCAAATAGATGCAAAAATAAAAATAAAAGTAAAAATAGGAATAAGAATAAGTGAAAAAAAAAGGTAAAATGTATATATCTGTTGTTATAAAAAATTTAAAAGATCAAATTCAACGTTCTATTTGGACAAATAGATAACGGTTCAGCGCTAAATAATTTAAAAGAAACTAAAATAAGTATAAAAGCAGCAGCCTATAAAAATGAGGTCCCTCAACAAACCTACCAATACTATAATAGATCACACAAGCTGTCATTATAAACCTTGGCTAGATGGTATCCCAAAAAGTCAATTTCTTCGTCTCCATCGCATCTGTTCTCTAACAAATGACTTTAAAACCCAATCTACCTTATTGAATAATAAGTTTTTAGAAAAAAAATATGAACCAGAAAAATTAAATGCAACACTAGAAGAAGTTATAACTAAGGAAAGATAATACCTTTTAGTATATAAAGCCAAAAAGGAAGACCCCCCAAAATTACCTATTATTATTAAGAAAAACAAAGATATAAAAAAAAATAATTCATAAACATTGGCACATTTTGAAACAGGATGACCTTCTAAAAGACTACATTCCAGATAAACCAAATATAATTTTTAGAGGAGCCCAAAATTTTTAAAAAATTCTTACAAAAAAACTATACTAAAACTACCTCAACAAAAGAGAATTTCTTGTCTAAACCAAAGGGCTTTTTTAAATGTAACAAATGTATTGTATGTAAATCTACAAATCCAAATGCCAACACTAAAACGACCCATTTTTCTTCCACTATTACTAAAATAATATATCCGATTAAAGACTTTATAGGATGTAACACTAAAAATGTTATATATCTACTAGAATGTCCATGTGGTTTTCAATATAATGGCATGACAACAAGATGCTTAAAGACCAGACTGGCAGAACATTGCCGTAACATCAAAAAAGGTTACGACAACCATTCAGTGTCTAAGCACTTTTTAATTCATAATAAAGACCCCAGTTTTCTTAAAGTTACTGGAATAGAGAGAGTTGCCATGCCCTGGAGAGGAGGAGACTTGAAAAATATTCTGGGAAAAAGAGAGATGAACTGGGTTTTTCAACTCAAAACCCTATCTCCCCAAGGCCTGAACGTTGAATTTGATCTTTTTAATTTTTTATAACAACAGATATATACATTTTACCTTTTTTTTATTTTTTACTTATTCTTATTCCTATTTTTACTTTTTATTTTATTTTTGCATCTACTTGGTATTTGTATTCCTATATTTATATTTATTTTTATTTGTCACACTCTTATTTTTTACTTTTTATTTTATTTAGCCATTTTTTAATTTTATTTTTATTTTATACTTTATATATTTTTATATATTATATATATTTTTTATATTTTTATATTTTATTATTATTATATATTTTTTATTATATTTTTCTATTAATATTTTTTTCACTTACACTTATTTTTGTTTTTGTTATTAAACCTCCTTTTGTTTTTTTATATATATATATATATATATTTTCTCTCTTTTTTTGTTGCCCTTGTGCTTTTCTCTTTTTTATATTTTCTTTGCCCAAGGTGATAACTATATTCATATTCATGCCCTCTGTAGTAGTCCCATTTTCAGATCTCCCTCTCCTTTTTTTTTTTTTATTCTACTTTCCCAGGTTCCCTCGCTGTTTGTATTATATGGCTATTCCAGCCATTGATCTTTCCTGCCCTGGTATGTCCTCCCCTCTTATTGCTGATGCCAAGAGACGGGCGGAGTACTATCGCGCCGGTCTCTCGGCCCCAGCATACATTTCCCATAATGCTCGGCTGTTTGATCACGTGATCACGGGAGGTCGCGATCACGTGCTCCTCAAAGTATATCATATCTACATGTACAATATATGCTAATAACGTTCATTTTACTATTTTAAACACATAGACACCTCTAGATTCCATTTAAATATGCTCCTATATCTTACATTTTAATTTTTGAATACGACACCAAATTTCGAATCCTTATCTGCTTTTCTTAGTTTATAAAAGCACTTACTGTACCAGGTTTTTCTCTCTTTTTAATGCCATTTGATAAAGCCCTGTGTGGGGAAACACGTTCTGGCTTACTTTGTTTTTTATACTAATATATTATATTTTAATAAAGGAATATTGGCTTTTATTTTTGCCTATATATACCTTTTATTTCTTCTTTATTTTAATTTGAATTACCTGGTCACCGATTCGGATTGAAGTACACTACTACTCAAGAATCCTAGGTGGGGATTGTACCACCAGCGCCATTATATTGAGCAGTAGTTCCTGCTCATATATATGTGAGTATTTTACCATTTTATTTGTTTTTTAAATAATACAGTGAGCACTATATACGTCTCTCATCTCTCCACATATCGAGGAATTTTTAAGGATCCCATCATCTATATCCGACCAGTGGGGGACTGACGCCACTGAACGCTAAGAATACTTGAGCAAGTTTTTTTGCTCATTCAAAGGTGAGTTTTTTACCTACTCACAGATTTATATCTGACTATTTGTTGACATTCTACACTATTGGAGTTTTTCTTATCTCTTCCATGTATCCACATATCTACAAGTGAATCAAGATATCTCCAACATAAGAAGCTTCAGATACTCATTTGGACTTTATATTCACTTAAGAATTATACAGGTCTATTTATTACTTGGGACTTTTTATTATATTTATTTATTCATTTTACATCACCTCTTTGTCCCTTCAGCGCGACCTATATACCAATGTCTGTCTATTTTATTCTTTGTGAGGTTTGTTGAGGGACCTCATTTTTATAGGTTGCTGCTTTTATACTTATTTTAGTTTCTTTTAGATTATTTAGCGCTGAACCGTTATCTATTTGTCCTATAATTTTAATTGTAGGTGTATTTTAACAGTGAGAAACAGGCTAGATAAAAAAAATGTAGAACAATGCATGTCAAAAAAGTTATCAATTGATTTGCATGTCAATGAGTGAAATAAGTATTTCATCACCTATCAATCAGCAAGATTTCTGGCTCCCAGGTGTCTTTTATACAGGTAACAAGCTGAGAATAGGAGCACTCTATCAAAGGGAGTGCTCCTAATGTCAGCTTGTTATCTGTATAAAAGATACCTCTCCACACCTACCATTAAAATTATAGACTGATCATTTCTTTGTCAGTGGGAAAATGTTCAAAATCAGCAGGGGATCAAATACCTTTTCCCCTCGCTGTATATTGTCTATGTATGCTGATCATTCTGTGCCTTTTGTTACTACACAATAAAATATAAATTACAAAATATTTAAAATTACAAACAACATTATTATTGCCAAGTGAAACCACAATGACTCCAAACTGCCCAAGTATCAGTGAGTAATATTACAGCACTTTCAAATAGTGAGCAGAATACATACATTATTATGTGATTTAATCACGTTGTCCGACTTGATGAAAGGATAGAGGAATTGATGTAAAATAATATCCCCATAACTTTCTAGCTAGAGTACTACTGGTTAATTCTAGGTCAGCACCGAGACTTGCATATCTTGGGCTTCCCATGATTGGTGGGAGTCACAGTTCTGGATAGAAGCTGCCACCATTAATTCCCTCCATCTCCTGATGATTATTTGCCCAGGAAAGGGCCTACAAGAGAGAATTCCACTGTCTTTCTCTCATCAGCTACTCTCCTTTTCTTAGTCTACTAAAAATGGCAGCAGCTACGGCCCTATACACTAACTCCTATTAATCTTAACCAAACAAGATTGATGTCTAGAGACATCCAATGGCATTTTTTCTCATGTGATCATTATGTATCTTATAGTCAGGACTCAACATTTCCTTTCAAATCATATGCTACTGCACCGGCATAACAGATGCTCAACTCTGTAAGAATGGAAAGTCTAGGCTACACTAACCAGGCATAGAATTTCTATTCACTAGGACTGGATTTTCACTCATTAATGTCTAGCGGGCAAATTAAAATTTTGAGCAATGCTATAGATTTCTATTATTCTTTTTTTAAATCTGGTAGATTATGGTTGCGAAAGAAAGTAAAACATTTCTTAAGAACACCAAACCTAAGAAAGAAAAAAGATTTATGTTTGTGTTTTTTTGCACACTATCCAATTACATTTGAGATATAGAGCTGAATTCTATTAAAAGTTAAACATTATCGTGATCATACAAGATGAATGTTTTTTTTCTCCATGTAACTTCTGACATTTACCATTAACTAATTAATTAGGACATAACCTTTTCTAATAGTCCTTTTTTTAATAAATGTGTGATTGATTGTCAGTATGTGTTATGTAGAAGAGCTTTGCTATATGTAGTGACAAAACAGTGTGAAAATATTGGCACTTAGCTGACTATAGGTGCCGGTATTGAGGTAACCCGCCCTACAAATACCTCAAAATTTAAATTAAAAAAAGAAATTATAATAACGCACTCGAAAAGTTAAGAAAATAAATAATGACTATGTGTTTCTAAAATCTGACAAAAACATAATTCAAAGCTCAACAGAAAACAACTTCTATACGCAGGTAATCTATGCCTAAACTTGGTGATCAATCACTAGTTTGAAGAAAAATATAAAGACAGTGATAACAACCAGTAGAAAGAAAATAAATGTACAAACATACAAATACAATGTATCCTGCACAATAATCTCTATAATCTAGTTACCAGTGGGGTACCTCAGGAATCTGTACTTGGACCCATTCTTTAATATTTTTATAAGTGATATTGCATTGTCTTGATGGTAAGGTATGTCTTTTTGCTGATGATACTAAGATATATGATAGGGTTGATGTTCCAGTAGGGATAAGCCAAATGGCAAATGATTTAGATAAACGTAGTTGAAGTGTGTATTTTGTCATAGTCCCCTCTCAGGTCCAGTGAGGAATGTCACAGTAAACCCCTTGCATGGGGACTTGCATATATACCGGCCAGTTGGCCTGAATAAATTCCTTCCTGTTGTACCCTTCATCTAGTTCAGGCTGATGTTTGGGTATATGTCTAATTGCTGGAGAAATCTACTTGGATGCTATATTTTCTTCTGGCGATTGTTCGAATCAACACCTGAACTGTGAGCGCTAATCAATTAGTTTTTAGCAGTTTTGGAGGAAACAAAAGCGAAAGGGTATCTGAAATACCAGCATTCCTAACACAGGTGTATTTACCAATTTGTAGAATATTCTTTTGGTATTCTGGAGATGTAATCCAATGGACCGTGAATGCAAATAAGAGTGTTTAAAGATAGAGACATTTGTATGAGGATAGCAAGTTATAGCAGTTCTCAAAAATCCAGAGTTGGTCTGGCTAACAAAGAAATTCTATGTCCCAGAATTCAGATGGGAAGAGAAGATTGTTAGAGTAAGTATTCCCAAGAGTGTGTTCCTTTAAGAATGTCCTTTAATTGCATGTTTCCTTAAGAGTATCCTCAGTCTGTTTTCTAGTAGACCTCTCAAAAAGTGTTGTGTTCTCACTTTTAAGGAATTCTCTTAACTTTACTTTTCACGTCTTAGATGGCTGTACCTTACTCTAGTGATCAATTTTATATACATTCAGGAGATGCTATTGCATCACAAATATGTTCATTGCTAATTCCAATTACCATTTTATCTAAGAAGTTCATTGAAATCCATGACAAAAATGACATGTTATCTTTATAGCCCCTCAGTCATAGATGGCTATCTCATTTCAACGGATTCTGGTAGGTCTTACCTAGACTACCAGTCACCTTTTACAGCTATAAAGCATTTATTTGACACAACTGGACTTTGGTTCAACTCAGTCTTACAATGGGGCCTTGTAGAAACCTCTGTTAGTATAGACTTCTCTCATAAGTAAAATTAACTACCTGAAAGGAGTATATCTTATGGAAATTACTATCTGTGTCTGGTTTTCCAGTTACACTGTCCTATTGCCCCCACCCTCAGGGTCCCCCTCCCGCCGGGCTGGATGCAGAGGAAAGGGTTAAACACTCACCTTTCTCCAGCGCCAGGCTCCCTCAGTGCTGGAGAATCTCCTCCCTCTTCTTCCCTCATCGGCTGAATGCGCATGCACAGCAAGAGCCGCGCGCGCATTCAGTCAGTCTCATAGAAATGCATTCTCAATACTTTCCTATGGATGCTGGCGTCTTCTAACGGTGATTTTCAAGTAAATTGAATCAAGTAAAATATTACCCCAATCTGTACATACAGTGGGGGAATCTATAAATAAAATAGAACAAACACATAGGGTAATACAGTAAAAACTGACTCTATGTGAATTAAAATGTATGGACCACTCACATGATTCTGAGCCACTCCAAAAGCTGGCTCAGACTAAAAGCTCCAACATGGAAAAGAATGTGGCCACTTGATAAGGATCTGGATGTTGGGTTCACAGCTTATACTTCTTAGGTGCAACAATAAATAAAATCCAGGATGCCGGATGTAGGTGAAAAAAAGCACCAAGCTCTTTATTGCAACATACACAGTAAAACACGATTCCTTACAATAAAAAGATAGACCACCAAAATGAAACTATCTATCATACAGCTCCCTAATTTGGTACTCATGAATATGGCAATTATACAAGGGTACCAATTTAGGGAGTTGTCTTCTAAACAGCGGCAAGATGCAGCCACAGGCACCCAACCAAAATCTTTATTTCATTAGTCTGAATGAAATTCCAAAATGAAAATAGTGGCTAAATTAAGGGGTGAAAATGAATAAGCTAATGTTTGAAATGTGCCTTGGCCGTAACAAAATCTAATTTCGAAGGAAAATGTTGGCGGTTTCCAAGTCTATTAAATTGCACCTCTGTCTGGTTATTTCTTCTTTGTACTGGGTAAAACCTTTATTTTAAAAGAATAAATCTATATATTACATGCTTCATTTGAGTAGGTCCACAATGAGATATGTGGATCTTGCACAAAAAACAACAACAGACATTTAGATCAAAGTTGCCAGCCCTCTCCTGTGTCAGGTCCAGGCGTGTGATGCCATTAAAGGACCACTATAGGGCCAGGAAAACATACTCGTTTTCCTGGCACTATAGGGTCTCTAGGTCCCCCCCACCCTCAGGTCCCCGCTGGGCTCTAGGGAGTGGAAGGGGTTAAATCTTACCTGTTTTCCCCTGCCGGGCTCTTTTGTATCTACAAAACTCCCCATATACTTCAATAGTGACTTCTGTAGATAAATAATTTAAAAGTTTTTCCAAAAATATGAAATCAAAGCGTTAACCTTAATGTAAAGTTCCAATAATTCACCTTTTTGCAGTACACTGATTGGCCCATTTTCACATCTTTTTGGTTAGTCCAAATCATTTTCCCAATTATATTTGCATTGACGATTTTCAGATGAGCCAAACCACCATACTACACAAACTAATATTAATAAATATATCTATATATATATATATATATATATTATTATTATTATTTATTTTTTTTTGGCCAAAACTACTCATTGCTCCTGCAGCCACATGTGTTTAACTAATCAGTCCTTAATGCATTTCATTGAGTGTCTTTTGTTTTCCTTAAAACTAAACAAGGTGGAAATTTAACAAAGTAAATAAATTATTATCGTGGGATAGTCTGATGTTCAGGAATATCAGAATCTATTGTTTGCATTGTTCCCAATAATGTAACCATAATGTCATCACATTAACTGCAAATACCTTTATGTTATACAAGCATGATAAGTCACAGTCTACTTTATTTTAGATGCTTCTTCATGGGTGCTAGACTTTTTGACCACTTCATTTCCCATTATCACAGTTATATTTCTGCAAGTCATTGCGAGAGGGGACCTAATGCGCATACATAGCGAGCACCACATGCACATTAGGCCTTCTCCACAGGAAACATTCAATTATTGTACAGCGTGAGGTAATCCAGATTTGTTTCATGGAGTTAAACTCTGTAAAACTGCAGGAAGCGCTTTAGTGGCTGTCTTCAAGACATCCACCAGATGCAGCCTTAACCTTGCAATGTAAACATTGCTGTTTCTCTAAAACTGCAATGTTTTACATTGCAGGGTTAAGAGGACACGTACACTGCACCCAGACTACTTTACTGAGATGAAGTGGTCTGGGTGGCTACACTATCTTTTTAAAGGATAAGCTCACCTATCATGTCAAGGCACAATATTAAGTTGAAAAGCATTACTTTAATGGCCATTGGAGTGATACAAAAAAAACAGTATGTCCTTTTGATTGTATGCATTAGGGCTGATGTGTGCTATAGTAATTGCTACCACACAGGTGTTTGAGTGCAGGATTTTGAATGTTTATTTTAGCTTTTGTATTACACAGCCATGTTACAGTGCTGCTTCCCACCGCATGTGTTCCTTATTAAGATTTAATAAATGTGTAGGGGTTTAGAAAAATACCCCTTTCTGTCTCATTAGAGATTTTGCCTTAACCTCAAGCACACTTTTCAATTTCTACCACCTGACCATGTCAAGGACCTCTACTCTGGCTGTGCTGCTCCATGGGAAACATGTCAGTCTCTAAATATTCATAACAATCTAATAGTCTTTCCACCACTTCTTCATGTATGTCATCCATACAGAATATTTTAAAGGTTGTTCTCATGGATTGTATTTTACAAATCAACCTGGGTTTTTTTAGTGACATTCAAGACTAGGGACTGTAAGGGAATTCCAAACCTTTAAAGGGACACTGCAGATACTAACTGCTTCATCTTATTGCTTCATCTTATTAAAGTGGGTATAGTGTCTGGATTTTCCTGGCACCATCCTTCGTTCTGTGTTAAACTGTGTTTATTGATTTTGAGCTAAACGATTGTCCACAGCAGCCCAAGGTTGACAGCAACTGGTCAAGGGTTGCAACTGCTTTCAGCATATCACAGTCTGGTTTGAATTAGTATGGCTAGAAGGAAGCATGCATTCCCTGTGTTAGCCACACCTCCGGTTACTAGGATGTGGGTGACAAGCAGTGGTGGATCTATAACCAATATATAGGGGGCTCACTTGAGATACCACAGTCAAAACTAGGGGGAGGAGGGGTAACGTGCTGTGCATGCTGACTTCAGATACCAAAGTTGAACAGAATTCACATTAGCCACCCACATTTCTTGTTCTGGACTGGTTAATGACACACCGATGAAGCTGCTGGAGGTAGAGTTACACCTCCTGCAACAGAGGGGTTACTCTTTATGTACACTATTTCATAAAGAAACACTGCACATATAGATTATGGGCACCATGATCACTTCATATTAATTGGCACTCTATTATGTACACATTTTATTCCAACTCTAGAGCTTTGTCCATGGTGTGACAACACACAAGCCACCAGTAATCCATATGCTCCACCCATGGAATGACATCACAATGCCCCATCCATATGATCCATGCATGTCAAATAACTGCATTGAATATAGCTTTGGAGACTCTCTCTACTGTAGAGCAGTGATTATAGCTTTACTATAGCCTTTCCTCAACACATTTGGCGAGTATAAATGTAGGGGGTAGAATGATCTTTATTGCATAGCACACAGCTATTTATAAAGAGCAATATTGACTCACCCTACAGAGGTTCCTCCATACAGTGCAATGTACATTACAATTGTTCCTCCCAGGTCTCACTCTGGGGACTCAATTACATTATCCCAAGTTAACACAATCAGATCCCTCACAGTTCTTAAGGCACAGCACACAAGATGTCCGCCAGAACTCTCTTTTTCCTGGATCGAACTCTCTTTTCATGGATCGAACCCTCTTTTCATTGATTTCATCAAGCACCCTCATATTCCAAATAGCACCCTGATTGGAGAACTGTGTCCAATTTACAGTGTGTTAAAATTTTACTGGGTCACAGCTGATCTCCAATCAGTAAGGAGTACCAGGCATGTGCCGACTTAGTTCCAGTCTCACAAAAAAAGGGTAGGGAGCACACTCAAGTCCCAGTTATCCTCCAATGTCTCCTTGCCTGCCCTCTATTTGGAGGTCAAGGGATAGAGCAATACCTGCTTTAAGATTTACCAGACCTCTGCTCAGTCTTGATCTGAGGAACAGTGCTAGAGTATCTCCCAGTCAGACGCTCAAGGTGTCAAATTAGTCCAGGTGATCCCCAGCACATCTCCCCACAGTGACATTAGTCCATTTTAGCTGCTCTTTAGTCCTTGGACAGGAGGCTGACCTCAAAGCCTATCCAATGGAAAATATATATCCTATGTTAAAATATATAAAATATATAATTAATGATGAATTATACAATAATTATACAATATTTTTCCTTATCTGAAAAAACATAAATCACATAAAAGATATGTCAAAAGTCCCATCACAAAAAAACCACCAGGTCCACATCAATATTTAAAACCCTCAGCTCCAGTGTATCCAATCTGGATATCCAGTATGTTTCCCTTTGGGATAGCTGCCTGGTTCTATCCCCATCCACTTCAGTGGGGCTGTACATTAAAGAGGGCACATATTTCAATGCACCTGAACCAAGTGGGTAGTAATGCCTTTATGACTTTTTGATGTGTTCCAACAACATGACCTTCAAATGTCTCTTATTTCTGACTTTACACTGCTTGTCACACTCCTTTGAATTATTCTAATTTACTTTTCAATGCTGTTTTTACATATCCCTTTTGTACTAACGTTTTCTTAATATGATCCATTTGTATTTTAAAATCCTGCATGTCTGAACCCGGGTCATTTGACTCCTGACTATTCCTTTCAACCCTGGTTGATGGTGGCAGCTTTTCTGCTATACATAGCTGTTTCCATCAATAATAATAAAAAAAAACCCTCTATCTTACCCCGTTTTATAAAAAAGGTTACATCTAAAAAATTCATACAACTTCCGTTCCACTCCAGTTTAAATTTCAAATTGAAATTTTGGAAAAAATCCCCCAAATAATTCTCAGAACCTCTCCAAATAATAATAGCAGTGTCTATAAATCACTGCCATAGGACCAAGCTTTCCATCCATCCATGATTTGACCACATGAAAAGGTCTTCCCACCATCTCAAGTAGATGTTGGCGTAGCTGGGAACAAACCTGATCCATGGTGATCCCCTTGATTTTTTAAATAAAACTTTCCTTGAAAGAAAAAATAATTGTGCTCCAAAATAAATTAAATAGAAAGTAAAAGAAAGTCCCTTAGATGTGCATGAGTAGAAGAATCTTGACTGATATAAGTGTTTACTGCTGTTAAACATTAATTGTGATGAATAACCATCTAGAGTGATGTGATTTCCAGGGTCGCCCACTATATTCCTCTTTCCATTCAATGTTGTCCATTTTCTGAAGAATGACTTGGTTACTTTAATATATGAAAGTGCTCCCCATGCATATTTTTGAAGATTCAAGTCTTATTGTAAGCTCGTTTGAGCAGGGTCCTCAACTACCTATTGTTCCTGTTACATTTTGTTATTGTCTCATTTGGTAAATTCCCCTCTGCGGAATAAGCTGGCGCTATATAAATACCAATAATAAAAACAATAGTAATAATAATAGAAAGCTAATAAATTAGTTGTGATGGAGTTTATACCATTAATTATTTGGAGCCCTGAAGGGAAAAGTCAACATTTGTGAATTTGCGGTAAAAAATTACAAATTGGTAACATAGGAGTGCTATTAAGTAAAAAAAAAGTTCCTTTAGCTCTGTATTGAAAATTGCTGTTGGATCGTTCTCCAAATCAAAATATGTCTCAATATTTGACAGTGTATCATAAGATTCTTGTAAATAGTATCTACTTGTCATTATATCAATGCCTCCCACGTTATCAGCTTTCTTGATTGTAATATTGTCATATCTATTCATTAGGGTTTTTAGAGAGGTATATTCCTCATTTGCAAGATTAAATATAAATATATACATATATTTTTTTTTTACTTGTAGTATTAATCTTTTTAAAATCCTTTAAAGAAATTATCATACTTTCAAAGTTCTCTAAATAAGGACCCTTGCTATAGACTGGAAAAAATATGATGTGGGTTTATATTGCTCATGATTTGGTGTTATCATATTATTTTCTGTGTTAATTATATTAGTGAGATTTTTTTTCTTTTTTTTTATGGATAATGTTCTTATGAATTTTTTTAAGTCTATAAATAATCGATCAGCTGTTTTATTGGGTGCAAACTTTAAACCTCTTTTTAAGTACTTTTATTTATAAAGATGATAAAAGCACATCAGATAAATAAAAAATTCTCATATGAGTTTAATTTACTAGCATTCTTTTTCCCTGCCATGTGGTACTGGTATGTCCTCCTCCACTCAGGGGGGATTCTGTTTGTGGATATTCCTATGATTCCATTTTTGGTTGAAAACAATTGGTAATGTTTTTTTTTTTCCTTGGTTTTTGGCTTGCATCTAAATACTGTATCTCTGCTCCCTCTGAGCTATTCCTCCCTACCTTGGGAAACATCAGTAGACATTACTTGGGCATATGATTTTTTATCCCTATCATCCACAGACCCACTCTTATGTTTTTGAACCCACCCCCAATAATTTCTTTATTTATATAATTATTGAATTGTTTCTTGAGAACTCCTGGAGTTCATGTGAATAGGGGACCGGGTACCTCCATCAATTGCTGCTTCCTAGTACTTGCAGCCACCATAAGCACTGTACTGGGACACCATAACTACCGTAAACCCCACGAACCACCGCAGCTTGATTGGGGTCTCGCTGTCCTCCACCCACACTGGACCCAAGACCAGGATCCAGCTTCCAGTGGGTAGACCTCTCCTAGTCCAGTGAGCATAGCAGGAAAAGCTCTTATAAGAGCTAGTGATTACACTCAGGGGAGTATAGTGATTATAGCAATCCCCAGAGTAATTGTAGTTCTCCAATCCCCCAAACATGAGCCAAGACTTCATGAAGGGGTAAACGAATCCACACTTGGCCTTATATGACGATCCTCATGCAAGGGGTACTCCCACAGGGACCTTGTGGGGGACTGATTTGCAACTTCACCGACTAATAACAATAATGTTACAAGGTACTGATAATTGGATCAGTAACTGTACTAATTCTAATCCAATTATCTCCAAGCACATAAAACACATACTTTTTTAAAACACCCCAAAAGTACCCTAAAATACACAAAACCCCACAAATCTTACACCCACCGAACAAATCCAAAAATCACCCAGATCAGTTCAGGAATTTCTTAGAAGTCTTATTTTTGAATGACCATGCTCATGGTCCCATGCCCAAAACAGTTCCAGAAAATTAGTGTGAACGGTCGGTTTCTCTGTCTGGAGTACAAAAGTACATACTTCACATGAACAGAGCCTGTTTAAAGTATTTTATCCAGGTCTATTGCAGGGACCATAGTCACAGGGTAGGAGACTGGCAAACAGGCCCCTCCAAAAACCAGTGGCGAAGTTACTTTCGTCACATATAGGTTGTATTTTTCTTCTGGGATTTTTCTTGCACAAGATTTTATTATGTATTATTGATGTGCATGGGCAAAAAATTTGGTTCAGTTTGGAAATTCGGGTAAGTAAAAAAATGTGTCTGCTTCAGCAATTCGGACCAATGGCATTCGGAACTTCGGTAATTCGGGCCCTAATCCTAACCCAACTCCTAAACTCTAACCACTTGTTTTGCCACTTTTCAGTAATCTTAAGCACTTTGGAACTTCGGCAATTTTATTTGGTTAGGCACTTCTGAAATTCAGCACTTTACAAATGTGTAAAATAAAAGTTATGCGATTCTCTAAACCTTCAGGAAGGTATTTAGCAATGAACCCATCCTGCAGGATTTCAGATAAACCCTGCTCAAATGCACAGACCATGGCACTGTTGTTCCAAAATGTTTCAGAAGCAAGGATATGGGACTCAATGGCATTCTCAGATACTAATCTGGCTCTACCATGGTGGACTGAAAACTCTCTTAAAGGTAGCCAAGAAGCTGGGATAATTAAACATCAGTAGATCATCCCTTTCTCACAAGAGGTTGATTGATGCCAGAGCCTTCCCTTCCAGTAAATTCATGATAAAGCCAATCTTGGCTCTGTCAGAAGGCTCTCCTTGATTAAGTAATCCACTGCACAGAGCTGGATCCCATTGTAACGTGAAGGAGGAGTGAGGTGTATAGAAAGAGCAGAAGGGGAAACAGGATTGGAAGGGACCTGGGCTGCCACCTGAGCAGAGTGATTTTTAGGCTGGAGACAGGCAGTTCTATTAAGGATGGTTTTCAGTGCTTGTGCAAATGGATCCATTCTGTGATCCATATGTCCCATTCATCGCTAGCAGGAAGCAATCTGTTGCCCTAGGTTTGCAGGGTCCATTGGCCCTGTCATAATTTAAGGAATAGAGTTACCCTAACATGCAAACCTAAAGGTAACAGTAAAGGTACACCTACCAGTCCTTAGGGTGGCCAGGTTAGTGCCTGAGACAGAGTATAAACAAGAGACAAGCAGAGGTCAGGATTACAGAAATACATGGAATCAATAGCCAGGTCAAGATCAGGATAACAGACATCAAGAATAGTCAAACAAGCCAGGGTCAGAAAACATGAAATCCAATTCAGTGTATAAACACACTCTCAGGTAACAAAAACCACGACAGGGCAAGGAAACAAGGACAACCAGGAAGTATATATACCCTATACTGGGTAATGATTGGTCACAGAGGACCGTGATGTTACAAGCCTGTACACATCACCAAAAAGGGACAGATGGGCTAACACTATAAAAGGAAACTAATGGGAGGGGTCCATCTTATTATATCATGTCATGATAAGGCACCAGAAAATTAGGGATAAATGTGTGTGCATGAGAACTCAGAAAATACATAATTTCAGTGATCACACAGCGCCGCGAGGGACAGTTATCATGACAATTCCCCACTCTTAATGTCTAATTTTTCTCCAGTTCTTTGATGTCCTCTTCTATTTTACCCTTAACTTCTTTGGAGTATTTTATAATTAGATCAATTAGACCCCATTTCTTTATAAACCATTAATTATCCAAGCCAAAGGCTGGAATCTTATCAATTCTAAGATACCTAGGTACCAATCCCTGTTTCATAAATAATGCAATTGTCCACCATTTTTCCATTTTATTGCTCAGTAGTTTTTTTTTTGTGGTTTTTCCCATAACTAAAGAGACACATTTTTCCATGCTGGTTGTGACGAAAGCAACACTAGGTTTTGGAGGGGACTACTTGCCAACCTTTTGCCCTGTGTGTGGCGAAACCGATCTCGCCACGTGTCCTTGGAGGGGACTGCTTGCCCGCCTCTTACCTTTGGACTATGGACCAGACTTTATGTGAATGTGTTAACCCAGATAGCTATGCCACGGAGCAGTGTAGTTAAAGACTTCGGCTCCATGGCAATTGAACTGTGTGAATAGGATCTGAGCGCTATTCGGTAGTTTTGTGCGCTCAGATCCCAGCTATCTAAAATGTCTGTGTGTTATGTATAAAAGGTGATTTTATGTATTTTAAAGTGTTTTATGTTTTTTGCAACCATGTGCTCAATGGAGTCTGCATCTATCCCTGGATAATTGGATTACTTTCCCCCATTGTCTCCAGGATAGAGGGCTCTGTAAAACCTGTTTGAGCCAGATAGCCATGTGCCAGCCAGGGCCCAAAATATACTTTTACTAACTTTTGAACCCCTGGTCGGATTCATGCCATTTTTTAATATGTTGTTCCCCTGAATTGATTGATTGTGAATATGTAATTTTATGTGAATGTGATTTATGGTTTTAAAGTTATGAAAGTTGGGTAGAAAGTATGTTTTAACTGTATGTGTAATTGAGTTTCCTCTCAGGATAAGGGGAGGGAATATGTGGGATGTAACTGATATGCATGGGCGTCCGCAGGGGGGGGCAAGGGGGGGCACTTTCAGCTTATTCTGCTATTTTGTGTGAGATTTAAAATGAACTGCAATACCGGCGCCGGCAAGTAGGTGGCGCTGTGTATGGAGAGAGCTAGGGATAGGAAGCTGCATCTTATCCCTGCTTCTCTCTGCTGATTGAAACCGCAGGGGAGCAACACATGCAGGCAACAGAGACAGCCTACAGATCAGGTAAGTGGGTGATGAGGGGGAGGGTTTGAGAGGGGGGCAGCAGCCTATAGGAATTTGGGGGCAGCAGATAGATTTAGGGGCAGCAGCCCATGGAATTTTGAGGGGGGGCAGCAGCCCATGGGTGAGGCATTTGGGGGCAGCAGCCCATAGATTTGAGGCAGCAGCAGCCTATAGAGGGCAGCAGCAGCCTTTAGATTTGGGGGCAGCAGCCCATAGATTTGGGGGGGCAGCAGCCCATAGATTTGGGGAGGGGGGCAGCAGCCTATAGATTTGGGGGCAGCAGCCCATAGATTTGGGGGGGCAGCAGCCTTTAGATTTGGGGGCAGCAGCCCATAGATTTGGGGAGGGGGGCAGCAGCCCATAGATTTGGGGGGGCAGCAGCCTATAGATATATAGAAATGAACAGGAAGGGTCAGCAAGGAGCTTGAAGGTAAAGCAGCACAAAGGTAAAGTAGAAGGAGCAGAAAGGGTCAGAAATGAGCTGGAAGGGGCAGAAGGAGCACAAACATAAAGTAGGAGAATGAGCAGGAAGGGCCTGCAAGGAGCAGGAAGGAGCACAAAGGGACAGCAAGGAGCACAAAGGTAAAGGAGCAGAAAGAATCAGAAGGAGCACAAAGGTAAAGTAGGAGAAAGAGCAGAAAGGGACAGCAAGGAGCACAAAGGTAAAGTAGAAAAGGGAGCAGAAAGGGTCTGCAAGGAGCAAGAATGAGAAAGGAGCAGAAGGGCGCAAAATAAGCAGAAAGTAGCAGAAAGGTAAAAGAGCAGAAGGGGCCAAGGATAGAAAACAGTGTCAGAAGAAAAAAAAAGACTGTCAAATGAAGGAGAGGAAAAGGAGATTGGAGCAGGAAGGACAAATGAAGTGAACCCTCCACTTTATTCTGGACATCACATCATAAGGCTTTGGTACCTGGGCCTGGCAGGGAAATGCTGGACCTTCTCATCTCCAAAGGTAAAAAAATATCGGTGTTAATGTGTTCACTTTTATTTACTGAGTGTCAGGAAGCACAGAGTGCCGTTGGGTAGAGGTGTTGCTGATTGGCTAGAGCGGTCAGCTGGCACTCTAAGCCAATCAGTAGCTCCCCATTCATAAAAAAGTAAAAATATTTTATGAACCGGGAACTAGCGATTGGCTTAGAGCGTCAACTGACCACTCTAGCCAATCAGCGGCACCCATGCCTGATGTCAATCTGCACTTCCTGACACTCTGTTTCAGAAGCCAAATACCACTGAGTGACCTGGAGCTGGAGGAAGCCTTTAGGGTTAAACCATTTGAGAGCAATTTAACCCCTTAAAGGAAAGCGAGCACCCAGGGGCTTCCTGGCATCATAGCATTTTCATTTAGGTGAAGTTGTTATGGTGACCAGAAATGTCCTTTAATTTGCTTAAAGGAACACTATAGTGTCAGGAATACAAACATATATTCCTGACACCATAGTTGTGAAAACGCTATTCACCCTGGCTTTATGTGATAATGGCTATGCCCCTTCCCTTTCATGACACTGTCAAAAAGGTACCAAGCATGGATGTCATTACAATTATGCCCCCCCCCCCCTGGAAGAATTCCTGCGGACGCCCATGCTAGTGACCCAGTGCCACTGGAAGCAATGCTTGCCTATGCCATCACA